>OZ005651.1:286431342-287631342 GCA_963930645.1 Salticus scenicus
AAGAACTGTAAGAACGTTTAACGAGATAACTTTTAAGCGTTTAGTTTTCTAAATAGTTTACTCATTTTTCCTGGGCTTTACTAAGACAAAAAGTAGAATGTGGATCAGATCTCTTTTAAAGGTCTGAGATAATTTCGCTGATATCATACAGACTGATTTTTCTGATTGCTTAAACAGGTTTCCATATACGCACACACACACACACACTTGTATACTTAATTACGCAGTATATAAACTGATATTAAATTTGCATTTTAAAAAGAATCTACTGAGGATGGCTATATGTGTTTAAAATTCGAGGGCAGTAACTATTTTAAAACCATTTTTCAACCTTTAAAAAAAATTATAGAAAGGTAATTTTTTTTTTAGATCTCACTTACGTAAAATAAAATAAATACATGTGTAATTGGATAACCGCAATATTTTAAAAAGATTTTTATTATGAAGTTTCTCTAATATAGTCATTGTATATTTATCTCTGTGATGAATTTGCTTCCCCCAAAAATGTAAAACTTAATAAAATAAATAAATAAATAAATAAATAAAATGCGGTCTAAGCGGCTTAAATAAAAATTATTTTATTTAATTATTATTATTATTATTATTATTATTAATTTTGTTTATTTTTAGAAACAAAAAATCAAATTATTTTTCTTTAAAATATCCTCTGTTGAAAATCTTTTTTCTGACAATGTGGCAGACCAACTGATATCGAATAAAATACATGGTTAACCACAAAATATAATAACTTAAAATATATATAAATTTTGTATTTCAGTTTAAAATCGTCTATTTATTTATACAATTAAAATATGCCCGGTTCAAAATCTTATAATTTGTTTGTTATAAAAGTTTTTTTTTTTCCCCAAGTTCATGTACTTCTAATTCAAATTAATATCTTTTACCATGAAATGCTCGCCAAAAAAGCGATAAAAGTCGTTAACCTTTTTACAGTTTTATAGAGTACCTCTCAAACTAAAACTAGTTAAAAATCATTGAGAAATTTATATCGAAAATCTGAAACAAACTTCTGATGATATTTTGAGAAGTTTGTAGAATACTCTTCATAAGAATGTGTATGTAGTTGAAAGTAAATGGAGATAAAATAGGTTTATATTCATTGCGAAGCTTTAATCGAATGTTGCCATAGAAACCAGCTATTTCAACATTCGGTGATTCAATGTGACACAACTTTGTAATTTAGGAAACATTTCTTTTCTTATTTATATTTAGAAGTATATTATCATGAAATAGTTTATTTTTATTTGGCAGGAAAAGTTTCTCGTAAATAATAAAAAGAAAGAACTTTTATTAAATGATTAAATTGTAACATTTTTCTCGAGAGAATATTGAAAAAAAAAAGTAAATTAAGAGATGATTTCATTTAAATAATCATTTAGTTAAAAGCAGTAATCCTGAGATTAATATTTAAATTTTGAAATGACATTATGCGTTATATTTTGTGGACAAATATGCATAGATATTAGTTATTCCGTATAAATTATTATTGTTATTATTATTGTTTACTTAAACCCGTAATTATTATTTACTGAAGTGCCGAAAGTTTACGGGGTAACGTCGCCTGATTTTTTAGGAGGTTTACAATTCGTAGTAATTAAATAGGTAAATTATTTTATTTTGATGAGAAGCATGATGATCTAAATTTAACTTATTTCAAAATAAATCTAACAAGTAACAATTTATGCTGATTTCTATTTATGGGACTTTTTACTTTCTTCTATATGTAATATAGAGAAAGTATTGGATTCGCGAAAATTTTCGACCTCCGTTTTTTGACGGATCTACACGTTTTGGGATGTCCTGAACACGAATTGATAGTTTTAAAAAAATGTCTGTCTGTGTGTCTGTCTGTCTGTCTGTCTGTGTGTCTGTCTGTCTGTCTGTCTGTCTGTGTGTCTGTATCATTTTTTTGTGGACGCTGTATCTCACGAACCAATGAATGAAATTTAACCAAACTTGGTATTTAGTTGCACCCTGACATGAACTGGTGCCCATTAGATTTGGGGATCAATAGCTTAACAGGCGGCGCTTTGATCGCATTTTATAGGACAAAATTCCGTATAAATGGGCATAATGAGAGTTATTTTAAACTTGTGATTGTAAAATTAATATGAATTATTGATAATAGTAGTAGTTAACTAGGAAAAAAAATTTGTGCATGGGGGGGCATCGGTTCCCCCCCTGGGAGGGAAGTACCCCCCCAGGGGGGTTGAATTTTGAAGATGGGTATCATTCGAAAGATCTCGTCAATACCTTTAAAACGAATGGTTGAACCATAAATCTGTGATAATTTAAAACAAAGTTATCGATTTTTTTTACTTTTAACAAAAAAAAAAAAAACTTAGAAAAAAAAATCGTATTTTTTTTTTTTTTTTTTTTTTTTTAAATATTGTTACTGATTGAATATGTATAGGAAAATATAGAAGAAAGTCTTGTGGTGGCCACAACATTCTAGTTTAACTTGAAGTAGATCTGAATTGCAAAGTCAAAACAGCAATTCTGAAAATTATGATCATAAATTAATTCTTAATAAATTGAATATGCTTCCAATTTTATTAATTTACCATACAGTAATGATTTAGCTTTCTGCATCTAAAAAGTATCGAGGAAAAAAAAAAAAAAAAAAAAAAAAAAAAGGATTTTCGAATCGTAAGTTTCTAAAAACTTTTTTCAGAACAAAATGTTCTTAACCATAATTCTTATCAAAAATAATTTTTAATAGAGAATTCTTTAATGGTGAAATTTAATTTTAAAGAAATACAAAAGCAATTTGAGAAAACTACATGTAAATGAATTACTAATTAAGTAAAAATTGATTGGAATGGTATAAACTCCCATGTCGTCATAAACTGCACTGTAGAAATATGTTGTCATATTATTTAAAGTATATTATGCTCTTAATAAAAAAAATATATCATGTTACACTCTTTTTGATTACGTGAGAATTTTATCTTCAAGCATTGGCTTTTTAATTTATTTGTTCGCATTTCTAACAATCAGTGGGGAATTTCTCATTGTAGTAAGAAATTCTAGCAAAATTATAGATTTAAGATATTCTTGGATATTTTACAATAAATAAAACACCTTACGTCAGATGTTTTAAAAAGTTGTAGTGATTTTTAATAGTTTTAAATGATGTTTTTGTTCTAACGTATGGAATGAATGAGTATTAAAATAGTTAGTAGAATTTTAAGCAATTATATGCACAAAAAGTAATTATTATTTAAGCATACATATTTTATATTAAAAGTGTGTTTAAATACATTTAAAAATTATGAAATAGAGTAAATTTATAGTTCTACGTTAAAGGAATCATACAGCCTCGTTGACAAAATATCATCTGAAAATTAAATATAAGGTTGTATTAAGATAAATAAATTAGTTTTGACCTTTGATAATTGAAAAAAAAAAAAGTCTTGGATTACTTTCTAATCCTTTTAAAGAAATAAAAACTAGTTTGTCAACATTTTTATCCTTTTGTCTTTCCTAAAGGAAAAACTTCCTTTATTATTTTTTTTATAACTTTGCATATAAACGCAAATTAAATTTCTGTTAAGCATTTGTGTCTGGCGAATTATTTAAGCTTGGGTTGAAATATCCCATAATAATTAATTAAAAAATTAATTTTGTTTTGTGGAAAGAATTACAAAAAAAAAAAAAAAAACTCGGAACAATATTGAACGAGGAAAAAATATTATAAAAACTCTTGTCAAGTTCAAAAGTTATGCGCCAATCGGATTAAGAAGCTAATCGCATTTAAAACGCATTAAAAAAAAAGTATGCATTTTAATTAAACATAATGATCTTATTGCAATTAATATTTTGCTGATTAAGGGAAACTGAAATATGTAAACTGGAATCTGAAGTACTTTAATTTTTCGATTTTAATGTTTCTTTCTTTTAATTTCTAAATTTTTTTTAACAATTTTAGGTAGCTCTATTGCTTAATTTTGCAGTAATTCCTGTTATTTCTTGACAATTTCATGTACATAGTCATGTGATCAGGTAGAGATTTTGACGAATGTTGGTACCGTGTAAATCTAGTTTAACCGCTATACCTGCGTTAAGCCGTGGAATCATCTGTTCTTTCTTCTAGTTATTTAATCTTTTGTTGTTATATTTTGTTTATATTTGTTATCCATTTTATATGTATATACTAATGACTGTGTATATTTAAAGGAGTAAACTAAAAAGCAAAAGGAGTAAACTAAACTAAAGTATATATATATATATATATATATATATATATATATATATATATATATATATATATGTATTATTTTAGCACATACTGCAATTTTATGAAAATGACATTCATAAATAATTCTAAAGCCGTTATATACTTAAGTTAAACGAATAAAATATAACTTGAGACAAAACTGCAAAAAATAATTTTTAATATATTAAACTCGTCCTTAAATTACGCTACTCGGCATGAAAATTGCCTCCAACACCATTTTTGCAAAATCTTATGTAAAATGACCTACTGAATCCGAACACGAAGACCATTTTGCCCTATCATCCACCATGTTTGGGATGCGAACCTCTATTTTTGCCACTTTTAGGTAATTTTATGGCTAAAAATTTGATTTATAGTGGAGAAAAGAAATATTTTAACTGTTAAATAACTTCTGAGGGCCTAAAGAGATAAAAAATTCTATAATGAACATTTGCAACAAGGGGAAGATTTAGGAGGGGGGGGGTTGCCACTAAAATTATAACTATTATCTTTTATTAATCAATTATCATTATCACTTATTACACATTATATAAATATATCTATTTTTTTAAGAGTTAAAATAATTATTTTGCATTCTCAAATTCATATTCAGGGCCATAAAATTACCGAAGAGTGATACAAATTAGGAGAGGAGGTGACGTCCCGAGAAAACGGTGGGTGATGGGGCAAAATGGGGCATATTCGGATTCAGGTCATTTTATATAAGAATCAGCAGGAATGATGGTATCAGGGTTCGATTTTTTTTTTTTTTTTTTTTTTTTTTTTTTTTGGCAGCGTAATGTTACCAGAAACGTTAATTTACAATAACACAAGCTTACAATATTTTCAAATATTGCACAAACTTCTTACTTTATTATTTATTTAGATATAAAATATTTTACGCTAACTGCTTAAAACTCTTTACTCCACTAACCATAAAATATGAAAAAATAATATTTTTACATAATATTGCCTTCCCATTCAATATTTTTGTATAGCTTTTCCTAAATTTATCTTTATTCCTTTTCTTTGAACACGCGAGCAAATGATAAAAAGTTCAGACAACCGAAAAAAAGCTTATTATTTAATTAATGATAATCTGAGGAAATAATTTTATCCGCAAACATATATAAATGTTTTCCATTTAAGAAAATGCAGAATAATGGCTTACATAATTAAGAAAATCCTCATAGGCATCTTATCTGATTAACTTTTTTAGCTGTTCACACATCCATGTATGCAATAAAATTTAGTTAATTCAATTATTAGTCAAGAATCTATTACTTTTCAGTTTATATGTAAAAGAATTCCCAAGTTTGATTATAAAGTAATTAGGCTCGTTCATGAATCATTTTATTTTCCTCCAAAGTTTACGTTACAAAATATTTGTTAGAAAGTTTACTTATAATTTAAACAAGTTATTTCATACAACAATAAATATAGTCTTATATGATTTTCTGATTTTTTTTATTATGAAACCGCTGTGGAAACACATCATTAGAAATATGAGATTGTATATTAAATGGATACATTTGTGAGTGTGTTAAATTTTGAAAGCAATCTTATATTATTGATTTTGAATAATAAAGAGAAAAAAAAATTCTTGTACTGAATTTTTTTATGCATGTCTGATTAAAATTGAAATGTTAATTTTGTTTATTAGACAATACTTTTTCGAATTAATCACCTTTTTGTCTATCTATCTACGTATACATACGAATAATAAAACGTATTGTATATTTATTTCAAATATAATTATGCATTTATTACAAATACTATTATACATTTTTCTTATGCTTTTACAATCATTTTACAGTATACTGAAAACTGAATGAATAAAAATACATACCTGCAACACTTACAATCTATACAATACATGCCACATGTTGTTTGTCTATTGCGTTTTGATTGCGGCGGGAAAGAAAAATCTCACACAGAAATACGTACAAAAATGAAGTATTTACTTAAACGTATTATCCTGTAATTTTATGTAGTACGCTTTTTTAACAAAGTATAAAAACTTCTACTTTGTCCCATGTTCAATATTCCTTTAAATATATCTCTTTCAAAAGTACTTAAACAAATAAATGTAAATAAAATAGCTTAAAATTTAAAATTGTTGCGTCCCTCTAGGTTATTCAATGTGTCTCTAAGGTGTCAGTAAATTTCCTTCTGTTATGTGGTCTAATAAAATAATCAAAAACCTTTCTATTTAATTTTATGGTATACGATGCAATTTAAAGGAGTCTTTTATTCGGATAAAAGAAACATTTGTAAATAACTTGGCATGTATGTTTCTTCTATTTCAACTGATGGTGTATTAAAACGCAAAATATCTTTATTATCATACATATTTATATATAATATGATCATAAGAAGGAATAATTATTTATATTATATCAATCTATATATTATACAGATGTATTAGAATCTAATTTATAATTTAAATATTATTTCATGAAAGCATTCAAAATTTGTAATAGATTTGGAAATACATTTACTTTTTGAGTATTTATTATTATTATTATAATTATTATTATTTAATAAAAAACTTAGATTTTAGTTTCGAAATGACTTTGCATGTCTTTTTACAATTAAATAACTGTGACTGTGTTTTAAACATTATATTTACCAAATAGTGCTTAAAACACTAAAAGTGATTACTTTATACAGTCAGCGTGCACATATTCCGATATGTTATTATTCTATTATATATATATTTGGGTGGAAGGAAATAGACCTATTTCTTTCAGACCCAATATACGAAAGTTTTCATTTTTCTTTTTTTTTTTCCTTTGGCCCCAAGTTAAAAAATAAATAAATATTAAAAATTGAGAGATAACACGCGACAGAAATTGTCAGATATTAATAAATTAATGTTGTAACCATTTCTAAAAAATTCAAAATCATGTGATATTGTGATGATCAGTGTTATTATTATTATTTTATTATTTTATGCTTTTTATAAACTTAAATCAAAAGATATCTATTATATTAAATTGTATGGAATAATTACATCAAAGGATTGAAAAATTAATTGGCACAATTTTAGGAAAAAAGAAACCTGATGGATGAATAACAATATTACAGCCATAAGGAATTCATTCAGGTATCTGGAACCATGAAGTTTAGAAATTTTTGTCTTTCTTTTGGAAAAACGTCAAAATATTTTTATAAATATTGGCGGTCTTTAGCACTAAAATAAAATCTGTAAAAGTTAGATTTATCAGGAGAAGTAAACCATTTATTTTAGGTATCAAGAAATCGTCTTTACCATAAATAACTTTAATAAATTGGTAATTCCTGTGACATGCAACTAAAAAATAGGCCTCGCGTTCAAAATTAAATTTCGTATAGGAGAGAATCATTTTATGAATTTTATTTATTTTTTTAATTGTGATTTTCAAAAGTGTACACTGTGAAAAAAACAGTTTTTTTTTTTTTTTTTTTACTTTCCTACACAAAATTCTTATTTTTTAAAACTGTAGAAATTTACGATAAAATGACATTTTAATACATCAAAACACACATTTTTTTGTAAAAAAAAATAAAAAAAAGTTATAATTATTGATGAAGATACTATCTGGTGGGTACATATTTTTTTCGATTTTCCATACGATAAACTTGGTATCAAAGCAACAGAAAGTTATTGCTTCATTAATAATATAGTATTTGATTCGTGAATTATGGTTTTCTTCTGTGGATATTTAATCATATATTCTTTACATTAAAGATTTCTTTTTTAGCAAATCTGATGTATATTCTTTCTTTGCCCGTTTTCATTGCGTTTTATTTTTATTCTTATTTATTGACATGCGATAAATTTAATAAATTTTAGAAGTATCGTTCTTGATTTTAAAATCATATTATTACTTTAAAGATCGTTGAAGTCTCTGAACATTTATTTTATCATTCAATGAAGAAAATATGGAAAAGTAATATAATTAGCTTTGTTAAAACAGTAAGTAATTGGAAAGTGCTAAGTGACAATTGAATCTTCAACATAATATGACAAAATTTACAAAATAATACGTATGAAGATTATATATAAAAATATCATTGTATTATTTTCAGATAAGTAACTTTCTCTAAAATAAAATAATAAACATAATTCTTATACTAGGTGTGTATAATTTTTTATGTAAAAATTGTCCACCCCACATTTTGTATTGTTTTTAATGTGTTCTACTAGACTTCAGTAGTTTATGAATTTTTGTTCAAGAAAAAATATAAGAAAAAGTTCATATTAGTCATAAATGATGCACGATAAGTTCGTAAAATGAAAGAAAAACTATTAAAATGTAAATCCAGGCTTTCCAATCATTATATATATGTTACGAAAGTTTCAATTTCTCAAAAAAAAAGGGGGGGGGGAGGGGGGAATATTTTTAAAAGGATTTTTACAGCCACAAAAGTGTAGTAAACATATTTAAAGTTAATAATATGTAAATTGAGTAAAAAAACGTTTACTTCACCTTTTCAAAATTGTTTTTATATTCCCAGAAGATTTTAACAGAAATTTAGGTTTGTTAATTTTTCTTTGTAAAAAATTAGTATATGCCTTTCTCTTTTTCTTTTCGCTAATATCATGCAAATATAGAGAGAAGTAATGTATAATTATGCAATTTAAAATTTGAAGAAAATGCATAAATAATTAACACTTACATTTTGAGATTTTGTAATATTCAAATGCTTCTAATGTAATCAAATGACAAAAAGCACTTATAATTTTACATTAAAAGATTCACACAAGGTTCTATCTTTTTATATTAAAGATGATAATAATTATTTAAAAAAATCTTTGACTGTGTGGATGGATGGATGGTTGGGTTTTACGTCGCACTAGTGCAGCGCAGATGGGCAATTAGCGACGGTCTGGGGCTCACCCCTAGAGGTGGTCAGGAGACATGCCATCACAATTTTGATCCTCCACGGAAGGGATGGCTCTCCCGCTTCGGTGACCCCCAGAGGTATAACTTTTGATGGGAACATGGAGGACATTGCGGTCACGACAGATTTTACGTGCACCAGCCACCATTAGTGTACACGACGGTCTTTGGCCGGCTCGAGTGCCGAACCCGCAATCTTCCAATTACGAGGCCGGCGCTTTACCGACTGGGCTACCGCGGCCCCTTGACTCTGTGGAAGTCACACAATTGTTAATCGTTTATTAAAATGAAATATATAAATTGTGTTAAAATATTGTACATTGCGATTTTCGAAACTCTAAATTCTAGAGGGATAAAAACTCAGAAATAAAATTCAGTTTTTATTCATGATCTTCCAAATAAATTTTTTACGTATCTTACTAAAACTATCTTGTTATTTTCCCAGTCACTGTAGTACAACTGGTTAAAAATGAAGATAAATTTTCAAAATTATGAGAGAATGTCAGACTATGGCGCATTTATTATAAAGTAAACTAGCTCTGGTAACAAAGCATTTTGCGTATATGAAAGAAATTCGTCCGAGCACGTATCTCCCATTTTACTGAAAAAAATTCTGACATAAACTTCTGTCATAAATAACATGTAACCCAAATATTAGCTCCTGAATTACAGTTTAAAAGATAAACAAACTTTCGTTGAAGCTTATATTTTCAGTAAGAAAGAGCCGCACTTAGCGCTCAGGAGTGAGCGTTTTCGTCTCCGGTCTTTTTCTTTTTCTTTCACGATATAACTTCGTGCATGCATCTATCTATTGTTTTCAACTTTTCTTATTCTTCTTTAAATAAATGTAATATTATGTTAAATTTAAAGCAATGTCACTGAAAAAGTTTAGGTATTTATTCCTTAATACTTTTATTACGAATATATCTGACAAAGCGCATTCATAATCCATTAATATTTTCAAATTATATTTTATGATGGAATGTTATAAAAAGATAACATATGTTCTAGTTAAATGAAATATATACAGAATAAATTTCCAATTAAACTAATACTCTGGTCGAAATTTCAGTTGAAAAATGCAAAAATAAAATTCCAAAACAGTTTTAGACAAAATTATAATCGTATAACGTATTCCTTATATGAAAAATCTTAAAAAATAATTAAATCGTGAATACGCATAAAAGAAAAATAATAATATATATATATTTTTTATAGAGTTTACAGAATGTCGCTAAGAAAGGATGTTTAATGCAGTGTTGCAGAGACATTGTTGTCTAATAATTACCACTAATTTTGAAAAAGGGTGTTTGATATATATGGTAGTCGATTAGAGGAGAATACATCGAGTCAAAAATTACAATTAATAATTAATGATGGAAAATAAATATAAAATCCGTATAAGTTGGAAACACTATTTTAATGCAGTTCAAAAATATCTATTACAATTGAAGTTGATTTTTTTAACCACTTCACCGGCCACCCCGAGATAACTCGGGGTAAATGTAGCCTTTCACGCACTACAGTGGCCGGTGAATTAAAAGTATGTTTATCGTTTAAAATTGTTCTATAACATCATATATGGTAACATTGCTAATTTATTCCGTAATACTCTTTCTTAGCAACTGCCTTTTTTATCACACCACTTTTACGGAGGAGTAGCTTTCTTGTTATGTAATCGTAATTACACACTGGATAAAAATTTCTAAAAAAAAAGTAGTGTACTCTACAAACGAGACGTATGTATACTAACAATGCTCCGGAAAATATTAGAAATGTTACTAAGTATGCGTCAATAAAAAACAACCAGTAATTATGTACAAAAAATTAACATATTTTTATTTTTTAATTCTGGATCATCAATTAAAAAAAAAAAAGTGAGTAATCACAGTTTTAAAATAATGAACTTTGGATATAATTATACTTTGTCTAGTATTCCTAATATTGCCAGAGTGAAAACTGAAGGTCATTTTTCATCGTGATTTACACATGATATATATATATATATATGTATGTATATGAATGAAGAAATTTCGACCTTTCAAATGCATTTTTAGCTTTTGTAAAAATAAATCAGCAGCTGTTGAATCTCACTATCACCACTAGAGCGTAAATAATAACATGCAATTATTGATGAGATATAAACGTGGCGTGCTCAATCAGAAATCGTATTGTCGTCATGGAGAATCCAATTCTTTGACGGACACAGATTCGATTGCTAATTTATGCCTTCAGTTCAAAATTTCCCATATAATACTGCCTTATTACTTTCCGAACACTATAGTGAGGAAAGTATTGTAATCATGTCAAAAATCCGAATTGGAGATTTTGATGTTTCTATACGTTTCGAGGTTCAATGAGTCCGTTTTCACTATTTTTGCGATGATGTATGTATGTGTGTGTGTATGCATGTGTGTATGTCTGTGTGTATGTACTCTCTAAAATATAAAGAGTGAGATCTCACTCTCAAAGAGTGGTATATCACTCTTTGAACATGCCAAAATGGAGCCAACCTCTAAAGAGTGAAAAGTCTCTTTTCGAAAGAGTGAGATTTCTCACTCTTTATTAAGAGTGAGATTATTCAGAACAATTTAAAGAATATGACAGTTTATTTTTCCTTAAAAAATTGTGTACACTACACGATGTTGCTTCATTTAACCTGGCGAATCGACTCCAATTCAACGGTGCAAAGAATGCAGTTTGGATCTGTCGGGAATCGAACCCAGGCCGTTCCCGTAGCAAGCGAGTATCTTATCCACTGAACCACTGAGCACATATACAAGCTGCTTAATTTACATTATTAAGTCATTCTCATACGTTATCAATCATATTTTTAAATTTTTACTTCATTTATCAACAATATAAAATTAAAGAATTCTAAAGGATATTTTAAAACTTAAATTATTTTGAAATTGCTAAAATTAGAATTATTTTAAAAGCTGTATACTTGAAAAAAAATCTTAATGACAAGCAGTCATTTAAAATAGCTTATGCGGAAAAGAAGTTACTCAAGTGTACATGTTTAAAAAAAAAAAAATAATAACTGTTCGCATACAAATCTACAGAGTTGCCTGAATAAGTCGCCTGTTCAGAAGTATAAAACTTGCTGTTGATTTTAAATATTAGTAAAATATTATAGCCAAATTTTTGAATATTTCACATGTGTTAGCTGTCAATAAATATAATAAAAATATAAACTGTTACAGATTTTAAGGCGTTGTGCATTAAATATTTGCATTGATATTTGCTTTTATACCTTATATATTTCTAAATAAAACTATTTACTTTCTAAGACTAATTTCGTTATGTTTCTTGTGATTTTCGATTCTCCATTAATAATATTACTTCGATTTTGTCAATCGTATAGAAAAAATAATTTACCAAACTATCTTTTAACATAATTATTTTCTTTTTTTTATTCTTCAAAAATCTTCAATACGTTCTGTTAAACAAATAGATACATGAGATCGTTCGGAAATAGTCCTTCATATTTCTTTCGAAATATGATAACCAGATGGCGCCAGCAATTTCTCACTCTACAAAAGTTTCATCTTGCAATAGATGACGACCTCACTCTTTGTGACAGAGTGACTATGCGTCACTCTTTCACAAAAAGTGAGAAGTGTCACATTTTCCAGAGTGATAATATTGTTTTCTCACCTTAATTGGTGTCAAAATAGGGGTCACTTTTTTAAGGAGAGAGATTCTCACTCCAGAAATTTTAGAGAGTATGTGTGTATGTATGTGTGTATGTATGTGTGTATGTCTGTGAGTGAACACGCTAGCGTCTAAACGCTTTGTTCGAATAAGCTGAAATTTGGTACGTATATTGTAAGTCACCATAGTACAAACCCTATAGATTTTGGTGAATCTAGCACTTATGGTTTTTTTACAGGGACACAAAGAAAAATTCTTTATCATTATGACCTATGGGACCAAAATCTTAAAAGTGCGATAGCATCTAAACGCCTTATTCAATTGAGCAAAAAATTTATACACATATTATAGGTCACAGATATTCAATCCGTATAGATTTTGGAGAATCTAGCACTTATAGTTTTTTACAGGGACACAAAGAAAAATTCTTTATCATTATGGCCTATGGGACCCAATTTTTAAAATTGCGATAGCATCTAAACGCCTTATTCAATTGAGCTGAAAATTTATATGAATATTATAAATCACTGTTGCACTAACTATAAGCATTTTGGTGAATCTAGCATTTATAGGTTTTTACAGGGACACAACGAAAAATTCTTTATCATTATGATCTATGGGCTCAAAGTTCGGTAGCGTTAAGTAAAACATCGTGTAGTATATGGAGAAAAATACTCAAATACTCTATTATGGTTTTCTCTCTTTTGTTTGTTTAACGACGACTCTTTCCTTACTTTATCTAAAAAACTGTTAATTACTCAATGTTCGGAAAGTCGAGTGGAGTCACTCCAGATTTTTTTTTTTCTGACACATCAACATACAGATGCAAACACACACATAGATAAATCATCCCTGAAGGAGTTCTAGGTATTTTAAGTGATAACTTTTGAAGTGTTATCTTATAAAATTAGTAGGTTATTATGATTTTAATCTCAACATAATACTATCGTTCGTTGGATAATACTAAACAAAATAATTTAGAAAACATTGAGATACATATTTAAAATTATTTTAGTTTACACTTTTGTATATTTAAAAAAATGCATGTGACAACATTCAATTTATTCTCTCGAAAACGGTGGTATATTCAGTACGTATAGGTATTACAAATTCTCAGGCATAGTATTATTATTTCGTTGATACGTTCATTCCTTTTTTACAGCTAAATGTTATTCGACAAAAAATAAATAAATAAATAAATGTAGATTATTTAATTAAATATGGATTAGATGGAACTCATACCATTAGATAGTGTTTTATAATGGTCATTTCTTTTATAGAGGTCAGAAAAAAAAAGTTTAACTTTCGGATTATTTTGTTTCTGATATTATCTTTGTGTTTTTAGTTAATTCATTTGTCATAAAAATTTCAAAACCACTGTTCTTTTCACTATTTAAATACTATCTAAATTCATAAAAAAAAAAAAAAAAAAAAAAAAAAAACTCATTTTAAGGATAAATAATAAATTTTCTAAAAAAGAAGAAATTTAGAATTTATTACATACATTTATTTTATTACTGTTTGTTACTGACAACACCAAAACGAACTTGAAATTCCTTTTAGAACATAAAAATAACATTTCATATCAGAAATAATATACTTCTTAAACTCTTTCAGATTAAAATATATAAGATATTTTTATATTTCTATCTTTACTGTGTTGTAATTTTGTTTTAATTATATACTCTCTAGTAAATGTTAATTTGTGATTTTTTTTTAACATTAGTTAGACTTTTTTTTTTTTTTTCATATAAGTTCGGTTGCTTAATAATACATATTATAGAACATAACCCTTTTTTATTTATTTATTTTTTTTTTCAATTATATATTTGTGTGTATAGTTTATAAATATGATCTTACAAAACGGAAAATTTTATATTTTTATCATTAAAAAAATTTAACATAAAAATAATTTTTAATAAACATTTTGTAATTCAATTAAAGTTTATATTAAAAAGTGCTTATCATTTATTTCTTAAACCCATAAAGTGAAGGATATTTTATTCCGCTGTCATTTTGTTACACTATTTTCAACTACAGTAAATAAAATTTCGTCTCCCCTAAAATGGAATTTTAAAGATCTGATATTAGTATTTCTCATCTCAAATTACATTTTCTTAAAATAAATTTCTGTGGAATTGAAATACTTTTCAAGTACAATGATAGATTAATATTGTATTTTTATACATCAAAAAACTTTGGAATAATAAAACTTTATTTTACGAAATTTTTCTTGATCTTTGACATGTGTTAGGAAATACAAAACTCTTTTTATTTTTCTTCTTAAAAAAACAAGAAAGAACAAAAAAAGTAAAAAAAAAAGAAAGAAAGAAAAGGAAAAAGAAAAGAAAATACTATTTCATAGACGGAATGCGTTTAGCATTTCTAAACTTAATAAATAAAGCTCTTTCATTCGTAAGTTGGCACTTAAAGGCACAAAATTTTATATAAATATATATATTTTACTATTTCTTGAAAAGTTCTTTGAACTTTTGAAACCATTCCAAAAGATATTGAAAATTATACTTCAGACAGGTTTCAACTCTTGAAACTCGATTGATTATTTAGGTGTTTCTTAATGTTTATGCTTCTGACTTGAATTCGAATATATTCGACAGTAAAATTTAAATATTTAAGTTTCGAAAATGCCCTTCGAGTATATATTTTCATACCTCGTCAAAGTATTGACATATTCTAAAGAAGTTGTGAGGAAATATAAATTTTACAACAAACCAAATGATTCACAGTTTTTTTTTTTTTTTTTTTTTTTTTTTTTTAAGAAAACATTGGAATGTTAAATATCTTAAATCGAATTTTAAAATATTATGAGAACTTTCACCTTTCCTGAAAATATGCCAATTTTATAGCAACTTTGTAGACCACAAAACTGGCAGTTTTTCAGGAAGTACACTCGAATGTAAAACAGACTTTACGAAAAAAAAAAAAAAAAAAAAAAAAAAAAAAAGAATAAAATAAAATAAATAAATAAAAAAAAGCATGGGATTTTTTTTTCTTTAAACAGAAGAAATTTAACAAAAAAGAACTAAAGTATCTTTTTTATCGAGGAAAAAAATTTCAAAATATCTTAAATTGAAATTTTTAAAAGTTATAAGGACTTTGACCTCCGTTGGCCATTAAATTGGCATTTTCTCAAAAATACTCAGGTATAGTCTGCAAAGTGTACACATATTACAGAAACATTTTGTTTTAGTTTTAGAAGTACAATAGAAACAAGTGTTTTTTTTTTTTTTTTTTTTTTTTTTGTAAAGATTATAGAAACATCTAAAAATTAAGTCTTTAAATTTCGTATAATCAATAATTAAATAAAGTAGAATATTTAAGTATTTCTTTTTAGCTTCAAGAGAATTTCAGTAAATAAAGTTATCATAAATTGTTAACTATAGCATAGATGGCAACATTTTAATTTATTCCGGAGTATATTTAGCCCCGCATCTAGTTCGCACCACTTTATTTATAGACATTTTTTCTCCAATATATAACTTCGATAAAATAAGAATTTTCTATAAAAAATTAAGTGGTATGGAATAAAGGTGGGGCTAAAAATACTCAGGAATAAATTAAAATGTTGATATCTATGCTATGGATATGGTCATTTCCTTAAAATAATATCATAGGCGTCAATGTGTATGGTTTTGGAAAATCACTATTTCTTTTTAAAAAGTTTCACCAAGTTTAATCGTAGGAAACTGTATTAAAAATTTCTATTAAAAATTTTCGGTAGCAAAAAAAAAAGTACACGTTGGCAATTATGTAATATACAGAATTCAGTGCAATGCAACAATCTCTAGTTAAAACTATGACCATTACAGGGTCGCCAAGATTTATAATTTTTTCCTGATTATTGTTAACCTCGCTTTTTTTTTTTTTTTTTTTTTTTTTTTTTTTGTCGTAGTCTTAACTTTTAAACCGTAAACGATAACATAACTTTTATGCAATTATCATTATAATGTGTTGAGATTGAAGGGGGTTTATGTCCTATTTGATCTACACAACAGGCAATTGGTGATGGGATGGGAAACATCCTTGAGGTGATCTTGAGACATGCCATCACAATTTAGATCCACCGCTGCGCTGGGACGTTGGTTCCCAAGACTTAATGTTTTAAGGAACATGCAGGATATTGCAGCCACGTCTCCCAGCATTTACGTACTCCAACCACCATTCATGTGCACGAGAGTCTTCGTCTGGCTCTGTTATTAAACCCACAATATTTCGATTACGAGCTCGACGTTTTACAAACCAGACTACCATAGTCTCCATTATAATAGGATAAAACATCAAATTAAAAACGTCATCATATTCACAATAAAAATATTATTATAAATTTATTTTAATTCAATTTTTCAAATAAAGGAAAAAAAGATTATGTTTTTTTAAAAGAACTTTTATCAAACTCACTCAGGAACAGCATACACATTGGAATAAGAAAAAATACGACAAATAGCATAATTTACACACTGCATTTTTTAGTGTGAATACAACAGACGATATACAAGAGGCTCTGTGGCTGTCGTAAATACAAAAGTCTTAAAATGTGTGTTACAGCTTCACCAAGTATACTAGACATCTGAATAAACATTTATAAACAACATACTGTTGTACTATGGGGTACTGAATTTTGTAAATGAGGCACGGAACCACGTATTCTCGGTGTATAATTTAAAATGTGTTAAAGTATAAGACTATGATAGCTGACTAAACAACTCAGAGCAGGCAGCTGTCTCCGAGTCAATCCAAATGTAAAGAGAACTATTCAGAAAAGACTCCGCAAATTCGAGATGACGTAACCGTGAAATAGTAATTACACAGATATTTGAAAAATATGGGGATTTTATTATTATTTTTTTTCTTTTATCAGGAAAACAAAATATACTTATAACTTTAGCTAATAGATGACGCTGCTACCACAGTAAAATTTAATGTGTATGTATTAAAAGGTACAGACCGTTGTCTTTGTGTTCTTCTGCCGAGCCGTAACAAGGAGTTAGTTGTATGGAGGAGTTAATTTACGAAATGAAATAATTCCATGTATTCCTTGTAATATATAGCAATTTATTTCATTTTTATATTTTATTTTTCTAGTAGCTTAAGTAAAAAGTAAATATATATAAAATATATATATATGAAATTTGAAATATGTTTAAATTATTTTCGTTAAAAGAAAAAAATAACCCTAATCAGAAAAAGCTGTAAAATCACATTAACATTTTAATGGAAATTTTAAATCCAATTTGACGAGTTCGGCTTTTATTACTATATTTTCTATTAATTACTGAATGATTTAATAATTAAAATTTATTATGTCTTCTCTGTAAGAAATATACTAATTTTTTAACTTGTATCGCTTAGCTTTATTTTTATCAGTATCTTTTTCTTATTATTATTGCTGATTCGTTATACCATATACAAAATTGAATTAGTCTGAGAAAATGACTATAAAAAAAGCTTGCTTTATTGTACGCATAATTAGATTATGTGAATTATTGGTGAATTTTTGTTAATAAAGACTGAAAAAAAAAAAAATCTTGAATAAAAAAAAAAAAAAAAAAAAAAAAAAAAAAACATTATTTTGAGTACAATAACATCTTATAATAAAAATTGCATTAATATATGTATCTTTTGGCAATACGTAGATTAATAAATACATTACTCAGACATTTTATACTGTATCTAATATTCTTGTAATAGACTTACAAATTCCGAATGTGTTGGCTTGGGAAATGCAACAGTCTAGGCATGTATTTTGTTTGAATAGCGTCAAGACTCCTCCATTTCTTGTAAGTACCAAGTAGTGTTAAACGAAAACATCTTGTTGCATGGGATTATTGCATTATACTGATTACATCCTACTGTAATGATAATGCAATTCCCTGTCTTATTCCCAAATATTAAACACATGATATTGAGAGAAAAAGTAATTAAACAAAATGTAGAGATAAATGCATGGTAAATATCAGAAAATATCCTTTTTATTCTTAGCAATTAAAATATTATTCGTTTTCAATTGATTAAGAGAAAAAAAAATCAAATTGTATCAAATTATAAACATAATTCTTGCTGCCAAAAATTACTCGCTTATTGTCTGCAGTGCCGTAATAATATTAACATTTCTGAATGTTGTACATAGAATTTAATTCAAAACAACCTATTTTGGAAAGCTTAAAAATCCCCAAAATGGTACTTTCCATAATAAATAATAAATAGTTTTCATTAAACCGTATATATTTATAATTCTCTGTAAATCTTAACACTCTAAGTTCACTAGATGTTTTCATGTTTATTTGTGTAATAATATTAACTATTAATTTATTGGTATATTTGAAAGTATGTATAACACGTATAACATACATACACGTATAACATACATACACGTATAACATAAATTTCTTTACTATTAAATTTAATTCCTCCGTTGTTAATCTTTTCATGATATAAAAAAGAAGGAAGTTTTCCACTCATGTTCGGAACAAATAACACTTTTTCATATTTATTTCTTTCTTTCTTTTTTTTTTTTTTTTTATTTGTCTGCAATAGTGTTAAGCTATCTCCTTCAAATAAAGATTGTATGCATCTGTCTTTTACTAGATTTTCCCTTTCTTTTTGACAGGCCACTTTATTAGCAAATATTCTATCATTACTGGCCAAATGTGATGTGCAAGCAGAATCTAGATGCCATTCAAGGATTTCTTTTTGTCATTAAATGAGGTAAAAGGGCGAATTCTCCGCTTTCCTGTGTTCAAGTAAAAAGTTTTTTTTTTTTTTTTTCTCTTTTCCTATCAACTGGTTTCGTACTGAATTTATTGTTTGTGTTTTGCTTATTTAACGTCCTACTCACTATTTGAAAATGTCTTGCCTTTAACATTTATAGTATTTTATCTTTACGTATTGCTATTTTTATTGCGCACAGAGATTACAAAAAGAAAAAAAAATAAACTTAAGTGTTTCATTATGATTCAACATTTTTTTTTTTTCAAAAGTAAAATATTGCGAAGTAAATAGTATTGTTTATTGTATTTCAATCATTTATAAGAAGTAACAGTGGATTAAATATATTTTAATATAGATATATATATACCGGATATCCCATAAGTATGTAGACATTCAAAAAAAAGCATACAAATTGGTCGAATTGAACGTGGTTTGCGAAAAAGTTATTCTCGTAAAGAAGTTTTGTTTTTGTTTTTGTTTTTGTTAAATAAAAAAATAATAGTTTTATTTTTTGTCTATAAAGTGGGGAGAAGGGGGGGGGGGTGTACGTGAGATCACACATTTCCGTGAAAAACTACATTTATTTGCAAGCAAATGTTTGCAGGTATATAAATCCTATTCTATGTGTCCATCATAACAAAAAATTACAGTTTGAACACGAATTATAACAGCGTTAACTGCAGCTTTTACCGGAGGGAAAATATATTTACCAATAACGCCTTATGGACCAATTCAGCCTCGCAATTTATGCATGCGCAAGTAAGAGGCAAGAATAAGAAATAAGCTGTATTAATCGTAAAACTGCGCAATTTATAGGACACTGATTTGCATGTTTCTCATTACGCATCATTGCAGCGTCCTCTACCGGCAAAAAATTAACTATATTTTTTCTCCCCCCCTCCCCCATAATATATATATACATATATATATAAATATATATTCCACTTCACAGGAATACCTTTTACGCAACTTGCGTTCAATTCTACCAATTCCTTCAAGTTTTATGAAATTTAAAATTATATACAGACTTTTGAGACACCAGGTATATAAAATATGTATTATTAAAATGAAAATGATTAATGTATGTATAATATAAACTACCTTTACGTAAATGACCAAGCATTTTAGATTTCATAAGATTTGCCATGTAAAATGGCAAACCTTATGAAATCTGCCCTGAATTATTTTTGAATAGAATCTTCAGAAATTAATGCCCTGAAATTTTTTTGATAAATTATTCTGAAGAATTAAGCGTGTAAAGAATACGTTTGACCTCATATATTTCAGCAAAATTTTTGCTCCAAAAGCTAATAGCTAATAAAATACTAAAGAAAGAAAACCTTTGGAATCACCCTGTAAAATGTAACGTTTAAATGCGTTCTGACTGTATCATGTGATAATTAGCATCTATTATTATTATCAATACTCATTTATACGAGACTGATGCATATTTTCATGGATATATAAAGTTTTTTTTTTTTTTTTTTTTTTTTTTTTTTTAAGCTGGGAAAAAAAAAAAAAAAAAAAAAAAAAAACTATTTTTATTATAATATGAAAGGCATTAAGAGAAATTTAATGTGACTTTCAGGAAATTTACAAACTATATTATGCACAAAATACTGCAATCAGAATACATAAGTAATAAATACTTAAAAAAAAATACAAGCATTTTGCGTAAATAAGTTTTTTACTGCGCATGCGGCAGATTTAACAAAATTTCATTGGCATAATTTATTCTACAAATATTTTGAGCTACTTAAATGAAAATCCAAAGCAAATATTGCAAAAATTTAAAAAGTTATAGTTGTTAGAATAAAACAAATTTCAGTCCCTTCTTAAAAAAGGGAAAATTATAGGAAGTTTTATCGATATTTATTTAGAATTAATTAATTCTATATTGCCGCTGATTGAATCAGAAGAAAAATTTGATTCAAAAATTTTGTACTTTTACTTTTTTTTTTGAGGAATTAAAGTTTAGTTCATTTGTCATTTAGAGTGTTTATTAAAAATAGGAAATTTGATAATTTTTGCTTGTATCGTACAGTAAAATTTGTAAAGTCAAAAGTTCTGATTTAAATGGGTTGGTTAGATTTTACGTCGCACTAGTGCTGCGCAGATGAGCAATTGGCGACGGTTTGGGACTCACCCCTAGAGGTGGTCCGGAGACATACCATCGCTATTTGGTCGTCCAAGGAAGGGATGGCTCTTCCTCTTCGGTGACCACTAGGGGTATAATATTTAATAGAAACATGCAGGGCATTGCAGCCACGACAGATTGTACATGCACCAGCCACCATTAGTGTACACGACGGTCTTTGGCCGGCTCGAGTACCGAACCCAGAATCTTCCAATTACGAGGCCGGCGCTCGGTTTTATTGGGAAGAAAAAATATATACATTCCTTTTCAACACATTTAGCTTTATATACGGCAATTTTGTTGACAGTTTGTTTAGGGATTTTACAATTTTCCACTTAACAAAATAGATAGTTTCCGTTTACATATCTTTTCATGTAATATTGAGTTTTGGATAAGCCATGAAATATTATTTCCCTAATTTATCTATTTATTATTTCTCTCATTACCTAATGAGATTAAGGGGACTTCGCACGTTTGAATTGGCACCACTGAAGGTTTCATATAAACGCTTAAATAGCCATTTAATATTTAAAAATTGAACTATATTAGATTTATTCAATAAAATATATATTCAAACATCTATTTATATGGTTTTTGATGGATTTTTTACAGACTTAAAATGTTTAGATTGCGTTGACTCAGTTTGCATTTTTTCATAAGTTCATGATAATCAAAATGGTAAATTTCCTGCAGATATTTAATAAATATTTAATATTTTCCCTACATACTTAAGAGAACGTAATTAAAAAAGTTAGGATGGATCTTGAAATTTATTTATTGCTTTTGAGAAAAAAATAAAAACGTGCATGTCAGTGTAAAAATTTGTGTAAAAATTTAAATATATATATATATATATATATATAATATTTTTTCGTTTAAAGATATTTCAAATCTACCCCATATTCTTTAAATTAGGCTCTATTAAACATACCAAAAATAATAAATATTTTCTTTTTTTTATCTGTAGAGGTTTTAGCATTTTAAAGATTCCGAATTCATAAAAAAATGCAAAGTGAGAAAACGAAACTTCAAGATTTCAAATCTGTAAAGAAAATGTATCAAAAAACATAAAAATTGTTTCCGTAATACATGCTTTATTGAATAAACCTAATATAGTTCAGTTTATAAATATTAAATTGAAATATAACCTTTAGTAAACCTTCAACTGTGCCAAGTCAAAGGTGCCAAATACACTTAATATTACATTTTCTTTTTCTTTGGCATACTTATTTTTTCATGTGCCGTGATTGGAAGAAATAATATCTACAACTTAGATAGGTATGTCTTTTCTGTATCATTTGTACGTCAAACTATGTTTTCGAAGAATTTCATTATGTCCGTTAGTAAAAAGTAATTTTTTTTTTTTTTTTTTTTTGAGAAAAAAAAAAAAAAAAAACTGAAAACGTTTCAGAGTATGGAATAAGCGTGCAATAAAAAAAAGAAAAGAAACATAATTTTTGTGCTTACCACTGAAAGTCAACTATATATGTTCACATGATATGTGATTATCTTAAGTGAAGTAACTAAGAAATTTTTCTAGACTACTCTGTATATTAGTTGCTACTCCTTTAATTTTTTAAACATAATATTTTGCGTTTTTCTTCGATGTACTTGTATAGTACATTTTGTGCGGCTGTTATAGACTAAAAATATTGGATCAAAAAACGCACAGCGTATAGCAGGAAAATACGCGTTGTTTGGAGAAAATTTAAAGCTAATATAATCCTCGATCTTACAAAGAAAGTTAGAGGGGTAAATAAATTTTAAAAAGTGATCTGTGCTCTTCCGCCGAAGGTTTAAAGTGCTATGGAAATCCTCGATTTAACCAGTAGGAGAAAATTTAGGGTCCTATAAATACTTTGTTTTTAATTTTTTAATTTTTATTTCTGGAGCACGGTAGCCCAGTCGGTACAGCACCGAGCTCGTAATTAGAAGATCGCGTGTTCGGTACTCGAGCCGGCCAGAGACCATCGTGTACATTAATGGTGGCTGATGCATGTAAAATCTGTCGTGGCCGCAATGTCCTCCATGTTCCCATCAAAATTATACCTCTGGGGGTCACCGAAGCGGGATAGCTATCCCTTCCGTGGTGGATCAAAATTGTGATGGCATGACTCCAGAACAACTCTAGGGTAAGTCTCAGACCATTGCCAATTGCCTATTATGCAGTACTAGGGCGACGTAAAATCCAACCAACCAACTTTTCATTTTTATTTCTTTTTGGTTGTGAGGAATCGACTGCACATTCTTTCGAATGTGTTAAATAATTAGGAGGTTGATGGGTTGCATCTATTTAAAATTATTAAAATTGATTTAGAGGCTAAAATAATATGTTAATAGGTTTTTGGTGGGAAGGAATCGATAGCAAGTACATTCGAAGCATTTAATTCGGGAATGTGGAATATAGGTATTTTAAAATTTTAATATAGAATAGGGAGCTTATAAAACCGTATTTCTAGGTGTTTTGTAGCTGGTTAAGCTTATTTTCGAAGTTGTAACATAAATATGAGCACGTAATGCGGTCGAATCAGTTCTAACATAATGCGGGAAGGAAAGATGCTGCTGAAGGTAGCGAAAAACAGGAGTTGCTACGGTTTAAGCTAAGAGGATGCTGACGAAGGCAGTGGGAAATCTGAAAACGAAGTTTGACTGAATCGAGGTTTATTTACAATTTTTTTTTTTTCTTTAGAACTTATTCACTGATTTTAAAATAAAAAAAAATATATAATTTATTTAAACATAGTGACCTGATCATTGGTTGCAAAATTAAAATAATGGCAGCCAAAATATGGACTAGTTGAAAAAACTGAGCTCCGTGTAATGTGTTATATAAGTATTGCGTTAGTAAAGGTATTTAAAAAATTTTGAAAGATGAAAAGCAAAAATGATTTTACAGAAAAAAAACTGTTTTTCTTATTCTTCAGTTTTATAATATGTAAGAAATCTTATTGTTAAATTCATTTATTTTATTAATCTTACCCTATATCTACCAACCTGTACATATTAAATATTTTAGTATTGTATATATGTTGCCTATTTGCAAAGCTGGCCAAGTCCTTTAAATTCGAAAATGAGCTTTTTCAACATTTTAAAATTTTAAGTGAACGATTCCACCATCTGGAAACAAGAAACCATGACAAATCAGATCCATCTCTTCATTATTCTTGTTTGAAAAGCAGGATATGCTGCAAAACTTGTCAAATCCTAAAACTTATGAGTTTCAAAACCGGTCATTTCCATATCTATGCGATCCCGATTCTTTTCCAGCCGACTACAGCAACACGCTTGTTCATTAGGTTGGCGTTATCGTGTTTTCTCTCGCCTGTGACTGATCTTTCTTGATGCACACTAAATTTATATTAATTTAATTTCAAGTTTTCTTCGACTATGGGGAAGTTTGTAGAAGAAGCACCTTTTACTCATTACGACGTGGAAAACGGACAAATCCAAAGTTCTGTGTAATAACATAATATTAATTATTAACATAATATCATCATAGTTAGCATATTATTATTAATTAATCATATATTATTAATTTAGTGACATATCTATGATGATTAAGTATGTTATAACAACGTGTATATGAAGTTTGTTTACAACTCGTTTGATTTCCCACTATATGAAAGAATAAATCATGATTAATGAAACTGGGACGATTTGTGATACATTTTTAAATTTTTCTACTTTTTGTTATAGATACCAGTTATTTTTATTATATATTTTTATTTTATCAGTTTTTTTTTTTTTTTTTTTTTTTTTTTTTATGATATAACACATATCAGTAATTTTTAAATAAAATTTAATTTAACAAATCGTTTTGTTTATTTGCAGCCCCTAAAGATCCAATATTAACATTAAAGTTAGCGAAAATTACGTTCTGGTTTGTTGCAAAACCGGTAAACTCTAAAGTAAGTTTCAAATGCGAACAAATCCAAAATAAACTCTTAAATAATAAAGAAATGGATGACAAAAAGTATTTAAAAATATTAACATTCATGATAAATGTATCTGCGCAGAAAACAAATATAATTTTTGTATAACATCGCGACATAGTTTACGCAAAGGGAGAATTTACCTGGAACAAACAAGGGCAGTTCTGGATTTTGGCTTACTTTATGAGTTTAGGGTCGCTGAATCCGGATTTCAGACTTCCCACGAAAATGTCTTTGTGCTTTCTCCGAATAGAAAAAAAAAAAAAAAAATAGCTTGAAACTCTAAAAGTAGACAAAATTTGCAACAAAATTCGTACTATTAAATTTTTATGTACAGTCGGCAGGAAAAGTATCCGAGCGCTAACAAAAATTCTTATACAAAAAAAGTACACTTAATACTGTTTCGTTAAATAAATCCTTGTCGAATCATGTTCTTAGACTGACTAAGACAAGTATTGTTTCGACAAGGATTTTTTCAACAAAACAATATTAAGTGTACTTTTTTTATGTAGGAATTTTTGCTAGTGTTCGGATACTTTTGCTGCTGACAGTAGTACAAATTGGAAGGAAAGCAGAGAGGCAAATAGTCGCCTCATTACTTTTCATTACTACACCAATCTCACATATGGTCGTAGCCAGAAAAAATAAATAAATTCAGCGGAATTCAAACTTTTGTACATAATATTGAGTGTTAAAAATGAACAAGAAATCTGCAAAATTTCGGGGAGGGCTTCAAATCCCACCTCTGGCTAAAGACTTGCCCTCTCAATATGGCCTTGTTAGCGTTCGATATTCCTGGAGCGAAAACTCTCCTCATTTCTTTTTCTACTCTTTTATAGCGTTCCTTCTCTATCAAACAATTGAGATAACTGCTCAATAAACTAATATTGATAGGATTAGTCGAAAACTAAACATTTTTTTAGAATTACTTAATATTTTTTTCTTTTTAATTTTGCTCGGTAATGGAAATCAATTAAATTTACAAGCACATTTTTTAAGGATAATTTGGTTACTTTAACGAATAAAATTTTTATTATAAGTACAAAAAAAAAAAAAAAAAAAAAAAAAAAATAGTTTGTTATAAGGTGAAAAAATATACAACAAAAGTTAAAAAAAAATTAACAACATTTCTTTTTTTATCGTACTTTTTTTTTTTTTTTTACTTCCTCTTTCTTTCTTTCACTTTGTTTTAGCTTTTCATTACCTTTTTCCTTTCTCTTTCTTATATGAGAAGGGAACTGTATGAAATGGAGGTTTTACATGCTCAAACAGCATTTTCTTATTGATTTTGATGTGAAACGTATTCATCATTCATGAAAAGCATTCATCACAGTGTACCTAAATTTAGTCTAATAATAATAATAATAATAATAATAATAATAATAATAAAACATGACGCTTTAGTACTAACTGCTTTTCCAGAAATTTCCAATCCTTGCCTTTAATATATATATATATATACATTCGAAGACTTTTCTGGGGCCTTGTAAACCAACAATGACTGCTCTTGATACTGTAAACTGTATAAAAAATGCTTGTTTTTGTACATGTAAAAAAAGTATGCTTATTTGACTGAATGTTGCTGTCAAGGGTAAAAAATACTTCATTTATGTTCGAAAAATGTTTAGTTTTCGAGCATAACTAACAATTTAAGTTTATTAAGCAACTATCTCAATTGTTTGATGTATATATATACATCATATATATAAATATAAAACAGAAAAAAAAAGAGGAAAATAGATCAGGGGAGTTTTTACTCCAAGAATATCGAAGCTGAAAGGGCAAAATGAGTAGATAATGTGAGAGGGGGAATTTGTTGTATAAAGTTTGCGTTCGTTCGCTTCCCCTTCCTTCCTTCCAATTTATTCTACATCAAAATGTAATAATATCTATTTTGTAGCATTTTTTTTTTTTTTTAAACCGAAAACATCATCATATCGAATAATCATCATATGACACATGTATAGCATATTAAATTTGGATTACCTTCCAAAATCTCAAGTAGGATTTTTATAACATCAACAATATGTGTATCTTTACAAGAATAGTATAAAAAAGATTCTCGAAGGTCAGTTGTACTAATTTGCAACCAGTGTTTTGTGTAATATTGACATCCTTGCTAGGAATAAACAAGGTACAGTGAAGCATCCATAATCCGGCAACACCCATAAACCAGCACTAATTACTTTTTCTTTTTCTTTTTTTTTTTAGACCTCCGCCCGTAAATCGTAGTAGTACTCAACTTCTTATTCGAAGCCTGCTTGCCAACTTTTGTTTGTCGTTAGTGAACTTACGGATTTTCATTTAATTTTACTGATTTACGGACTTGCGTGAATTTTTTAGGGTTAATCAGGATAATGGCAAAAATTCCAAAAAAGAACAACGAAATTTTATGACAAATCCAAAAGTTATTAATAAAAAAGATCGTTCCTATTCCTGAAATCGAAAGTCAAAATAAATACTACTACCTGAAATCTTGGTCAGCAGTTTTTAGAAGGACTTTAAAAATATGATTTTATCAGCGATTACCAACTAATGAACGGGCATACGTTAATCAGCCAACGACAAATTGAAAAACAAAAAAGAATGAAACAAATGAAATTGACCGACATATTTAATGGAATGCAGCAATGTAAAATTCATGATCTTATTTATTATTAAGCCAGTTTTAATATCATTTTTTTTTATTATTATTATTTGTACAAAAATAAACGACCTGTATTACTGTTTTATAATAGTTATTTAAAAAATATTAATTCATTTTAAATGTTATTTTATTTAATTTCGTTTTTGCTAAAGGTTTGCATAAATTTTTTAAAGCTAATTTTCAAACAATATTTCTTTAAATGCTGTGACTGATATGATTTCGATGTACAGTTTCGGAACATCTATAATACTGAAAAATCCGTAATCGGGCAATGTTTATTTCGCACCGATGCCAGATTATCGATGCTTCACTGTATTAAACTATTAAATTGGTTTCTGTAGAAATTAACCTATTGTTATCAGTTTGTTATATATATATATACAGTCGGTAACAAAAGTGTCCAAACACTAGCAAAAATTCCTATGTAAAAAAAGTACACTTCATACGGTTTTGTTAAATAAATCATTGTTGTATCCTGTTCTTAGTCAGTCTAAACACATGATTCGATAAGGATTTATTTAACAAAACCGTATGAAGTGTACTTTTTTTACATAGGAATTTTTGCTAGTGTTCGGACACTTTTGTTACCGACTGTGTATATATATATATATATATATATGAATAAAAAATGAAAAATTTTTCTCACGATGACTTCCGAAATAATATACAATATCGATCCAAAGCTGATTAGTGAACTTATTTTATAAATACTTGAATGAGTTCGTTAACCAAGTTGCTGAGCCATTTTGTTTCCAGATGGCGGTCACTTGAAAATTTAAAATCCATATTACAAAAAGCGTATTTAAAACCGTATTTGATTAAATTTTGATGCATACAAAGACAGTATAAGGGTCTCAACCACGTTTGCTTTGTAGCTTGATTCACCATTTTTTTTTTCAAAGAGGCTAATACGTTAAATTAAATGGGTCATTTAAAATCAGATTACCACTTGAAAGTTTGTAACCACGATAGCTTTTAAAGCACTGAATTAATTCAAACGGAAGTTGAATAGTGATCTTATCTTTCAATTTTCATTTTTGGCATCGCTAGATAACTTCTTCTGCCATCATACTTCCAAGTGGAGGCAACTTGAAATCAGGCAGCCACTTGAAAATTTGTCATCACGATAGCTTTAGAAATACTGAATTAATTCGAACGACAGTAGGACAGTGAACTTATCTTACAAAAATCTAATTCGTTAGCCAAATTTATCGGCAATTTTATTTTTCAAGTACTGGTCACTTGGAAATTTGTCATTACGATAAATGTCGAAATATTGAAATAATTTGAACCAAATGCGTACTGTAGACTGATCATAGAAATAATTTTGATATGTTTGGATATTGCCAACTTGTTTCCACTTGAAAATTTTAATTTCACATGAAAAACATATTTCTGAATCGATTTGCTTAAAACTGGATATGTACAGTCAGAAAAAAAAAGCCACTCCCGACTAATTTCACCGTAAATTATCATAAAAACATGCGGCTGCTGCCGATTCATTTGTAATAATAAGACAAGAGTTAAATTCTGCAATTTACATCAACTTCATTTTTTTTTATGGTAACACCTATTTTTGACTCCTTATTGGAATTCCTGAGGTCAAGGCGGTTCGGAAAAAAAGTATGGTTTGTAGACTTTTAATTAATTCTTGAAAATGTTACAAACGAAAACATGTTAGGGGCTCATCCCTACATTTGAAAAAAAATTAAATTGAGATCCCACACATAAAAGTCTGTTTAGTTAATAACCTGAAAAGAAGTATGATAAATTTTAAATATAAAACAAACTGAAGTTGTGCTCTAAGTAAGAAATAATGTTTGCATCTAAACTTATTTGAATAACTATCTTAAATCATGTGTATGCAAGGTTATAGATGACACAAATAATAACAGTGATGGCTCCCTAAAGTTAATAAAAAATGGGATATCACTGTAACTTGAAAAACAATGATAAGAATGAGCTTTTTTGGAAACCCATATTTTTAATAATGCCCGTTTTATTCCTGAAAAAATTAATATAGGTTATATTTCATAATTTTTTCGAATATGAATTTATTAATAATTTTGATAATTCAAAAAATGTTTTTAAATCAGAAATATGCATGTAATATGTTTGGTTCACTTCACTCTAACGCATAAAAAAAATGAAATTTGATAATAATATTTTTTCGGGAAGGTATGAATTAATGTTTGTCATATTCATTTAACATAATTATCCCTATATTTTGACAGTTTTTACCTATGGTTGCAAACTTAGCACCTTTTGGCTACCGGAAATTTTTAATATATATATATATTTTTTTTTTACTTTATCAGTGAAAACAGTTACAGTTCACTTATTAATTTAAAATAGTTTATAAAATGTTTATAAAAAATAAAAGATGTTTATAAAAAAATAAGAGAAATGCTTATAAAAAAAATAAGAGAAATTTATAAACTTTAACTGCTTAAGTGATTTGATATAAATAACCTAAAACATTTGTCAAAAATGGGAGTTGCCATTGGAAAAAAAAAAGTGAAGTTATGCCAGTTTTAATATGTAGAAGATCCCTAAGCAAAATCTAATTATACCGTTATAAACAAAACGTTTTTACTTATCGATTGGCACCAGTCGCATATATAGGACGATTTGCGATGAAACTACAATAATTGGGGGTCGTGGGATTTTTTTTTGTGTGTGTGTGTGTGTGTGTGTGTGACTGTACATAGCCCATATTAATGTCTCCATCAAGTTCATTAACAAACGTTATGCGCCATCTTGTTTCAGAATAGCGGCCACTTGTTGAAAAGAAGGAAATCAACCTACTCTTCCGACTGAGCCGGAAGGACTCAATTTAATTTTGTTCTTTTAAAGAGTTTACCTTTGTAGAAATAGGTTAGAAACTTGAGGCATTGTAATGTGACAAAAGTAACAAAAAAAAAAAAAAAGGGGGGGGGGTAGAGTAATATTATTTTCAATGTATTATGTGCATTAAGTAACAACTTTCCTTTAAGCAGCAACTTTCTATCTAATAGCAATTCGTAATTCAGCTATTTAATTTATGTCTGTATATATTTAATGTTTGCAATATTATTACAACGTCGTGTTCAGAGATGATCTAATAAATTATTAACACATTAATTTTTTCAATGAATGAGATCAGTCATACTACATAATTCAATATATTTAATCAATTAATTTTATGACAATGCTATAAATATATGATTTTATTCGTTCATCCTTTCTTGAATAGTATAGAATCTGCATGATTCTGTAAAATAACAGAAAAAAAATATTATAGTCTGTGTCATATAAGAAATATTTTTAGCGATGAATTTAATGAATTTAATGTTATTAAACTAATACTGTTTATTATAAACAGAATTAACTGGTATTTCCTATAATATTTTCTTACAAATCAAAATCGATGCACATTGCCATGTCAAATTCTTTTCTAATAAAATCATACTTATTTGGTAATTTTGTTATCCATTATTTTAAACCTTTATAACAATCATTAGAATATCATCAGAAAATCATTATGTTTTTTATTTATTTATTTATTTATTTTAAAAAAATGTTCAAAATACAGCAAAGTACTAGGAAATTAAAAATTTCTTATTATGATAAATTTTGAGAAAAGGTATTTTAGCTCGTAAATTTTTAATAGTAATAGTCATGCTAAAGTTTTCCACATTAAAATCACATGTTGTATATTGACAAAAAATGAGTCTCGTGATAGGCGATACTTGTGAAAAATATTGAATGCGGAAAAAAAAAGTTATTATTGCTTTTATGTTTTCTAATGAATACCGTAAAAATAATTTTAAAAGATTGGTTGCGTAAAAATTTTATTTCCGTTTTTACTTATAAAAGATTTGTCTGAACTATTCAAAATGAATTTACAAAAATACATTGTATAGAGATAAGAGAAACTCATCTTGTATTTATGATGAAATTTATTAACGAAATCTGCTAATTTAAGAAGGATATACATAATTATTGTATTCATAGTAATTTTATTTATTTTTTCTTTTCAAAATATTTTCACATTTTATAAATAAAAGTACTGATTTTAAATATGTAATTCATCTCTAAACTATTACGTATAATACTAATTAATAAAGTTAATGGTAAAGCAGACAAATTTTACACTAATTAACTGTATAATAAATAAATAGAAAACTACTTTTAAAAATTGCTTACCTTGTGTTTTTGTGATAATTTGAAATCATGTAGTAGTTTTAATGTAAGTTTACTATTTTTTTTTTCAGTTTGACGCTTTTATTAGGAATTTTATTGGACACTTTGATTAGGAAGTATGATTTAAAAACATGATTAATATACTGATGCTTTAAGTTTTCTGAATGGCTGCTTTATGTACAGTCGGGGAAAAAAAAAACGCAGCACTCGATGTAACTCCGTTGCTAATCAATGCACAAAAATGTAATAGGTATCATTCGACGGGGAATTGAGAGTAGATTCAGAAAATGAACGAAAATTTTTAATTGGGGGTCGTCTACATATTAAAACGCGCACCAACTTTGATTTTTTCAATGGTAATGCCCCATTTTTATTTTATATTTGAATTCCTGGGATCGCGACAATGCGAAAAAGTATATTGGTTGTATATTTTGCTTATTTTTTTACAGCGTTATAAGCGTTCAAAGTTTGAAGGTGCTAATGTTAAATTCATATTTCAAACTTTTATTAATATCTTCACAAAAAATAACTTGATCGATATAATTCTTTTTTTACAAGATACAGTGAAGAAACCCAAACATAATCCATCATTAATTTTGATTCTGAAAATTATTTTTAATTCTGAAAAATATTAATAAATTCATATTCATAAAAATTATGAATTATGACCTATATTAATTTTTACATAAAATGAATCCTAATGCTGAAAAATATGGGTGTGCAAATTTGCAGCTCATTCCAGTTAATAGTTTTCGAGATATAAATAAATCTTTCTTTTGGAGTGGTTTAGGGGGCCGTCTCTTAAAAAAATTTTAATGAGATAACGAAGCAAATCTTAAAAAATAACGGAGAAAATTGAACAAAATATTTTTATTTTTTATTTAAGGGTCAAATTATATAACAACAACGTCAAATGCAAAGAAATGAAACAAAAATGTTGATTTTTAGACATTTGTGTTAGTATCAAGAATTCCTGTTTTCTAAAGCCCCGCCTTTTATCGTTCTTCAAAACAAAACAATACAGAAACGGAAAGTGAATGTGACTTAGAGTATTCGTGTTAAACCCCTTATTTTACATTGACAAAAATATACACAAGTGGTATTTACTTCATCGATTACTGGTGATAAATTTAGAATCCTTTAAACGAACAGTAGAAGAAAAAAATTAACTAAATAGGCGGGGTTTACTGTTTGAAATACTCTCAAAATAAAATATTTCAAAACAAATTTTCTGTACCACAATTATATTACAGATGGATATACATTATAACTATATTCTTTCTAATTAATATATTTCTATCCATAGTATATTTTATTGCAAAAATATGAACACTGGGTACATGCTTAAGAAATAAGTAACACACAAATTACGAAAGAAACGCCCACTGGCATTGTTACAGATTTTCAAATGATGTGAATCTACGTCAGCAGTCGCGAAAGCGTTAATTAAGAAATTATATTTTCATAGAAATTATAAAACAAATCGTACTGTTCAAAAGAGTTCAACTGACCCAAAACTGGTAAGTGCTTAGTGCTATTAAAATTGTTTAATATTTACTTTATGAAAACTTACAATAATTTATCCGAAAAGATTTAGTATATGCGTTGTTGTATATATATATATATATATATATATATATAGCTATATTATTTCAGTTTGTATATTATGTTACACGTACGAAAAAAATTTTAAGCTTTATTTGTGATCAGTATATCCATGATAGATACATTTTAATTGAAAAATATTGCACTTTTATAAAAAGTATTGTCTGACCAATCGTAATTTAAATATACCTAAAATTATCTAAAAAAATACTAAAGTATATACATATCCAAAAAACTAAATTCATGTAATTAAGATACTGCAAAGGTGTTAATATTTTTATTTCTTTTTATAACTCTTTTTTTCTTGAAATATTTCCGGTGTGAAAAAGTATAATTTTGTCTAGTTCTTGTAGGATCTTAATTTTATTTTTCTATATTTAGAGATAGCCCCCTAACACATTTTTGATCATAACTCTATGAATACTAAAGATAAAGTATACAAACAGTATACTTTTCCGCACTGCCAGACTCTCAGAAATTTGAATATGAAGTCAAAATTGGGTGTTAGTATTGAAAAAATCAAAGTTGGCGCTCATTTTAATGTGTAGATGACCCCTAATTGAAAATTCGACGACATTTTCAGAAAGTGCATTTAATTTCCTGTTGAATGGTGTCTATTAAATTTTTCTGCGTCAATTGATAACGAAATACCATCAAGTGCTGCGTTTTTTTTTCCCCGACTGTACATATTACATGCCCGCCAACATTGATAATTTTTAAATCACATATATATATACCAGTATTTTAAAAAAGGAATCTGTCACATATATTTTTAACAGGTAAATAAAATCAAAGAAACTGAATACACGTATAAAAGCATTCTAATGTGAAATCTCCGTTGAAAATAACGGGGACGTGGCACCTACGATATTATTGAAAAATTAAATCGTATCTTATCATTATTAAAATTCCCCCTTTTTTAATCGCTCTTTGTTCATTGAGATTTACTAGAATATATATATATATATATATATATATATATATATATATATATATAAGATAAATCTTAAAAATTAGAAGAAATAAAACTTGAATTTTTTATATAAAACTGGAACGGAGAATTTATAAACTCACACGCAAATGCAGCAAAAGGAAATATAAAACCAATAAATAAATATACGCAAACTGGGGATAAATGAAAATTCTCAGTCGAAGCGGGTTCTCTTTTTTTGATGGGGGGGGGGATAAATCTACTTGCTTTTTAAGTTTGTTCTGGTATTTACTTATATTTTTGTAATTTTATATTGATTACTTCTTTTTTACTTTATTTATGAATTTATTTGCTTTTTAATGCTTTTTTTTAAATTGAATTCGTTTGCTAGGTCTTGTTTTCGTCTTTGAGAAGTCGGGGGCTAGAAACGTGTTCTTTGGCTAAATAGCCCAAGTTTCATCAGTAACGTCTTATATTCTATTCACTACATGAGAGGGCTCCACTGAAGAAGGCCCTCATGTGTTTTGGGATTAATTTTCATTTATCCTCAGTTTGCTTATATATATATAACATGAGAACATTTTAAAATTCTTTTTTGAAATTTGATTAATTTTTCTTCTATTATATGAAAGACAATTTGAAATCTGTTTTTTGGTTCACTTTATTTTAATATGAAAAATATTTCTGTATTTAATTTTTGTTGTCAAGTAGATAAATACACTGTCAAAAAAAAAAAAAAAAAAAAAAAAAGTCCTGTTTGCTGCAGTTTGCTGCCAGAAATTTTCTGTAATTCAGAAAAATACGTTCTATCAAGATAATTTTTTCGTTTTTCGCACGTATTTTTCTGAATTACAGAAAACTTCTGGCAGCAAACTGCAGCAGACAGGACTTTTTTTTTTGACAGTGTATGTAGTTAGGTTAAATTTCGAATCCGTCTCAAGAGACATACCACGCATGTCAATTTTTCAAAACTGGTGGCAATCTTTTTATTTCCTTTGCGTGATATTTAGCATTTTCATTGGATGAGAGAAAATAGTAATGAAAAGGGAAAATACTATAAGTTGCAGACAATTAAAAGAAAATCGAATTATTTAGTACTTCATTTTGAATGGGCTCGTTTTGTCTAGGTTCTGTTCTAAAATAGTGTCTGTTTTTCCATCATAAATATGATAAATCAATTGGTTATGTGACTTAAAACATGGATTTGAGAAAACATGTTATCAGTTTTGTCCTTTATCTATTAATTTTATATACTCCAATAAAGTAAATATTTTCAAAAAAAAGATCTAACATTACTGGTTAATTATACAAAACAAAATTTACTTTGAGTTTTCAATAAAGAAATGCTACAAACTTAGAAATCATGAGTTTTTATCAATGCATATTAAAAATAAAATAAAAATAAATAAAATAAAGTAAAACTCTATCCAGAAGTTAAATGTATCATATAATATACTGCAGATTAAAAAACAAAACATTTTTTTTCAAACATCAAAATCGATAATATTTATAATACATACGCAAAGGTAATAAATAATATTAATCATATTTAACGATAATAAATCGTTATTTATTTACATATATATTTTTTTCTGCTTAAATTACATGACTTATAATATACAATTTGAATTTCGAAATGAAATATTTCGAAAACGTAAGGTTAAAATTTTTATTCATATTTCCAGCTCCAAAAAAGTTATTTATATGAAAGGAGAAATATATAAAAGAACATTATGTCTAGAATAGTAACGATTATTTTTTTAAGAAGGGTATAAATTTTAGTATTACAGCTGCAAAAATGACTAAATAAATAAAATAAGAGTATTTTCTTTCACAATATTGTTTAGGCAAAAGGGAAAGGAACCCATTTTATTCCATAATTTCTGTTAGCTTCTCATGTTTATCACGTATCGAGACATCCAGCAATACGTGAAAATTAGTATTCTTGCCTTATCGCATGCACATAAAAATTTATGATATGATTTGACGTAGATATGGAATATGCCCATACGAAGAGTTTCGCCCTCGGTGAAGCTTTTTTTCCCTCAAAAAGTAAAATATCCTAAAACACTTTTATGTAAATAAAGTAAGAGCTAAAATTCGTTTCCGTATTTTATGTTATTTAAGATGGCTACCAGAATTTCCCCAAAAGAAATATACGTATTATTTCGATCAATTAATCTCGTAGATATTTTCAGATTATTTTATTTTTTAAAGAAATATTTCTATATATAACTTCACAGTATGAAAATCCATATGAACTGTTTATTTTTGAAGTAAAGGTATGTGATCTCAAAACAATGTATTTATTATTATATTTATCTATATATTTATTTAATTATTTTGAAGGTTTGACAAAAATATTTCGGTGAAGCTTTTTTCCTAGAAAATTGAAGCAACTGATTAAAATTACTAGTACACAATTACTCATAACTAATAATAGGAAGTATCCTATTACTATTACTAATACAGTATCAATAATGATTAGTATGAATATTAAATTTCCACATTTTTCCTAAAAAGCTTTGGGACGTATTGAAGAAAAACGTTTAATGGAAAGAAGACAAGCGACTTATGCAAACGATAGATGTAAAAATTGCACTTCCTTAAATCTAAATGCACATATTTTCTAGAAATGTCAATATATTTTTTTAATAAATATTTATAAATACATGACTAGAAAAAATATCTTACAAAGTTCCTATCAAAAGTTTCATATATATATATATATATATATATATATATATATATTAATGGAAACATTTATTGGCAGAGCTATGTAATATATTTGAAAGTGCTGCTTTGCAGGTTTACAAAACTGCGTGTTTAAGTTTCGAGGATCAAAAAGAATGAGAGATTTAGCATGAATGCATATATGCAAAAATCTGGATGTATATGTGCATTTGTCCCTTTGCATATGTGCAAAATCTAAAGCTTTAACCAAAACATAAAAGTGCGAATTTCACCAATTTATTGATTAATTTATATGCCGTAAAGTGTTCTTTCTGTAACAGTAAATATATGAATTGGGTACTGTGATTTTAAAAATATACATATCAAATATGTTATTGTTCTATGTGTATATGACTAACGTTACATTTTTAATGGAGTTACCCAAATGTAGAATCGCCCGCTTCAATAGGTTAAAAGAAAAAAAAATGAAAAATACTTTTTAATAAACGACTTTAATAGACGCAGAATTTATGCAATAGGATAATGTTTTCATATGTATGATATAGTTTTAAATTCAGCTTAAAAATATATCGCCTTTTGAAAAGTAAGAAACTTTTCAAAGAAGAAGATTTCATTAAAAATTTATTTATCAATAAATTCACTAAGTAAACCCAAATATTATTAGAATATATTGTGAAATTATATAATGTAAAAATGGACAGAAAAAACTAAAAAGATTTATCTTGAAGTATTTTAAATTATTTCAATGATTTAAAATATTTTATTTTGTTTTCAAAATTTAAATTATTTTCGAGAAATTTTAATACAATTAATAATGTTATATTTCAATGCATATGTACGCACAATTTTATTACTGTAAGTCAATAATTTAAACAAGAACAAAAAACCTGCAGTACTCATTGATTATTACTTTTCATCTGTACGTACACGTTGTATCGTTTAATTTTCAATGTCTTTGCCTGCGTTATAACACAACGGACAGACGGAAAGACAGAAAATAAAACAGCTAGATTAATTGAATTCACAATAATTCTTAAACATTGGTGGAAAGTGTTAAAAGAGACACAAACAGAAATACAGTTATAGCAATTTCTAATTACAGCTCTTAACGTATTTGAGAAGAAAAATCTTCATATGCGCACATCCAGAAAATTTTGAAAAAAAATCTGGACTGACTCCACTCGACTTTCCGAACATTGAGTAATTAACAGTTTTGTAGATAAAGTAAAGAAAGAGGAGTTGTTAAACAAACAAAAGGGGAAAAAAACCATAATAGAGTGTTTGGGTATTTTTCTTCATATATTACACGATGTTTTATTTAACGCTACTGATATTTGAGCCCATAGATCATAATGATAAAGAATTTTTCGTTGTGTCCCTGTAAAAACCTATAAATGCTAGACTAACCAAAATGCTTATAGTAAGTGCAACAGTGATTTATAATATTTATATAAATTTTCAGCTCAATTGAATAAGGCGTTTAGATGCTATCGCACTTTTAAAAATTTGGTCCCATAGGCCATAATGATAAATATTTTTTTTTTTTTGTGTCCCTGTAAAAAAACTGTAAGTCCTAGATTCTCCAAAATCTATACAGGTTGAGTACCTGTGACCTATAATATGTGTATAAATTTTTTGCTCAATTGAATAAGGCGTTTAGATGCTATCGCACTTTTAAGGTTTTGGTCCCATAGGCCGTAATGATAAAGAATTATTCTTTGTGTCCCTGTAAAAAAACTATAAGTCCTAGATTCTCCAAAATCTATACAGGTTGAGTATCTGTGACCTATAATATGTGTATAAATTTTTTGCTCAATTGAATAAGGCGTTTAGATGCTATCGCACTTTTAAGGTTTTGGTCCCATAGGCCGTAATGATAAAGAATTTTTATTTGTGTCCCTGTAAAAAAACTATAAGTGCTAGATTCACCAAAATCTATAGGGTTCGTACTATGGTGACTTACAATATACGTACCAACTTTCAGCTTATTCGAACAAAGCGTTTAGACGCTAGCGTGTTCACTCACAGACATACACACATACATACACACATACATACACACATACACACATACATACACACATACATACACACACACATACATACATCATCGCAAAAATAGTGAGAACGGACTCATTGGACCTTGAAACGTATAGAACCATCAAAATCTCAAATTCGGATTTTTGACATGATTACAATACTTTCCTCACTATAGTGTTCGGAAAGTAAAAAAAATACAGAAGACTCTTCTCATGGAGGTATGTATTTTAATCAAAAATTTTCAGCGGAATATGTATATATCGCCTGTAAAAATATAATGAAAATATAAAATTACATTTCATATACAGACATCATAACCACACGCGTCTTTCTAGAAAACCACAATTTTTAGTAAACCAAGTGAAGCTCGACTCTACGCTTTCAGACTGTTTCATTTGTGACTGATCTGTGTTCAACTGTTTCATATGTTTCTTGTATAATAACTGTAACCGTAATATAGTTCTTTCGTAGATATAAATCAAATGTTACTGTACTTCTAGTTAAAATGGCTCTGTCCTGATGATGCCCTGATGTTCAGGGCGAAAGGCCTTGACACGATGTAACTTTAATGATTTTAATTAAATGTATCGTTTTATACGTGTTTTACAGTGAATTATTTTTATAAAAATTGTGATATAATGAAAATGTCCGTTTCTTCTTTTTTTTTTTTTTTTTTTTTTTGCTCATTGGCGACACAAGGAAGTTTAAAACAAATTGATTTTTTTATAATCTTTAAGAAAAACCTTTTTTCGTACTCTTCACACAAAAATTATTTAAGTAATCTTACTTCAAATGAACACTTTTATAACTTCAGTTTTTTCTTATATACGTATATTTATTTATAAATGTGTAAATTGAAATCGAATGAGCATATATTAACATCATTTGATAATTGCAGAACGCACAAATTAATTCAAAATTTATTTAAATTCTGTGTGTTATAGCTTAAAATGGAATATTATATACCCTTTAAATTGCGTAATAAGTAAAAAAGAACATAACTGTTTTCATTAGATGGAATACCAATGATTTATAGGAAGGCTTATTGTATGCTCATGGAAAACTGGTTAAGATAAACTGGTTTAGAAAAAAAATTAAATTGATTAAAATGATTTTTAACTCAACATTAAAGCCCAATTTTGAGAATAGCATACACATTAATGTTGAAAATCTACAATTTTCCGGTTATTAACATTTTATTACATGGATTGATAAAAAATTACCGAAAAATATTTTTCAATTCTACATGCTAAATTAATTTAAATAAATTTAACTTAAATAATTAGATTTATATGACTATAATTTTGAGAAATATGTATGTATAAGATGTTGATTTATTCAAATTTTAAACCAATTTTTAAACGAAAGTTATGAAGAGTTAAAAGTTTTAAGTACACATCGAATTAAATTTATAGCATGAGAAAGAGTATCGAAAACTCTTTGATTAACCAAAAATCCGTAAAATCGAGTCGCGTTTAATTTGAAAACGTGATTCTCTTCCATATTTATTCCATCAAAATATATTTTTTTTCTTTTAATGGTTGATGATCTTTTTTTTTACTGGAGGGGGGAGGGCGTTAGAGAAATATATATAAAAAAAATTCCTGCTTCTGTATTCGTCTTTATTCATTAAAAGTATTTTTTATGAAAATATTCATAATTTTAAAGAATATATTACTTTTATAAACGGAAATCAATGGAAAACTGGAAACAATAGGGTAATTAACACCAAATAGAGGAGTAAAATTTCCGTTTAATTAGTAACAACTGTCTACAATTTGAGTTCCAAATGCAAAATTAACGAGATTTTGAAATTGTATGTGAACAACACTGTGTACGTTGTTGCCAAAAAACATTTATTTTCAACTGATAATTTTTTTTTCAGGTTTTGAAGTAAGATCTTAAAAGGTATCTAAAATTATAAATTAATAATTACAATCTGCAAAATTTAATAGCTTTTCAAGTAAATTAAAAGTAATTCTAGTAACGGTTTTTCAAGTAACTTAAAATGTTAAATATACATATAACTTAAGAATATCTGACTTAAGCATTTGTTAAATAGTACACGATAAAAAACATTTTTAAAAAGTAAAATTAAAAACTTTCAACCACAAGTCATTTCGGCATATTATAAAAGTTTAATTTTAAAATTATGTAATATTACGCTGTTTGGTAAATATTTGTTTAGCAAGCAATTTTCAAATTTATTAAAATTACTTGCATTTGGGGAGAAGATATGTTGCTCACCAAATCACACAGTATTTTTGGCTCTTTCACCCCGAATTCTCGAAAGCATTTTTTTTTTTTCAGATTATTTACTAGAATTACGCCGATAAATTTGATTGACTATATATTACGAGAGTAAGTATTATGCGCTTTAAGAAGATTTTCCTTGTGAATATTTAGTGTAGCCCTGTATATCTGAAAGCTAAGCATATCATATGCTATACAAAACATTATTTTAGCATATTAACAATAAATGTCAATTTCTTTTTTTAATTTTTTTTTTCAGTAGAAAGTTATTAAATTTTTTTTTATAAAAATGTCTCTCCTAAAACGCTGTGCATTGGAAAAATTGTGGATGTCCCTGTACACAAACGCGCTGTACATGGCTATTAACGCCATGTTAACTAAGGAACATTCCATAGTAAACGTGAATAACATATATCATTTTTAAGAAATTCTGAAAATGTTAACGGAATCTGAAGCGAACAAACGGGCAAACAGACAGACGGACAGTGAGAAAGACAAATACACTAAATCAAATCATATTCATTCTTGAAACGTGTTAGAGAGTGTTAAAAATGCTTAATGAAAAAGAAAATGCGATTCCAGCAAATTTTCAATAATAAAAAATACTTATCAATGAATATATTAAGTAACGCCCAAATGAGTTCAGAATGTACAGCTAAAATTCTATGATGAAAAATGAAACTGAGTATTTAGAAAGCATTTTAAACATTTTCCTAAAATTTAAAATTTAAAATTTAAAATTTAAAATTTTTATTTTTTTTTTATTTTTATTTTTCTTATTTATGTATTTTCCAAGAAATTTTAATATACTTGATACTATTATATTTCAATGTATGCAAAATTGTACACTTATATGACAGTATTTTACAATATATATATATATATAACATCCACCATACATTTAAAATTACGCTACTTTAGAACATACAAAGGAATTTTATTAGAAACATTATGAGAACATACATATATAAAACGTTCTCAGAATGTTTCTGTAGAACTGATTGTTAAAGTTACTCGTTCATAGATGTTACTTTCCACCGTACTATTGAAGTTCTCAAGACTAATAAGTAGACAGTTACAGCACGTTCAATTGGAACGTTCTTAGTACGTACGTATAAAACTATATTTGAATGTTCAAAGAACGTTCCGGTGCTGCTTGGATTTCTCCTGTGGTCTTATAATTTCGATATAATTTCAGTCTCAGTTTGACATAAAATTAATGTAAAAATTCTATGTTTAGCACTTTTTTCGAACTACATCAATACTCTATCTACAAATATGTACAGCAATATAAATAATTAATATTATAAATGTCAGAAAAGAAACTTTTAACCTAATGTTAGCATTAAATGTGACGAATCATTTCTTTAATACCATAAACGTATAAAATGCTCTCCTTTTTTGTTAATGAATTTGTCCCGAATTCAATAGTTTTTATTATTTTTAATCTGTGTCTTTGTAATATTAAAGTATTTACAAACACAATTAATTTTAATTTGAAAAATGGAATATTGCTCTAAAATTGCACAAGATTTAACTAAAATAATCTTGAAAGGATAAATAAAGAAAGTTGCAACGATTCATTTTTAACTAGTACATTATTTACTCCTCTGTCCATAAAACTAATAATAACATAATGAACTCAAAAAAAAAAAAAAAAAAAAAAAAAAAACTTTTACTTTACGGTTTTATGGAACTTTTTTTAATAATATGAAGCAATGGAAGCATTATTAATTATTTTAGAAAAAACTGACTTTAAAATATGATATATTGTTGGACAATAAAATAATTGAACTTCTTATCAGAAATATCGACAGCAAAAAAAAAAAAAAAAAATCTCAAGCGATAAAAAATCTTTGCAATATTAAACTTTTAACAAACATATATAATTTTAATATAAAAAATAAAATATTTCTTCAAATTTACACGAATTTGAAATAACATACACCCTGATTGTCATGTTTGAATAAAAAAAAAAGTATGTTACAACAACTTACTTTTAACTAGTACTCTAACGATATGATTTTTTCTTCTATCTTTCAATCTATTTATAACATAATTAACTCAATGTAAAGCTTCTTTCTTGATTATCTTATCGGAATTTGTTTTTAATAATATGCAGCATTGAAAATATTAATAAATATTTTAAAACAATCACACTTTGAAACATTAAATTTTCTTGAAAATAACTGCACTTCTTATCTAAAATTTATACTCTATGACAAAGAAGTCAAGGTATTTCATAAACTTTTTTTTTAGAAATAATCTTCCTTAAAACACACACACACACATATATATATATATATATATATTTGTGATATTTAACTATTCACAAATATATTGAATTATATATGTATGTATATATTTCTCAAAAATTATACGAAGTTTAACTATGCACACTATAAATGTTATGTTTGGATCTAAAAGAAAGTATGTTGCAACTATTCATATTTAACTGGTATTCTTGCGATATGATTTTCTTTTATGTCTTTGAAGCTATAGATAATTTAATCCACTTAAGTAAGGCTTCTTTCATAAATTACAGTTTTTTGATTTTAATAAAATTTAGCAATAAAATAAAATAAGTATCGGGTGATCGAAAAGTCACAGAAATATATATATATATATATATATATATATATATATATATATTATCAAAACATATTGTAGTGACACTTGGCGGTATACAATGGAATGCGCAAGAACGACATGGGATATTTTTAAGTAACAAAAGATTTATTGCCAAAGTAGTTTAAATTTTTTCCCATCAGGGGTGCTTTAATCATAAAATTACTTTTTTACAGTGGCGCACTACATCCTCGCCATAACGCATAAATATTAAGTGTGGCGGTCATCATTCATGAAAATGGCCGTCAGACGCTGCACATTGGCAATTCTCAAAGTACATTTTAACTAAAAATTCTTAACAATACCATGTTTATTTTTTAAGCTATTAACAGCAGTAATAAGCAATAAATTTAAATATTCGTTAATTTCGTTTAATTCGTTTAATTTAAATATTCATTAACGTCTGAAATCATATGCATCACACAAATACCAGATTTATCAGTATTCGAAATATGGAGTTAATTCTGAAGTCAAATCTGTTTTAAACGTGAGAGCACTGTTTAAAACGTGAAAAAACTGCGAATAAAGCGCCATCTACTAGTGAAAAACGTGAAATATTTTTCTTATATATAAAAAATTCTCATGCTTTTCTTGCGGAATACCGGATCGTGCTACAGTCAATATTTTTTGAATAATATATTTTTTTTCTGTGACTTGGATCACTCGATATATATGAATGTTAAAAATGCCAAAATTACAACGAAATTTACTCACAGAAGTTTCGGTAGTGTTAAGTCTACCGTCATTAATGCAGAATGGTAAAGCACTGATGACGGTATGCTTTTTTCTCTGATGACAGTACACAAACAATATTGTTTCGGCACTGATGACGGTATAACTACATAACTGTATCGAAATTACATAATGCGAACTTTATTTCAAATTTTTTTCAGTTCGGCGTTGATATATATTTACTTTACTGTATCTAATATCATTAAACTTACGTTTTAAATTACTATAGAGCAGTGGAAGTATAATGAATTGTTTCAAATCACACAGTCTAAAAAAATCGATATGTTCCTGGGCAATAAAATAATTTAACTTCTTACCAAAAATATCGACACGTTAAAAAGGACTGAAAGTATAAAGTTTTTAAACTTTTATAACTATCATTTATTAATTTTCTGATTATTTATTATAAATATCTATACCAAAAGAGTAATAAATATTTGATTTGTTAAACAATAACAAGATTGGCATTGATTAGATAACTTTACAAAATATTTGTACTAAGATAATGTATTTCTATCCGGTTTATTAATGATCAATAAATTATAAATAAGTACAAGTACAAATCCTTTGCTCTATATTGACACATCGGAATTTTTCTTTAAAGTTCCTTTTATGTTTGGAGCATAATTCATGGAATCAAATTAAAATATTATACATTTATTCATTTTTAACTTTCTGAGAATTCCTTCAGAGTCAAAAGGGTTGATATTAAGCTGAAATAAGATTAGAAATATTTTCTTCGCGATCGATGAACTAAATCCTTCTAATAAGTTTTAATGATAATTAGAAACACAGAATAAAGATGGGGGACAAAAATTATTTTGCATTTTCATTACATATCGATCACATGTTTTAGATCTTTTGTATATTTAAAAAATTCTTAGACCACTTTGAAGAAGGCTATTTTCTTAAGAATTTCAGAAATCTTTATATCGCTTAGGGAAAAATATTTCAGTTAACGTTTTAGTGAGTTAAAAAAAAAGAATTTTTTGTATGCAGAAATTTCTTTTATATTTTACGACTAAAAATAACTATGATAATTTAGACGAACTTAAAATTGACTGTTTCTGTTTAAAACACAAATAATAAGCATTTTAAAATTAAATTAATGTAATGTATAAGAATAATGTAAGACATATATTTTTATATACGTGGTGTGTTCAAAAAGTATCGAACCTTTAGTTGGCAAAAATACAAATATTAATTTTGAAATCCAAAACACTAATTCCCTTCAAGATAGTCACCTTGGCAATACACAAACTTCACCCTACGCCCTTGTCATTGTTGGAAACATCTGGGGAGCGCAGATTTTGGAATGGTGAGCAGCTGCGCCATCGCATTTCGCATAGTGTCTTTTCTTGACTTTAATTGGGACCCTTATAGCGGTATTTTCAGCTTGGGAAATAGCCAAAAATCACAGGGAGCCACGCCCGGTGAGTAGGGAGTCTGACGAACCACGGCAATGTTGTGCTTGCCGATGAAAGTCTGAATGAATGAAATGCGCAGAATGGAGGAACGCCTTATCATGAGGAGTTTCCAAGTTTTTGCTGCCCACAACTCCGGCCGTTTGCGTCACACAGCATTACGAAGGACCTCAGGTAATACATCTTCGTGATAGATCGGTATTATGGTGCGTATTCATGATGTACCACATAGCGGAAGTCAAGGAAAACAGTCAACATATCCATTGGTGTGAGGTCATCGTTGAAGGGTTTTGTCCACTCTTTTATGCGTAAGGTGTCATCGTCTCGAAAGCCTGTTGAATCTTACGAATGGTTTCCGCTCGGGTATCGCCAAGCTCTTAGTAAAATTTGATGCAATATCGCTGCTGAAGCTTTTCTCTCATTTTACAAAAACTAAAATCCGACGATCGCTCATAACATGTCTTCACTCATTGGCCGATTTCTACAGTGCGTTGCATGAAGATAAACGCACCTTAGCTTTAAGAATTAGAATAGTATAGAAGTGTAATAAAAAAAATATGAATAGGTGACACTTGATGCAAACTGCATGTGTATGATTTAAAACATGAAAATACGAGTCAAAACAATGAAAGACCAATATGATTTTGTAGAAAATAATTTTATTGAATTTATGACAAAAATACATGTTGCATGAATTTAAACGCACATGTAAAAAATAAATAATTGAGTAACAAATATTGTATCTAATACTTACTAAAGCCACCATGGGATTCTAGAACAGCCAGTAAACGCCTTGGCATTGACTAATATAGTGGCATGAGGTCATCCAAGCTGATTGTCTTCCAAGCTAATAGAATGGCCGATTTAAGTTCATCTTTCGTGTTAAACTGCCTTCCGTTTATGTAAACACGGCGAACCAGAATACCCCATACGTTCTCCATTATGTTTAAATCGGGGCTTTTTGTAGGCCAATCTAGAACTTTAATTGTATTGTCACGGAACCATTTATTCACGATATGTTCTGTATGTACAGATGCACAATCTTACTGAAAAATATATCTCTTCCAGCTTTCTTGACTTCTTGACGGCGGAGGTTCCTTGTGAGTATCTGGACATAATCTACAGAGTTCAGAGTGTTCTCTACGAACTCTAATTCGACAGTCCCTTTAAAACTTACAGCTGCCCACACCATGACAGACCCACCTACAGATTGACGTTCTGAACAGTACATTTCTTCGGTTCTCAAATCGTGCCAGTAACTATGGAATCCGTCCGGGCCATCGAGATTAATTTTTTTTCATCTGAAAAGATGACATATTCCCAATTTAGTCGATCTAGCATTAATTTCTTGCCTATTCCAAACGCATACCTTTGTGCTTTTGAGTGAGGGGTGCTTTCACCTTTATTTTCTTACATTTCATGAATGTTGCAGCTTCCCTAACAGCACAGTTAGGCTTAACTTATCCACAGTACATCTTAAGGACGTTTCTGGGATGTCTCTTCATCCAGAAGACATCTTGAAGATATCCTGGGGAGGCAATGTGCTGTCTGGGTTTGATAGTTCTCCATACGGTTGTTCGATGAACATCCAGCTTGTATTGAGCCTTTATCTTCGCACAGGAAATAGTCTTATTCTTTGCAGCGTTGCATATTCGACGTTTATCGTAACTGGTTAGCTTTCCTGTTCGCTTCTTATACGTTTTTTTTTCCATAATTTGCTCCTTTCTTTATATAATTTCGCATAACACACTCACTTCTTCCAATTCGGCGCCCAATTTCACGATTGCTAAAGCCTTTACCCCGCATAAAGTCGATTTTTATCCTCTCGTCTACTGTTAAAGTTTTCCCTCTTGCCATCCTGAACAAACTCCGTAAATTTTGCACTCATGCATTAAAACTGTGTTTAGAGAACTTTAGCAACACGACTATCTGTGTTTTAATTTAATTCCGGTGGCTCTGTTAAATTTTAAACCCAAAATACAGAGTGCGTTTAATTTCGCGCACTAAACGAAAAACAGTAAAAATAAGAAAATGCTTAAACACTCATTGACATAAGCTTGCATGCGCCTAAACATACGTGCTCAAAGCACCTTATTCAGTTATTAGTCATATGCAATAACTGTAAGTCACATTCCTTCTTTTAAAATTTTAAAAATTCTATTTCTGGTTATTGGAAAAGGTGCGTTTATATTCATGCAACGCACTGTAGGTACTGACGCTTTCTGCGGGCTGGAAAATATTCACGACTGCGCATGAGTGTCCCATCTGCAGGTATACTAAAGAAAGTCTCTCTCGCTTCATTGGTTTACACCAGAAAAAATAAGGTTCTATACTTTTTGAACACCTCTCGTATATATATAAACAAATAGTTAACTTCTTTTAAGCATGTGTGAAAAACAGCAATAAAAAACTTTATTTATAATATGTATATATATATATATATATATATCATCTACATAATGTTGTGCAAAAGGGATATGCACATTAAAATTTTAACGAACATATAATTTTCCAAAAGCAAGTTTATACTATCTAACTTGTTTTAAATTTTCAAATTATTTAATAACATTAAACCGCTAATAATGCTGATGAATACTATTTCATTAAAAAATCTCCATTTCTAAATTCTCGTAAATTTTGTCTTAACGAGGCTGATTACGTAAATACTTTAAAATTTCTTTAAAATGTTATTCTATCTCAAAATATCAACACTAAAACGCAATATTTTTTCACAAAAGTTTTATTCTGAATTCAATGTAAACTGAACTTGCTTTAGCAAATACCTGCCAACATTTTAGAATTAATAAACGAAATCTTTTAATGCTTGTACTTATTTTTCTATATTTGTTTCCTTCTTAAAGATGAAAGTTTCTAAAATGTGTACAAAAATTTTAAACTAGCTCTATTTCAAATTTTTGCTATATATATGTGTGTGTGTTATTTACTTATCGAATGTGAATATCTTGTAAATTCTAGAAACATCTTGAAATATTTTTGAAATGTATTAAAATATATTTTTTTCTTTAACTTAAAGTAATATCATTCGTGTTTATTTCATCTTTTACTATCATAATCTGATTTTCAAGGAATTCACTGAATCTAAGCGTATTAAGCAATATATATATATATATATTTTTTTTTTTTTTGAGATTTTTCTAAAGACAACAATATGTAAAAAAATAAGGGAAAGTTTTAATATAAAGTTGGAAAAATATTTAAAGAAAAAAAAGTGATGATTCAACTATTAAAAATAAATAAATAAATATATCGAAATTAACATCGATTGTCTCGTTACAATAAACAGAGATAAATTTTAAAATTTTAAAAGTGGTCATTTACCACAAAAAATAAATAAATAAATAAATAAAAATAAACAATAATTTAGGAAAATTAAAATCAGTTTCAACTACTAACATCAGAAACGCTATAACAATAAATAGTAAGAAATGTTAGAAATAAAATGGTGGTAAAAAAACACCATAAACTAGAGAAACACACAAAAACTGTTTCAGATCAAAAGAAGAAAAATGTTGGATAACCAGTACTTCTGTGCAGTTTTGTACAATAAGATATAATAAACTACTTCTTTGTATACAAATATGTCATTTTTATTAACAGTTTAAAACATCGAAAACGGCAATATAATGAATCCAGCTGGTTTTGTCCTCTTCGCTGGTCAGTATATTTAAATGAACTCTCATTATTTCATATTACTTATTAATATAAAAATCTCAAAAAATCGAAAACTTTCGAAAACATTTGATCAACATCAGTGGAAAATTCGATTTCGGTTCTCTACAGTTTTCAGTAGAGACTTTTCCTTCCGCAGCATGCCGCAACAGCCTGTGGCAGTGCCTTAAACGAGCACGCACAGAAACAAATATAGTCACACACGAACTTTGATTTAATCACCAATGCCTTTGGCGGCGTATATACAGGCAGCACTATGTCGGGTCCCGTTACCTAGTGCGGACGGTAGCTCCACATCCATCAAAAATGGGGAGAGAAGGAACGAAATTTCGTAAAATACCGGCAGAGTGGATGTTGAATTCGCATAGCCAAGCCCACGCTCAAAAATTCGTGAGATTCCCAAATAAAATTTGACCTGTAAAGAAAGCTCGTAAATTTGCCCCCGCGTTACTCCTTCCCCCCACCAAAAAAGAAAAATCGAAAATCATAAAAATCCCAATATGGGTTTTTGAAAATATTCTCAAGAAGACACAAAACCGTTTGCAATCTGTTTGCGCCATTTTTGGTAGAGTTCGACTAAAAAATTCGGAATTTTCAAAATTCTTCCCAAATCGATCCCCCCCCCCCCTTAGAATGAAAATTTCTAAAATCACAGAAAATGTTCTTTTCGTCTAGTCTCACCATGTATGCAATTTCGCAAAACCACGTCTTAACGGGCGTAAGGGTCCCAAAACAAACCTTCGCGACAAAATTCTTGATACAATTGCCCATAGAATCTCCACGACCGTATTCATTCAGTGAGTGGATGTACTATTTTATGTATAGAGGTATATAATTAAATTAGTTTAATCTACGATATTACTATTTGTTTTCGATAAATACATTAAATTAAAAGATAAAAAAAAGTCATTTTTTTTAAGCAATTTTTATCTCTTCACGTGCACAGTTTTTCATTTTTTATCTTTTATTTTTTTAAGAAGATTATTGAAATGAAATACCATGTTTTATTTAATTTTAAAAATCTAACGATTGCATACTGGTATTGAAAAAACTGAAAAAAATTGAAACAATATTGCTATACTAAAATCGTGATTATATATAAACTATGATTAATCATGTGATTACAACAATGCAAAATAATTTAACTTGAAAAACTATAATGTCTTGAACATTCCATAAATCTAAAGTAAATGAATGACGTCATACATGGAAATAAATTTGTTTTATTTTTCGCACCTTAAAATTCAACTTTCGAGAATCAGGGGAACTACTTTTTACTTTCCGAACACTATAGTGAGGAAAGTATTGTAATCATGTCAAAAATCCGAATTCGAGATTTTGATGTTTCTATACGTTTCGAGGTCCAACGAGTCCGTTTTCACTATTTTTACAATGATGTATGTATGTGTGTGTATGTATGTGTGTATGTATGTGTGTATGTGTGTGTGTATGTATGTGTGTATGTATGTGTGTATGTCTGTGAGTGAACACGCTAGCGTCTAAACGCTTTGTTCGAATAAGCTGAAAGTTGGTACGTATATTGTAAGTCACCATAGTACGAACCCTATAGATTTTGGTGAATCTAGCACTTATAGTTTTTTTACAGGGACGCAAAGAAAAATTCTTTATCATTATTTCCACGGGACCAAAATCTTAAAAGTGCGATAGCATCTAAACGCCTTATTCAATTGAGCAAAAACTTTATACACATATTATAGGTCACAGATACTCAATCTGTATAGATTTTGGAGAATCTAGCACTTATAGTTTTTTTTACAGGGACACAAAGAAAAATTCTTTGCCAAATTTTTAAAAGTGTGACAGCGTCTAAACGCCTTATTAATCTGAGCAAAGAATTTGTACACATGTGATAGGTCACATTTGAATAAACTGTATAGATTTTGGTGAATCTAGCACTTACAGTTTTTTTACCGGGACACAAAGAAAAATTCTTTATCATTATGGCCTATGAGACCAAATTTTTAAAAGTGCAATAGCATCTAAACGCCTTATTCAATTGAGCTGAAAATTTGTATGAATATTGTAAATCACTGTTGCACTGACTTTCTTCTATATTTTCCTATACAAATTCACTCATTAACAATAATTAAAAAAAAAAAAAAGTGGGACTTTGACAAAATTGTGGGTAAAATGTGAAAATTTGTTTAAGTTTGTCAGAATTTATAGATTTTTACAGTGACACAACGAAAAATTCTTTATCATTATAATCTAAGGGCTCAAAGTTCAGTAGCGTTAAATAAAACCTCGTGTGATATATGGAGAAAAATACTCAAACACTCTGTTATGGTTTTCTCTCTTTTTTTTTTTTTTTGTTTAGCAACTCCTCTTTCTTTATTTTATCTACAAAACTGTTAGTTACTCAATGTTCGGAAAGTCGAGTGGAGTCACTCCAGATTTTTTAGTATATGACTTAGAATAATCTCTGTAATATTTTGAAGGCCTACGTTCATTGGGGGCAGAATTAGGTGACCAAGTGTGAAACTGGTCACACTTGGCCTTCTGCCCTCCTAGGAGGGAGGGACCCGAATTAAAGAAGAAATATCTTAGAACACTCTTAGACTATATGTTGTATTATCTGAACCAGCTTCATTCCGTGGCTCCAGTAGATTTTGTTGTGTGTTGATGAGTCAGTCAGTGAATGAGTGAGTGAATGTAAGTACTTTTTCATATACATCGATGATGAAAATTTTTTCAAGAATGGTTGATTATCAGGAATCTTATAGTTTAATTATTTGTCAGAGTTATTTGATTGGCAGAATATACACAACCGTATAAACATTACATTTTTTAATCAATTTTACATTTTCCATCTTCTTTATGTTTAACTAGATTATTATTATTATTATTATTATTATTATTATTATAAAATACTTACAAAAAAAAAAAAAAAAAAAAAAAAAAAAAAAAAACGAAGCTATCTATCTATGTTCCGGTTTCTTGTTTAAACCAGTATCTTCAAATTGATATATATATATAGTTAATGCTTCAATATCACTAGATAACTACCATAATTTTCTCTATTTGAAGTTTACAGTTGAAAAAAATTCCAGAAAACAAACACCCCCTCCATAAATAGATTTTCCAGACTTTAAGAAAGAAATATGTGCATGCGCTTTTTATTACTTTTGAGGATATAATAAATAACAAATATTATTATCATTATTATTATTATTTTATATTCGTTTGAGTAATTAAAAAATTCTCTAATTTGTTTTTTTTTTAATTTTTTATAACAAAAAGATAATTTTACAATTAAAAGCTAATGCTTAAGAAATATCATGATTTTTTTCCCTTTCAACTTTACTGGTAAAGAATTTCTACTAAAAAGAAAATTTAATTCCTTTAAAAAATAACATTCTTTAAATGTCTAGCAACTTATAAAAACACTAATGAGACTAAAAATTGCTTCGTATTTTTCATTGTTTGCACTAAAAAAAAAAAAAAAAAAAAAAAAAAAAAAAAAGTCAAAAACTGTAAATTTTAATTTAACCGTTTTATTCTATTGTTAGCTCTTTTTTTAATTTTGAAATAATTAAATACTTTCAACAGAGATTTGAAATCACAGGGCATTCCAATGTCTTCTAGTCTTTAAACATTTAAAGACTAATTTACCAAAATATCTTAAATAGGAGATTATTGGCGATCGATCACGCTTTTAATAGAAGTTTTTTTGTCTGGTAAATGGTCGAATAAAGGTGTTATGTTAAAAGTGACTGCATAAGTTTAAGTCATTTTTTGTATTGTAAATAGAAGTTTTAAGCTTAGTTTTTTTTTTTTTTTTTTTTTTTTTTGGTTATTCCAGATAACCAAAATGTAGATAAATATTGTTAAAAAAATTTTTGCAGGGGCAATTTTATTTTAAATGTTATAAAACTAAAGGAATTAAAAGCAAAATTGGGCTTATCAGATTTTTATGTTAATTATTGTGCTCTTTTTAGTATTTGTTTGTAATTTCAAAAGCAATGAATAATCAATGCAGAGGAAGTTCTTTCTTTCTTTTTGTAAATTATTTTGAATATTTGCATGAGGCAATAAACGAATAAATAAAGAACGTAGATGTCATTAAGTGAGATATTTATGTATAATTTTTTCTTACTAGGTAAGATTAATTATTATTAAATAATTAAATGACTTACCACTTTAAATGGTACTTTACAATAGGGAATAAACTTTTCAGATTAAAGAAGTTTCTTTATGCCCTATTCTCCAACAGACTGATTATTTGTTAAAAATCAAACAATTGTCACTTAGACAGTTTGCGGAAGTATTTAGTGAAAACATTGATTAGTTGACATAAACGGCTTTATACTACTGATTGTATGGTAGATGAAAATATAAATAAATTACTAGATATTAAATTCTAAACAACTTAAAGTTAATCATGAGTACTTTTTTATTCATTGATGCAATGTACAGAATTGAAAAAAAAAAAACTGTCAGAGAGCGAAAGGTTGGTTGGCTGGGTTTAACGTACTGCACTATGGGTAATTGGCGGCAATCTGGAATGCACCCCTAAAGATGGTCCGGAGACGTGCCATCAGAATTTTGATCCTTTACAGAGGGGACATTGAAAGAGCGAAAGAAAGAAATACCATAATTTCCTGATTAAAATCCGCAGATCAAATAAATTCGTTTAGCCTCAGAAATTTTAATCAACAGAAAAATTGTTCATGTAATTGAGACAAAGCAAAACAACGCGTTTTATTAAATAATTTTTTTTTTTTTGCAAATCGGATCTATCTGACCTGTGGATTATAACCTGGAAATTAGTGTACGTATGAAAGTAATACCTGCATTTTTTAAAACAGAATAAATATAAATTTGTTTATTTGCGATTATATATATATATATATATATATATATATATATATATATATATATATATATATCTTTATATATATATATATATATATATATATATATATATATATATATATATATATATATATATATATATATATATATATATCTTTATATATATATATATATTATATTAATGTATTTCTATATATATATATATATATATATAACTAGAGAGAAACTCTCAAAGGTCTATTACCAGACTAGAAATGATATTATTAAAAGGGAAAAAAAAACATTTAAGTGTCACGTTAAGGAGGTTGAGGTTGAGGTTGAGATGGAATGAGTTTAAAGTCATGCTGGAACTATGCATTAGGGGTATTCTTCTAATTAACATTTACATCTTTCAGAAATAGGGAACATTTTTTCATACCATAGAAACCTAATGATAAAAACAATGAATGCTTTTGTAAGTATTAGTCATAAAGAAATCAATTTATCTCTATAAACGTCCTTTTTAATCAAAATCATTTTAAAAAATCAAACTTTCTTGTTTTTATCCAAAAATATTTTTAAAATATTAATCGTCATTTAAATAAGAACAGCAATATATATATATATATATATATATATATATATATATATATATTATCGGATATTGGATCAATGATTAGATTAAATTTCTTACGCGATCTTATAATGATTTATATTTAAAAAACAACAATTTACTGCGAAAAGTTGAGAAATTTCCTTTAAATAATAGGTAACGGTGATGTATATTTTTAATGTATATAAATTTTTAATATTTTTAAAATATATATTTAATATATAGTCTCTTGGTAATTTTTAGTTTTTACAAGACAGGGTCATAGTCTACAAAAACATTGTCCTAAATTATTAGTCCCGTGTTAGCATTTTATATGTACGGTATTAAATATATTTAAATTATTGATGAATATTTGTTGCAATCTGTACTCCATATCCAGTAGGTAATAATTTAAATTAATAAATATATTGAAAAAATCTTTAAAGTATACATATAACATTAAATATTTATATGAAGCAGAAAATATTATAAAAATGAATACGTTAATTCCCAATTCTCTAGTACCATTATTTGAATAAATAATTTCTTTATCTGAAAGGCATTTCAAAGATAGGAATATGTAATAAAATTGCTCATTTTATGCATCGATTTTGAAAGGAAAATACACTTTAATGAAGTTACTTAATTTTAAGCTAATGATAAATAAAAATCCGTATCCAAGAATTATTCTGTTGCTGATGGTTTATTCATTAAACTTATCGATCACAGTGCTTATTAATGATAGGAACTTCATGTACACTGCATCATCCTGTTTTCATAGAACATAGGGGTAGAAAAAAATCAATCTTTCTCAGTAAGCTTCAATTTACTTGTCAGATAGTACATCTACTATATACTTTACTTTTTTATTATTATTTTTCCGTTTTTAGTCACATTACAGACTTTTCGATGAATTGTGCTCAATTTCCTGATGATATGCGCGTCATTTATCAAAAGATCTTTATAATTACTTACCTCTTCCAAATATGATATATTTTATTTTTTAAAACTTTATCGGGGCGGAATAAAACTTTGTTTACCGTTAAGAAACTTTTTACTTTCTTAAAGAAAGTCCGATGCTAAAGAAAAACGGCATGAGGATTCTTTACGTTATCAGATGCTTCGTATGTTGAAAAGTTCGTTAAATGAGAAATGAATGATGAACATTGCTGAAAAAATAAGTTTATCACTTAATGATCATTGTATAAAATCAAACAGAAAAAAAAAGGGGGGGTCAGAAAGTGTAGCCCAATATAAAAAGAGGTAACAATTGTTAAATAAACAATTAAAAACAAGTGTTTTTTTTTTCAATTATATAAATAAAAGCCTCTAAAAATGTTTGTTTAAAAATGTTTGTTATTCAACTAACAAATTAATTGAAAAAAAAAATATGCTGTTCATAAGTAAATCAGTAATATTTTCTCTAACAACTCTAGAATTAAATGAATTTATATTATTTTTAAAAGATGTACGTTTTGAATAACAAAGCAAAGATGAATGTTAAGATGCAAATTATGCTTTTTGTACATTGATTAAGGAGTTTTTAAAATTTATTTGATGAACATATTTGTTTATTAAAAAATGTTTATATGAACATTAAATATTCTAAAATTTCTAATGTCTTAATAATTCATTTTTCTATTAATACAAAAATTAAATTTTATATTAATGTTTTAATGATTGTTTTTAATTAAAGTAATATTTATAATTATTAAATTCAAATTACTATTAAAAATCAAATGTAAAACTTATGATTCTTTTTTTCAGACAATATGTAATTTAATTAGTTTCCAAAAAAATAACGCATGAAAGATGCTAGCAGATGTTTTAATCAGTTTATAGTGTTCTATTCCGAAAACGTTTTTGAAGAAAATTTTCTTTTTTAACCGTTTTTATTTGTAAGATATTTATGTGTTTCTCTATTAAGAAAAAGGAAAATAAATTTGTTTTATAGTATTATATTAATAAAATTTTTAATAACTTTCCACAAAACCTCCCATAAAAAAAGATATATTCAAATATCTGCAGTGTCTTTTAAAAAATTCTTAGTTAATTTGAAATGACATATTTGAGAAAAGTATGAAAGACAGAACGAGGAAAGAAAACACACGCGGCACACACAGAATATGGAATTTAAAATAAACCGAATTAAAATATTAGTTACAATTTTTACTTATAAATAGCGCTGTGGACTTTAAATGGTGCTCCGGTGTAGAAAACGTAGTCTTCTTTTATCTCCCATTTCGAAACATCAGAAGGAATACAATCAATAGAAAGAAATTAAAACTTCTTCACAAACCATAAATTTTAAATCAGCAGAACCGGTTTCGAAAGGACGTAGCCTTTCTTCATCAGGAGCAAACACGTGCTACTGCTTTGGAGGCAAAGGCATCAGAAGGAATATTACTGGAGTAAATATAGGAAAATAAAGAAAATAAATCACGTAGGGTGATCTGTCAGTAATTGACCACTTAAACACAAAAATCTGAAGAATTCTCTATAGAATTATCTGTTACATCTTCCAAATACGGCTGTAGTTTTGATTCGATGCTAACATGGAACAATTACAATATTATTCACAAAGCTTAAAGTAAGTAGCTGTTACAATGCGTTAAGAAATTATAAGACCACTTTGATTATGAAAATTAAGAAGAAAATAAATGTTCTAATTATAATTTAAACACGTGAATTATCAAAATTCAGAAGATTTATTAAAATTAAGTTGCAGTAATTTTGAATAAGACGATAAGTGATTAATTTAACCAAAAGACAAAAAGCAATAATTGAAAAATACACTGTTCAAAAATTATAAGACCACTTGTCTCAAAAGAACAATCGTATGTAAAATACGCTATAGATCCTTCATTTTTTCCTATGACCACAAATAATCTGTTTTTTTTTTTTTTTTTTAATAGAAGTGACTGTTTAGAAATATTGAACCATTCTTTCACAATGTTCATATACAGTTAAAAACCGTTTATTATTAGAATAAACTTTGTGATTTAATAGTGTATACCCCAAAGAGTTTCCATAGTGTTCTGGACTTCGAACTGACCATAGCACAAAAGGTTCTTTTTTTTTTTAAACCATTCCAGGGTGTCTTTAGACGTATAGCGAAAAGCGTTGTCTTGCTGAAATATCCAGTTAGCGCAAGCTAGAGCTCTGCATCGTGTCATGTAACCTGATTTTACCCGAACTCGACCCGACCCGCAGTTCGGGTTCGGACCAGCTCGATTAAACCTTTTCTCTTGCGGGTAGGGTTCGGGTTGTGTTGACTGGATTTGTTTTATTGTGGATCGGGTTCGGGTTCAATTCGAGTTTAGTTTTCAATGAGTCGGATCGACTTAAGAACATTTTTCAAAAAAAAACTAAATAAACAGAAAAATGCTTGCTATATACACTCCTAAGTGAATATACGCTTACCCAAATTTTTATAGTAAAATGAACATCCTTTAAAAAAAAATCAAATTACTATTATTGTTATTATTATTATTATCATCATTTAGAATATAAGCTCTGAAATCAGGCTCCCTCTCCAACAATAACCAGATGTGTGATTCATGTATTTTGAATACTCACATCCTTTTGAAATAGAGTGCGAACTTAAACTGATAAGTAATTTTTTTTTTTTTTTTTTTTTTTTTTTTTTTTTTTTGCCTGGCAGACGTTTTTAAGAAGTTATTAAAGTGAAATTTCGGTAGTCGGCCGTCTACTGTATCATTTTAATATGTATGCGTGTGTGAGAAGTATTAAACAATAAACTACAAAACCAAACTTAAAGCCCATTTCTGTACACTTCATGTATACAATACACATAAATAGTTAAAAAATATTAATAATCTATTTTTCAGATTTAAAATTTTTTAACTCTGAGTATTAGTAATTACACTTTTAACTCTTTTTAATGTGATTTAATAACAGTGGGGCAATGAAAATTTACTTTATTTTATAACATAAAATGTTTTAATGATTTTTAGATGAATTATTAATTTTCATATAGATTCGGGTTTCGGATCGGGTTCGGGGGAAAAGAAGTCAGATTTCGGGTCGGTGTCGGGTATAATGAAATTGGGTTTGGGTCGGAAAATTCTCTATTCCGTATTCGGGTCGATTTTCGAGTCGATTAACATTTTTGGCGGATTTGAGTCGGGTAAAGTCCGACCCGTGCAGGACTTTAGTGCCATCAAAAAAGGCCTGATTGGTATTAAATGATCCTATAGCATAGCTTAATATTGCGTAGAGTATATAATCCCTAAATTCGGTATAAATCGCACTATCGATCATCATGGAAAGCTCCCCAATTCAGTTCTTATACTCTTTTCCCCCCTTGTGGACTGAAGCATTATTTCAGTTTCTTTCTCAAATCATGCCAATGATATTTACAGCCACACGGACCATCAAGATTAAGCTTTTCTTCATCTTAAAATAGCACTTGTTTCCTTTCGTTATCCCATGGCATGACATTTTCAGCCCATTTCAGTCTTTCTTCTTGATGATGTTTACATAAACGTACAGTTTTCAACAGTTTTATATATTTCCTATTACTATTTGATTTAAGACTGTTCCAAACCGTTACATGTGCAGTTGTTTTTGCTGAAACATTTTGAAATTTTACGAGATGAAAAACACTTGACAGTTGATAATCTAAATATTTATCGATTGTTCCGTGCTGTCAAAATTCCTTTTCTTTTCCAGATCGTTTAATTATTTTTTTTTTAATTATTACGTTATGAATGGTAATATTTGAACGCTTCATTACCCTTGCTATTTCTCCTTCATATTTGCCAGTTCTCTTATAAATCCAAATTTTTCTCACTTCATTTGCAGACAACTATGTACTGCACGGCACCTTCAACTATATCGTGAATAACACAATCAAAACCTGCATATTTTCTTCTCTGGAAGGATTTCACGAAATACAAACGCGTACGTTGTAAAGACGTAGGCTGAACTACCTGCGTCATAATGAATGAGGTAGTGAATGTAAATAAGTTTCAGAGACAAACATAAAACTGAATAGTATATTTAATTAAAGTTTAAATAAAAGGAGCAGGGGACTACATTACTAAACGACCTTTTGAAAATACTTAAATGTGGAAACTTCCTCGTGAAATTATAAATGCTAAATAGTTTCAATAATTTAATAAACAAAGGGGGCTTTATAATAATAGCAGGAGACTTGGCGTTGGAATATTAAAACAGGAATAAACTACTACGTCAGAAACGCCAAAGAAAAATTATTCAGGTGCATACAGCTGTTTCGGTAGCCTAAAGCGTACCGTCATCAGTGCAAAAAAATAATTCTGAATCTGGAGAAGTACTCGTATATATATGATTTTAAAATAATATTTTCGCCTTCCAATAAACTCACCTTTTCTCAGTTAAAAGATCCTATTGATATGCATAATTCTTGGGGCATTTATAGTATTTCCTGTCAGTGTGGTTTATCATATATTGGCCAAACTAAACGCAGTCTTAAATTTCGTCTAAAAGAACATATGAATTACGTCCGCAAACAAGAAACCAATAAATCGGCTGTTTCTAAACATTGCTGGGAGGAAAATCATAATTTTAAATTTAATTCAGCTAAAATAATTTGCAGACCTAAATCCATTCATGAACTCGATTTCTTTGAAGCTTTTCATATTTATAAAAATTTTAAAAACCTTGTAAATTGTGATTTCGCTGTTCCCTATTTGTCTGATTGTTGGAAATTTTACATTCAGTCCACATTTCCTTAATTTTTCTACTGTTTACACAGCTACACATTCCTTAATTCCTATTGGCCACACTCCCCACCTCTTCCGTAATCCTATTGGTTGAACTAAATCCGGTCCCTCTCCTATATATACGAGTACTTCTCCAGATTCAGAATTATTTTTTTGCACTGATGACGGTACGCTTTAGGCTACCGAAACAGCTGTATGCACCTGAATAATTTTTCTTTGGCGTTTCTGACGTAGTAGTTTATTCCTGTTTTAAGAGGCTTTATAATCTCACCATAACACAATAATTGAAACTATATTAGCTTTTGGTGAAACTGACGACAAACTTGATGATCTTTTGAATATCCGTAGACGACCTTGCCTCGGAAACACTCGTGGCCGGAATAATAGTTCAAGGTAGAAGCTACTTCACTACCTACATCCCACCTACTACATACCTAAACCATCCAGAGAGCGATACCTTCATTCCCTTTATACGTTTAGCTAATTTGCATTTTTCCATTTAACCCTGCTTACACTATAAAACTCACTTACTTAGAAAATATCGTAAAATACGAAAGTTCTTTTGAAATCCCAACTCTTTACTAGAGTGTTTTAGTAGGGAAAGTAAAAGACTAAAAACGGTTTCACGACTCTTAATTTGCGAACCTGCTTCCAGCCTTACAACGTTGATTGTGATGTGATTTATGACAGGCTAATTTCCTTAAGTTGTCTTATAATTTCTTAACAGTAGTCTTATTTACGTTTAAAAAAAAATAGTGGATTTTAATAAATTGTAACTTATATTTTAATGTAGCAGTTATAACAAAAATTGTTTCACAATCAGTTTTAAATACGTATGCTAAAATTTGCATACTATGTCTTCTTGCTCAGAAGTGCACGAATTTGTTAGTAATCTTATAATATCGTAACGCACTGAAGTATTATCTATCAGTTATAAGATGTTTAATTAAATATTAAAGATCAAACTGAATTTGATTCCAATAACTTATTTATTAAGGAGCGTAAGTCATTTATATATTTTTTAAATAAATAAATATATATTTAAAAATAAACTAACTTTTTATATTGGAATTAAGGGGTAGTCAACTACTAGGTTTTTTAATTGATACAATAAAATACTATCTATGAAATACTATCAGTGCTAGTAAATAATTAAATTGGTCAAATATATATATTAAATTACTTTCAGCATGAAATAAATCAGCATTTAGCCAAAGATGTTAATTATTAAACGTGTGAAACATCTAATTGAAGTTTTCGAAGAGAATTTCCAAGATTGCAAAGGTTTCCAGCGTTCTACTATTTTAGTGATTTTGAAAAGTGGACTAGTTATACTCGTGGAAAGAGTAGCTAAATTCAGGAATGACGTTCATTAGTAAGTCTATTAGTACCACTCTAATATACTTTATATTTTTACATTGTAAAATTACTGAAAAAATTATATTTTTTAACCAATAGATTGTAATTTAAGCATTTTATTTTGAACTGTAAGACTAAATTGGTGAACTACTATTGTGAGTACGATCGTTTCCTGGATGTAAGTGGTCAATTGATAGCAAAATGCCGTTCTCAAACTATTATGTTAAAAATATAATATAAATTGTAAAAACGACAACAGTTAAATGGTTCTAAGTGATTAATCCTTATATAATGAGCATAAATTTGAAAAATGTTCAAACACGCACGTTGCCGAAATTTCTACTGAATGGTCAAGAACTTATTAACACTTTCGCAACCGCATGTTTTTGTCTTTTTGACGATAAAGTCCGCCTGTGGGCGTTATTCTCTCAAGTTACAATATTTCAGAATAAAATTTTCTGTATTCACATTTATATTACAAATAGATAAACTTTATAATTATATTCTTTCTAATCAGAGAATTTGTATAAATAGTATATTTGATTTTACAAATATGTATATAGAGTATATTTATAAGAAGTAAATAACATACAAATTGCAAAAGAAACGCCCACTGGCGGAGTTTTAGATTTTCAAAAGACGTGAATCTACGTCAGCGGTCGCAAAAGTGTTAATTCACTCTATTCTTCCAACAATGTAATATTTAACAAGATTTAACAAGGAGGAGGTGCCGCTCACCGCTCTAAGAGTGGTGTCGAGTGCTTCTAGCTAGGCAAGGCCCCTATTCAGGAACGTTTATTTAAAAACAAAAAAAAAAAAAAAAGAAAGAAAGAAAATTACAAGGTTCGCCAGAACAATATTCCCGCGCGACATAGGGCGAAGTATTACAAATATGTATTAATTATTAACAAACTTAAAAATAAAAATAAATAAAAAATAAATGCACAAAAATAAGATTCGCCAGTACAGGGTACTCACGCGACAGGGGGGCGAAATAAAATAAATCTTGAAAACTCAAAAGCACAATGATCTAGAATTGAACAGGAAGGTGGGAGAATTGTTTACAAGTAAATTAGTTCGCCAGAACAAGGTTCCCACGCGACATAGGGCGAAGTTGGTTGTTTTACGACATTTACAAACACATGAGGAAAGAATAGATATCTTAGGGCTAGTGGGTAAGTGAAAAGGATTATTTAACTTATGAGATTATTAAATACTTTTAATTTTTTAACTGTTTAGGAATTAGATAATTTTAAATGACTTAAAAAGAATTTAATTTGTTCTATTTGAAGAATCAAAGAGTAATTCAAAAATTCTTTTTAGTTTTATGGCAAGTGAAGGTCTTGTTAAAATATTTGTCAGCCAGTTGGCTGGTCTATTATTCAACAATGTAATATTATTAGACTTAAGTAAAACCGATTATATTGCATTCTGACTTTGAAGAAAAATGTAAAGCAATCAAATTCCTTATCCGAAAACAATCGCGAATTTGTTGAACAAATTTAAATGAAGGAAGAATATTGTCGGTGTTTTAGCAAAAATTTGTGATAGCTGCTTAAACCCTGTTATCAGATTATCAAATTCAAGTGCAGAATTTTTCAAAACCAGTGCCAGCTACACTGTTAAAAATGAATTGCTGATAAAAGGAGTGAACGACATACCCAATTTGAAATAAGTAGTTTTATTTCAAAAAGAAAACCATGTCTCACTCATTTATGAATGCATATTTTCAATGTCGCATGTTTTAAAATTGATAACTGTTCACCTCAAATTCTATTATAAATAACTAAAAGAAGTTCTTTTATAAGATGCCCACATATATAAACAGAAAAAGTTCAAAAACAAATTTTATTCCCTGAAATCTTCAGAACTATATTTAGTGCTGGTTTTGTACTGGTTTGCGGAAGAATATACCAATGAAAATCTTTGTTTCGTTTATTGAGATCCACAATTGTCGATATAATTTTTTAAGTATGCCAATATGCTCAATAATGAAATCATGGGATTTTTCAAATTTGAGTATATTTGTTTCCGAGTTATATTGGGTATATGACATGATCAACATTGACACAAATTTGCTAATTTTTGAGAAACCATTTTTTTCATTGTATTAAAAAATCATTAAAATTAAGTGTTACCAGTTAATTAGAATGACAGTTTTGTTGGAAGAAGACTTTGTAAACGTCCCACTCAGTGACTGCTAGAAATAAATTTGACGTCAGTAGGTTATGGTTTACCGACAACACTTTTTTACATTTACAGGGTTTATCAATAAACTGAGAACTCGTGAAGATCTCTTACAAATTCTCTTACGAATTCTGTAAAACAAACTTTTTCGGCTGTAAAGTAAAAGTAATGCAGGGACATTTATCTGACAGAAATGAACAACTTAATCCGCTCTATAAAATTTTACAACAATATGTTGCTTTTATTTCTTGCTAATATGTTGCTATTTTTCAAGCTTTAGAAGATGTAACCTACAGTGTATTGTTTCTGTCATATAATACCGGACTAAATTACTCCTACGGTATATTATTTCCTTGATGAAATTTTCATTGACATATCATCGTTATCCCCAAATAACAGGTTTTAGATTGGCTCTAATCCTGATGCATTGGCTTCATACTTCTCAGATCTCAAGCCACGTAACGTCTTTCATTGAGAATATTTGAAAAACAATGTTTACAGTAAGTATCTTCAAATATTGTAATAGTTTAAACAATTAATATATGGGGCATGCGCATCCATTTCATCTGAGACATGGCAAATGGAACCAGAATTTTTTTCCTTAGATTCAAGTATGTTTATTCCTGCATACAACAGCCACAACATATTCATGTATATTTTATTTAAACACTGTGTACAAGAAAAACTAGTATGTTGTGGCCACCACAAGACTTTCTTCTATATTTACCTATACATATTCAATCAGTAACAATATTAAAAAAAAAAAAGTACGATTTTTTTTTTCTAAGTTTTTTTTTTTTTTTTTTTTTTTTTTTTTTGTTAAAAGTGAAAAAAATCGATAACTTTGTTTTAAATTATCACAGATTTATAGTTCAACCATTCGTTTTAAAGGTATTGACGAGACCTTTCGAAAGATACCCATCTTGAAAATTTATCCCCCCCGGGGGGGTACTTCTACCCCAGGGGGGGAAGCGATGCCCCCATGCAGAATTTTTTTTTCCTAGTTACATACTACTATTATCAATAATTCATATTAATTTTACAATCACAAGTTTAAAATAACTCTAATTATGCACATTTATACGAATTTTTGTCCTATGCTGCCATGTTAAAAATTTAGATAAAATGCTATCACAGCGCCACCTGTTGAGCTATTGATCCCCAAACATAATCAGCACCAGTTTATGTCGGGGACCAACTAAATACCAAGTTTGGTTAAATTTCGTTAAAAAAAAAAAAAAAAATTGCGATATTTTTCTAAGTTTTTTTTTGTTAAAAGTTAAAAAAATCGATAACTTTGGTTTAAATTATCACAGATTTATCGTTCAACCATTCGTTTTAAAGGTATTGACGAGATCTTTCGAAAGATACCCATCTTGAAACTTTGCCCCCCCGGGTAGGAACTTCCCCCCCCCGGTGGGGGGGCAACCGATGCCCCCACATGCACAAAAATTTTTTCCTAGTTAACTACTACTATTATCAACCTGATCTTTCGAAAGATACCCAATGTGAAAAATTACCCCCCCCCGGGGGGGTACTTCCCCCCAGGGGGGGGAAGCAATGCCCCCCATGCAGATTTTTTTTTTCCTAGTTACATACTACTATTATCAATAATTCATATTAATTTTACAATCACAAGTTTAAAATAACTCTAATTATGCACATTTATACGAATTTTTGTCCTATTCTGCCATGTTAAAAATTTAGATAAAATGCGATCACAACGCCACCTATTGAGCGATTGATCCCAAAATCTAATCAGCACCAGTTTATGTCAGGGTGCAACTAAATACCAAGTTTGGTTAAATTTCATTCATTGGTTCGTGAGATACAGCGTCCACAAAAAAATGATACAGACAGACAGACAGACAGACAGACATTTTCTAAAAACTATTGATTCGTGTTCTCCACATCCCAAAACATGTAAGTCCATCATATAGAAGAAAGTAAAAAGTACGATTTTTAAACTTTGTTAAAAGTAATACATATTCAACCAGTAACAAAATTAAAAAAAAAAAAAAAAAAAAAAAAAAAACAATTTTTTTTCTAAGTTTTTTTTGTTTTTTTTTGTTTTTTTTTGTTAAAATTAAAAAAAATCGATAACTTTGTTTTAAATTATCACAGATTTATAGTTCAACCATTCGTTTTAAAGGTATTGACGAGATCTTTCGAAAGATACCCATCTTGAAAATTCCCCCCCCGGGGGGGGGGTACTTCCCCCCCAGTGGGGGAAACGATGCCCCCACATGCACAAAATTTTTTTCCTAGTTACGTACTACTATTATCAATAATTCATATTAATTTTACAATCACAAGTGTAAAATAACTCTTATTATGCACATTTATACGAATTTTTGTCCTATTCTGCCATGTTAAAAATTTAGATAAAATGCTATCACAGCGCCACCTGTTGAGCTATTGATCCCCAAACATAATCAGCACCAGTTTATGTCGGGGACCAACTAAATACCAAGTTTGGTTAAATTTCGTTAAAAAAAAAAAAAAAAATTGCGATATTTTTCTAAGTTTTTTTTTGTTAAAAGTTAAAAAAATCGATAACTTTGGTTTAAATTATCACAGATTTATCGTTCAACCATTCGTTTTAAAGGTATTGACGAGATCTTTCGAATGATACCCATCTTCAAAATTTAACCCCCCCCCGGGGGGGTACTTCCCCCCAGGGGGGGGAACCGATGCCCCTCCATGCACAATTTTTTTTTCCTAGTTAACTACTACAATTATCAATAATTCATATTAATTTTACAATCACAAGTTTAAATTAACTCTCATTATGCTCATTTATACGGAATTTTGTCCTATGCTGCCATGTTAAAAATTTGCATAAAATGCGATCACAACGCCACCTGTTGAGCTATTGATCCCCAAATCTAATGGGCACCAGTTCATGTCAGGGTGCAACTAAATACCAAGTTTGGTTAAATTTCATTCATTGGTTCGTGAGATACAGCGTCCACAAAAAAATGATACAGACACACAGACAGACAGACAGACAGACAGACACACACACAGACAGACAGACAGACACACAGACAGACATTTTTTTAAAACTATCAATTCGTGTTCAGGACATCCCAAAACGTGTAGATCCGTCAAAAAACGGAGGTCGAAAATTTTCGCGAATCCAATACTTTCTCTATATTACATATAGAAGAAAGTAAAAAACACTTATTATTTACATGACATTACTTTAATATTGTAGCGCCCTCTATAAGCTATTCAAGTAATGAATGTTTCACACCTATGTATTTGAATCTCCAAACCTGCTTATACAGTTTACCACTACTGTTATCTTTTTGTTTCAGAAATATATCATTTTAAGTTGGAGTCCATAATATCTTTGCTATTGCTATATGCTTCATAATTTTAAGGTACGGACGTTAACTTACAAGCATGGAATTGATAAGAATGAAATTCTATGTGCAAAATATCTAAGTATGCAATACTGTATGTTAATTCAGAACTGATTTCCAGCATAGTGGGAATATAGTTATTTAGCAATGGTTAAAAATATTTAGGTAGCTTATAGTTTTTTTTTTTTTTTTTTTTCCAATGAGGATGGCATATTTGCTAAAAATTCAATACAAATGTTTTGTACAAAAAATTACCAATTAGCTGTTATATCCCTTTAAGAAAATTCTATTGCTCCGAGAAGAACAATGTTTACCGTAATAATAAATTGAAAATACTTACAGCTCTCAACTTCTACTGTGCATTGTTGCCGGTCCATGGGGAAGTATCTTAAGTCCATGGGACAGCTGCTTGTAACCGTTAATCTGAAAATCACACAGAAAAACAATTGTTTTATATACATACATATCTTAAAAATAAAAATAATTTAAATAATACAATATTTTAATTAGTGAATTTTAAAAAGAGAGAATTTTAAAGATATTGGTAGGGAAAATATTAATGAATATTTAAAAAGAACAATAATTTAGGATATACTAAAATTTATTTGATTAGTCACATACAGTTTACCGTTATGGTTTCAAAAATTAAAAATAAAACGGGAGGACATAAGCGCTTATAATGACATAAAGCTCATAAAAATGATAAAAATAGTTTGCTGTTTTAATGTCACAGGTTCGTCACAGAGTATTATCACAGAAGGTTATAAAAACAGTTTTTCTTATAACATTTTATATCTGTAATAATATACATAAAGCAAAATAATGAACTATGCAGAAAGCTGAAAAAACATAGTGTGATAAGAGATAAAAAAGGATGTCTGAATATCTGAAATAAGTCAGTAGAAAGGGTTTTTTTAAATAATGTTAAGTATCGTTAGAATTAAACAATCATTCTTTCGTTAATAAAAATAAATCTATTCATAAAACAAATTAGTCAACTTATCTTCATTACAATAGTAAGAAATCATAAAGAAAACATTTTTAGATCACCTTACAAAGCAAGCACTGTTTTAAATCTACATTAACTCAATTTATTTTAAATAGTCGATACATCTATGAAATATATAACATAAAAATACAAAAGGGGGAATTACAGAATAATAGTAACACCAAATATTGAATTTTAGTGCCTAAAATTAATTTTGAAACTGCAGATATAATTTTTGCGCTGAAATCTAAAATCAAATCTTAAAATCCCACGCTTTTAGACAAAAAGATTACTACTATTTTGTTTTACATTCAAGCATAAAAAATAACAGCAGATTCAGAAAATCAGTAACGCATAAATCAAATTAATTTCAACAGTTATACACTTTAGAGTAGAAGATGATACAAAATAGAAAATTAATTCTTATATCATTGTAAAATGAGAGAATAATGTTTAGGAGAAGTAATTAATATTCCTACCTTCTTCAGATTAGAAGGGTATGTTGTATGATATAAATTAGAAAATTATAAAAACAGAATACACGAAAAAAAAAAAAACGAAGAATGATTAAAAATAATATGGAATTAACTAAAAGTGGAGTAACACGAATGAAAAGACAGTGAAAAATTAATGAAAGAGAAAGTCTGAAAAAAAAATGTAATAATATAGATTAGTTCCAGATTAAGCAACTGGTAAAATGAATATATAAATAGTACATTAATTTATCAGTTTGTTAAACACGGGATTATTGTCGATTATTTTTTTGCAAAAAATAATAATAATAATAATAATAAATAAATAAATAAAATTAATTAAAACATAAAATAAAATAAAAATAAATAAATAAATAAACTATGAATATTGTTAAAAATAATAATAATAATGACTTTCGAAACTTTAAAAAAATGGACACTATGATTTCTCTTTCTTTCTTTCATTTTCTTTTTTTTTTCTTTTTTTTTTTTTTTTTTTTTAATTCAACAATAAAAGTTTGAAATATAATCTACATGTGAAGTTTTATAAGGCTATTTAAAATTTTTACTGTTGTACATTAATATAATTTATATTTGCACACAAACACACACACACACATATATATATATGTATTGTGAAGAAGAATGTTAGCTGACGAAAGATCGAAAATGTTCCGTTGAAAAATTCCCGATGGGATGGAAAACAGTACACCCTAGTTCGAATCCCTACGGCAACACATTGGTAAAGCAGTTAAAAAAATTTGTTAATTACTCTAAAGAAGATGTTTTATTTGACATGACCATTATCAATATAATTTATCAATATAACAGAATGGAGTGGGAAAACAGTACCGGGACACCAGTCCCTAAACCTCTTCAGGCTACATTATGACAGCAAATGAAGTCAAAACTGGAATGAAATGAAATTCTTTTGATGTTTACATTTTACATTTGCCGAGTTCAAAGTATCAATAAAATCATGTGTATTTTTTTTTTTTTTTTTTGCAAAGCAACTGGCAAATTACAACACCGATCAAAATCAGCTTCGCTTCATGGATTCAAATTTCCGGAGATAATCTGCCTAAGATAAAGATAAGAACATCCTTCAATGAACTGCAACCGTGGAGGGAGTACAGCATTTTGAAAAAAGTTAAATCCGTCAAAAGCATCTTCGAACTTCCTTCTCTACCACTACTTGGAAAGCGGCCAATCATCAACGATCATAAAAAAAAGGACCTGCTTTCTATGTTCGAATATATGGATCCAAAATATCATTCCTTTTACCGTAAACTTTGTACCCTATAATGATTTGTTTCTTCATAAAAAATGTAATGCTGGGATAACAAATGTTTTTTGAATCTAATACGACTGTAAGTATATTGCAAATAAAAATCATTATTTAGTTCAATCCACACTGTTTTTGTGTCCCTTGTAAAATTTACATTTTATGACTTACTACCTTGCCCATGTCAGTTCCTCAGTTATATCGCTATATTTAAAATAGTTGTTTAAGATTAAATAATTTAATTTAGAAAATTATTTATTTTGAAAATTTATCTATCTTCTAGAGAGAAAACAAATTTTATAATACGTCATAATCTACATCATATATGTATATATATATATAAAGTATTGGAAAAAAGCACACTATCGAAATTTCTATTTATTAATAATTTTTAATTTCATATACTATGAACAACTTATATAAAAAATGTTCGAGTTTGGAGAATCAGAGATTACATTTTTCTTATAGTTTCCTTAGAAAACACGAATATTTTTAACTAACATTCTTTGCTTAAAAGTTTAAAATCTCTTTTCAACTATGGATGAAAAATTTTATAGAAAGAGCAGGATAAAACTTAACAGGTCTTTTAGGACTTCCTTTTTATCTGCTCTTCCCATGCCTAATAAAATACGTTTCTAAATACTAAATACTTTGCGCCAGAGGCATAATGCAATTATCGGGTGAGTGGATTCTTTAATAATTCTAGAAGGATCTCGACTGGGATGATTCTCATGGAAGTTAATATCTTCATAAAATATATTTTTGCGATTAATGTCTTTGAAGTTTAATGAAACATTTTGCATGATATTCTACTAAATACTTTTGAATTCTTTTCATTTTTTTTTTTTTAATCTTGAGACTATTGTGTAAAAATATAAATTATTCAGCATATATTAGAGGATATATATATATATATATATATATATATATATATATATATATTTCGTTTTGTTACATATGTTATTGTGTTGAAGAAATGTTTTCATAGACTGTCGAAAATTTTAACAAAAATCTATTGGTATTTATTTATCTTAAGTCTTTATCTTTATTCATATATATGAGTACGTTTTTTATTCAGTATAATTTAAATATTTTTGAGAATAAAATTATGCAATAATTTCAAGGCACTTACTATAGTAAGTGTACTAATAATAACAATATATATATATCGCATTAATTTATTATAAATTAAACATGTCAAAAATCTGAACTAAGTATTGTAAGATTAGTTTATAAAGTTATAAAAATTCAGTATTTCAAGGTAAATTTATAAAAGTATTAATATTTATAAACTTATGCAAATGAGCGAAAAGGCATGCAGGTTTTGGAATATCTTACGAATAATTATACCTTCATAACGCTATTCTATTATTTTTTTTTTCATTTCAAATCCTTTTATAATACAATTCATATGTACAGTATGAATTAAATATAGGTTATATAATCTGGAGTCACTAATAATTAGTTTCGATTTCTGGCAAAAAACACAACAATTATGCCTAAAAGGTAAAATATTAGTCAAAAGAAACCTATTTTGGCTTTTAGAAATATCATTGCCGAAATATTTCTACCTAATACGTTAAAACACTTAAACTGACTTAAAGGTATTTTTAAAGATATTTTTATAAAAAATTTTCTTTAATATCAAACGTATCAGAGGGTGAGACATATGTAGCTAAACGTTATACGTTGTTCAATGTCATTTATTTTATTTTCAGTTTCAAAAAAAGAATTTAAAAAAAAGTTTCGTTATAAAATACTTTTTGGAAAAAAAAAAAAAAAACTTGTAAAACACAAAAAAAATAAAAATAAAAAATCATCATGTTTCTACTTTTTTTTTTTTTGGAAGGAAATAGATTTATAGTAACATTGGAAATATACTGTTAACTGTATCATTTTGCTCTATGAACAAAAATACAATGGGAAAGGGTGTTAAAGTACAGCATAGTGGTTTAAAGATACCATTTAAAATTTTACATTTTGTCACTGTGAATGAACTTGTGTTTTTATATTTGTAATAAACGTGCTATAGAAGAAAATATAAAACTAATAATTATCCTACGTCAATTTTATGGCTTACTTGAACTGCAATATATGAAAAAAATGATATTAATTAATTGTATTACATTATAGATGATTTAGCTGCCTATGACTATTAAGCATTTTTAAAGCTTTCAATACAGAAAATTTAATATAGATTTAAGAAACTGGTTGTTTCCTTTAGCCAGTGTTATCATAAAGCTATCCTTCCTTTTTTCATTTATTCTTTTATTCCTTACTTCCTAATTAAATACTGAAACATACTATTATTAATATAAGTGGTATTTAATAATAAATTATAGTTGAATCTTATTACAGTATTTATTTTCTTTTATAAATTTTATAGCGTACATTTAAATTTCATAATATTTATTTGGCGCCGATAGTAATAAGCTTTGTGGACTTCTTTTAAAAATTCGTTATAGGAATAGACTTTATTTATTTATTTATTTATAAACATTACTTTTTATTAAGTGAATAGTCAGAGACTCCTTTTGGAATTTTTTTTAAAATTAAAGATTACTATAAAGTATATGGAGCTTTAAAACGCGTGAATATACTGATTAGTATGGAATAAAAAAAAAAAAAAAAAAAAACGTTATTTAAAAAAATAATAATTATTATTATTATAAGTTATGGTACTTAGAAATCATATTGCTATTTTTAAACTAAAATAATCTTATTATTAATTAATTATTAAACCTTTTAAAGCTCCATTTCTTTTTATTACGGAGACATAGCAGCTTTTGGTGGTGGCTGCTACGTCTCCGTAATAAAAAGGCATGGAGCTTGAAAAGGTTTAATAATTAATTAATTACAATTTAACATGCTCCATTCAAAAGCCTATTTAATATATTAAAATAAGCTTGCTATAGAAGTTTTCAGTAACTCGCGATAAGCAAACCTATTTGTATAAATAATTTCTCTATTTCGATAGTGAATGTAATTGCTTCTCAAATTTCATATACAAGGAATAATTAAAGATTTATTTGGTATATAATAAAATATATAATACTCTGTAATTATTTTTATTCAGTACTTATTACGCATAACTTCAAAGCACCAGTGAAACGTACATTTCATAACTAAAATAATGTCAATGTTAAAAAGACTAGTTTAGATTAAACTTTGAAATTTATAAAGGCTATATTAATATTAGAGGATAACCTTTAATTAAAAATACTTCTTTTAAAATGATTAACTTAGAACGTAATAAATCTAAACAAATGGTACCTATTTAGAAAGTAATTTTCGTTTACCGAGGATAATAGGTACTCTAAATATACTGAAACACAACATTATGTGACTATGTAGTTAACATATGTTGAATTATTATTCAATATACATTCCATCATTGTTTAACTACGAGCTAAAGCGAAGCATAAGCTTTTGTTTCCTCTAATACTATAATGATGATGTCTATGATAATCCAATTTATCATAGAATGTTTGATCATACTGTCATCGTCAAATCGTTTTATCATATATATATCGTCTCTTTCTCTTTCTCTCTTCTACATACAAAGAAATCATATACAAAAATAGTTGAAGGTTAGTCGAGACAAAGTTCAGGATACGTAGGTAAAAAAATGTTTCCGAACAAAACTGTTTTTCGGCCTTCATACAAATTATGTATCCATTTATTTACCATTAAGGCAATCAAATTATCGTCCTCATGACTTTTATTTCATTAATAAAAGGGTTAATTTTAACAGACATTTTATGCAATTAGGAAGTATGTCCTGGATCATATTTGATCTATTGGTATAAATTTATTTGTTTGGATTTTATCATTACAGGCTTCGACACATACTCTTATTACAGAATGTTTATACTTTGTTATAGTGGGATATCAGTAGTAAAATTGAATAAGGGTGCTACGCTAATTTTAGACAAAAATAACTTTTTGCTAAAATAAACTTTGCTAAGCTAATTTTAGACAAGAATTTCCATGTGATTGTATTGCCTTACTCAGTTAATTCTTTTAATCTAACCCATTCATATGAAAATCTCAGTATTTCGTAATATCTTTCTGAATAATATAAAATGTGGCACATATAGAAACATACAATCTGTGATTATAATAACACTTTGAAAAATAAAAATATTGTAAACTCGTTTAACGTCTCCAAAAATGTTATTTCGCAGGATTTATCTTTATTTTCCTGACTTCACTATTTGCAAGGGGGCTGTGAAAGTCTAGCTGGCAAAGTATCGAGCTTGTAATTGGAGAATTGCCGGTTTGGTACTCAAGCCGACAAAAGATCATTGTATATAATAGGGGTAGCTGGTGCACATAAAATATGTTATTGCTGCAATGCCTTAAAAGTTCTGTAAAGTTATACCTTTGGTGGTATTCTAGGAGTAATGATATAAGGGGATATGACATGTATGGAAAAACACAAAGGCAAAATTGTAACCACGGAAGCCATTATGTGAAAAGAAATAGTAAATAGAAGAAAATAGATTATGCATAAGACATTCTGCTTTGTTATTGTGAAATTATGTCGTACGGGTCATTCCAGACGAATGTCTATAGGTTACACAGCTTTCAAATAAAGGAAATAACATAGTACTAGCCAATGTTTTGGTAGACTCAATATGGCTCCTGCTGTAGCCTTCTCTATTATTGTGACAGCCATCTTGAATAGACAACAGTTAACGTCATTTGCCCTGCATTTTGATACGCCGCATGTGAGCTATTTTCACATCATTCATGTGTGACACCATCAAGGGTGTTGCCGAAGCCGTGGAATATCAAACTTTTTGTGGCATAATACTAAAACAAAACCTTAAATAAAATCTCAGATTAAAATTCGTTGATTACGTGGAAGCTTTAACCTACTAAACCTTGATGTCAACCTACCCCGAGTTGCATGCAAGTCATTTTACATTCAACTTTTGCAACTCTTTAGGCTGCATTCACAAAAAAAATTTGCGAAATTTGAAAATTGAAATTTGAAGCGTTTCTTTGCATTTTACACATGTTTTCGGTGACAATTGCATCTAATGCGAAAATTAAAAAAAGAAAAAAAAAAAAAAAAAAGATATACATATTTTTTAATTTCATGAAAATAGGGTGTGAATATATATCTCTATTTTCTTAATTTTTGACCACTAAAAATAGTCTTTTCAAAACGATATGGTAACCATTTTGTTGTACGAAAGATGATCTAAATAATGACGTAATTGTACCTTAGATATAGTAATTTAAATGTGTAAAAAATATCTTACACATTTTTTCTCTTTTTCGATATACCCTCGAAGTTTGAATATTCCGATGCCATGTCTCCCGAGCACTTATTCGAGGAATTTTATATCCAGTCTATTGCCAGTTTCTCACAGCGTAGTTCTAGTGCATCCACGAAACCAGTACCTCAATATTTCTTTATTTATGTCCTCCGCAGAATTTCAAAACTGTGATGGCATGCCTCCTATCCTCATCGAGAGGTAAATCCAAGACCGTCGCAAATTGTTCACTACGCAACACTCATTCAACTTTAAAACCCCTCAACCTTAACCTTCTTTTCTTTATTACTTATGAAGTAGTTGGTCCGTATTGCACAACGTCAAATAAGAGGAAAGTAATCCTTTTGGATTGTCTTAAACATTTAGCGCAAGCTCTAATGGATTCATTTTATTCAAAAAGTTACAGAAATGGGCTTTAATATATAAGATTAGCCATTTCTCCTCTAGATCTCATTGAAGACATTTTAATATGTAATTTGCTCAATAATTAATCGGGTGTTACAGACTTTTTGCCTTTCTCCTACGTTATAGGTAATTAAACAGCCTGAAATTCTTAATTTTCAGGGTATTGAAAGCTGTTGCGTATGGAATATCTGTCGAGAATAAAAAGAATTTGTTTCGATAAGTAGTTTGCAGTGATGCCAAACGCTAATCAAAAGCAGGTCATTTTGACTGTGTCGCCAACTTTGGGCGTAAGACATAATTTCCTTGTTTATGTGAAGCTTGAATATATTCGGTGACATTATGAAATTTATTCATATACCACTGCATTTCAATTTCCATATATATTTCTTTAAACTGTGACTACGCAAATTCTATCCATTTGCTGAGTCGTACCTCCCTTACATTTTGTACATTTACACATGATACACCTGTTAATAATAAACACGATATATATTTTTTATGTTTTTGTGTGTGTTTATGTTGTTAGTGGTATATATTTTTACACGTAGATAAATTGAAAAATATAATCATATAAGTTAGAGATAAGTACGTGCAACGGTGAAATTGCTATAAAAGCACTTTATTTTTTAGAAAAACACATTTTTTAAAATTTAAAATTAAAAACTTTAACCATAAAACTGAAGCCACATCAGTGACTTTTTACATTTCTGTATAATTTTCTTTATTACTCTATATGATATCATTCTATTGATGCCGATTACTGTAGATTTACTTCACAGATATACAGCTGTTTTATTGCTTTGTTTAAAAAATATTTTTCGGTGAAACTAAAGGTATCAGGTTGGTTGGTTGTAGGATTTAAGACCGATTGACTACGCAAAGGTCCTAGGCCTATAGGGAGAATGCCCTCTGTAGGGATCTTTCTATGGTATCCTAGCCCGTATTTGCGCAAGTTTCGGTAAAACCAGTGAAGGCATTAGGAAATCAGTAATAATCTTAAATATTTTAGTTTTACCAATTTACCAATTTACTTATTTTAAATGAAATTTAAACAAACTTTTAAAAATATTAAAAATCTAAATAATATGAAAATCCTATCTACTCAAAACATTTCTTTTATTTCAAAAAATAAAATATACAAAATGCTTTCGATTTCGATGTATGAAAGTCTTACATGACATTGTTAGATTATTATCGTATTGGTGACATTCTATCTTTTGGTGATTTACATGCATCAGCTGCGTTATACATTTGCATTTCTTTTGTCATGTAAACTTAGACTATCGGCTTAGAGAGACAATATTTGTTCTACTTTCTCCTGATTCTAACTTTTGCCGTTTCATCGAAAATATGTCTTATCTTCATTCTATAACTGAATTGCATTAATATTTCTATTCCTTCTTTTCCTTAGAAACTTTAACTTCTGTACTATTTAGAAATATTCCAATATTGGTATTAGGAATAAAATGTAAGCAAAATGTGTCCAGTTCTTTGCTAATGGTAGATAAATTACGAATATCCTTTTAATATATAAATATTCTAAAAAATATTAATCCTATATAAAAGTTATATAAAATATTGCGTTAAATGTAGTTAAAAATGAAATTTAAAATGTATTTTTGACATTATTAAAATTTAAAATATCATTTAAGTTATTTAGTAGAAATGACATTTAGATAAATATACCATTCGATTAAAAAATCCCGAAACTCAGTAATTTTATTGTATAAATATTTTTAGAAATATATAAGTTTTCTTGCAATAAAACATGTTATAGTTTATTTTATTTTATTTTATTTTATTTTTATTTTATTTATTTGTTTATTTTATTTTTATAGTAGAATAAAAATTCTACATTAATCTGCTTATCACATGTATCAGTTCATTTTTGCCCAGAATTTGTGTTTCAAACATTATCGAACAGTACAGGAAATAATTTTTGAGTATAAATTGATTTCAATAAGGTTCCGCTGCTCTATTCAGTTAGAAATACAGTCTGACTTTTTACCAACAAAAAGAAAATTTTTTGAAAACAGAATTAAAAAAAAAAAAAAAAAGTTTACAAATTTTGTAAATTTATTTAATTTATTTAAAATTGTTGAAAATATTTTTGATCAGTGCTGTCATTTACTCATTGCTATTAAAACATTTTACTCCCTGTTTCTTGTAGTTTTTATACAGGTAAATTTTATCTGCAGTCATTTGCATTTTAAGAAGATATTTGTTTTTTACAGGTAGACGGCTGGCTGTATAGATAGGGAATTTTATGAAAAGTTAATAAATAAATCTAATAACTCTGGAACGGTAAGATTTAAGTTTGGAAATATGCTTGTGGATTACCTTAAAGACAAATTCAACTTACAAAACTGTTCTCAACTGACTTTGAAAGAATTGGTCCGATTTGTGCATTCATTCATGATTGGATTAATCAAAGTTGGAAAACGTGCCATCATAGTAAAAAAAAAAAAAAATTAAAGAAACACAATGATTGGTTGAACACCAATACATCTTTAGAAAACTTTGATTTACGCAGTACAAATGGATCATAGAGTGTAAAGAAACCTTGACGTCCAAAAAAAGATTTTGAATCAACTGGAATTAAGTCTAAAACAAGGAAAGTAAAATAATTTGTTACGAAAAGTACACTAAACGTGTTAACCCATGCTACCAATATTAAATTGAGACAAAATGGAAAAGGGGATGCTGCTACAATGTTAGAGGAATTGGTTTCAAGTCCTAAAAGAACAACCGAGGCTAAAAAAAAGTCTTCAAAAAATGACAGAAAGAAATACATAGGTATACGCCAGAAGAAGCGTTAGCTTTGACAACTGTAACAAAACTGATTACGAATAATTAATAGTATTTAATAATAATAATAATAATAATAATACAATAATAGTAATAATAATAATATGATAACAATAATAATAATAAATAAGAATTAAATTAATTTTTTCCTATATATTATTTTTTCTCTCTAGATTTGCAATCCATCGCACTGTGCCATCGGTTCGAAAATATTACGTCGATATAGTTTCGTACCTCTCGAACATAATGGGCTGGTGCTCCATCTTCTTCCAGCCGCATTAACACCTGGAAATTTGGGGAAACATCGTTCAAACTGCTCGGAAGTACCTGTTGTAGAAATGCGAGGTATTTTTCTCCGTCAAGGCGTTCTGAAAATGATAAGCTTCGAATAGGTGGTTGCCGACTATTTCAGCCAAACGTTGAGAAAGAATTGTCGCTGATGCATATATGAATATGAGCTAGGTGGTTTGTATCTACCAATACATGTTGGTGGTGGCTGTTAATTCCACCGATACCTGTGAACGTACATTCATCCGTGAAAAGCCCAGTTGCCCCGAAATCTGGTTTTATAGCGCTCTGCTGCATAAACCAATGAGTGTAAACCACACGACGAGGATAATGCCTTTAAATCAATTTCTGAATTCCTTGAATATATAAAGGATGCAAATTTTTATCTTTCAGTTCTCACCATACGTGAGGATGATACAAGTAATCGCCTAATCATTGAACGTGTATTTGTACTTGGCTGATCAACCACTGTATCCAGCATAGCTTCTTATAAAACTAACGTTCCTTCCGTCTTTACACTACCTGCTTTCGACCGGAAAAAGAGAAAGGATCCCGTCTCACACAAATGTCGGTGCAAGTGCTCAAATACTTTACGGTCGGATAACCGATGTCCGTACATTTTTTAAGCCTTTGAGCCATTTCTTCCAGTACACAAAATGCATATCAGCGTTCCGTAGTAAAAGGCAACATCTTCCGAAACGTCAAAACCGAGATTGACAGTTGTGTCCCCGTAATTCTTCGTCCCTATACAACATTTGCATGCTACACTGTAAAAAAAAAATCAGGAACGTTCCTGGAAAATTTAGGGCAGCTAATGTGCCTAATTTTTACCAGTAACGTTCCTGGAATTAACCAGGAACCTTTCTGAAAAATTCGGAAACATTCCCTCTAAAAGTCAGTAACCTTCCTGGAATTAACCAGGAACCTTACAGAAAAATTCAGAAACATTCCCTCTAAAAATCAATAAACTTCCTGGAATTAACCAGGAACCTTACTGAAAAATTCAGAAACATTCCCTCTAAAAGTCAGTAACCTTCCTGGAATTAAAAAGGAACCTTTCTGAAAAATTCAGAAACTTTCCCACAAAATATCAGTGACCTTCCTGGAATTAACCAGGTACCTTTCTGAAAAATTCAGAAACGTTCCCACTAAAAGTCAGTAACCTTCGTTTAATTAACCAGGAACTTTTCTGAAGAATACATAAATCTCTTTTTCTTAAAGTCAGTAACCTACCTGGTAAAAAAGCAGGATGACTATATATTTCAAAGATGTACCTGAAGAATCATTTTGATTTTGACCAATACATAGTTCACAATTTAGTTAGCTTAAAAGTTTTGCAAGGTATTTTTTGTTCATTTCACTAACGTTTTAAAATATAACACACACACACACACATATATATATATATATACAGTGAAACCTCTCAAGTTGGACACCCCTATAAGTTGGACACCTCTCTAAGTTGGACGCTTTTTCTCGGAACGGAATGTATCCATTAACATTATGTCTAACCCCTATAAGTTGGACACTTTTTCTTGAAACCGTAGGTGTCCAACTTACAAGGAGAGGTCACAACATGGAAAATTCAGATAGGGTCGAAATTGCGCAGGATTGTAGCATACTATGAGGGTAACAACATATTAAAGCAGTAGGACCCACTATCCACAAAATTTCGAGAAAAAAGCATTTAAAGTTTCAGTAATCTTTAAATACAAGTTATTGCGCAAGCGAGCAAGCGCCTCAGTGGTGTGATCTTAAAGCGCGACTCTTCCACCCAGATGACTTGGGTTCGAGGCTACCTACGGACTACTTTTTTTTTTTCCTTTAACTTTTTATGTAATCTTAACTTTTTATTTATTTTACTTTATTTTTCAATTCAATTCAAAATTTGAAAATTTTAATAAAAAAATATTTAATTTTCTTGAGTATAAAATGACATTTTCTATTTTTAATATTTATAACTTAAAAATACAATAAATTTCTATAACTTAAAAAATAAAGTTTAATTTTACAAAACCCTAAATAAGAAACATAAAGAAAAACAGACAAATATTTAAATAATTAAAAAATAAGCAAGCTGTAAACAAAGCGTAAAATAGTTAGCAGGTCTACTTAAATCTTGGTTTGAGCTTCCTGATTTGGTTTGAATGTATATAAATTACGTAAACACTTCTAGCTTGTTAATAATAAAGGACAAGTGGAATTTTATTTTGTGCACAGAAGCATAAAAAAAGGAAGTCGTTATTTATCGAAAAAGAAACGATGTTCATTAACATTTAAAATCTACATTTAAAGATAACATTTCTTTACCTGTAATAATTTAATAGCATTGTAATCCTATACTATAATTTAAAAAAAAACTGTATTGATTGGAGAAGTAATTATTTAATTTGGATAGTAATTATATATGCAATTAAAATCACCATTTCTCTGTATTTTTTTTTTTTAATTTAAAAAATAAAATTAAATATACCTAAAATAAAATAAAATATTTAGATAAATAATTAAAAACAGTTTCTTTAGTTTTACCTTATTTTACAGTTAAAATAAAACTAAAATTTATTTTTTAAGTTATATAAATTTATTGTATTTTTAAGTTATAAATATTAAAAATAGAAAACGTTATTTTATACTCAAGAAAATTAAAAAAAATTTCATTAAGATTTTCAAATTTTGAATTGAATTGTAAAATAAAGTAAAATAAATAAAAAGTTAAGATTACATAAAAAGTTAAAGAAAAAAAAAATAGTCCCGCAGGTAGCCTCGAACCCAAGTCATCTGGGCGGGAGAAGCGCGCTTTAGGATCACACCACTGAGGCGCTTACTCGCTTGCGAAATAACTTGTATTTAAAGATTACTGAAACTTTAAATGCTTTTTTCTCGAAATTTTGTGGATAGTGGGTCCTACTGCTTTAATATGTTGTTACCCTCACAGTATACTACAATCCTCCGCAATTTCGTCCCGATCTGAATTTTCCATGTTGTGACCTCTCCTTGTTAGAGAGGTTTTACTGTATATAGTTCATAAATGCAATATTTATATTAAAATTTTGTACAGACTAGTTTGATGGTAAAATTAAATATGTTTAACTATTATTGTATTTTTCCCCCTCTTAAAGAATAGATATTTAAAAAAAAAAAAAAACTTGATATATGTTGTTTTGTATTAAAATTGTTATGTCAAATATTTCGAAAATTCATTAAATATATTCAAATTCTAAAAGAACATGCCAGTCTTTCAGCCTCTTCCTGTGACAAGACAGAATTAGGTTGTGGGCCACCCTTCGCTATGGCAGAAAATGGTTGCCCCTCCTTTACTGTGGCTAAAAAATATTGTGTACTCCCTCTCAGAAGGCTTATAATATTTTACCACTCCCCCTCTACGCGCAGATTGAAATCCATAACAACATTTGGGATTATAAAGAAATATAATTTAGTTATCTATGTAATGATCGCCGAATATAAAAGTTGTACATTTTTGCTTTAATTTTTTTTTTACAGAAAATCAGTGCTTGTATATGACGGGGCTATTGGGAATACAAAAGTGAAGACATTGTTTTTAGAAAACAAGATTAAAATAATTAACAATCAAACATTCCTTAATACTCAGTTCAAAAGTGTATGATGAACATTTTGGTGTTTCTCTAATTAGAGAAAAAATCATTTGTATTCCCAATGCCTTGAAACTATAATACATTCTAAGATAAAAAGCCACTATAGAAGCATTAACAGAATATGAATTAACGTTTTTTCTTTTAACATATTAGTATTTTTTTTTTATGTTAAAAATCTAATACTATTTTTTTAAAGTTTTAACTTTACTCAGCTTTTGCCTGAATTAGATAACAGTATAAATAACTATTTGATCCTTAAAAGTGCTTTTCCCCCCCTCATTTTTAATACTCAAATGAGTTTAAAGCTATGTCTTCCAGTGCATAATAACATACTTTCAGTTTTTTTTTCACAACGTTCAGACCAATTCATTACCAATATATATATATATATATTTATTTTATTTTATTTTATTTTATTTTATTTTTTTTATTTTATTTTTTTTTTTTTTGGGGGGGGGGGGGTTGTCATTGAAAAATTATCACATTTTAAAAATCAAAAATTTTGCTTTTTTAAAATGATACATTAAAATTTCAATAATTTGTATGATATGCAAAATTGTTAACAGTTTTGTAAAATTTGTTTTAATGATTTGACTGAAAATGCCGTTAAGTTGTTGGCAGCAAAAAAAAAAAAAAAAAAAAAAGAGAGAGAGAAAATCATATCCATCAGATACACCAAGATCAATTGTAAACATTAATAAAATACATAAAAAACAGAATTTAAAGGAGAAAGTAGTAACATTAAATCAAATTCTTTCCAAAACAAAAGAATTCTCTCTCGAACTGTGTAATGTAGTTATTGAAAAAAGTAATGATATTTGTCAGATAAGGCATGAGTAACAAAATGTTAAACAAGTGTTCACTTTGTAACTTTTTCAGTACAATGTATCATAAAATTTCCTTAATTGGTATGGGAAAAATCTCAAAGTTCTACTATGTTTTTGAAGAAGCTGCAAGTGTCTTCAAGAAGCCATCACTTTTTTTTTTTTTTTTTTTTTTTTTAAATCAACACTAATGAAAATAAAAAAATCATTCAACACAAAATCTTTAATGTGTTAAGGTGGTTGTGGAAGTATACATGCCTAAGTAGATATTTATTTTTAAATATTATAGATTTTTAGCGCTCTGGCACTGTTTTTACTGGCTTTGACACTGTTAGGGCATACTTTTTTTTTTTTTTTTGATAGAACAAATTCTTGGGGAAAAAAAAAAAAAAAATACAAACCATTAACGCCTAGGGTTGCATTTTTGCAACACGTAAAGTGTTCAAAATTTATTATAACTAATAACAGTAGTTTTAGTGAAAATTTTATGTTACAGAATAATTTTTAAAGTTGTATTTGAAAAGGAATTCTCCCAGTAAATAATGATGAATAGGCTACTTTTGTACACATACCTGATTTCATTTAGTTACTTTATGTACCCAATTGTCAGATTACATCATAATGGCTTCAAATATGGTTTAAAAAAAAAAAAGGAAAAAAAAACTTAGATCTAGTGATGATTTAGTGAAACTTTATTCCACTTAGTTAGGATATTAAGATACAAAGTAAACATTCAAATAATTTTTATTTACAGTTTAAAATACAAAATATGAGCAAGATACCAACATTATTCAGAGCAAAATGTCTATCATCAAATTTATTCATACAATTTTCTTTACAATGATATATGTGTTTATTTTACATACTTGCCAACACTCAGTTTAGAAAATACGATATACAAATATATAAAATAAATGGATTATATATAAAAATACTGCCAACTCAATTAGCTTTTTAAAAAATGATAATCCAATAAGAAACTACCATAGCAGTTCAATCAGGCAAGAAAATAAATGAAATAAAAAAGACATTCAATTATGTTTTGAACGATATATGAAGATATCAAAATAATGGGATATGCACAAAATATTGCTCACTCTGTAATAAATTAATGACGCACTGATTAATTTTAAGTAAAGCAGCTTCTCCAGTATATCCAACAGTTGTTAATATAAAAATCAAAGCACATGCGACACACGTAAAAAGTTACGAACGATACGAAGCCAAGATGGCGATGCACCGATATCAAAGATGTTGCCACGCAAAAGAAACACGTACTTACTGAATTCAGAAAATTTTTCGCCCGGAAACTTATTTTTCCCAGGAATCTGAAAAAAACCCGTGGAAACCAGGAACGTTGCTTGAAATAATGCGTAACGTTACGGAATTTTCTTACAGTGTATTAGTGCCGTTTTTCTCCCGATAACTAGCAATTGGAATGAAGCTTTAACGTTTGCATGGATCAAGTTGCAAATGCGCCATCAATTTTGCGTTTTATTTCCAACCATGCATTCTTTGATCAAAATTGTTTGTTTACATGTCTACTATCACATCGTAAATTTTTACTCATATTTTATGAAACACTCTGTATAAAGCACTCTCAACTGTTAAACTGTGAATATTCAAGTGAAGTAGCTCTGTGATTATGTTTTTGTTATACATTGCTGGACGAAATATTGTAAAGCATTTTTTAATTCGAAATTTCCCATACAGTACGTAAATTCTAACACGTGTAAAATTTCATATTTCTGATATATATAGTAAATATTCTAGTGGTAACTAAAATATACGTACCTTACAGTTACAACTAAAGGTTGCTATCATTATTATTGAAATCAAAATCATAATCAAAATATATAGTTTCAAGTAGAATTACTAAACACTCTGTGAAACAAAAATGCCTAATAATACAAATAAATAATTCAACTGATTATAAATATGATTACAGAAGAGAAATCCATCAACGTAAAGTAAAAGATAAAGAAATCTCTAATTTTTTTAAACTATTGTTTTTAAAACATTACTGTCTTACATTAACAACGCAATTGAAATTGTCATTCAGTAAAGTAAAAAGTTTCATTTAGTAAGCTTTTCCGGAACATCGCTGTTAATAAATCCTAAGGGGAAGCTATAAAATCCTAGCAATATGAAATGAGTTTCCATTAGAATGAGAATGATTTATTTTGGTCTTTATTACATTGCTTTAGATATGAAGAAGCTTAACAGCGTCAGATAAGATTCACCAATACTGTGAAAGAACTTATTCTTTTCGGAAAGAACGGAAAGTTCTTTGACGGAAATATTTCTGGAAGATAACGGACAGAAATATTTCACATGAATATTTATAAATAACATGTAATAGATCGCTTATTTTTTACAAAAGCAAACATTGTATGCATTTTTTCCCTTTCTTTTAAATTATATATATATATATATATATATATATTGGATAAATTACTCACATTTTAAATTATATAATATGAGCCATCTAGTTGCAAATTCGGCCACCTTCAAAAAATAAAATTTTGAGAAATGCCGATTTTTTGCCACACTTAGCCAAAATAAGATAGGAATCAAAACTCTTAAGTTTTAAAATCGTTAGGGCAGTATATTTAAAAACTTAAAATAAGGTGGCAAGGGCACGTGATGGGAGCGAATTATTCAGATTTGCATTTTGGAATTGGACACCTGTGCACCTTATTATGGAGTCATTAAAAAGTTTCGATTCCTAAATTTTTTGCTAAAAGAAATAATTTTCTTTGGTGCAATTACAAATATGTTCTTTAACCCGTTAGTAGTCGCTAGTTGGTCGATTTGCCGCCCATCCTTCAGTGTTTCCAGATTTTTTTATTCAACAGCCAGCAAAAATTTTTAGAAGTGGCATTTTAAATATATAAAACACGAATAAAATCGAAGAGACGTCGATCACATTACTTCTTAAAATTATTGGTGGCAGTTAAATAAAAAGTTCGCAATCTGTAATAGGTGGTGCTGTCTATAGCGACTACTAACGGGTTTAATAAATAAAATTATGCATTATTAAAATTTTACAGTCTCGTCACTCATGAAAAAAGTTTTTTCAGCCATTCATAGAACTTTTGTGACAAAGACGCAATTGATATTTTTGTCCATAGTTTTTATTATTATTATTATTTATTTATTTATTTATTTTGTCTAAACTTGTTGCATGGCAGGAAGCTTTAAAAACAGATAAAAGAAATTTTCACAAACATTTATGGAAATCATTTTGTTATTCAGAGATAATATATATGAAATTCGTAAAATATGTATACATGTTTTTTTTTTTTTTTTTTTAAGATTATTTCTAATAACAAATAAAATTAAATTAGGGTGGTTGGTTGGTTGGGTTTTAAGTCACACTAGTGCTGCGCAATGGGCAACTGGCGACGGTCTGAGACTCACCCTTAGAGGTTGTCCGGAGATATGCCATCACAATTTTGATCCTTCCCGGAAGGGATGGCTCTCCCGCTTCAAAAAATAATTTTGGAAAAGCACAAAATAAAATTTAAAAAACCATTTTTCTTAACACGCAAATGTTTATACAAATAATGTTTTCTGTTAAAGAAAACAAATTATTAAAACTTCAATATATGTGATTTTGGAATTTATTTTTTATCCAAAGCAATAACATAACTTGTATGTCGTAGAGAACACAAAATATTTTTCTATAATTTCATATACAAAATTACGCAATACAAATTATTTAATAAAATTATTACTTATCAAAATTATTTTCCATTATGAATGCAGATGATTTTCATCTCGAGAAATATAAATCTAATTGTTGAATAAAAGTCAATTTTGTGCCCTAGAGACGACATATGAGGAAATATTTCTTTTCCAAGAATTTTTATTGAAAAAGAAAAACAAATCGATAACGTTGTTTAAAATTATGAACAATCTATGTTTCAACATTTCGCTTTTAAAGTTTTACCGAATTATTTTATATTGAAAATTTACACACACACACATGCTCGACGGGTTCTTTCCACACAAGAGGAAAGTGATGCTTCAAAATATAGAAGTTTTTTTTTCCTTATTGGTTATTATTAATATTATTACAGTTATATATATTTTTAAATTCACAATGATTGGTTACAAATATTTCTCATTGTGTTCATATACACAAAATTTAGTCGTATATTGCCATATTAAAAATTAGGGAAAAACGTGATGACTGCTCCACTTGTTAAGTGAAATATTCCAAAATATAATCAGCACCAATTTAAGTGAAGATTTATCAAAATATCAAGTTTTGTTAAATTATTTTCATTCGTTCGTGAGATACGGCCTCTACAATATTTTGGCAACATACGCACACACACAGACAATTTTTAAAAAGAGCTAAATCTTTTTCAGGAAATCTCAAAACGTGTACATCTCTTTATGGCCAGAAGTAGAAAATTTTCACAAATACAGTACTTTATTTTTGTGTAGATTCTGTTGAAATAAATGGATAAGTAAAATAAAATAGTTTATAATTTTAAATTTACTAGGTAGGATCTTCCAGGTTTATTTCATATTTATATTGGATACATTTTCTTATTTCTAATACTGTAACCAAAGACGGATTGAGAAAAATGTATGACTCGAATTAAAAGAAATAAAAAAGTAAAATTTTGATTTTTTTTTTTTTTTCAAAAAAGTAAGAAACGAGGAAAAGAAACTTTCTCCGACCGAACTGACCGGAAAATTGAAAGAAAATTTGATTTCAGACAGCATAACTATACGTGCTGCCATCGTATACTGACATTGATCTATCTTTTTATCCTCCTTAGATTCATTGACCCACCTAACTCTGTGTACATGTAAAAGAAAGTTTCCGTTTCCATGCGTTCTATATCACATCGTAAGAAAAAATTAAAAAAACAAAAAAAAAAATATGTTCACTATGTACAGAAAATATGAGGTTTTAATTAAAAAAGAAATAAATTTATTTAACAACGAATATCTTATTCAAATAAGAATAAAAATATCTGAGAAGATACTTAAAAGTATTTATGAAGGTTGTCCTTACAAAAAAGGATATTTTTTCAGTTTTTCTAGTGTAATAAAAAAGCTTTTTAATTTGTTAATAAATTCGGTAGAATTAGAAGGTTAAATATCTTTCGTTTGCGTCACTCTTTCGACATTATAATTAAGAAATATTTGTTAATGAAATCTTATGAAGGGGAGAGTAGGGCGACATTATTATGGTTATTACAAAACCATACTGGCGAGTTAAATCGGCCCTTTCTGATTTAGTGTGATGCGAGTTGTTATTTTACTAAAATGACATCTAAAATAAAGCGACGGTTTTTAAAAGCCGTTGAAGCTGTGTTTCAATTTTGTCGATCTCGTTGTTCATATGTGAATGATTTTTGAAATATTTCGTTAATCTTTTTGTAATTTTAGTAATCGATCTAATTTTACATTTAACACGCCTGTTAATTTATTGTAGGTAAAATGTATATAAATTCATTGTATTTACTAGCAAATTTTAGCATAAGAATGAACTACAAAGTTTTTTTTATATATTTAAAAACCGCTATATTTATCTCGACATATAAAGCGAGGTAAAACCGCTTTCAACTGCATGGGGCAAAATCCCATTCTGGTCGATTCTGCCCCATCACTTTTTTCTAACTATAAAAACAATTTTGTATAAATTTCAACTTTATTAATTACATGAATATTCGTTATTTTATTTAAAAACGTAATATATGAAAATTTAGTAGAGCCGCTCTGATGTTAAATACTATAAAGGGTTCTCAGAAATCAAGGATATATCTGTTTAGGAGTATACTTCCTGAACACATTTATGCCTATCTGAACAACCACTAAGCAAAACTAGTCTTTAACGTCTAGCGCAGCATCACATGAAGTAGAACGGCCCTCGATTTCTGAGGGAGTACTAGATTTTAAATTCTGAAGAACTGAATAGATGTAGAATGTCACCTTCGACTTCTGGATAAGTATCATGTGTAAAACAGCTGAAAGTCTTCCCAAGGAAAAAGTATCAGTCCTCAGATTTAAAAGAATGTCAGCAGTTAAAATTTCGCCTGAATTACTGGTACCTCCACCAGAGGAAGCTAAGCAATTTATAAGGGAGATAGGTGAAAATATATTTTATAGCTGGAATCTTAGGCAATAAATAAATAAATAAATTAATTAATTAATGGAAACGAAAAAGTACCAGAAACCAATGGAACAAAACAGAAGTAACAGAAAGGAAATAATAGAAAGGAGCACTGAAAGAAAACTAGCTTTTTTATCGACGAAACAAAGTGAAAGAAAAAAAGAGAAGAAAAAAAATAAAACAGAAGAAACAAGAAATTGAAAAGAGGGACAAGCATAAAATCAGGACAAAATTGTCTAAATCAATCTCAGTTTAATGTAACCAGTTATCTCAGGAAGAGAGAGATGAAGACTATGACTCAATTTTATAGTGACTCGTTGCGTACTAATTCGGTTAATAATCAGGAATGGATCCAGCGTTCTATATGTGGATGATGGGCTCACGAAACTGTTCAGTTGTGAGAAAAAAAAAAGGAAATTTTTGTTTGTGATTTCGGTTTTAAAAATTATTATTATTTTTTTTTTTATTAATTTTTTTCTTTTGTGCAGTGATATAATCATACTTATTTCATGTTCTTTTGTATAATCTGTTTTTTTTTTTATTTTCATTTTCAATTTTAAGTTAAATTAATTAAAAAATTCATTGTTTCCATCGAATTTATAAGACACACGGTTTTAACCAACCCAAGAGGGTAAATACATTTTGTAAATGCTGAAAAAACAAACAACATTAAAAAATTATATATTGCTATTTCGTAACTCAGATGATTGCTCCTTGAACGTATAAGGAAGGATACATAATGCATTTTTCAATGAAACTTGTGTAGATGACTCGTGTATTTCTGTTCAAAGCTTAGTGGGACGGTTTTGTCGCATCTTTCTCTATCCACAAAGAAAATGTGTTCAGAGGTATAATTTGGGATGGAAACATGGAGGACATTGTGACCATGTCAGATATTATTTGCATATGTTATCATTAATGTACAGGTCGGTTTTAGACTGTCGGTTTCGTATTGCATCCGCAACTTTCATATTACGAGCTCGGCGCTCAGCCGACCAGGCTATCTCGACTTCGAAACGATTTTGTAATTTTGAAAACTGATTTGCTAGTTAAATACATTAATTTTTATGCATTGTACAAAATTATACACGATTTCATTATGATGAATTATACACAATTTCAACTTGATGCATTAGATCGCACCGAGGTTTCCGAATGCATTTTGCTATTAAACATGTTTTACAAAATATAATGGAAACGGAGTTGTATAGGTCTTGATGAATATAGAAGCTAGAAAAATTAATTTGCCGTAAAAATAATTTCAATGTGTTTGAGGAAAATACCTTAAACTAACGTATATAAGATTCAATGTTTACAAGATTCAAATCCAATGAAAATATCGTAAGGGAATTTTAGATTATAAATTAGAGTAAATCATTTTCGAACTGAAGTGGTCAGAATAATGAACTAACAAAAATCACATAAAAGTAACAGAGAAATCTTGCTAAGTACAGAAAATGCCATGGTATTTACGAAAAGATAGTCTATAGATAGGTTTCATGCCGAGTACTTAGTTGCTTCATTTTGCTTTGGGACAATAACACCATAGAATCAAAAGACCTCCTCTGTTTCTAAACCTCTTTAGTGGATATGTTTCAGAGCTACATATTCGAAATTAGAATACAATACCTCAGTCGTTTACTTTTACAACTCTTTATAAGCAGCGGTGTTTTAATTTAAATCCATTTCTATTTTATCTTGATAGATAATTCATTATACTCATGGGCACAAAATTCTAATATTAGTTAAAATGTAAAGGCAATTCTTACTATATTTCTTTTTTACTAAATCCAAAAACAAAGGACTGTTATAAGTTAAAAGCCGTTCTCTGTTGGTGTATCTTGCTGTCTGTGGCACTGTAGTTTTCAAAGGAATAGGTCGATTTCAATATATATATATATATATGTATGTACGTATATGCATATCAAATATTTTTTAAAATTAATTAAATCACTTTTACCAAAGAACAGAACTTTATTTAAACAACCAGGAGATTAATTAATTTCTACATTAATTGGGCAATTAGACATAAACTATTTGCGCAAATGCAGCAATTATAATATTTAAATGTAAGTATATAATCCATTTGATAATAATAGAAAAGAATGAGAACCAGTCAAATAAATCACCACAGTAACATACACAGGCCAAACAAAGTAACTAGTTTATCTATCTATCTATCTATCTATATGTATATATATATATATATGTATATATATAGAGAGAGAGAGAGGGAGAGAGAGAGTTTGACATTTTCCGTTAATATTTTAAAGTTTGCGACCCAGCAATCTTCCGATTTCCAAATTATGTTAAGTAAAATTTTGAAGCTGGTAATCTTGATACTTTAAAATCACGTTAGATTATAAATCACGTGTTTATTTGGATTGGAGTATTGAATCACTTTAACTTCAAATTGCGAATTTTAAAAGAGTTTAAAAAACAATAAGTGTTTTATAAAGAGATTTTTAATATTAGCTCAAAGTAAAAAAATCGCTGAACTCAGTTGGAAATTAGAGATTTTTTCAAATTACTTAAAATGTGATTTCTTAAGACCACTTTGAATTGGTAATTTAAAATTTGGGAGCTCCTAATCTTACACATTCCAATTCAAGTTAAATGATAAGACTTTTTTCCTTTTGTAAGTTTTTGAAAAAAATTAACAGATATTGATAAAAATTAGAAATTGGTTAAAATAGTAATTAGGAGCTTACAATCAAAAAATCGCAAAATTTGGTTAAAAACTAGAGATTTTTATAAAAAAAAAAAATAAGTATAATTAAATTTAAGACAAGCCCTGCGTTGCATTTTATAAACTGTGAGCCATCGTTCTCCAAACAGAAATTTATAGATAAAAAAATAAAAATAAAAGTTGCACTCCTGGAGTGCCGACAGAAGTGAAAACTTGAACAATTACGTATTTCTTGAATCGTCAGGAAATATTTTATTGTGCAGGAAATACTTTTAAATGAAATGTTTTTTTTTATTCATTAATATAAACTAATACTACAAAAATTATATTAAAAGACAGTGTCCGGAGATGAGACAAGTCGTGTAGAGCCGCAAAAGATTGTAAAAACGGGAGAAAAATGGCGGCTTTGGCCTTTCTCACGGTTTTGAGAGGTCTAACTGCAACATTTCCGGCTGCAATCTTTAATAGACAGTGTCCGGAGATGAGAGAAGTCGTGTAGAGCCGCACCAGTTTGTAAAAACGTGAGAAAAATGGCGGCTTTGTGCTTTCTCACGGTTTTGTGAGGTCTAACTGCAATAGAGACAGTGCCCGGAGATGAGAGAAGTCGTGCAGAGCCGCACCAGATTGTAAAACAATATACAGTATATAATTATTAACACTTCACATTAGCAAGTTAATTGTATGATACATTATTTGTATCATACAAGGATGGAAAGCGTCAGCTGACGATGACGGGAGTTCAATGATTTTTGTTCACCCAAAAGTTTTCACTGCAAATGGAAAGCGTCAGCTGACGATGACGCTAGTTCAATGATTTTTGTTCACCCAAAAGTGCTCAACGCGCCTAAAGAAGTTTTCACTTCAAAAAAATAGATTAATTTCAATGTAGGAGATTTTATTAAGCTAGATTTACAGCTTTTAAGGACTGATTTTAAACGAATTTCATGTAATAATTTTTAAATAGAAAATAGAAAAAATATATTTCCATTCTCATTTCATTTATTTATTTATTTTTTTAGATTTTTTTAAAAACATAGGCAACTGGAATAATGATTTTTTTTTTTTTTTTTTTGTGCAAAAGATAAATATCTCGATGTTGGATTGCTGTAGGAATGTTAAGAAATGTTATTTGATCAATGGTTAAAGAAGTTAAAATAAGCGTTTTGCCTTTTCCTAAATGCTAGGGTAAGTGAACTTGTAAACTTTTTATTAGGTTTATAACCTCTAAGATTTTAATAGCGAATCTTTGTTTGTTTCATACTGAACCTGTTACGATATCGGAAAATCTGTTGTCAAAACGTAACGGAGGAATATCGTTTATTATACGTATACTATCACACAGTACATAACAGAGGGTTTATAATTTTAAATATATATGTAGATTATTACTTTTTTTATATAACATCGGAAGCTAAAAAGTTAAAATACTATTGAAAAAGTTACTTATTTTCTCATAGAAGAATACAATTTTAAGTAATCCCTGGTATAAAAATTTAAAAAAGTAAAAAATTATGCACATACCTTAAAAAAAAAAAAAAAAAAAAAAAAAAAAAGATAATAATATTAATAATGAAAATCTTTTAGATAAGTTTTAAAAAATATTTCTTAATTTTAAATATAAAAATATTGTATTTATTATATTTATTACACAGTAAAATGTAATTTGTGCTATGCTTTATAATCTTTTAAATAAAAATTGAAATTCCATAGATACAATCTATTTTTAAAGAAAGAGAATTCGTTGAGTCAACCAAGTAAATGAACTTTGCCAATTTATTTTGCTATTACTATTCCAAACACGCTCTACAGAAAATGGTCTTTAGCAAATGTTTGTTCCAGGCAGAAGCATAATATCGATAAAACTGCACGTTATAATGATTAATATGTAAGCTATATAGCATTCGTTTGTTTGTATACCTTGTTTTATTTTTTAGCCTATGGAATCTGATTCATTAAAAATTTTATTTCTTTTAGTAAACACATACGCTAAAAAAACGCTTTACAATGTAAAATATGCAATTTTAGCATATTGTAAAATCCTTAAGATTTGCAAATATATTTATACTCAATACCACATTGAAGGATTTTACAAATAAAGAGAAAAATAATTATTTGAGTAAGGAATTGAATAAATGCAGACATAAAAATTCCCTTCAGCTAAGTGCTACTGCATATTATTAAAAAAAAAAAAAAAAAAAAAAAAAAAAAAGGCATATAAATTTTTACAAGATAATTTAAAAGAAAAATAATTTGCGACTTCATATTCTTAGTAATATATATATATATATAGGGTGTTTCAAAACTAATGGGCAAAAATTTAAGGGGTGGTAGAAAACACCTAAACAAGCCATTTTCACTTTACAATGCATGGGCGGAGAGCAAGTGGTGACCGCTAGAGGGCGTTTTCTAACGCATCGTCATTTCTCCCGTGGATTTCAGCAGGAATAGGGACATGCATTTTATGTGTTGTCTGGCGAATAAATATGCTCTGTAAGCTCCAAGACTGTTGTGGTATTTATCGGTCTGGCACGTGTCTTCTTGGGAAACGCTGCCTGTACAGTCTTGCAGTTTCCAGAGTATTTCCATTCGCCAGACCATACATAAAATGCATGTCCGCCTTTCCCTGATTACTGTATGTCGCCATGCCTGCTTTAATCTACGGTAGAAATGACGATGTGTAAGAAAACGTGCGCTTTATACTTTCCATTACAGCGCCCTCTAGTGGTCACCGCCTGCTCTCCGCCCATGCATTGTATGGTGAAAATGGCTTGTTTAGATGTTTTCTACCATCCTTTAAATTTTTGCCGATGAGTTTTGAAACATCCTGTATATATCTATATATATATATATATATATATATATAGATATATAAATTTATAATATATAAATATATAATATATAAATATTATGATATATAAATTTGCCAGTTATTCTTATTCTAAATATGCTTTTGTGTAACAGTTTCCTTATTGATCGAGGCAAAATAAATATGAGCAATTTACAATATAAAATAAGTAATTATTAATTATTTGATTGACTGTTTTATTTTCTATTGAAAGTATCTCATAATTAATGACATAAAACAGCTTATAATGCAAATAGAAAACAATCAGCCATGTTTTCGTTCTCTTCATCTCAATATATAATAATCCCATGACAATAAACAGATCAATGTTGTGACAAGAAGCTAAATACGAAATGCATTTAGATAAATGAAATTTTCATATATATATATATATATTTAGTAGCTAAGCATGCCGGATAAAGGACACGTGCACTAATTATTCTTCCACCAATTTCTGATACGTTTCACTCCCACGTAATTTCATTTGTCGATGGTTACAAAGCTATTTTTTCCATGCCTAGAAATGCAAGAGCAAAATTCAATTATCCAATCGAGTGACCTAAGAGGCAATAATCCCATAACAATAAACATATAAATGTTGTGACAGTAAACTAAATATGGAATGCATTTAGATAAATGAAATTTCTGCATGTATTCAGTAACTAAATATGTCGGATAACGGACGTATTTGTCCATGCACACTAATTATTCTTCAAACAATTTCTCATACGTTTTAATTCCGTATATTGTCATATATTCCACATAATTTCATTTTGGAGAAGGTTACAAAGCCTTTTTTTTCTGTGTGTCTTTAGAACAGAGAACAAAAATTGATTATCGAGTGTTTCTTATGGTTTTTATTTTAAGAACAAAAGGAATTTCAAACAAAACTTACTTACTTTAACTGTATATAATTATCAATATTCTAAGGAATTAAAAAAAATAAATAAATAAAAAATAAAACATTGAAACTTGCTATGTAGGTAAGGTCACGGATAAAACTAAGGAAATATCATTAAGATTTTGATTTTACAACATTTAACTATATGCATTGATTAGGCAATTGGTACTACTTCATACATCAGCCCAACTAGCTATAACATTTAACAAATAAAATAAAATAAAATAAATAAATAAACGCAAGCTTTGAACAAAATGCATACGCAAAAACTATCAATACGATGAATTCTAGTAAATCCAGCATATAACATAAGGGAATTAATCCTCTATTAAATATATATATATATATATATATATATATATATATATATATATATATACCTGCACTAACATTCTTCATAGTTTTCCCAAATAGATCCACGCCGGGAAATGTAGACATCTATGTACAATGACATATATATATATATATATATTTAGTTGCGAAAACCTGATTAACTATAAAAATTTACTGCGCCCTTTATACGGGATAGAAATTCATGCAGAAAATTATCATAAATGCTCACTATATCTGTGCCAAAGATGCACAAGAGCATAACAGTTTTAGGTCTCTCAAATGCGTGTTTCAGAAAAAGTAACACCTCATATTTTCTTTTCACGGCCTATACAAACTCCCCATTTACTAACAGTTCAATGTTAGTTTAGTAAAACTGTATCTGAGAAAAATGTTACAGAAAGCAAAGTAACTTTTTATTTGTTTAAATATTATCTAAATTAGGGAATTATTTTGGAGATACAATTTTTTTTTAACTAGATGTTATGTAAATCTTTCTTTATTTACTTGGTAAGATTGTGCGAAATAATTGTCTTGGATAAAATGTCAATTTTTATGAAACTGGAAAAAATGCATTTTTTTTAATGTATAGTTAAAGCAATGTGATCATTATAAGTGTTTAAAATTTGAGTATAAGTAGTTTAGTGTAAATATTTCAGTCGAGACTTATTGCATTAGCACATCCCTGTTTAACTATAATGTGTTAAACTGGAGTAAGGTTGTTAGGTTTGCATAAATTTCACATTAGAAATCTTTATTCTATGTGCTCTTTAATAAAACCAACAATAGTGATGTAAAAGAATATATACGAGTACAGCATTGAAGCATCAATGCAATATGTGCCGACTTTTAGTTTTTTTTTTTTTTTTTTTTTTTTTTTTTTTTGACTGTTGAATTATTATATACCCAAATACTTTTAACCGTAACATCAAAAATAGTACTAAAATTCTATAAAATCACCAATCATTGGCAGTTTTAAATGCTGCCAAACTTTATACATATATATATAATTTTGCATGACAACCAATGCAATATGTATAGCCAATTGTACAGGCCATCAAAAATAATTTATACAAAATAATTATATTCTTAGAATATGATACAGTAATTCAAATTAAAAGCTTTTCTTTTTTCAAAAGTCTTTTGAATAGGAAATATAATATTTTAATCCTCTATAAGTCTATAAAATCGTCAAATGAAATATAAGTTACAATTACTATACGGTAAAAATTACAGAGTTTTGCATTTCTAGAAGTTATATAATTTGTTTTATTCTTTAAACTTAAGTCATTGAATTTCCTGTTAATGAAATACTTGTAAATACATGCAATAGAAAAGGGAATATGTATATATCCTTACAAAAAAAAATCCATCACTTTTGAAAAAAAAAAAATCAATACTAAATAAAATAATATTTAGGAAAAGACATAAATCATGTGATAGAGCAAATACGAGATATAAATCATAAAGAAGTTATAAAACTATGGTATTCAAAACTTTTACCATCTACTCTATATAAAAAATGCAAGGCTTCTTCATTTATTTATTTATTTTATTTTATTTTTTCAATTTAAAACATAAAATATTTCTTTTTTATATAAAAATAAATTGCAAATTTCGTAATTTTAAATTCAACGTCGTTGAATGAAAACTTTCCATTAATCTTGAATGAATCGCCTAATTTAATTTATAAAAAATAATTACTTAAAAGATGAAAATAATGATTTTAGTGTAAAATTAAGAATGTAAGAATTTCAGTAAAACTATGGAAAATTAATATAACGTAACAGTACATAACTACGATGTTTTTAACTAATGCAATTTTTTTTTTAATTTTAAATGTAAAATGTTTTAATGATTGGTTCGTTGAACTTTAAACATTGAAATTCACAGCCACTTTATTATCAAACCCCCAAATAGCAGTTAGAATATGATACAATATTAGTGATTTTAAAAAGAAATTATCCTTTACTCTGGAATTAACAAGTACCCAATTGAGTGTAATAACCTCTTCCGTAAACTAAGCCAACATATGAAGTACTAACATTTTTCTGCTTATTTGATTAGTTAGTGGCAACTTGCCAAGTTTTCATTAAACCACTAAATAAAGATTGACTTGGAAAGCATGTTTCTATTTACATCTCTTTCACATTTCATATTAGTTTGTATCTTTTTCTGCTGTTCTTTTCTTAAAGTAAGGATAGTTCGCTATATATAGGTTTTGTGGATATTGTAATTTTTGGTGTTTCTAAATTATATCGTTAAAAATACTCAATGCGACGTGCCAAAATTCGTATATTAAATTGGAGGCTTGAAAATATTACGTTAGCTGTATGTTTCACGTTGTTTTACGAGTTTTTTTTTTTTTTTTTTTTTTTTTTTTTTTAATCCATATAATATTATTACTGTGTCACATTATAAAATTTAGTGTTTGGATAGCCTAGCAGAATGATCACGTTGAAAGCATTTTAGACGGTAAACTATGCGTACAATTAATACAATGCGTATATTTAAGTAATACATTGGAATTGAAAGTGATAGTTACGCATAAAATTTTAAATATTAACTTACACTTGAGTGCATAAATTTGACTTTAATTTCCTTTTATTGAAAATTTTGAAAGCATTGTGACATACATATTAATATTTCTGTATTGCATAAATAAAGAACAAGTATATTATATCTACTATCCTAAACATTTGTTAGAAGTAATACAGGTTCACAAACATTTTTATTAAATAAAATTTAAAAACTTTAAACATAGCATTTGTAAGCCATACTCATATCAAAACTGTGCATTATTATATTGTACGATTTTGAAATTATATAAGTTATGTCCTTATTCCAAGAACATTGCAATCAACCAGTGAGAAGATGTTGTGAAAGGCAAATAAATATTATTAAAATTTGAAATTTTATTTATTTTTTTTATACCGCTTATTTCAAGCTATTAAACTAATTTAAGTATCTTTGATTCTTTTAGCAATGTAATTAGAATAAAAATCATTTTAAAAAATTGAATATTAACTTAAAAAAAGAAAAAATAAAGATACAAAAAGAAAAAAATAATAATAAAGAAATAAAGAAAAACAATTCTTAGTTTTTTTTTTTTTTTTTTTTTAATTTTATGCTATATAGTACTGAAATTTGGAAAATACAGCAGTAAGGAACATCATTAATAACAATGCCATTTGCTTTAAAAATATAATCTTCTTTATTTATAGATGAAAAGGGAATCCTCCATAGAATATTATTCAAATTATTTAAAAAATAAAAAATAAATAAATAAATATTACTAGCATCTTCAGATAAGTCTTGTCTGAGAAATTGAGAGAAATACTATATGATACTATTTGATACTTACTTTCGAAAATTTCATAAAAGAATTTTATATAGAAAAAGAAAATCTATCGTATTCGCAATTCGTTGAAAATGTATCTGAATACATTTTAAATTTTAGATAGTTTCAGATAAGGTTCACATTTTTTAGTTATTTTAAACTGTCTAGATACATAGTTTTCTTTTACTATTTAGAAATCGTGTAATTTAAAAAATATATACATTTGAAGACTAGCTGTTAATGTTTATGGAAAAAGTCTCCATACTTTTAGCTTTACTCAGATAAAATATTTCCCAGCGTAAAAGTTTTTGCTTATTTAATTTAACAAATATAATGAAAGTATATATATTTAAAATTTTAAATGTAAAAAAATTAAATATTTTTCAGTTTTATATAGATGGTTTTCAAAACCATTAACTTTTTTACTATTTCAGAAGGAAATTTTATTTTAAGGAATAGTGTTGAAAGATTCGGAGTTATATCGTGTAGAAAAGTAATATCGTGTGACAGTAAGAAAAAAAATCATTGATCAGAATTAACTAATTCAATCAATTTTATAAGATACTGATGAATATTATACATAACATATTTATTTTTTAAATTAAAAGATAATCATTTCAACGTTGATTATAAATTGTAAGGGAAAATCAAAAAGCAAATTACACGTTTCGTCAATTGGCAATGTATTATAAAAAGGTCGTAGTAAGTTCGCGAGTTTTAAGAATAGATATAAAAACTTTAGAAGGAAAAACATTTAATGGTGTTTTTCCAAAGGCTTTAAATGGCTTCATTATGATAGTCAGTTGCATTAAGATGAAATGCACATTTTTATAGCTTAACTCTTAAATTGCAGAAAAATGCATGATAAAATTGTCTCTGATTATGACAAACATGCAGTATTGTGCCTTGAAATTTCAAAGTAGTGTGGCCAAATTGAAAATGATTGCACCGATATCACTGACGAATATTGCCCTGCAACGATAAGCCTACACTCATGTTTGTGAAAATTGCAACACCATGAAAGAATTAGGCAAATTGAACCAAACTTACAGGAAATGTAAAGTGAGGTAACGCACGCAAATGATTAGAATTACAAAGCGATTACGCATGCGTGGAACGAGAACCGACTCCTTATCAGTCGCTTGTTCTAGGTATATAAAGGACTGTAAAGGCACGTTGAAATCTTTTTATCGTCCTCTGTCTGCGGTAAACGTTTCATTGGTGGTCACTATTCATCAAAAGCGGAGAGTGCCATAACAACAACTAACGGAGTTCGTACGAGGCCGCCTCGTTGGTACGCGAGAGGGTAGATTTTCGTATCGAGAAATCGCAGCCCGCACGCAGTGTACTGCCACAACAGTGATGCGTGTTTGGAAGAAATGGAAAGAGGAGAATCAAACAAGCCGAAAACCTAGCCGTGGGGCACGCAATATAACAACGGCACGAGACGACAGACACCTCATCCGCATGGCTGTGGCGGACCGTACAGCGTCCTCTCGTGTGTTAGCACAATGTTGAAGCACGGCAACAGGTGTTTTGTTCTGTAGCTCCACGGATATTACCTCCAAAACATCACAATCAAAATGCATTGTGTGAACTAATAATATACGAAAAATACATCCAGACACTTGTAGCAGGGTGGTTATAAATCACACAATATGTTTTGAAAATTCCTGAGAAAAGGCCATAGCCAAATCTATTCCTAGATGTTTTGGCTATGATTGGAAGCTAATTGAAACTAACAAAACTTTGCATTTTCATACAGAAAAACTCGCAAGAAAACTTGTAGGGATAGAGATAAAGCAAGGGTATTCAATGTCAATCATTAATTTGCATAGTAATGTTATTACGACTAAATAAAAGCAAAGAATATGATGAGTAATGTTAGATCTTTTTATAATAATAAAAAAGAAAAAAAAACTAATAGTACAAGAACATTATCATGCAACTATATAAAAACATTATGTGAATAAAAGAAATATTTTGGAGACAGTGAAATTTTTCTTTGTTATGTCTAAAATATCTATAAATATATAGTGTTCTTTATAAAAAACAGAAATATTAACTTTAAAGCAAATTTAATGAATAATAAATTATTAAGATTCGTGTTTACTGTTAAACTTTTTACGAATTAAAAAAAAAAATACATTCTTGAATAAATTAAAATGAAAGAAAGAATCTCAAATTTTTAACATCTCGCCAAAAGAAGAAAATATATATATATATAATTATCCTGATACAAGCCATGCATCAACATACAGACAAATTCAACGAAATTGTCTTTTAAAGTGTACTCAAAAAATCTCAAAATGCAGCTTCTAAATGATTGAAAATTATCTTGAGACATGGATAAAAAAAAAAAAAATGTGAAAGCTTTCAATGGTCTTTCAAAACTAATCGTTTTTCAATGGAAATAATGAAATTCATAAGAAAGTATTAAGATGCTGAATGGGAGTAAATTATCCGTTCACAATATCAAATGGGAATGAGAAAAAATCAATGAAATGAAAACAAACTTCTCTTCGTTCAACTTGGTGTTTTACGAATGATGAAGATGGGTGAAAATGTGACATATATTTTCTGAAAACCTAAAACAATGGCTAATGACCTCTTTCTCTCTCCCTCTCTCTCTCTCTCTCTCTCTCTCTCTCTCTCTCATTTTTTTTTTTTTACGAAATATATATAAAATAAATTTTACCGTGAACAAAATTAAATAAATAAATAAATAAAACTTGCATTTGAATTACAAGCATTTTTTTTTTCAGTTGCTGCTAATTTTATTAATAAATTAGTAATTAATTCAAAACCATACTAATTAGATTAAACAATTTGATAATATCTGATAAGCAACAACAACAAAAAAAAAAACTATTATTATTATTATTATCGTTATTTACAATACATTTTACTTAAAATGAAAATAAGTAAAAATTACTCATATTTGAACTCTGAGAACAAACCAATTAATTAAAGAACTATTATTATACAGCGTATGTATGTTGATATGTAAGATGTTATTATTTAATTTTTGGTAAGAAAAAAACTGTGAAATTTTATTTGTGAAAATACAGTTCGAACTTACAGATAGTGTTGCCAAATTTACGGACATTTTTATTCAATAACCACCGCTAGATTTCAATTGTAACAGTTGCATAATCACTTCCAAGATTAAACATCTATTATTTATTTCAAATATTACTCCACAAAATTACTGGTTATAAATGTGGCAACACTGCTTACAGGTAAAAAAGAAAAAAAAAATCTCTGTAGATGATTGCTGGATACAGCGATTTATTATAATAAAGTTTTGAATAATAATAGCTATATAGCCTTCAGATGAATGATATTAACTATGTTATTTAATATGTTATTTAATCCTTCTAGTTAACTTTTTTATAAGTTTGAGTGTTGCAAATAAATTAGAAGAAAAAAGATTTAATACCTTTAAAAATTATTCGAAGCAGTCATTCAAAATTACCACCAAATGTTTTTTACTACTAAGAGAATAAATTTATATTGATCAAAATTTGCATTTCAAAAATCTGCAATTATTTTAATTGTCCAAAGAAACGAAAAGTTATGAATTCTCAGAATGCGAAAACACGGAAAAAGTAAAAGCAGTTATAGTGAAATATTAAAACAGTACAAATCCATTATTGTGTAAGATCATCAAATAGCAATTACAGTGACATTTCTGCGTTATGTTCAATTTTTGTTTGCAAAATCATTCCTAAATTTCTATCATCTGCCAGAAATATACATAATGCATGTTTTATTATAACTCAAATAATAATTTCGTTGCAAATTTTTAGAATATAAAGCTAAAAAAATGTACGTTTTGTGTATTTTATTGAATTTTAGTTTTTATTACCTACTTTCTAATACGTGCTATGAAAAAAATTGTCATATATTGCCCCAATTCTTTTCAAATAATAATTAATGCAAATAAAATCCCATACAAGCGAGAAAGAATTGTTTTCAATGTAATATATAGTATATTTTTTAACATAATATTATCATCAGAAATGAAAAGAATAAGATTTTATTTTACAAAGTTTTAGACTTAAAATTTCGTGTAATTATTTTGAATATCTCATAATCCCTTAAAATGCATAAATATTCTATTTTTGAAAGAATAGTTCAGTATGTTTTTAGAATGATATGCATATAACTTTCAATGAATAATTGCGATTTTCGAATAGTTAAATTAACTCTCTACAGAGCATATTTTAACACCAGTGTGCAAAAAACATTGTAGACATCTCAGTAGTGTCAAATACGACCCCATTCACATTCAGTGTACCAAACAAATTTCTGGTAGCGGCGGGTTAATCTTTCCAGCGATTACATTTGATTAACGAATAAAAAAAAAAATCTTAATTATAAAGTTGATAACATAAATTATTTATATACTAGAAGTTAAAAGATATATATATTTTGAAATTATTTTCATCTAATGACATGGGATTATTTTGAATAATTAAAATTATTTTCATTTGAGTGTTTATGTACATTGAATTATTTTAAACAATATTTTTAAATTGTAATTATAAAATACTGTACTTTATTTCTGGAAGACTACTAAATGTTAAGGATATAAATAACACTCAGAATACCTCATAAAAATAGAGTAAACAATATCTGGAAATATTTAGAAAGAATGTAGTCTTTCATTAGAAGACGAATACGCTTCCTCTCAAAAGACTCTGTGATAGAAAGTGTAAACAATAAGCCACTGATAAATTAGATTCTGAACAGCCGTCTGCGAAGTCATTTTGAGAGGATATTGTTGGTAGTCAGATAATCTTTCACATACATAAACACCACACACACAAAAAATAACCTTCGATCTTCAATTGTTTTCTCTGATGTATTAAGGTCAACAAAGGATGAATGTGTCGCTCAGTTTTTGAGCCGTAGTTGACCATTATATGACAGAAATTGATTAATGTCTATATATGGTAAAATAACTAAACGTATATATATGATTTTAACCTCGTGGAAACGGTATATTGATGATTTTGAATGTTCTACTACTTTATTAAAAAATAACAGATTGAAGTTTCTTAGCGTTTTTATTACATTAAAAGAACAGATGGAGTAATTATATGAATAAACTTTAAATACAAAGCTGAGCTACAAAATGTGTTAACTAAAAACTCTTTATTAAACTAAGCAATAAAATAAACTTAGCACTTTCTATATGATCATGGATTTCATCTAAGGAGGGAAAAACGGGGGCTACAAAGGTATGAAAATATGCAGGTCTCCTTGAAGATTACTCTGAAAGTATGCAAATTTGATTTGAATTATGTATGAGTTGAATAGTATTAGTTTTACAATTGTATTATTAGAATAATTAATTTAAATAATTTTACTCTTCTTAAAAGAATATTATTACAGTTTTAAATCTATACAAAATAATTTTGACACAATGCAACTTTTAAATATGCGCAGTTAATCAAAGTAATTTAATTCTCAAATGAAACAGATAACATCGAAAAGTACATGATGAATGTAACGTTAGCATGAGATACGAAGTCAAAGGCAACATGTTTGGAATTTGATTATCTGTTCGTTTTTAAATACGCTTCATCCCTTATATAAAAATTTACGAATGAATTAACTTTTCTACATATACAATATCTTCATTATCCAATGTTCTTCTCTTTTTCTTCAAGAAGAAAATTAAAAAACAAATACTTGAAAAAAAAGAAAAAGAAAAAGAAAAAAAAAAAACATAAATCTAAATGATCTTTAATAAACATCAAAAGTTTGACAAGTGGTGTTGAAAGTTTGAATATATTTATCGAGAATTTACAAATGCGTCGTATTTCTGTTTGAAAGGACTTTTTCCTGAAGTATATTAAAGATTAAAAAAATTTCCTTAGATTCTAAAGTTCTTTAATATCTAAAAGAGGTTTTTAATTAAACACGCTTAGGTATTTTTCTTAAGATAATATCCATACATACAGTCAGCAGCAAATGTATCCGAGCACTAGCAAAAATTCCTATGTAAAAAAAGTAAACTTAATACCGTTTTGTTAAATAAATACTTGTTGAATCGTGTTCTGACTAAGAACAGGATTCGACAAGGATTCGGATTTATTTAACAAAACTATATTAAGTGTATCTTTTTTACATAGGAATTTTTGCTACTGCTCGGATACTTTTGCTGCCGACTGTAATGAATCAAAAATAGCATACTTTTATTTAAAAAAATTAAGCAAATAATATAAATGTGTGACACAAAAAGCAGCAAATAAATATTTCCTAACCTCATGCTCCTGAAGACGGATCCATCGGGACTTATTCTAAGAAAGGTATTAGGGGTGGTGGCCTGGTGAAAGTAGGCTGTTTTTTCGTTGGCGAAGAAAGTGTCCGGAACCCATATTAAGTCGGCCACCTCAGCTCCAACAGTTAAACTGTTAACATTGTGTCGTTTTTCGAAGGTGAGGCGGTCGTCATTCCAAGATTGCCGGAAATAGAAATCAAGAGTGAAGTCCTGTTAAAAAAAATAAATAAATAGAATAGATTATAAAAATGAATAAGTTTATGACATTTAATAAATAGGTATATTTAAAAGAAGAAGAAGAAGAAAATGGCAATGGGTTTATTCTCTCTCTCTCTCTCTCTCTCTCTATATATATATATATATATAGGGAGGGAGGGAGGGAGACAGGAAGAGACAGCAGACACAAAGAGAAAAAGTTTGCCCTTTTAATTTGTCTGAAGGAACTACTCACGATTTTAAATAATTGCTAAGAAAGCAAATAACTTCATATTTGATAATCTCTATTACACTTAGAAACACTTAAGCAACTTAAAACGTAATACAAACGTGCTTAAAAGTAAATGAGAAAGATTACTATAAGACATTAGCTATTTTATATTTCTCTTTTTTTTTTTTTTTTTTTTTTTTTTTAAAGCGATTTAAATAGTCTGGTTTAAAAAATTTAATGTGTTAGTAATAGTAAAGTGTCAAGATTTAAATTTACTTAACAACTGAGTTATAAACGTGTATAAAAAGAAAAAAAAGAATCAAAAACGCATTTTAAAAGATCTTAAAAATAAAATTTAAAAAGTAAACACTGCTTATAAAATTCAGCAGTTTACCACTAAATTCACTAAAGAAATAATTTGAACACTTATTGGAGTTTTTCTATAAATTAAAAATATCACCCCATATTGGCTGAAAATTTTTTGAAAGATGGTTATACTAATCACATAAATTTGTAGGAAAAATAAGTCATTAATACCTAATAAACACTTTAATTTGAACATTTTGCATTTTGGGTATTACTAAATAATACAGAAGATTTATACGTTAAGAAGATTTATAGAAGATTTACAGAAGATTTATACTCATTTATACGTTAAAAGCAAATTTAAATACACGACATTGATATTTTTAAGGCTGAAAGAATTTTCTATTGTGAAATATAATGAAATAAATTTCTTACAATGTGCATGAGAAAAATCATGTTTCAAAAATAAAAGTTATTTGTCCTTGAAACCATATCTTAGTCATTCTTTTTGCAAGATATGTTCTAGTAGAGTTGCATATCATATATATTTTCAATTCGATCTTTAATAACAAAACCTATTGCAATAATAATTACGTTCTTTAAACCCCATGAAATCATAATTTTAACACTTGTATATTTTATAGAATGATCGGAGAGAAGTTCAGACTTTTCACTCGCAAAAAATAACGTTATTCCCAATTTTTAAGATCTTTAACCATCTTTTAAATAAAGCATGAATTTTTGTCTTCGAAGATTCCAACATTTGAACTTGAATCGTCATTCTTACCTACAATTAGCAACAAATCTAATGACTGTAGACACATTCATTTTTAAGAGATGTTTATTACAAAGATATGGCTACAATATGAATATTTTGATTTCTTTAGGCATAAAAAATTGTACTTATGTAAGGACAAGAACTTACTCTTCAAGAATATTCTTTGATACAATTCACCTTTTTATATGCTTGTTCTCTATATAGAATTCGCAACATAGCATTATAAATAAAAATTAATAAGTTTCATAATTTTTTTAAGTACTTTTTTTCTTATTTTAAGGCTACTTTAATATTCTGAATTATAACTATGTGGTACAATTACATAATAACTTTATTTCTATGCATATAATTTGCAATATTTATTATTTAATTCTATTATATACAAGGTAAACTTGGTCATGCGAAACGTGCTACAGTTTAATGAATTATGCAGCTTACTTTAACCTAAATAGAACTATCTTTCATAAATTATTATTAATGTAAATATGGCTGTTAATTTTAAAGTGAGCGTTTCAATGAGTATAGTTATGAAATAATATAAAACAACTAAATCAAATCAGTGAAAAAAAATTGATATGTTACTTTTTTTTATTATTTATTCAATAATTTCCGTTAAAATATTTTTATGTATAGACATTAGTCTAATACGTAGGTATTCCACGAATTAATCTCTCTCTCTCTCTCTCTTTTTTTTTTTTTTAATTAAACGTTAAATAATGCTAGTGGATATGCAGAACAGGAACTTCAACGTTCTATTTGAAACGCCCATTACTAAGCAGATCAATTTTATTTATCCCATATTATTTAAAATAATAATATCTGTACACATATAAATGTGTATGATTAACTCGCTACATAACCAAATACGTTTCTGAAAAAGGCTACCGGCGCCGTCAACCCCCCCCCCCCCCGTTGTACATGTCTGTCTATATCTATCTGTATACATATATATGTATTACCTTGTAACACATAGCCTTGTGTTCATCCCTTTTAACTTATAAACGAATCTGGGAGAATACTGATCTGAGCCCACTACTGAATCTCGCCTTAACCCTTTGAAGAACAAGTTCATTTTCACTCATTTAATTGTAAAGGCACCAGAAAATACGAACAAAGTTATGAGAAAAGAAATAAAGCACACCTCTCCGTTAAGTAATTAAAGTAAAATTCTCGAAAAAAATACCAGGTGAATTTTGGCAGTTGGGAATTCGTAATAAAGGGTTAAAAAAAGCCAAATGAACCAATACTTGACAGGCTGATAACTCTTGGTCATGATGACATTTTGTGATACAAGTAGAAGACACCCTTAAAATTATAATTTGTTAGTACAAAATAAAAAATAAAAAAAATAGCACAATAAACGAATAGTGCATATTTATTTCAGTCAGGAAAATGTACATGAAATCGGTTAAAAGTAAGTAAATACAAATAAAAAAATCCTTATTCTAAAATACAAGAAAAATTGGAAAAGTGAGAGACAGAGCATTTTTTTTTTCGACAAATAAGCTAGTGTTATTCGAAAAATGATGGCTAAAAATATTTGTAGTTAAGGACAGTAATAGTAGAGAAATGTAGCGCCAATCCTGAACTTAATGAAAAGTCGAGCGATCATTCGTCTATTTTCAAACATCTGAAAAGGTATGGATTCTGATTACCACACTTTGATATTACATGTAGAAAAATTATAGCTTTCAAGAGGATGAAGTTAGCTCAGGTTATTGCAGTTGAAAGATATTGTTGTATCTTTATCTAAACAAAATATAAGTTTCGTTGATTTTTTTCTAGAACGAAAATTTGGTTTTTAAACAGTATTATTTATTGGATATGTTTTACAAAATTAAACAATTTACACATCTCATTGAAGGGTAATTGAGTAATTGAAATGTGTTTATGTGTTACAAAAGAAAACTTAAAACTTAAAACTTAAAAAAAAAAAAAAAAAAAAAAAAAAAAAGTAGTACAGATATGGAAAAATGTAACAGTAAATGTATCCTTACAGATATTTGTGATTATTGGCGTTTTTTATAAATTAACAATTAAAAAAGTAAACACTTTCCGAAATATTTTTTATTGACATTGAAAAATCTAGAGTCAAAAGTTGAAAAATACATCCCATAAAATTTTGGTAATCTCTTAAATTATGTGACCGGATTTGCTTACTCAAGAACGGAAGTATCAGCTCAGTTCTGACCGAATTTCAATCATTTTTTATTTGCTGCAGCCAAAATGCATAATGATGGCGTAATGAAATTATTGGTCATATTTTGAATGACACATGATTTTTTTATGCATATAATTGGTTACTTTATAACCTTCTTAAAATATCCATATTGGTTTAAAATTTAGGAAAAAATCTTGAAAACAGAAGCTCTATGACGAGGAGAGATTTCAGTTCCTTGCATACATAAAGTATTGATACATAAAGCATCGTTTAAAAAATATATGTAAGATCGTTGATGATTAGAAAAATAAATCATTAAAGTTAAAAATTATGTTGATAAATATAACAAATGTTTCATATACAACTGACAAAACAGTAGAGTTTTTAAATCACAAGCGTTGGTCATGGAAAACTAAAATTAAGAAATGAAGAATTTTTAAAAATAGTTTTTTAAAGAAATATATGAAATATAAAGAAAAAGAAAAATGTGTTTAAATAGTGTAGAAATTTATTTATGTCTAATATTTTTATTATATTCGTTTAAACTAATTTATTAAAATACATGTATAACATTCAAAACAGGAGTTATAATGTTTCATTTATAATTAAAATCAACATCGAGAATAATATGCTTAGGCAAACTAGTTACATACTGTTTTTTCAACCCATAGTAATTCAAGAAATTTGACAACTTTGCGTGGGAAAACTTGTTTTAGAAACTGTGTTAGCTTATTTAGAATTCATTTGCAAGCTACTAAAATTTCTATTTGCCTAATAGAAGGGAAATAGAAATAGAGGTTCTGTTTTTTTCTAATAGAGGTTCTGTTTTCAAGATTTTTTTCCTAAATTTTAAATAAATAGGAATGTTTTAAGAAGGTTTATTGGTTTTCCCACAACTTTATTTCATGTATAAAAGAAGTAAAAGTTTATAAATAAAATTTTGTCCATTTGAGAATTATTCAGAGTAGCTATATAACTACTTGAAGCATTAAACTGTAGCGCAGTAGTAGCGCATTCGTCTGCCATGGGGTTGAGCCCACCAGCGGCCGAGTGGTTCTGTGCTCAAAGCTGGTAGATGTGAGGTAACGGGCTCGATACCAGGTCGCGCTTCTCGATCTAGCCGCTCGGAGTTTTCCGTGTTTTTTTTTTTTTTCGAAAATTGCGTAAATGCGGGCTAGGACCTCCACGGATGGGCATTCACCCTCAGGCCTAGGACCCTAGTGCACTCAATCGGCCTTATTCCCAATAACAAAAGGCCATAACTATATCGTCGTCTGCTATGGGAGGGGGCCAGACTTCGACTCCGACGGACGGCACATGTTCTTTTTTTCTGCATCGAGCAGTTTGTCTCAAATATAGTCCGATTTTCCTCAAAGAAAATATGTTTTCATTGGCTTAATTCTGAGCCGCTCATAGCAGCTCAATGGTTTGAGGGGATTTCTCTCAGCGTCAGAAGTTGTCTTTCATTACGATGAATGAATGAAAAATTGCTGAAATTGATCAAATTTTCCTCTTCTGTTTTAAGAGAATACAGAAACGTCAAAGCAGGTTCATATAACATGTGGAATCGAGCTAACTCTTTTCAGCTATTTAACACTGAAAGTTCAGGAAATTGCGGAAATATTGAACGATACAGAATTGAAACTTGAGTTCTCAAAAAATAAATAAATAAATAAATAAATAAAATTAATTAATTAATTTTGCATCGGGATCGAAAAGGAATTTCAATTCTTTCTAAAATGACCCAAAATATACTTATGTCATTTATTTTTTACAACATTTTTGCATTAAACTTTATTTTCAGCATTAATTCTACTAAATAAATAAATAAATCGTTCCTATCTGAAAAATGTTGAAGGAGCTCTACCATTTAAACTTTTATCTCGAAGTAAACAAGTAAAACCAGTTTACAAATGTTAAAAAAAAAAAAAAAAAAAAAAAAAAAAAATGTGTTTAAAGAATTGGGAAATCATATTCACATATGTATAAAAAAAATTACATTCAAAGAAATATGTTTTACTACTGATTTTCAGCCAATGATTAAATTTAAATTTATAACTTATATGCCTTTATGCCCCAGGTGTTGCAGAAATATTCGTTAGGGAAGTACGGGATCACAAGTGAAAAAGTTTAAGAAGCCCTATATTAGATTATTGTACGACATGCATTGTCCTTAATGCATATTAAACTTACATTATGAACCGCAAGATAATAGTAGTATTTTATGTTAATTTTTGAAAAATGTTGTCATAGTTAGATGACAAAAAAAAAAAAAAAAAAAAAAAAAAAAAAAAAGTAAGATTTGTATTTACTAGTTCATTTTCAATATTAAACAAAGCTTACTTGAGGTCTGTCAATTTTCATGCTAAGTTTTGATGTTTTATTATTGTTCTTTTTTTTCATTTAGTTTTATGAATTATTTCACTGTAAGTAGATTAATGGTATTTTATTTACTTTGAATTATTTATTTTATGATTGCACCTTTTCTTCGACTTAGATATGTTTGATTCTTTCCTCTTTAAGTTATTTACGGTTTTCCTTTTCCTTTTCATAGGCATTTTTTTTTAATTTTTTTTGGCACATAAAAGTTTATCATAAAAAATGCAATATAATTATCTGCTATTACTAAAACTGTATTATCAAGTGTATTTAAATATCTTATTTATGATGTATAAACTGATTTTATTAGTTGAACTTGAAATAACATATTTTTTTCATCATCTTTATTAATTTATAAGCTGTAACTTTTGTAAGAATACAATATTCATTGTTAGTAAACTAGCAGTCATAATTATTATTAGACTATACAAAAACAAATAAATAAATAAATAATTTTCTATTTAAAAAATACTTTTATCAGAAGAAATTTGAACTTTTTACTGCTTGCAATTAACTCTATAATATAATAACGAAAAAAAAAAAAAAAAAAAAGAAAAAGAAAAGAAAGAAAAAGAAACTAGAAAGATAATGATATAAATAAAAATAGACAATAATGAATGATAAATGATAAATAAGTAAGAAATAATAAAAGAAATAATTCAATTACTTTTGAGACTTTACAAAGGTCTTTATTTAACTGTAAAATGCGTTAATAATTAAAATAATACTTTATTTCCTTGAACTTTATTTTGAGTTATTTTTCAATATACAACATTCCAGAACTTAAGTAAATAAACATAATTTGCATAAAAATTTAAAATACAACATTTTATAGCTGCAATTTTGCGTATAAAATTTCATATTATTATTTGTTTTTGTTTATCTTTTCTTTATTCTTATTGCTGTATCATTCTAATTTATTTGTTTATTATAGCAAAATATAAAAGTCTTATTTCGTTTGAGGATCATATGCATTTTAAGTTTGAAAACTAAGCATTTATAATTCGTTTTTATAATAAAATTCTGTAAATTTCCATTCATTCATTTGATTTCACTTTATGATGATTGATTTCTGCCTATTTATATTTTGGTAATTTTTCAATAAGTTTTCACATTTACATCATTTATATGCTACAAAATGTGCTAATAATTGAAATGCTATTTTTTATTCTTTAACTTGATTTTCAGTTGTTTTCAATGATAGAACACTTACTTTTTTTACTTTACATTATACAGCTTAAAAATGAACATTACTTACATAAAATTTTAAAATATCACGTTTTAACGCTACAATTTTGTGCATTAAATATAATAATAATATTATTATTTATTACTTATTATTTGTTAATCGTTTTTGCTGTATCATGTAATTTTATTATTTCTTATAATAAAATTACAAAGTGATCATTACATTTTTTTTTTTTTTTTTTTTTGGGGGGGGGGGTTGCGGAGGGTGTACTGTAGTTTAATGAAAAATCTTTTTTTTTTTCCTTTAATGATTTTGAATTTAATTTTGAAGACTAAATATTTTTTATTTTTTTTATATGAATATATAGTAATATTCAATAAATTCATTTGATTTCGTCTTATTTTGATCTTTTCCCATCTGTTCACATTTTGGTAATTTTTCAATAACTTTTTCTTCTCTCCATGGTGTTTGATCATTGTAATGATGAGTTATTATTATTATTTTTACTATATATATATATATATATATATATATATATATATATTTAGAAAGAGAGAGAGGGAATATCGAAATTTATTTGCATCTCAATATTAGTTCTACGATAGCAAGAAGAAAAATTGAAAACCTACAAAATATGAGTATTTTTCCATGATATAATTCTAAGAAGGTAATTATTAATATTGTATTTTTATCACATTCATTACCAAATAAAAAACAGCAATTTAAAAAATTCATGACTTTGCATTCAGAATAAAAAAGGAGAAGAATACAAGAATTCTGTCTTCCTTTTAAAATAAAGTCTCTATGGTTTACAAAATAATATTTTAGAAGGTTTACAATATTTTTTTCTAACATTTGTATCGATTGTTTCACTTTTTTTTTCGATGAAATGTTTATAATTTTTCATTCCCTTGAGCATAACTTTGAAAGAGAACCAACTTTTTAGTATTGTAAATTTACGGTTTTCATACTTTTCAGAATCTCTAGAAAGTTATAACGAGGCGTAGTAAAACCCATTTTGAATCAGTAAAAGTTTCCGAAGCGGCTCAGAGTTCTACCAACCTCATTCCATCGGAAGACTTTAGAAACGTTACAAGAATCGAGGTGGTCTTAAAAAGGAAAAAAAAAAAAAAAAAAAAAGGAATTCAAATTGCGCTGTAATTTTTGTTTTCTCAAACTGCTCTTCGTGACTGTGGAAGATTTGCGAGAAACACTTGGTTGAGACTAAATTTCCTTCCTGGTTTGCAGTTGAAAAGAAATGAGAATTCTTGGAAAGAGAAAAAAAAAAGGTGGAAAAGATAGCAAGGAATTTTATAACAAAGAACACTTACGTTGATATCCTTTCAGTTACAATCCTTTCCTGAATTCAATTTTCTGTCTAACTTTTACGATCAAACTAGTAACTATCATTACAAACATTGTTCATTTTACAAATATCAAATGTGGGTTCCCCTTAATAGTGTTTTTGAAGCAATCATATTTTTCTTACTTTATTTATACTAAATCTTTTATTTCTTAAGCTTTATTTTTTTTCTCTTTTTTTTGCTTTTTAACAAGCATTTTACTTTAAACGCTGAAAACATACTAATTTAATAAATGATAGGGTATACAACTCTTTGATTGGCTCAATGAATTATTTTTATTTATACGTAACATCTTTCATCCTATTCATATAAATTTATTTAGGAAATAAAAATAATATCATGTAAGAGGTATCTTACTTCGCGATTTGCTTTTCCTGGAAATTTCGTATTAATAAATTAGAAGCGTGTATTTAAGGAAGAACAAGCAAATAGAATTCATTTACAGTAAATTTTAACTTTTTTCTTGAATATATTTAACTGTAAAAAACTGAGCTTTTTGAGAGAAATTATTTTACAAGATATTTTCGACGAATATTTCCTTTTAAATTTCCAATTCATTGGAAATTAAATCTACTCTTTAAATTACGTAAATTCGTTTGCTGAAAATTTTCATTTCTAGTTTACTTTTTTATTAAGGTTTCGTGGATATATATATGTGTGTGTGTGTGTGTGTGTGTGTGTGTGTGTGTGTGTATGTATAAGTCAGCTTTATATTAAAAAATTCTTCTATAAATCACAGTCAACTAATGCATATTACTTCAAAAATGCAGGTATAAAAATAAAGACAAATTAATTTTCTCATGCATTTAATAGCAGTTTATAATAAAATAATTTATACTTAAGAATAAAAGAAAAATATTTTTTAAAGAAAACAATTTTATTTACTTGTTTTTAAAATGATTTCAGGTATTTTTAATAAATAGTATTTTAAACATTTTTTGAATAAGCATTCTCATAGCCTATTATTAGTCTAATCGCAGAAATATTACAGTAGAATTAACAAGTACTTAAGCATGGGATTACTAGATTATAATTATAGAATTAGAACATACACTTTATTTATCACTGAAAACAGAAGAACATCGCCTCTAAATGTTTTTCTGCATTTTGAACATTTCTTTTCCGGTCACAAATGCATTAAACCAGCGTCATCATACACCATTTTTTCAAACTAAAAATTAAAATTGTCTTTTCATCATTTGGTATAACTAAAACAGTAGCAAAGAGATTCACGTGTACGTGTAATTTTACATGCAAAATAAAAGTGAACTGGTTTAGTAGGGTTCGTAATATATATAGTATATATATATACAGACACACACATACCTATATATATATAAATACAGTTGCGTGCAAATTTTTCAGGCCAAACTAATTTTTACCAATAGCTTTTGAATAAATTAAGGTAAAAAGGATTTAAATACTGTAACGTAAACTTTATTAAATATACATTGAAAATATATAACGAGCAAATTTTTACAATGAAGGTATTTAAATATATAGTGAAATATATATAAATCCGTAGATCAAAAGTTTTGGGTCAAGCAATTAAAAGTTCCCAGTGACGTTAATACCCGGAAATGGTTGGTACATTTAAGAAGAAACATGACTATATCGAAGGAGATCGAGTTTTTATACACTTGTGTGTCAGTACTGTGATGTCATGATACCACAATGCACTCGTTTACGGAACCGTAAAACTGTTATTAAATTCCACCAGATTAAAAAAAAAAAAATTAAGATATTGCTTCAACATTACCTATTAGAAAAATAACTGTTGATAATATTATTAAAAAATGGAATGGAACAAACACTTTGGAAGACAAATCAGTACCTGAAAGACACAGAAAAATGACTAAGTCAGTTTATAAAGTTATTAAGAGAAAGGCAGTTGTAGATCCAAAGAAGAATACTGCAATTATAGCGCGTTGATTTATTCGAGGAAAACTTGGTTGTTGTACATCGTACTACTGTTTGGCGTAGAATAAACCAAGTTGCACGTTCTATATGCGTCCGAGCAAAGAAATCGTTGATTTGTACAAAGAATAGGAAGGCAAGATTAAAATTTGCTAAAGAACATGAATATGGGACAGTCAGAGACTGTAAAAAAAGTGTTATTTTCAAACGAAACAAAGGTTAATCTTTTTGAAAATGACGAAAAGAGATACATTCAACAACCAAATAATGCCAGGTGTGATTTTAGATAGGAAATGTTGGCTGTAAAACGTGGAGGGGAAACATCATAGCGTGGAGAGCTGACGATGGTCCTTTAATGACAGTAGAAGGCACTATGGACAAAGTTACATATAAAAACATCTTAACGAACAGAAAATGTTTCCTCTGAAAGGTGCCACGAGGACGGATTTTGCAATTAGATAATGACCCCAAACTTCGATCTGGATTCATTTAAAACTTTTCAGTGAAGAAAAATTTGTATCCTTGAATGGCAAAGTCAACATCTTGCGTTAAATTATATTGAACATTTATAGGAGTAGCTAAAAGTAAAGGCAGGAGCTATTAATTCTTCAAATAAAAAATATTATTGGAAAAAGCTTAAGAGAAATGGCAAAAAAATCGACCATACATGGATTAAGACATTAATAGAGTCAATGCCTCATCCATGTTCTGCTGTAACAGCTTCAAAGGGTATGTGACCAACATATTGATGTTTTTTGATCTTCAGATGTGTTAGAAAAAATATGTTTTGTAATTTTGCTATATATAGTTTGTTTTTCATAAGTTTGTTTGGCCCGAAACTTTTGAACACACAAATTTTATATGATTTGTTATAATTTAATATTTTTTTGTTATAATTTAATATATAACAAAATTTGTAAGTCGTTTAGTTCGACAATATAATTCATTTACTTTGCATGATAATACTACAACTTTTTAAATCTTTATTCATATAATAATTATTAACGAAAAAGTGTTTGGTCCGAAACTTTTGCACGCAACTGCATATATATATATATATATATAAGGTGGCTAAAATTCCTTTTTATATACATTTCTAAATAAATATTTTCTGCTTTAAATCTAATTTTACATTTAAAATAAATCTAAAACTCAAGCATTTAACTTCTACTCCTTTCGTAATGATTAACTATCTACAATTATTTTCCATGAATCTCTATAGTTAATACATTAACCTTCCTCAAACTTCTTTATATTTTACTGTAATGCATACCTATCCAATGAACTACGCTTGTAATTTGTATCTCTAGGGACAATCATGCTGAAAGTTAAAGAAGTCTCAATAGGCTCGTTCAACTGGAATTTTAACATTATCAAATTACATTTTCACTTACATCATAAGTTCCATTTTGTGTGAGAGAATCATTTCAAGTGTGAATATTTTTTTATCAAAAATTAGCTGTGTTTTGATTCGAAATTTAAATTCTATACTTTTTTTTTTTTTTTTTTTTTGTATAATAATAATGCTCATATATATGCATAAGTAGTTAAACGTAAGTACCCGTCATTTATAAAAATATATACATATATATTAAGTTTAAAACTTAATCATTAAAGAAAATGTAAAATTTCTAAATATTGGTTTCCGTTTAAAAACAAGATCATCAAAATTAACAGAAATATTATAAATAAATAAATGTATAGAGGTAAAATAGTATAATAAATAAATGTAAAAAAATAATATTTAAACTCCGCACTTTTCTTAATGGGTGTCGTATAATTTAGTAAGAAATGCGTCGTTATGGATATGATATTAATGTAATTATCATTTTATATTGATTTAGTCATTTTCACAGAGAATCGCTTTGCTAGCAGCATTTATTCTAGCAATATTTAATGCCAGACATGCAAAAATAAATAGTCTTCGTACAGAATTAAATGACGTTCTATGCTTTCTTTTGGGATATTAAAGGTTGTAACCGGTGAAATTTCCTTAAACGCGTCCAATAAAATAAGACCTTACTTGACTTAAATATTGAATTTAGTTAGTAAACATAACATTTCATAAAATATATATATATATATTTCTTCAAATATTAAACGGAATAAAATTTAATCTTTTATTATTCAGTTTCCCAAAAAATAGTTATTGGATTTTTTTTTTTTTTTTTTTTTAGAATTATTTTTCTCATTTTATGTTGAAAACATTTTGAAATGTAGATTTTCAGAATACCTTTTAATATCATATTTGTAATTGTAAAATTACATTTATTAATTAGAAAATGTAATATTAATGCTAATTACAAAATATGACAACAACAATTATCTCAATTAAAATCATTAGGAATGTTGGCTTAAACACCATAAAACTTTTACTTTCTGACTAACAGTATTTCTTATAAGAAGCTGCGATATTTGCAGCAGATAATGAAGTGTTTATATTTGGCCAATATCTGCAAAACTCTGCACATATATTTAAATAAAATTTAAAAAGAATAAAAGAAACGCAATATCTTTAAAATTTGTGAATTAAATCTTAAATCTTTAAAAATAATAAAGGCAATATTTAAAATTTTAAATAAATTTAATCATTTACATTCCAATTTCACTTTAATAATAGTAATATACAAATATATATATATATATATATATACCAAATTGTTCGACTAAAAAAAATTGGACAGACATAGACGTTAAAAATATTTATTCTATAAAATACACTTATTATTATTATTATTATTATTATTATTACTGAAATACTTATATTCTCTAAATTATACTGACTCTTAAATGACATTCTATATTTTCCATAGCTTAAAAAAAAAAAAAAAAGATGATTTCATGTTTTGCACCCCCATATGATATATCAAATATCAATATATATTAATACATTATAAAATCCTGAAACCTATTTAGTTATATTCCAGATATTTAAAAATAACCGATTGAAAATTTGGCATAAAATTTTAATTAAAACAAATACCAATAAAAACATTTAAAATGGTATAATGCATTTCTTTATTTCAAGAAATTAAGACAAATTAAGAATCGGGTTGAAGTGTGGGATTTTTTAGTGCTTATTTGGCGATAATTTATAGTTCTGATATTTTTAAACTATATTAACGAACATAATCTCTTGCAGAAACTTTAATATAACGTCTTGGAACAAAAAATGTTCACATTTTCTTATATAACATATTCTTCTTCTATTTCTTTCAAATATGAAAAATTAAAAGTAAAAATCTTTCTTGCGCAATTCCTGAATCTGTTTTCAAGGATAAACTAACTTCCGAATTTTCGGAGAAGTTTTAGAGTTGTCTATTGTATTGTTTCGTACATCATTCATAAATAAGCACCTAAGAGACTTCAGTCTATGATTTTTTGTTGTGCCTTTGTTATGAAAGCTAAATACAACCTACGCCTTTATCTACCAGACTATATAGGAAATATTGAAAATAAGAGATTTTTATAATTATTGAAAACTTTTATCGTGATAAGAAATGTCGACATTTTCTTATATAACACGACATATTTTTCTTCTATAACTTTAAAATATGAAAAAGTAAAAGTAAAAAAAAAAAAAAAAAAAAAAAAAAAAAAAAAAAAAACTTTTAATTTTGAAACTGTAGAATAAAGCTTTTGATAACCTTTATTCCTCAGTTTTATATATTTTTAGAATTTCATGATAAAAGAAAAGAAAAAGGAATGGAAAGACAACATATATGATGTAAATTGAATATAAAGGGAATCAGATCATTGTTCAAATGCAGAATCTAACCATTTTATTTCACTAAAATATTAAAGATTACTGTTAGCTTTAAATAAAGTTATTGGCAATTTTTAAATCAGTATATTCTGAACGCTTGTGAATTTCTAAAAATATTTTCGTAAGGTTTTAGAGGAAATGTCTGACAAGGAAATTTTCCTTAAAGCATATACTCAGAATATTCTTAAAATAAATAAATAAATAAATAAAAACTACTGAAACTAGTTACTTCTATAATATAAAGTCAGTTAAATTTATCGGCGAAATCCAGTAGATAATCAGTAAAAAAAAAAAAAAAAATAATCAAATATTTGACGCAAAGAACCAAAGACACTATACGATTTGGCGAACAACATACTTTCTCGCCAAATGCAAGTAATTTTAATACGTTTTAAAATTATTTGTTAAGCAAATAATTACCTAGTAATGTAATATTGAATAACTTTAAAATTATCGGAAAAATAGCTGGCTACTTTTTATAGTTTCTGTAATATACCAAAATTTATTTGTTGTTCAAGGTATTTAATTTTAACCTTAAAAATGCTTTTAATTGTATATATATCAAATCTTTAAGTCAAGTACATTTAAATTATATTTAATATTTTAATATTTTAATTTAATTATTTTTTTTTTAATTTTTAAAATTGCAACTATCAATATATAAATTTAGTCAAACATTTAAGATAACATTTTAAAAATCTGTAAAAAAATTTATTTTCATTTTTTGCTGAAAAAAAGAAATTTGGAAACTAACACGTACAAAGTTGTTAAGATTTTGGAAATTCCACTCATTTTGCATTTGAAACTCAAATTCTGACTATTTGTAGCTATTTAATTTATTTAAGCTGGAACTTTCATTCCTTTTTCGGTGTAAATTAAATTACTTTCTAAGCGTTTCTGTTTTGATTCCTATGTATAGAATTAATATATATCGTAAATGTATGTATATTATTTAATAAAATACCTTTAATGAATGGTCATGACTGAAAAAACAAGAACATTTTACATATTTTACCAAAGTTACGATTTTTTATAACTACCCTCTCCTCCCCGAATAAAAAAAGAGCATTTTTAGTTTTTGTCCTTTTGGTGAAGAAAATGTAGCATATTGTCACATCTTTTAATTAATCACATTACGATACCAATCCGTATTCTAACGCAAATAATTTCCCTTTTGTGGAATTTTCGTTAATTCAAATTCTTTCGAAACTTCCTCTCACACTATAAATTAAATGTGTGAATAAAATTTTTAACTTTTCCTGATTTTCCATTAAAGATGGTTTAAAATTTGAATAAATCAACATTGTATAGGTACATATTTCACAACATTATAGTCAATAAAATGCATTTATTTAAAATAATTTATGACGTACAGTCGGTAACAAAAGTCTCCGAACACTAGCAAAAATTCCTATATAAAAAAAAAGTACACCTAATACAGTTTGTTAAATAAATCCTTGTCGAATCCTGTTCTTAGTCAGTCTAAAAACAGAATTCGACAAGAATTTATTTAGCAAAACTGTATTAAGTGTACTCCTTTTACATAGCAATTTTTGCTAGTGTTCGGAGACTTTTGTTACCGACTGTAGTATTGAAAATGTTTCTGGTAAATTTTATCCAACCCGTGTAATAAAATGTTAAATCAGTTGAAAACCGCATGTTTTCATAACTAGTGTGTATGTCATGCTGAAATTGGGTTTTAACATTGAGTTAAAATCATGTTAATCAATTTAAATTTTATTGTTAAACCAGCGGATCTCAACTGGTTTTCCATGAACATAAAAAAACCGTACCGAAAATCGATTGGAATGTTTTCATGAAGTAAACCGCTAGGTTCTTTTTTATTTATTAAGCAATTAAAAAGGCATATAATGTTTTGTTTTAAGCAATAATTCGCAAAACTCAAATAATTTCAAAGTTAATTTAAATGTTTTGCAATGAGAAAGGTTGTTAATATTTGATCGTTACGAACATTATATTTCAATTTTCCCACATATAAGTAAATGTATATGACAAAATTGCAGTTAAAAAAGTGTTTATTTGAAATAATCTTACTTAAATTATTTCAGTGTAAAGAGTATAGAAAAAGATTTTCCTTAAAGATTCTTAATTAGAAAACGTTTTGTTTCGAAATTCTTTGCGTCGCCAATAAGCGATAAATAGTCAAGGAACGGACATTTTCATTATTCTTTTACAAATGACCTATACAGATTCCACCGATTATACATGTAGACACAGACAAACACAGATATGTATGTATAAACTATATATATATGTATGTATGTATATATATATATGTATAAACATGCAAAGCTTATAAGGCGTGTCTTTTGTAATTTTTTCAAAAAATTCTGTGTACCGAAAAAACTGGCGTATTATGAGCCGCACTCAGTGCTTTATTCAATAGCCACCACTAAAATTTACTTATAACGTTTGTCTAATCACTTCGAAAAGTAGTCGTCTTTACATGTATCAAATGTCACTTACAAAAATTATTGGTGACTATTGAATAAGAAATTTCTTCAGTCTGGCAGTACTGGCCGCGGCACTTACGCCGGTTTTTACGGTATGTGCGTATAGAGACATTCCTTGTTTGAATAAATGTTTTCTTCTTCGTTTTCATTTTTTATATCAGAATTATAAAGACAACTGAAATTTGCACAGAAAAAGTTTATTTCAGAAGTAAATAAAGGAAAATGTATACATAAAATGCTTTTTTATGCTAGAAATCATTGTAGAATGCAAAACATTCGTAAATGCATAATATGAATTTAATTAACAAAAAATGCAATTTTTAAAATTGGACAAAATCATAAGGACAATGAATATTTTGGCCTGAAATACGCTAATAATTAATAATCCCCTCCATTCTTCACAAACGATTTTATCAGTCTTGCCATCATGGACTTTGATATTTCCTTCAGAACATTCTTGGAAATTTTTATCCGGGCTTTTTCAACGTGAAGAGATGTGTTCTTGCTTGTTTTGATATTGAATACCCTTTTTGTATACTTTCTGTTCCAGAATAACCCACAGATTTTCCATTAGGTCGGGGCTTCTGGCCAGCTGGCCAAGTTTTTTCACGAAATTTTATTCAAACTATGATTTCGATGTCTGACAAACATGTACTGATGTACTGTCCTGCTGGAACAAATAATCTCCGCTCGTAATTAATGGTACTTCCAGTAAAAGATTACTTCCCAACATGCAACATGCCACTCAGAATTAATTCTGCAGTGCATAAAACGTACAGTCGGTAGCAAAATTATTGAAATACCAATAATTTGTATGACAGTTTCCTGCATATAACACTAACTTTTTTATCATGAACTTACTTTTTCATAAACAGCATAAAGACTAAAATTATGACTCGGCAAAAATTTACTTAACAAAACAGTATTAGGTGTACAAAACCGGAGTACGTATTATTGCCAGCTCTTCAAAAATTTTCCTGCTAACTGTACATTGGGGTAGTTTCGTCAGTTGCGAAACCTCCTCAGACCATTACGAAGCCCCCTCTTAATGTACGCTTTGATTAAATTTCTTTTTCTTTACGAAAATAATACCAGAAGTTGCGAAAATCATCTGCTGCATTCAAATTAAACTTTTTCTCATCGGAAAAGATAATATCATCCCACCTTTTTTCCCATATTAAATATATATATATATATATATATATATATAATATATGCACAGGGTGCCTCATATGTCTATAAACATTTTAAAATTTTATTAAAATTGAGGGAATTGGTTGAATTGAACACGATTTTGCGAAAAGGTTATTCTCGTGAAGGGAGATTTTACTATTACTATTATTGTTATTATTATTTAATAAAGAAAAAAATACTTAAATTTTTCCTCGATAGAGGGCGCTGCGAGGATGCATAACGAGGAATATGCAAGTCAGAGTCCTGTAAATTGCACCGTTTTACGATTAGCACAGCTTATTTCTAATTTTGCTTCCTATTTGTGCATGCATCAGGTTTTAATTGCGATGCTGACTTCGTGGATATAGCGTTATTGGTAAAAATGTTTTCCGTCAGTTAAAAACCGCCGACTGAAGCTGACATACAGAATAGAATTTATATGCCTGTAAAATTTTGCAAGCAAATAAATATAAATAGATAACAAGACTTCTTCACACACCATAAATTTTAAGCCAGCACAACCGGTTTCGAAAGGACGTACCCTTCCTTCATCAGGTGCAAAAACACGTGCTACTGCCTTGGAATCAAAAGCAAGACTGATAAATAAATATAGTTACTTTTTCACGGAAATGTGTGAATTTCTCACATACAGCGCCCTTTATCAACGAAAATTTTAACTATTATTTTTCTCTTCGCCAGAAAAAAAAAAAAAAGAAAAGAAAAGAAAAGAAAAAAAGAAGAAGAAAAAGAAAGAAATATTTTTTCATGAGAATAAATTTTTCGGAAACCTCATTCATTTCTGCGATTTCCTTCAATTTATTTCAATGTATTTTTTAAATGTCTGTACATTTATGAGACACACGGTATATATATTCACGTTTTATGCACATTTTGTGGAAGTACAGATTTGTGTGTTTTCTTTTTAAACATATTTTGTCACTGTTTAAAAAGTTTGATTTATCATTATCGAAATAAATATTCACATATTTTCATGCTATAAAATTGTGCTTATCAATAGTAATGTGTGTTATCTTTAAGAGATTTAAAAAGAAAATATTCCTGTTTTAGATGTAGTACTTGATAAAAGAAATTGTTCGACTTTAACATAATTATCTCTATTAGGTATTGAAATATATTAACTCAATTCTTCTGAAAAGGATAGTTGAACTAGTTATTATCGTATAAAAATATATAAACCTTATAGAATCTAGTTGCGTAGGTTAGTATATAACCTCAATGAATAAGAGGCCTTGAATCGAAACTTATCACAGAAAACTATCCAGTAAGTTTATTCAGGAAATTTGAATCGCTAATTGAATTATTACCGTTTATTTCGGAATGCGTATAAAAAGTAAATATTTAGCACAAGGAGGCCTATTGTGATATAAAACTTCAGAGCTAACTATTACAGATTATAAAGTTCTATAGTAATTTTGTCAGCAGCTGACTGAAAAAGATATTCATAATACATATATTTGTATTATTTCTTTCTTAGGAAGGGGGGATAGAATACGGATTTTTTTTTCATTTAATTAAATATTACGTTCATATGTCTTATAAATTATTTCTCAGTTTTATGTTTAACACTTCCCAACAGGGTTGAAACCTGTTAATGACTTCGGTTTGTCTGTTTGTCTGTCTGTCCGCGCTCAAACGCCCGTAAATATTCATGTAATTTCTTGAAACTGATATTATTCAAGTTCACTATTGGATGTTCGCTATTGAAACAGGAGTGAATGCCTGTACTGGTTTGTGTACAGAAACACCCAAAAGTATTCCAAAGCATTGTTTTCTACGAGAAATATTTCGATAAACCAAATTTCAATATCTTTACTTTACACAAACCTTAATGAAATTGAAACATGTTAGTCAAGTTTACTATCAGATATTTACCGTTGAAAATGGAGTAAATATCATCACTGGTTTGTATACAGAGACAACTTAAAGTATTTCAAAACACTGCGTATTTCTATAAACGAAATTTTAACAACTTTACTATGCACAAACCTTAATGGAATTCAAACATGTTATTCATAAGCACCAAATAATGCTTTTCATAGAATACAGTATGATTAGCATTAGATTTACAGGGCCACGCTAAAATATTCAGTTACATTAAGGGCAATAATTGGAAATTTGCTATAATTGCTTTTTAGTTTATGTTAAATGTTTTTATCACTTTATAAATGAATTTTAGACTGTGAATGTGATTTCGATTTGTGTATCTGTCTGTCTATCTGTTCATCTTTCTATCTGTCCGTTGACCTATCCCCATGGCCCTTAAATATTTTCAGAATTTTTAAAAATGGATATATGTTATTCAAGTTCACGATGGAATGTTTCCTGTTTAAAATGGCTTTACTAGGTCATGTAAAAGGACACACAAAAATAGTTCCAATGCATTGCGTTTTAGGCAGACATTTTTATAAATCACATTAAAGTAACTTTCTACCGTAAAAATCATAAAGAAATTGGCATTTATTGTTTATATGCTAAAGTAATGTTTTGCATAGAATATGTTATAGTTAACCTTCAGATTTACTGTGCTACGCTAAAATATTCAGAGACATTAAGGGCTGCAATTACAATGTCAGGGCTGATTTCTTTTTTTTTTTTTTTTTTTTTTTGCGTCAAGCAATTTTAACACTATTCTACAATGTTTAAGAGTGATTACGAATACATTTAGTTTATTTGCATGCATTTCAGTCCTTCTGTTTGTCCGTTGTGTGATAACGTAAGCAAAGAACGGTGAAAGTTATAGAACAAGTACGTAGAGTTTGAAAGTGGTAATAATCAATGCGTACCGAATGATTTTTCGTCTTTTTTTTTTTTTTTTTTGCAATTGTACAAAAAAAATTCTATTACAGAAAAAAATTCAAAGAAATTAAAGAAGGATCTTTTGGAAAAAAATTATAATATAAGAAATTTTTTACTAACAATTTCGATATTTGATATACATATATATTATTAAATATTTACTAAAAGAATATTGCATCATCATCTTTTTAATTTTTTATAACATTCAAGAGCTCACAGTTTTGCAAGAACATTCAATCACTAACGAATTTCTAAAATAGGCAGGAATTTGCGCAATCCATAATAAATAAATAAATAAATAAATAAAAACTGTTTCTTTAAAATTTATTATTAATTAAAGATTACTCAAAAGGTACCACAAATTAAAAGTTAAATTTAAAATTTTTTTAACTTTCTCATAAACAGCTGAAAATCGATTCAGGGAATGAAAGTGATGAATATGAGAGATAAAAAAAAATAATTTTCGTTTTTTTAAAAGATAATATATTTGCGCAACATGAGTAGGAGCCGGAACAAAAGAGTACAAAAAGTGTTACACTAATCCCCTTTAATGAACAACTATTTTTTCAATAAAAAAGAAAAAAGAATTATTAATACAGGTCGAATAAAAGTAGAAGTGGGTGGAGAACTACAAAATAGAGAAAATGAAGAGGGAGAAGTAAGAAAATATTAATAAAAAAATTATCAAAACAGGATTTAAATTAAATTTATAAAATAGCAATTAACTTAATTATTTTCTTGTAAAATAAATTTACCTTTATTTACTTTTATTTGAATATTTCATGGCACGTAGAAAAATAAATTACGTTTTATTTTATTTTATTTTTATATATTTTATTTTTTATAATAAAATAAAATTCGTTACACTTTTGTAGAAATTTAATTATTAAAAATTCGTTTTACTAAGTACGGAATAAAACACAAAAAATTAATATGTGCATATAAAAAGTTATATTTAAGACTGTCTTACAAAACGAATTTCAACTGAAAAAATTTAATCGGTAGTATTAAGAGTTTCTCGATATACAGGGTTATTATAATTAACTCCATTGGCTCACGATTGTTCTCGTAAATACCAAATCATTCTGACTGGTAATTTAAAAGTTTGACCATTTTGAAATCGCAACTTTAATTACAATTACCCTGTATTCTTATAGTTATTGCATGTAATAGAATTATACAAAAATACATAAAAAAAAAAAAAGACATATCCCCAACCAAACGAAGTTTTCAGACTTTGCAATCTTAGATAAGAAATTATATAATTCACTTTTAAAACCTTCATAACCTTAATCATATGACTAAGTAACAAGTACTGTAATTCGAAATTCTAAATCAGTTAAATTCACATATAAAATTTTCTATATCATTTCTTGAATGCGCAATTAGTTTTTATATACTTAAACAATATATATATATATATTTTTAACATTATATGAAAAAAGTTCAAAACATTATAGATACACTAAAAATTACGTATTTTACCGATTTTGTAAAAGAACAAGAAATTAAATAAATGGAAAAATAAGATTGCATTCAGTTTGACAAATTTTTAGTTACAAGTCAAATAACTTAATATATATATATACATATTCAGATGTTTAAATTTTATATACTGTTATTTTTAAACAAATGATCAATAAAATTATAATTTGCCAATTCTTCTGGGAAATTTTCTTTAGCTGTAAATTCCTAAGGTAATTGCAGTTTCACTCACATTTCATTCTTAGACCTTTCTCTAAGGATGTTTTCTCTAAAACTGATTTTATAACGGGAGCACATTTAAAAGAACAGAATTGTATTCAAGATAAATATACATACACTGTAAAAAATATTTTATACACTGTAAAAAATAGGTTCTTAAAAATAAGTATATATTGTTTCAAAATAGCCCCGAAACAATGTATACTTAAATTTCAAAACCCATGTACTCATTTTTTAGTACATTGACATGTCAAACATTGGGATAGTGTGATTCTTATTGGTCAACCACGTTTTTGAGCATGTCAGTATACTCAAAAATGAGTACATGGGTTTTCAAATTTAAGTATATATTGTTTCGGGGCTATTTTGAGACAATATATACTTATTTTAACAACCTATTTTTTACAGCGTGTATATATATATATATATATATATTTAGCTGACATTAAATTCAGGTGAATCACTCATTAATAACAGCCTTTATTTTTATTAATTAAAATGCTAATATTGTTAGATTTTGATTTCCTTTTTATGTATTTGTTATGTTTCAACACATGCACGCAAAATATTTAATTTGAAAATTAATTTTTTAAAGATCATCATAAATTTAATGCAGATTTTCTTATATAGCTTATATTTTATTCTAATAATTTTCTATGTTATCATTTTTACAATGAAGAACATATTTAAATATTTTTAATGTCATTCTTCTACAACAAAATGCTAATAGTTACAAAAAACGGTGTCACATATAGAAGAAAACAATGAATGTATGTAGACAATTTCCTATTCAGAAATAAGAATTTTTAATGTATTGCTCATTCTAATAATGTAATATTTTGCATAAAATAAACTGTACATAATAGCCATTTTTTTTTCTAAATTTCCATTTATGTATTTAAAAAAAAGTTATCATTTATAATTTAGCATTGAAAAAGTGCAAACAAATTAGTTACGGATTTAATGCAATATGAAAATTTTGAAACCTTTATGTACTGATTAAATTTATGTATTTCCGGAATTATAATACACGTTTGCGTCAAAAATGTTTTTGTGATGATACTCATTATAATTTTTAGATATAGCTCTTCAAAATCTGTCGGTGTATATGGCACAGTATTTTCTTTTAGCATGTAAATATTTTGTCTAAGGTGTATTTTTTTTTATATCAAGGTATCATTTACATATCTATATAGGTGTTTTCTTTTAAATTAAAAATATATGCACTTAAAAAATAAATAAATAGCAAAAATGACAAAAATAGCAAATTCTTAAAATGGTGAAAAAGTAAAATTTCTGTTTATTTTGCATTTTGCTATCTAACAGCTTTATAGATTATATTTATTTAGTTTTGTATTATTACATGGAATGAAACATTTTAATTGCATGAGATGATTTTAGTTAAAGTTTTTCTTAAATTTCTTTGCCTTATTGCTACGATTATAGTTATTTTTAATATTTATTTATTTATTTATTTATTTTACGCAAAGTACTATAGAAAGGTTTTATCCATTGTATTATCTGGAAAATTTAATAGAATGGACGCAAATATGCCAAGCAACCTTTATGGGAAAAATATTAATATTCCAAACAATAAAATACCTTCAGCCTAAAAATACATTTTCTGTAACTTTATAGTAAAAGATTCCTTAATAACGTGAGTTGTAATATATATATATATATATATATTTATTTATATATATACACAGGCATGAGAGTGTAGAAAATTAAAAAAAGAGGAAACACACGTGTTCATAAAATTATTTCAAATGAAAAACAATGCGCACAGGGTAACACTATGCAAAATATTTTAAAAGTGACAAATTAAACTAAAAAAATAATTCACATCAACACAATAAAACATGTGTGTGGAAAAAAAAAAAAAAAAAAAAAAAAAAAAAAAGCTAGCAATCAACATTTAATCATTGGTTGGTGGTGGAAAATGGGAAAAGAGGGGGGAGGGGGGGAAGTAGTTTATGAGTGAGAAATATTAAACACAATTCTGCTTCTTTATCTGTTCTAGAATATCATAAAGTAAGTTTAAAATTAATATTTACATTATTGTTGTGGATGGATAAATATTCAAAAATAAAAGGCTCCCAGCGAAATGTTTGATCGGCGATGGTTAGAGGTGAAAAAAAGGGGGGGGGGGTAGTAGGACAAAAAAAAAAAATTCATGAGTGAGGAATATTGAATAATTCTGTTCTTTTATATATTACAGAATCTAATAAAGCACATTTAAAATGAATATTGACATTTATATTTTGGATGGAGAAAGATTGAGAATAATCTAAAGTCTTTCGTGGAGCGTTTGAACGCTGATCATTTTTTTAGTTTAATAAAAAAAAAAAAACGCGGAATTAAAGGAAATCACAAAAAAAAAGCGAAAAATCGCGGATCCGCTGAAGAATCTCATGCCTGTATATATATTTATGAACAGGTGTGTTTTTAGTGTTTAAAATTCTATCTATCTATATATATATATATATATATATATATATATATATATATATATATATATAAACTGAAAATTATTATTTTATTGTAGAATAAACCGTTGTGTGAAAATCAACTTCAATGAATTAAAATATCATTCTAAAGCCACTAAGTTTAAAAAAATACACTAAAATCAATGAACGAAAGATATATATATCTATATATATAAAACCGTAAAATAATAAATAAATAAGTAAATAAATAAATAAATAAATAATAATAATAATAATAATAAATTGATTCGAAATAACTTCATGAAAAGGAGTATGTTTTTGTATGTATCAGCTTGGTTAGATTTACTGTATATTTGAAAAAAAGAAAAAAAAAAGAAAAAGAAATGAGATAAATCATCCTTTGTTTATTAAACACCAAATTTTCTTTAATAGTAAATGTTTCTAGTTAACTCTAATATATAACGTATAATATTGTTTTTATGAAATTAAATAGGTGAATCGTAATATATTTTAAATCGTAATTACATTCGTAATAATAATCAGATATATTTTATAGATAATAAAAGTTATATAATTTGAATGATTAACATTGGACTTCGTCATCATATTTTAATTTTTGAGAAATTTAGTTTCGGATATAAAACTTAATGCCTTTTCTTAAAAATAAAATGTAATTACCCATATATGAAATACTTATACATAGTATTGATAAAAGTAACTAATAGAAAATAATTATACTAATTTATAATTAAAGTAATTAATTTTTTGTGTGATATTTTTGAATTATCTGCTATTTTGTACATAAATAAATATATAGATTAATCTATATAAGTAAAAATAACCAATAATAATAATAACAACCATGCTCTGTAATTTTTCTACAACGCGAAAAATACAGAAAGTACTAAAAATATTAATACTAAAGTATTTACGTTTTCGCTAATCAATATATTTACGGAAATATTTGGAAGTGTTGTAGATTTTATGTGGACACATTGTTCAAAATTCTCCAATCATATTTAAATTTACAGCATATCATGCAGATTTGCATGATTCAGCGTGACATATCTGCACTATGATTTCTATTTAATAGCAAATTTCACCACTCATGCCATCTTGTTTATTTATTTATTTATTTATTTTTTACCATATATCTACTGTATTTGAATTAAATATATATATATATATATAACTAAGATGAAAGTACCACCTGTAGAACGATTGATCCTCAAATATAATCAGCACCAAATTAAGTCAAGGACAAATTAAATGTCAAATTGTGTTAAATTCCGTCAGTTCATTCGTTTACAAAAGTTTCACTATAAACAGAGAAAAGTTAAAAATAATTCTCATTATGTGCATGTATAAAAACTTTTGTCATATTATACCATATTAAACAGTATAAAAAAGGGATTTCAACACCATTTTTTAAACGATTCAGCCCCAAATGTAATCAGCATCAGTGTAAGTCACCGTACATTTTCTCTTGAGATATATCGTCTACAAAATGTTTGATACATAGGCAGGCAGATATTTTCTAAAAATTATTAAATCGACATCTTAAAATTTATAAATATGTTGCAAACCGGTGGTCGAAAATTTAGATGAATATAATACATCTTATAATGTACAGAAAACAAATAAAAAAAAATTTAGCGAATAAAAGTATGCTTTAGATATTTTTTAAGAATGTCCTTTGCATTCCCGAGGTGTCTCTTTATTATCATTCAGATTTTCAGAATTTTACCGGACATAATCCAGCATATATCCTGAAACACATAGATCAGATTACACCGACTCTTTGATGAAATATCAGGTTTGAGACAATGTTTGACAGAAAACACGACCACGGATTTTTATAAGGAAAAAGATTGATTGAGCTCCAAAAAAGAGTTGACAAATTTAAGGAATAAAAATTATGAATAATACATAAATAATATTGTTTAGCCGAAAAGGAAAAATAAATATTAAGGATACATATATGAAATATCACTTTAAAAGAATATATATATATTTAACTTTAACGTTAAAAATAAACGTTAAATGCAATATATTCATAAATAAATACATATATACAGTTTTTTCTTTAATCCGAACGTTTTCCAAAATGCCCTTGCATATAATTACGCAATTTGCACAGAAGTGTCTTAAAAAAAATCGTCTTTCAATAGCCATATATAAATAATTAAAGAGAAGTGACATAAATAATATTTCAATTTAGACAGGGTGATTTCACTTGTATATTATGAAAATTTAAAAGCTTTGAAACAACTTAAATTTCATATGTTTTGTTATACTTCGAAATGATATGGGTATTATATTTAATATGAAAAAAATAATTAAAAAAAGGAATGGGAAATATTTGCGTTTTCATTATTTTTTAAAAAGTAATTAACATAAATATTTCTATGTGCATTTTTTTTTTTTACAATTTGAATAAAATAAAGCAATAAATCCTATTTTGTTTTATTTTAACTTTTTTTTAATACCTTTCAGACATTTAAAACAGAATATCAAAGAACAAGAGAGATAAAAAGAGGATAATATTTAACCTAATATTCAGTCTAGAAAATGTTTACGACTGCATATGTCATAAGTGTTAATTAAAACGTAGAAATATGTTATTAATTATTAATTCATTATTACATTCACGTGATAATAAATTTAGTGCATAATTTTTTGATTTAATACTATAATTTAAAAGTAGCATTCAATCAGGGTTTTAGAGTTTCGAAATGTAAAAGAACAATATATGTAAAATTTTAAGTGATTTATTGGTCTTTTTATATTAGAACGTTGCAAATGTTCGTGCGGACGCTGATCATGTTATTGCCTCCAAAGACGAGAGCATCTATCGCCGTGGTATACATTTACCCGAAAAATGGGCAAATGTTGTAGAAAGTAATGAAGAGTATTTTGATTAAAAATTCTCATTTAATTTGATGTATTTTTATGAAATGAAGAAATAAAAAACCGCACGAACTTTTGCAACGACCTAATATTTTTCTGACATGGTCAATGCTATTGCTTCAAACAAAGAAAAATGCACTTCCAGCATATCTCATAATAAAAACCAAGCAAATATTACGGACATTTAAAATAATATCACCGATAAAAGAGTAGAAAATCAAGTATTTTCAAAAAGTAGCAAAAGGGTAACTCTAGGGGGTTCATCTATATTTTGGTAGAGAGTTTTGTTTATTTTTTAAGGTGTCACAATGGTTTCGAAGGCTAAAAAACTTATATTTTCTTTATTTTCTTAATATAATATTTTTTTATTCAAAATGTTCAGTGTATAAGAGACCAACATTTAAACAATTAAAAAAAAAAAAAAAAATACGATTTTTTAAAAATTAATGCATCGAAATTTGTACACTTCTTCAAAATAGAATTGACTAGTGCTCGGGCAAAGGATTTAAAACAAAAATGAATTTTGAGTTTTTGATTGGGATGTATGCAGAAACAAAACACTTTCTGTTACGTTTTACCCCACATATAGCCTTATAATATTATAGTTTTAAAAAATTAAAGAACACGCTTTTATAGAAATGTGAACTAAAAAGCACAAAATATCTATCTTAGTATTAAAATTCAGGGTAAGAGAAAATCGTGTGAGTGACACACCGTAATATTTACATACATTTAAATCTTTAATTAAAATAACTTAGAATTAACAAAAACCATTTTTAAAAAATCTCCCCTGACGGGGATCGAACGCTGGACCTTTAGGTTCGTAGCGCGGCGCCTTACCTCTACGCCATATCGTTCACGTAGGGAAAATATTTTTTTTATAATAAAAATTTTTTGTTTGCCCCCAGAGAAGTTACAAACAAACATACATACATACATACAGGTGAAGCTAATAAAAGCGTGTTAATAAAAATAAGTGCAATCAAAGAAAAAGAAAAATCCTTCTCCCAAGCATTAGTCAATTTCTTTTGGAGACGAGAGCAAAATATCACTAAGACCAGTGCATTAATTTTTAAAAAATCGTTTCCGCCGTTTATTGGATGGGTCATTGTAAATATGGACTCAACGGCTGAATTTTCCAAATTTTATAAAATGTTCTTTAAATGTTGCTCCTTTAAATGCTGAAATTTTTTAATAAAAAATTGTGTTTATTATATTAAAAAAATAGAGAAAATAGTTTTTTTTTTTTCAAATCTTCGAAGCCTATTGCCCATGTAACCCCTTAAAAACACTTGAAATGTAGCACTTCTATTGCGTTATCTTTCTTAATTTCTACGTATTTGCTTATTTATTTATTATTTATTTAGAGTAAGTCTATATATTTGGCTAATAAATTATGCAAAAAAAAAATTTCTTAACTTTTTTCCATAGGTAATAAAATATTATATTGTAAAAAATGCTCATATTTAATTAGTTATTTAATATTGGAATGGAAAGTTAACGCACTTACACTGTTAGACATGCGTGAAGGTACACTTTCTAATTTAAATGATTTTGTCGAATATTTAAAGAAATATTTCATGGATTCACTTGGAATTTAAGGGTTATAAAGAACATATTATACTATATTTCAACGACTGTTTTTACCGAAGGTAAAAAGGAAATCAGTTACAAAATAAATAATATAATGTTTGGGATTGCTTTGCAAAAATAATTCTTGAAATGCGTTGCTAGCTAATGATTATTATGCTTTTTTATACTGTATATAAATGTATATGACAATAGCATACATACTATCCCAGGTAGCACATAACGTCATTATAGCATTGAAAATAAGTCTGAACGGTGAAAAAATAGTTATAACAACGTTAAAACAACGTTATGTGCAACTGGGGATGCTTACGAAGGTAAAACGTTACTTAAAAATTTCAATAAGTTTTCGTAAAATTTTTTATTTATAAGTTGCAGAATTTTCAATATCATTTTTAAAAAAACTTTAAATGCTACTTTCTTTGGCATAACATACTGCAATCAGATAAGAACATTAAACATCTAATCAGTTACTAGAACTTCTACTAACAAAATCTAAACTGAGCATGCTCAAGCATAAAAAAATTTCTTTTGAATATTTTATTAGTGAGATGTATTTTGCTATTTATAGGAAATGTCGACGAAAATATCGCAAAGCTTAAAAAAAACATCATCGAAAGAATAAACTAAGTACTCCAGTTCTTCATATAAAAATTAAAAAAAATAAAGTAAAATAAATAAATAACACATCGTTCAATAAGGGCCGGGACTAATCCCCAGATAGCATTGCAAATAAAATATTTCTGTGTCGGTAAAGGGAACCTAACTTTCAAAAGATACACGTTAAAGTTTCATGATATTTCGATCGTTTGTTGCCAAGATATCAAAGTTTTAGTGACCCTACTTTTGATGTTTTCAAAGTGAGGGACAAAGCTGAATTTCGTTTGTTGTTTAAACATTGTTTTTTGATGAACAAAAATACTGTTGAAACTGTTAATCCATTGCTAAATTTCAACAATATCTTTGCCTATCACAAAGCAATGATTAATCAACTCATGAAATTCTGCTTTGTCCCTCATTTTGAAAACATCAAAAGTAGGGTCACTAAAATTTTCATGTCTCGGTAACAAACGATCGAAATATCATGAAACTTTAACGCGTATTTTTTGAAAGTTAGGTTTACTTTACCCACACAGAAATATTTCGTTTCCAACGCTATCTGGAGATTAGTCTCGGGACTTATTGAACGATGTGTTAAAAGTAGGAGGAAAATGGTAGAGAAATTTATTCCTATTTATTTAAAATGAATATATATTATGTTATCATTAATTTAATAAAAATTAAAATTTAGGTAATGTAATTTGGCCCCATGTAATTTGGCCTTTTTAAGAAAGGGAACCAAAATTCAATTTATTCTGTCCACAAAATCATTTCGAAATTTCAGAATATAATTCTGAGGTTTTCATATATATAGTTAAAAACATTTATCTAATAAATTATGCAAAAGAAATTTTGTTAACGCGTGCGCATTCGCAGTTAAAAGATATTTAGTAAAACTTCTCTTATTTCATCAGATATTTGATATTTTTATTCCTGATTACAGTACATAATGTTTGTTGTCGAATGTCTCGTTTTTTTAAATGGCATTGCATTGAGTTGAATACTTTGAATATATAATTAAAAAAGAAAACCATTACTTTTTTTAAACTTATTTTTTGAACCATTATATTACCCTGAATATACGTGTTTATGATATATAAAAGAATACAGATAATTAAAAAAAGCCTCATAATAATGTGCTACATCTAAAACTCATTTGAAGCATTACTTTTTACCGGGGGATACCAAATATTCGGTTTCTTATTTAATTTTTTACTAGTCCCATTTCTGTTTTCGGGAAAACTTTTACTTGGAACATATCAGATATAAAAAGTCCTTTACATGCTTGAAATTTCAGCATAATCTGTCACGTATTCTTCTAGATATTTAAAAGAAGTCTAAAACATAAGTGTTTGGTCATTTACGGCTAGGTAGTGTATAATGTTAAAAATTGTATTTCTATAACACAAGTGTATTGTAATTGAACCTCCAAAATATTTGCATTTGATCATGTTTATCATTCTTATTCAATTACATTTTCTGAACCACCCCAATTAGCGAATCCCAGACCTTTTCCAATCTCCCAGTGCTTAACCAATCAACCCCAACCTCAAATACGTTCTTCTGTACCGAAAAAATGGAACAACTAACAAAATATATTTTTATCTAATTAAAATAAATACATTTTTCTCAACTTTTATATTAGCAAAAAGACAAGATAAAATTATTTACTTTATTATACTGAAACTATAAAAAATTCATATTTACTTTACAAAAAAATCTAAATCGCCTATAAAGTTTTTCACAGTTATTAATTATCACATTTTACTTAACATTTATGTCAAAGAATATACAGATATTATTTTATACTTATCAACATTATTTTAATCAAAATATTTACACAGAGTATATATATATATACAGATCCGGAATTCTCAATTTCGTAATGCATAAGTCTTCAAATATTCATCCCCAAAGTTTATAAAATTCATTGAAGCGCATCGCATGTAAAACAAATTCTTTGTTTGTCGATTTCAAATGTTCATTTCTGAAAAGATTTCGAAAACTAAAAATTTTTTATCAAAGAAGGGTGTTGAAATACTGCTTATGGAATTTTTTCGTCTATCATTCAAGTGTTTCTTCTGATACTTTTTTGATACATTTTAAAGAGCAGGACATAAATAAAAATCGATTCCGTTAACTGCAAAAACATTTCCATTCCAACGAAAAACAAATAAAAGCTACATATCGTTTCTACGTAATGACATATATTTCAATGACATATTTTTAAAGCAGATTTTTCAAACTCTATTTATTATTTCATTTGAAACGTCTTTCATGCTCATATAAAATGAGTGTAGTTAACTTAAATTTATGCAAATTTGTTTGACAATTGGTTTTTAAATTATTGCAGAGCAATATTTATTGCTGTACTTTTCTATCTTTATCTCTCTTTTCTTTTCCTTTTTCTTTCTTATTTTTTTTAGCTAGCATGTTTCAAAATCATTTGATTTTACTTATAATTTGATTATTTTAAGTTAAACCTGGAAGTTATTAACTAGTAAATTCTCCTGACAGATAAGAGGACTGTATGACTGCAAGAAGACCATTACCTAAGAATATTTTTAGTATTTTCACCCCTTAACCCATTAACCGCCAAAACTAGAAATAATGATTTTTTTCTAAATAAAGCAGTAATACTCATTATTTTGATCATATATAAAAATAATTTAAAATAAAATAATAAAAATTAGTCTTATTTTAATAAATACTGGGTGTTGTATTTGTAAAACTTCAGTGGAATAAGAGTATGGAATGAATACAAATAAATGTTTACGGAAATTTCCTTGAGGGAGCATAAAACAGCAAAACCTACTGATGACTTCAAAAGTAATTATTTTATTATGAAGCATTTCTTGTTTTTACAAGTTATGTAAACTTATCCAAATATGAAGATTTTCAAAAGTTTTGGATTAATTAGTGGTTCAAGTTTGAAATTTATTTTTAAATGTAAAATTATTTTTCAGATGAAGGTTTTTTTTTTTTTTTTTTTTGATAAAATAGACATCTATCATTTCTTTACCTAAAAACAATACTTAATACAAAATATTTTTTTTATTTAACTGTTAAACGCAATTACATCTGGCGTTGCGTGAACGCAACATCAGCGAAAAATGGGTTAAAACAAATTTTATAGTGCTATTCTGCAGCTTAATCAAATTAAATGCTGTTAATAATTGTAAGTGAATAATTGTACGATAATTTTTGATTTTTTTAAGGGAAAGCTCCTTTTTCAACTTTCTTTAATAAGTATTCTCATGATGGTGCTATGGTAACCATTATGGTACTATAATCACTGAGCATAAAATTTTAATTATTTTATTCTTATTTGGCAGTAATATGACAACTACACATATATATTCCCTCAATATTTATACTAGTCATTCATTTAACATTAATAAATGAATTGATATCAAAATAAATAAATAAATTACATGAATGTTTAAATGACTTATTTCTACTCACCATCTGCACTTCATTGACGGAACTTATGCTAAGGATGTACATAGTTACACCAACGGTTACGGGAGGACCTAGAAGCAAAAAATAACAACAATAATAAATTTACGAGAATTAAAAATATATCTGTAAATATTAGGTCTGTGCATAAATTCGTGCGGATTTTATTGCTTCATTTCATAAAAATACATCAAATCAAATGACAATTTTTAATCAAAATACTCTCCATTACTTTCTAGAACCTTTGCCCATTTTTCGGGTAATGATCCGCGTCCGCACGAACTTTTGCAACGATCTAATAGAAAGCTAAAATATTTTTTATAGAAAATAGATTAAATATTTCACGAATATTTAGCGAATAATAATAATAATAATAAATGTATACTTGATTGTATAAATTTTGTTAACTAAGTTGTTAAATAATAGGGTGATGTTTCTTTATTGTTAATATAAACAAAAAATGTTCGAAAATTATATCTCTATAGTATCATGAAGTTTTAAAAATGTACGAAATTTTATAAATAATGAACGTGGTTCGAGACGTTTTTATTCAGCTATTATAAATAAGATGTTTAGAATAGTTTTTTTCATTGATTCTGAGGCATAAATTGGTTTTTGAATAGCTTGTTTTTTGTCTCCACAAAGAAATGTTTTTGAAAAATAAAATTTAAGAAAATTAGTTTTTTTTTTTTTTCAAATAGCATTGGAAATCGCTTTAGTCAAAAGAAATATCATGTATAACCTTTAAATATTATAATAATAATTATAATAATTAGGCTTATAATAATATAATATCAGGCTTATAATAATTTATGTTTATTTCAATCTCTTTAAGAATCATAAATGGTTTAACAGATATATTTATAAATATTCACTACATGAGAAATAATGGCAGGAGTTAGGCATTAAGTAAAAAAACAGCCACCTGAGAATGATAGTTTTAGTGAGATAATGTTTCAAAACATACTTAACGAAACGTCAGTGGTAGCCTCCAGTTTATTACTTAAGTTTTTTGTGTGTGCACGCCTTTGTATATCGCGAAAGCAATCACAGAAAATATTCCATATCATCAAATGTTTAGAAGATACATGGACTAATCTGTAAAGTTTTAGGTGTGTAGATTCAAAAGTGTGCAGCTTGCTTGAAATTTCAAACTTTTACCTTCTTCATATTCATAAAATTAAAGTAGCTGATTTATAAAATTGTTCAAATTCCGATTAAAATTGTTCAAATTCCGAAGGCCTTATATGTTTTATTTAGTGTTTGAATTCATTTTGACCATTTTTGGAATAAGGTCTTTCTGTTCGTTTTATGTGTGTGTAACAATTTTTGTGGCAGCTCTACATATAATGCCCAGAATGTCATGAAATTTGATACACTTTTGCAATTACACATCAGTTGGAGTCTATCAACTCTCACTGCATATCCCTCAACATATAGCATTTTTGTTAAAAATTTTCATAATTTTCATTATAGCTGCATCCGGCAAAATTTCCTATAAATGTACACGATAAAGTATTTTTTAACCCAAAATTAAAAATTTCTCATTATAGTATTCAGCGGTCATAGAGTCCTATACTTTTCATATCACTATTTTTTATAGATTTTTTTTTTTTAATTTAGTTTCAGAAATTCGACGAATTGCTGGAATTAAATAACGAAAAGAATATTACGTCTTTACTTTAAATTTGAATGGCTGAACGGTATAACTAAGATCATTTGGTACAAAGTTATCATTTTTAAAACTTTCCAAGAAGGTTAAAAAGAGTTAATGACTTCGGCTTCTTTGTCTGTCCGTTCGTCTGTACGTCTGTCCGTCTGTCTGTGCGCTCCAGCTCTCCTAAATATTCATGGAATTTCTTGAAAATGATATAATGTTATACGAGTTCACTACCGCATGTTCCCTATTGAATATGAAAAGAATACCTCTCCGGGTTTGTGTACAGGGACAACCGAAAGTATTCCAGCGCATTGTGTACTTTGGGAGGTATTTCTATAAACCATAGTTTAATACCTTTACTGTACACAAATCATAATGAAATTGAAATATGATAATCAAGTTCACTATCGGATGTTTATTATGTAAAATGGAGAAAATACCAGCACTGGTTTTTAAGACTTTCCAACAATGTTTAAGAGTGATTTTAAATTCAATTAGTGTATCTGTATACTTTACATTCCTTCTGTCTGTATGTTGCGTGAGGCACAGAATATTGAATGTTAAATGATACAACTAGTACGTACAGTTGGAAAATGTTAATAATCAATGCGTTCTGCATGATTTTTCGTTCGTGTTTTTTTTTCTCTTGGAATAAAAATCATTCTGAAAAAATAAGCATTTTCAATGTTTCTACTGTACGTCTGAAAAAGCTTCTCTTTCTTCATTTAGAACTATACTCTTTCTAGATGGAAATTGCTTGCAAGCATTGTGGAACATAATATTGAGATATTATTCATGATGGCATTCTCTCAGAATTTATTGTTTTAAGATTAACAAAACTTAATATAAAATTGGTGAAATTTTAATAAAAATAAGGCATGCTACTCGTAAAGTTTATTATTATTATTATTATTATTGCGTGACATCTGAGCCAACATTGAATGTATAGTCTATTTTTAAGTTCTAAAATTTACCCTCTGCAAATTTTAATAGCTATTTTTAACATAAAATAAGCCTATGAATTTAAAAAGAATTCCTCTGTATTAGAACAGTGGTAGAAGTTAGAAAAAAAAACCAGATTCAACTGAACCGTGAAGTAAGTTTTGTAATTGCCACAACTTACTAATTTTTAATCCAGGAAACAAATATGGAATATACATATATGCAAATATGGAATATATATATATGTGTGTGTGTGTGTGTGTGCGTGCGTGCGTGCGCGTGTGTGTGTGTGTGTGTGTGTGTGTCCATTGCCGTTTATTGAACTGTTTCATTTACGAAGTTTGAAAACTAATATTTTAAATTACGCAGGTTAAGAATTGTTTTCTATAAAATACTAATTTTTAAGCATGTGATAAAATAAATTTAAATTTTAAGCATTTTTTTTTTTTTTTAATCTTTTATTTCATGAAATATTTAAGATAATTTCATGTTCTTCAATTTTTTATAATGTTAAAAAATGAATATAATAAATACAGTTTTATAACTAATTAATTGTAAGTGAATCATAGTTACAAAAAAGGAAAAAAAAAAAAGGAAAAAGCTGACATACTGAAAAAACTTGGATCACGTTTTCTTTCGCAGTGTTTTCAAAACCTTTTAAGACAATTTTAAATACCCAAGTTAGTGCTGGGATCCGGACATAATATCGCGGGACAAAATCTCGCCAGACAAAATATCGCGTCAAACAAATAGTATGATCTATTTGAAAATTTTATTTTGTGTCTTGTGTGATCTCTGGCGGGGGCCACAGGGCCTTATAAATATTAATTAATTAATTAAAATAAATAATTAAATAATTAAATAAATCATAGAGTTGAATTTCATTATTTTATCTATGACTATTTTTAAGTTATTTTATCTTTTGCTTTTCTTTATTCAAAATACCTTTTAAAAATTGTGTACATTACTGCTGACATTAAAGCTGAACACTGTTCATAAACTTGAATTAAAAATTTTAAAACTGATAAGCACGATTGAATTCATTATGGCTAATCTTGACAAAAGTTAATAAATATTGTCTTTAAACTATTTTAAGTAAAATTTATAAAAACATTTGTTGTAGGTTTGTCAAAATTTCAGGGCTCTGACTAAGGTATGTGTTGTCATGAAATTTTATACAACATTACTAATATTTACCAACTCATTTTTGCTTTGTATTCATTTAAGTCGGCGATATTTTGTCCTCGCGATATTTTGTCCCGCAAGATTTTGTCCCCAACCCGTTAATGCTACATATTCCAACACTAGGCTAACTAATATTTTTCTTAAAGAGAATATATCATTTAAATAAATAATTTCGAACTACATCACACAAAATCTAAAATATCCAAAATCAAAAAAAAAAAAAAAAAAAAAAAGAATATATATATATATATATATTTACCCACATGATATCTGAAGCATGTTTTTAAAATATAGAACAAAAAATAAAATGAAATAAAAATATTGATAAAAAAGCGTTTCTTGGATGTCTGCAATATACTGCAAAATGACAAAAATCGACATATTAAACTTGTTTAAGTGGAATTAGTATGACAACGCTTTATCAGAGTTTAACTATGACCAAATTCAAAATGTTCTTCCTCAGTATATATTTGTGAAAACGTCTTCCCCATAGGTATTCCAAAATAATGAGATGAGGGTTTCAGCTCTCCATTGCAAAATCCACACATATTTGGAAACAACAAATTTTGGACTCCATTGGCAGTGCGAATAAAAAAGAAAGATTAAAAAAAAAAAAAAAAAAAAAAAAGAATTAGTTTCGCCATTTAGATCCAAATTGAGATCATCAGTTAGGTTATAAGCTGGGTTACACTTATCCCGTGTTTATAATGTTACTTCATCCTATTTCAACATTCATAGGAATTTTAAAACAAAAGTTAATTTTGCTAAAATGAAAGCTGAACGCATATTTCTTATAAATTACGTCAGTAAAATCTTTCATTTTGGATACTTTCATATGAATATATTTTGTTCGTAAATTAAACATTGGTATGGAAACGTTATATAGTATAATCATCAGTTGGGAATTTTACAAATTATATTTGTTAACTGTAATATTGAACGATTCGTGACTGTGAGAGAATAATAAATTAATTGCAGCAATTATATAAATAAATATCTCATAATAAAATAAGAATCAATTTTAAGCTTAAAGAATATCTCATTTAATAGCTTACATTTTCTAATGATTTTATTTTTCGAAAAACTTATATCAACAAATTGATTAGAAAATATATGGCCAAAATTTAATGGGGGTTAGAAAGTGCTAGTTCAGCATTCGTGAAGGGCTGCATGCTGTATGAAATCACAGTTTCCAGTATTACCGTCTCATTTAGACTGCACTACAAAGAGCCTTCTACCACATCCACGCGGTGTTTCCGGACACGCGTTGTACTGTGAATCCCTTTATAATGCTCCCCTTCCATCCCTTTAAATTTTGGTCTGATATTTTCCTATCACCCTGCATATATATATATATATATATATATATATATATATGCTTCGTCCTGGAATTTCATTATGTCCTTAGCGATCCAACTAAAATATTCTCATTAATTAAAAAGTATCATTGTCTGTAAAGGAAATTTTAGAAAAGGTACTTTAAGTATAATATTGAATGCGCGATGGATTTATTGTGGATTTTATAAATTTTATTTGCTGTTGAAATATTTCTTTAAATATTCTTTTTATTTACTTATTTAGTATATCTGAGCATATTTAATTGTCTAGCAAACAACAATCTGTTTACCATAAATGTTAGAGAAAAATAATTTGATTGAGTGCATTTGCTTAGATAGTTATATTCCACATTAATTTCATTACTGATGGCCATAAGGAACGCCATACATAGTTATTCTCTAATCACCCCCGTTAACATGATCTTGATTTCAAAGCTTCTTCCTCTGTTAGAGTTGGAATTATCTTACACCAGTAGAGTTGTTGGTAATTCAAAACTCCCTTTCTTAGTAAATTAACGTCATTTAATTTTAATACAGAATTATTGTCTATAAAGAGGATTCATATGAATAAATTTAACTTAATAATGGATTTTCATGAATAGATTACTCTCTTCGACAGATAAAGTATGAGATTTTATCAAAGAAAACGTAGCCATTTTTTTTGTCAATGAGATTATTTTCATTCTTACTTCAATGTTTCATGAGTATTTGCCTATTTTATTAATTACGTGATGCATTTAATTTTATTCATTGAAAAGACTATAAACACGCATGTAAATAATGATAATTTTAATAATACGGTTTAATACCGTAAATTTGTAAGGATTTTTTTTTTCAAATTGCAATGTTTAAAAGGAAATAATTTTCGATGTCGTGTAGTAAATAGTGTCTTTTCTTATATAAAAAGTATTTTTAAAAACTAGAAAGAAAATTTTGTAAGCCTAATGCTGCAAAATTGAAACACCAACATGAATTTACAAATGAAATCAACTCGATACTCGCCAACAAAACTGTCGTATACATCAGTATTAAATAGTGCACTTAGAATTCATAGCGGCTGCAATGCCCATAGAGGATTACTACATGTTTCGTAAAACCTACCTCTAAAGGTTACTGAAGAAAGAAAACCATCCTGTCCGCGGAGGATCGAAAATGTTCTGACATGTCTCTGGACCACACCGGGATAGATTCAATGGCCTTCTCCAATAGCCTCTTATGTAGCTGCTGTGCGACGTAAAACTAACTCAACCTAAACTTATTCTGATGATAACTGCATAAATTAACTATTAAGAATATTTTTTTTACCGTTTTGAAAGGAATATAAAAGGTGGCCATAATTAAAATGATAATGTTTACTGTAGTGTGATCAAAGAATGTCACCAAACTTTGCAGAAAATTAAGCAAGGCGGGGACGAAGGATCCAAAAAAAAAAAAAGTTTCAAATTTTGGACTTTATATTATTTATTTATTTTTCGAAACACTTCATCCCCCGTCTTGTTCAGTCTTTCTACAGAACATTGTAAGTACTGTCAGTTTAATTATGGTCACCCTATATCACAGATTATCATACAGATAGGACAGTGAAGCTAAAACGCGAACCGGAAATATAGTAGCACCACTAGTGTCAACAGAGGGGAACTACATGTGTTAAGTCTACACGAATAGCATCTTTGATCGAAAATTTTTTTCTATTTCGCGAGTAGTTAGTAGCAGGTTAGTATGGGAAGTTTTCTTTTTCTTCACTTTCTATTATTTTTGAATTCACAAAATTATCCTCAAAACATTCACAGCTATTCTTCTAAGAAATAAAGATTATTTTTTATAATGTTTAAAAATATGCTTTGTGAAACATATTCATATTCAAGTACAAATTAAAATTACAAACTGTAATTCTGAAATAGCAATATGAAATCATTAAATATTTAACGTTGCTTGTTTTAAATAATACAAAGTACTTTAAAATGAAAAAATGTTCTTATTTTATGTACATTCAAAGTTTATTTTCTTAATATTTAGCACTTGCTTCTTAAAATAAATTGCTTTTAACAATCAAGTTTGTAAACAATAATAAAGTTGCCAAATGAAAACATATGTGCAGTTTTCTTTGCTTCACTATTTCTACTACTTTTAAATTCACAAAATCATAACATTACAGCTATTTTCTAAGAAATAAAACTAATTTTTATTATGTTTGAAAATAAATTTTGCCAAACACATTCGTGTTCAAGTGTACAAATTAATATAACAAACTGTAATGCTGAAATAGCAGTATGGAATAAAATCTTAAATCTTTAACATTGCTTGGTTTAAACAATACAAAATGCTTTAAAATGAAAAAAAAATATTTCTGGTTTATATATATTTTCGAAATTTATTTGCTTAATATTTAGTACTTGCTTCTTAAAATAAATTGCTTTCGACAATCAGTTTTGTAAACAATAACAAAGTTGCCAAATGTAAACATCGATACAATGGTTAGTTGGTTGGATGTTGGGTTTAACGTTGCACTAATATTACAATGAACATAGATACAATAAAAATAAGATGAGCGATTGCGTAAACCGGAAATCTCTAGATATTTACAGCCGTTGACAATAGGGTCGTTGCAGTCAAATTTTGGTTACCGAAGAATATAGGGGAGTGTCCTATCTGTATAATAATCTGTGCCCTATATATACATAATATACAGTCGGTAACAAAAGTGTCCAAACACTAGCAAAAATTCCTATGTAAAAAAAAGTACGCTTAAGACGTTTTTGCTAAATAAATCCTTGCCGAATCCTGTTCTTAGTCAGTCTAAGAATGTGATTCGACAAGGATTTATTTAACAAAACATTATTAACCGTACTTTTTTTTAGATGGGAATTTTTGGTAATGTTCGGACTCTTTTGTTACCGACTGTACGTTGAATAGTTATAGTTATTACGCAATATTAAACCAATCTATCCTCAAATTTAAAAAATATATGTTTAAAAAAAATCTCCTTTTAAATAAATTAAATTTATTTCCATAGATGCATAGATGCAGTAAAAAAGCACCGAAACTGAATGAAATATATTACCTTTAATAGAAATATAATGTTCCAGAATTCGTGATAAATTTTGGTTTTATACCCATCCCGTTATGCCTTTTTAGACCATGAAGCGAAACAAGACTATATGATATATCAAATTTAATATTAAAATAAAATAAAAGACTGCATCTTAAAACCTGTAGGTAGTGAGTTTCTGTTTATTCAGTTTACATTTTGAACATATGTTATTTTATGTGCATGAGTCTTGAACTGCTAGAGCTGAATTATATATTACTCAATAAGAAATATTCGTAACCTAATAGTTACAACTTATTGCCCTTTACAGAAAATTTGATGCGCTTATTCCGCCGCATCATAAATTCAAGCTGCATACTAATCATGTTATGTACTCTCATAGAACGAAAATGATCTTGTCTCTATTGCCGCTGAATATGTGCTCCGGTTTGGGTGTACTCCAAATCTTGTAGATTATATTTAGCTGTATTCTAGATTTTAGAAAAATTATTTTAGAGATTATTTCTAGTAAAAGATTTTAGACTTTGTGAGATCAATGTTTTATGTTATAAATACTATTCATTGGAGTTAAATGAATATTAATTTACAACTAATTTACAGGGTTGCTTAATGTATTTAAATGTGTACCAGACAGGTAAAATATTTCTACCTCTTTTTTTTAAACATTATTTTAACACTGTTGTTAGTATAATTGTTATTGTAATTTTAATACCTTCCACTATCATTTTTTCATAATTCATCATTGATTAAATTATATATATATACATATATATATATAAAATTTAGTTTGTCTTATCGAAATAAGGCTCAGAGATTAAGTGCAGTAACTGGACACAAAACAGACCAATAAGATCGAAACAAATATATCCAGAATGTCTATCTACAAATATATATTTACAAGGAGTAACTCACTTCCTGCACCACCTGGAAAGGAAAAGAAATGAATGTGTAGGGGGGGGGGGATCTGCCGAAATAAAGCCACAACTGTTAATAACCAATGTATATGCTCATATATGACTTGGTATACACAATGCGGCATATAATTTACCAATTCCAGGAGGGCTGTAGCATCAATATTACCCCAGGCTTCAATGATGGCGGTCTACAATTCTGTAACAAACTGAAACTATCTGCCATTAGGTTATATAGCCCTAATCAAGGAGACCCTTATATTTTCTAGAGAGTTGAGGTTAAGGGTAAGAACAGGATAGAAAAAAAAAACATTTCGTGCCATGTGAATAAAACAAAAGACTATCTGGGCGAAATGTCATGAAACCTGGAAGGAGCAGTAGCAGCTTGCTATGTTCTCAGATGAGAAAAAACTTAATTTGAGTGGACCAGATAGCTTTTTGATCCATTGATATGACATGAGAAAAGAAGAGATAATCACAGCTATAATTTGAAACTTAACCTGGCTTTTCCCGGAGTCCGCGTGGAACCGACCGATAATCAAGAAATGCTAGAAACCCATTTACTGCCATTTGTAAAGTAAATTAGTGGCCTAAATTGGATTTTCAAGCAGTCTAACGACACAATTTACTTTATAAAATCCTCCTGGGGGGTCGGCACGTCAAGGAATAGCCTGGTTTTTCCTTCATCCTGATTCCCGAAAAAAATTGTGGAACATTTTGATTAGGTCTATACAGGCCAATGGCAGACAGTTCAGTCTGTGGCAGAATTAAAGGCCTCCATCATTAAAGCTAAGCGTAATATTGATGCTACCGCCCTGTAGGAATTGGTAAATGGTATGGCACATCGTGTATTCCAAGTCATATGTAAGCATGGCGGATATATATTGGTTATTAACAGAAGAGACTTTATTTCGACGGGACATCTTCCTCCTCTTATTTTATTAATATTATAATTATTATTATTATTTATTTATTATTATTATTTTATTGCACTTTCGTTTTGTTCTATGTCCAGTTACGGAACTTAATCAAGGTGGCTTTATTTCAATGGCACACACTATATATATATTATTTTATTCAAAGATAATAAAAATAAAAAATTTTGGATTCCATAAATGTTTTCCTCCGTCATACACATTATCTCAATTTAGGCATTAGTTTGTAAATATAACTTATTATATTTTTCTTTATTTATGTATACGAACCACTACGAACATCCATGCCAATACCGGTCGTGGCAGCAATGTCCTCCATGTTCCCATCCACATTATACTTCTAGGGGTCACCGAAGCGTAGGAGCCATCCCCTTCGTTGAGGATCAAAATTGTGATGGCATGTCTCCGGACCATCCTTAGGAGTGCGTACAAGACCGTCAATAAATACCCATTGCGATGTACTAGTGCGACGTTAAATGCACCATATCTATGTACTATACTAATACCACACTCCAACTTGGCACCCAGCAACTGAAATACAAAGCGTTAACCCTCCAACTGATAGTTTTTTAAAACTTATTTTAGAGATTATTGGAAATGATTATTCAGAAGGAATGCCATATACTTTACATAGTTTAGTTTCATGATTCTTTCTAAAAACCTTTCCTTTTTACCTATAATTTGAAATATATATATATATACTGCATGTAACAAAAAGGCACTAACAAATATATTATTTTAGAGTTAGTTATTAATGTTTTCCAAATTATTCTTTGTACATTCAATACGATCATCCTTTTTAACCTATACATTAATATTAGTAGTATACAGAATAGTAATTAATAATGCTTTAGAAAAAAATTATATTAAATGTTCAAAAATGAAATATGATAAAAACATATGGAAAACAAAGATTTCCTTATAATTTTTTTCATAAAAAAACTTGAAATTTATAGATTCATCTGGACAATTTTTAAATTAGTCGTTGCTTCTATATGCCTATTTAACGATTGGAAATATATAAAATTTCACTTTGGTCTTAAAATATTTATACTTAGATAGCGAAGACTGTAATTTTTTTAGTAAATTTACAGCATTAAGCATAATACACATAGAGAAAAAAATTATAAAATAAGAATAGAAAAAAATTATAAAATACTTTATTATAACTATTACATTATTATTGGATAATGCTGATAAACGAGTTTTTGGATCATAATTATATTCATAGGTACTTCTGAATAACGTATAATTGATTGGAGAATCTTTTTAAATTAAATAAAAGTTTTGAAACCAAAGAAAAACGTCCAGGTTATGCAAAAAAAAAAAAAAAAAAAAAAAAAAAAAAAAAAATGATTCTACACATTATATGATGAGAGTTATTTTACAAATTATATAAAAATATTTACAAGTGTGGATATAATTTTTAAGCAAATTTTCATAACAAGTTCTTCTGCACTAAATCCCTAGTAACGCTAATTCAATAAAACATTACTATGTAGAGAAATAATACACTATTGCTTATTCTGCTTCTAAATTATAAAATTCATTTATTAATATGATTACTACTTATTTTTCTAATAAATGGTATAAGTCACACCCAGGAAGCAATGCCAAACATCACTTTTTACAAAGTGAAAAAATGTAAAAATTATTTTTATCTCATTAAAAATGCTACGTATTCATCGCCGTAATATTTTTCATTTTTTCAAAAAATCAAATCTTATTATAATCTAAAATTAATTATTAGTGAAATTCAATATAACCATTGGCGGACGAGTGCCGGCAAATAGCCGATAAAATGAGAAAAGGGCTCTGCCCTCATACGTCCCCCTAAAACATGTCGCCATTTCGAAAAATGATTTTTCGTTGTTGTTGCTACATATTGGCACTACCCGAATTTAAGGCAGGAGGGGAGCATCTTTTGATAATTTGTACTACAAGATTGAAAGCTCAACTTTATCTAGACAAAAACACGATAGATGGCAGCACTAGCTGCCAACAGTATGTAATTTTAATCGATATCAGACCCGAGTAACATCTGATCCAATACCCTAGTAGTATAACTTCGACGAAAACTTTGAAGATTTTGCGATCACGACAGAGTTAACGTACACCAGTTTCCATTAGCATACCTGACGGTCTTCAGCCGGCTCGAGTATTCGTGCGATGTGAAAACGTCGTGAGACACAAATATGAAACTTCGTGTGATTTTTCGTATTCGTGAATAATCGGTTGAATGCCGTTGGTACTTATATGCCAATGTATTTATATATATGCATGAGATGTTTTACGCAGGAATTGCTGAGGATAAAATCCAAATGATTTAGACATGAATACTTAAATCTATTTTTTAAATACAGTAATGTTTTAGAGTAACGTCATAGTAGAAATAGTAAAATATCTTAGAAAATTGTTATAGTATAAATTTACTTCGGAAAAATTATCATATTAAGTTTGGAAATAGAAATTCATAGCTATTTATTAAGTAAAAACTTCATTCCTATAAAATTTCATAAACTCATTATGCTTAAACATTTACATAAAAATGTATTATTATTATTATTTTTTTTTAAAAAAAAGATTATCATAAACAAAAAAAAAAAAAAAAAAAAAAAAAAAAAAAAAAAATCAGTATACTAAACTTAAAACGTCAAAATTTATTGTATGTCAACAAATTGACTAGTAAAATACATCCTGGCGTCACATTTGTATTCTTTACATCGACCAGATATTAAAATATTTGACATCGGAAATAAAAGGTTTAAACTATATATTTTAAATTCATAAAGATCACTCAAAATCAGCAGCAAGGACGTATTAACATAAAAAAGCAAAATAAAATGGAATAGGCGAAATGTCTACCAAACACTGAAAACAAAAAAAATAAAATACTCGGTTGAATTCTGTATTGAGGAAATGCTGAATACGTACTCACGCAATATTTGCTATCAGGTTGCTGTGATTGAGTGGGGGTAGCAATCATTTTACCAAATTTAATCTCATAGCAATGGAAGATGTCATTTTGCTAATGGACGCTGGATTGGCAGAGAAAAAAATTATGTTCTCTACGTGATCAGATAGATTATGAGATTCAACATTCAACTAACCAATGATCTGAGCATTTATAGAGTTACTTCAACGGTTTGAATTTTTTTCTGTCAACGATGTGTAGTGATGAGATTGATATTATCGTTGTCGTTTTGACAAGAAGTTAAGTGTAGTCAGACAGTAAATATTTGCATGATAAATCTTAGATTTTGTACAAATTTTTATTATAAATATTACACAATTTATTGCTACGTATTTTTATTTCTGTAAATAAAAAATGCTACAATCATAGTCTCGCTAAAAATTAAGTGTTATTTACCGGAAAATTTCAATTGATAATTTAACTAACTTGTGAAATTATCAATAATATTGTTATTAGTCTTTTTAAAACAAGTTAGAATTTTTATTCCAAAGCGGGTTCATATTATAACTTTTGAAAGTATTTTTCATTCAACAATGTTTACGATTTATTTTTCAATACAAAGAAAAAATATATATCTTTCCAATTTAAACTCAATTAAACTTTAGATATATAGTTTGCTTATATATATATAATATCATCGTTAGATGCCGCTTATTCGAAAAACACATATTTTTTTTTTTATTATATGAAATATGAGATTGAGGACAATTTTTTATAGCTTCTCTCTAGCCTTTTTAGAGTCCCTGTATAATACTAGGTAATTTGGCATGTTTAGAAATAAAATTTGCACAATGTCAGTGCTATTTTTAGGGTTAATGCTATTTTTATAAGTGATTATTATAACTGGACATTTTTAATCATTCAAAATTGACATTTGTTGTATAAGAATTTAGCATATAACAAAATTTAAGTCGACATTCCACCCAGATATTTTATTTCTAAAAAAAATATGGACAACCTAATCTTCTGATATTTGACTGATATTATTAAAAGGGATAGTTTTGGAGAATATATTTAGAAAAAAATGTTATTTACCGTAAAATAAAAGCACAATTATGAAAATAAAAGTGAAAATTTTTGTATAAAAATTATATTTAAATTGTATTTAAAATATTTTTAAAGTATTAACGATACAACTAAAATTTTAAATCAAATCTTTATTTGAAAATTTCTCTAACGAAGTTCATTCACTCGGAAATCTTATATAATCTCACTCCGTAACTTATATAATTATTAAATATGCTCTTGATTAAATACCTCCTGATTTTGTTAAAATGTTTGGTGTATAATTTCTCTTAATAATTTAAATTTGTTCAAGAATCACTAAAATTAATTTTATTTATCTATCTATCTATCTATCTATCTATCTATCTGTCTATATATCCATATATATTTACTGTGCTGTGGAAAGGAGAAAAAATTAATAAGGAAATGCTTTTATCTGGATTGTTTTTATATTTTCAGTATGGTTTCCAGCTAAGCTAGTTTTAATATGATAGTAATAGTAGTATTGTTTTAAATTCCTTTTATATGATTCGTTGTATAAAGAAAAAATTTGTCGAATACCTATAGGAAATTGTCCGGTTACTGTGATATAAAGACATATTTTATGAAAATGAATATATATATATATATATACGTGTGTGTGTGTGTAATTATGTTTTCCTAAAAAAATAATATTTACAATGTATTTAAGAATTTTTGAATGAATTAATAATACTTCAAAAATCTAAATTAATTCTTCTTTTGAAATTATCTCTAGCGAAGTTCGTTCACCCTGAAATCAACGTAAAGGTTATATAATAATTAAATATGCCCTTTCGAACTGATTTTGTTAAATTGTTAGTAGGTGTAGATTTTTTGCTTTCTATTTAAAGTATCAATGTAATTGTTCTTTGTTTCTATTTTTTTTTTCATTACTGTGTAATGAATAAAATGAAAATAAAACTTCATTCACTTAGGCTTTTTTTTTTCAGTTTAGTATGGTTTGTAGTTTAACTAATTATAACATAATATTAAAAGTAGACTTTATTTTATTCACTTTTTAAATGTAACTTGTTAAAATACAAGTAATGTAATAGTGTTAAATAAAGGAACAGTGATTTAATTTTTGTCAACATTTCGACATTTAAGATTAAAACACTGAACAGTGTATGGAAACAGTAGATGCTTTAATTCCAAAATGTAATATTTTGTGCAATATATTCTATTGTTTTTTTTCTTACTCACTATTAACAGATAGCTTGATTGCTCTCAATAAACGGTATTTATATTTTCTATGTTTAATTCAATTTTTCCAAAACGTTCTCATTACTTTTTTTTTTTAAAATCAACTTATAATTGCAAGCTTAAGCATAAAAAATAAAATAACTACGAAAATAGTAAATATATTTCAGAGTTTATAATTATACAATATTTATAAGTACAGGGAAGCTTTAATCCAATAAGTTTCTAAGTAAACAATCAAGCATGCTTGTGTAGAATTGCTTTTTTCATTTTTGAAAAGTAAATATTTAAATTTAAGATAGTTAAAAATAAAAATTATTAATATTAATTGTAATAACACGATTTCGCTTAATGTTTTGTTTGATTCAGCTGAAAGTGGGTATATATGTTATTAATTGTCATCCCACGAGCTACGTAGATTTTCCCGTAAGACTTATCATTATTTTACAATGACACAAAGAACTATTATCACGATAAAAAAAAACCACACAGATTTACAATAGTATAGAGTGTGATTGTTTTTATTTTTATTTTTATTATTTATTTATTTTTTACAGGGATGCAAAGTATAACTATACATTACGGTCAAAGTACTCAAATTATTAAAATTTCGATTTAATAATGTTAAGATGTTAGAAAAAAAAACACCAACGTTGGTTATTGCGTGATTACCATTTATAGTTCATTTACAGGGACACATACAAGAAATTCATAGAATATAGGGATTTATTGTGCTAGACCTTCTTGGATTGCCCTCCTTGGGGATCTTTCTAACGGATCCTAGCCCTCATTTACGCAAATTTATGGGAATACCACAAAAAATTCAGAACAACATGGTCGACAAGCGTTGTACTCAACTCTAACAGCTTCCAGAGCAGAACATCTCTGTCTCAGGTGAGGCAAAAGAATTTCTACACGTTACGGTCCTTTGTATGACATTTAACTTAGGGAGAAATGACAAACAAACTGTTATAATTTTCTCTCTCTCTCTCTCTCTTTTTTTTTTAAATTCACCGACTTCTCATGTTTAAATTTATTTAAAAAGCCGTTAATTACTAAATCTTCGGAAAATCTAGTACATTCACTTCAGATATTTTTCTATTAAAAATAACCTTAGAACTTTAAAAAAATTCAACCTATTCGATCATGGAGAAACAAAGTTATATACAAGATGTTACACGAGGTGCAAAAGCTAAGGTAACGATAATTCTTTATATATATTAATTTGGAATATTAAGTATATTTTGAAATGCATTTACGTTTTCCTATTTATAATTGCTGTTTTCCATAGCATGCATATTCATAAAAAAAAAAAAAAAAAAAAAAAAAAAAAAAAAAAAAAAAACTTTCGTTAATTTTGCTAATTTTAGCACAATTTTTTTTTTTTGAAAATCATTTGCCTGTTACAATTTGCTCCGGATTTGGGGCAAATTGTAACACGCGTGGGGCAAATTGTAACGGATACAAATGGAACCCTAACAATAAAAGCGACAATATTGCAAAATGTTTTTTGTTATCAATCATTTATTAATTTAATAAAAAAGACAACTAAAAACTAATATTACATTATAACCTTCTTGGTACAGTAACAATTAATTATATCAAATGGTTTATTGTAAAATAAAGATAAAATTAAAGATAAAATCAACATAGAAGTCAGCCTTAGCCAAAATTTAAATTAATTCAAGCAAATGATATTTTATTCCCTCTCACGCCTTTAATATGTGCTCACATTTTGAAAATTAAGCATTATATCCATTCTTCTGCCACAGAGTGGGTTTAACAGAGCTCGAATTTTCCGCCCTTTTTTCAGGACTCTGTCATTAATGAGAAGTTTCTGCTTTTTTTCTACCACTATTTTTATGCAATATTCTCTAATCCGTGATTAAATCGTTATTCTAATTCGTGGTTAAATAATCACGGTACTATAATATAAAAACACAGAAAATATTTCTGTATAAATGCAGTATTGGCAAAGAAGCCAAAATTTTTCATTTCTTAAAGCTTCCTGAAAATGGACGAAGACTTCGAGCTCTGGCTGTAGGCCTCTCCACAAGCCACTCCTTTAACATTTTACAACTTGCTTCAAAATTTTGTTTCAACTTGTCCCATCGTACGATTTTGGGCATTTTGTTTATTTATAAAAACATATAACGATTTATACAAAAAAAAAAAATAAAATAAAATAAAATAAAATAAACGCTCATTTTATTACTCAGCACACAGACTAAATAAATAGCTATAAACATTTCGTTATAGTATAAATTAACATACCTTTAATCAAAATTTACGAAATATTTTTTCCCACTAACTAGCTAAAATAACTAGCACCGATTGTGCTTACATTATGAAGCGCGTCATAAGAATTATGTTTATAAAAATATTTAATCACAAATGTTACAAACTATTTCGTAAACTGCGTGTTACTTCTTACCCCTGTGACAACTAGCCCCACGCTCCCCTATATGTGTATACGTATACATATTTAATAGCCGAATAAATATTTACAAGAGTAAAAAGTAGCCTTGTTTCTTAAGGCTTTTCAATTTTTAAGATAAACTGGACGATCTCACATGTGTATCAGAGATTCTCCTCTAAAACATGGTAGACGGGATGTGTCAGGTCTGATCGCAGTTAGTAATGCCTGATTTCGTTCAAACCCATGCCATTTGGAGCACCCGTGGTTTTTTCTAGAACTTACTTCAATATGGGCTGGTACACTTTAGAAAGACCCCTTTGCAGGAAACACCACCCAGGCCTAGGTTCCTCACGTAATAAGTTAAACTTTACAACTACCATTAGTCCTGGTCTTTTTTTCCCTGTCGTAAAAAATTATTTCGGTCAATTCAATAATTGTATAGTTAGGTAAATAACATTTTATTCCTTGAAGTCATTCTCTATTCTCAAAACAAACGAAAAAATAAATAATAATAAATCAACTTTCATATGAGGAAATGAACCGGGATGGCTTAGATATTAGAACGCTCAGACGTTAACCAAAAAGTTCCCAGTTTTGTACACTGACATGATTACTTTTCGTTACATTAAAATTTAATTTATGTAATCCATAAAAACAATGTTTATATTTCAATATTCCGAAACAATGTGAAGACAATTATCTTCCTCATTTGCAATTCTTATTTTGAAGGACAACTATCCTTTCAAAATCACTCACATATTACTAGCGAGAGGAAATAAAAATAATAATTCTTCTAAGATTTGGTTATTTTATGAAAATCCTTTCACAAATTACTTTTATGTTCAATTTATAATTAAATTAAATTTGCTTTTGATTTGTATTAAAAATTTATTTTAGATACATGTTCAGGCAGATGTAAACAAATGTATTTTCACCTGAATAAATAAATAATAATTTCTCTCTTTCAGTTAGAAGCACTGCGATACATTTTTAAATATTTGATTAAATAAAATAAATTTTAATTTTAATTAAATAGTTTAAATAAATCAATTATGCGGGCCGACATTTAATGAGCATGAAAACTAGAGTGTGAATATAAATTATTTCCGGAAGGTGTAATATATTTAATTAATTAATAGAAATTTCTTTCTTGTTATTAATAAAAATAAATTTATTTGATAGAATTAATGTATAAACAAGTTTTGTAGTACTAACTAGTTATAAAAGTGTTTCGTAAAAAAAAAAAAAAAATCAACATCAATTTTGTTAGATTAAATTTTTAAATTTCCTGCTAATAAGACTAGAATTGAACACTGGACAACAATTACCTTAACTGAAATACAAATAAAACGAAAATTCTAATCAAAATTGAAACATTATAAAACTTATGCATAGCTTCCAGAAATTCCTTTTAATATTCAGTATATAACGAAATGTTGAAACTATGTTTTATAGGATTCTCCTATTGCAATGTTTTATTTTTACAGGAAAATTTATTTATTTATTTATTTTATTATTATTATTATTTTTAACTTTCAGAAACTATATCAGAACGATGGTTTATCATTTTGTGTTACAAAATTAAAAAAAAAAAAATCTTAAAATCGTTCATTCCTTAACATCCTTAAGAAGTATTAGACATTTGTACTCATTTAAATCTCAAACAACGGGATTTTAGTTTCTAATTTAAATTTATTTTATCTTGTTTTCCCAAAATCACTAAACCTTCAAATAACAGCTCAAAAAATATTTATATAGATGCAAAATAAATAAATAAATGTTGGTTTTACCACAAAAATGTTGTTGTTGATATATTAAAAAAAAAAAAAAAAAAAAAAAAATGTTATCTACTAAGAATATTATAAGAAAGCAAAATTATAGTAGAACACATTATCTATCAAATGCTATCTTTTATTTGTTTCATTAATTATTTAATTAAAGAATTTAATTTGTAAAACACGTTCAAGACAAAATAAGATTTTTTTTTTTTTTTTACTGATCTGTATATTTAATATGTGTAGAAAAATCAAAATACACTTTTTAAATACTACTCTAAATATCCATTAAATATACTGTATTGCTATAAATAAAGAATAAATACAAAATAACTTTGAACTGTTTTTCTTTTAGAAGGTTTTCTAAAATAATTATCTTTTCCCTCAATGTCCATTCTCCTGAGTATTTTTTAAACTTTCATTGAATACAATGTTACATTAAGAAAACTCTGTTTTACGAGAAATATTTGTGTTAGTGTATTTATGGCTTCTTTTAACCTATGTTTTCTTTATGTTAAGGCAATTTCTTCCTGATTGCTATGGGAATATAATGCTAACTCTTTATTATTATTATTATTAATTCTTCTTCTTTTTTTTTCATATCTTATAAAGAATTTAAGATTTTAAGGAAAATAAATAAGTAATTTTTTATGTTATAGATAACTTATTATTTTCTGCGTGAATAATGTCTAAAAGCAAAACCAATGAAATGATATAATGGTACTTTGTTCAGTAAATGATAATAAATTTATAATTAGAACACAAATGTGTTTCATTTTACACTGAGAAAAAAAATATATCGCTTTCATCTAGAATGAATAAATGGTCATTTTCTAAATCTTTAAACTAGAAATAAAGATTTCCGAGCTATGTGCATAAGGTACGCCATTAAACTGAATAGATGAAATGGTCGAGAATTTCTAGTCTACACATTTTTAAATGGTGAAACAATTTTCTGAATATTCTGAATCTTTTGTATTACGAGAAATTCTCGCTTAATTTTCTAGAATTGGGTCATAAACCAAAATTATAGCTGCTGAAACCCGCCTATTGTATACACATTTATTTGGAGATATTTTCAAATAGGTTTGTCCTCGATAGCATAGGCAAACGCTCAAGAATTCTAATAGAGGTCTTTAGAATTCGCTTTCGAAGGGGACTAGAAGTTTTTTTATAAGAAATTAATAAGGATGACATGAAACTATTTTTTCAAGAGCCACAATTTAGATTGTAGATGTCAGTTATAGATTTTTTTCTCAGAGTATTGGCGTGCCTTATACTCATAGCTCGGAAATCTATATTTCTAGTTTAAAGATTTAGAAAAGGACACCCTATTCGTTCTAGACGAAAGCGGTATATTTTTTTTCTCAGTGTAGTATCTATTATAATGTATATATGTATATATATATATATATATATGTACACTGCTCGACATTGAAAATGCAACACCAAGAAGGAATGTTAATAACGGAATGAAATTTGTTGGACACATACATTATACTAGAAAGAACAATTGATTAAAATTTCAGGAAATTTGGAGTAATATATACTGAGAAAACAGTACATGAAGCAGCGACCTCTGTGAGCAATAACAGCGCATATCTGCCTAGACATTGAATCAAACAGAGATTGGATGACATGTACGGGTAGAGCACTTCATGAAGCTTCAACACGATGCCACAATTCACCGATCGAAGTTACTGGTGAGTGGTGGGGGGCCAGTCGCTTTTCAATGATTAAACAGTCATTTTCATTGGTGCGATATCAGGAGAACGCGCTGGCCAGAGCAACAGTCGAACACATTCTGTATCAAAGAAGGTCCGGACAATACAAACAACTTGCGGTCGGCATTATCTTGCTTAAATTTTGCGCTACGGAGGCCTCGAATACAGGGCAGAGGGGCGTGCCTTAACTTATCAGAAATTTAATGGCCGCTGTTCAGAGTGAAAAGAATACGAACATGAAGTAATCGAGACGTGTATCCAATGGGAACCCATAACATCATTGCGAATGATGGACAGTATGATGCTGTCGAATCCCAGCTGGCAATGTGCATTATTCATAGTGACGTTAAATACGGATAAGGCAATCTTGATGCTGTAAACAGGATTGTGATTTGTCTGAAAAGTGACTTCACGCCATTCCTGCGTCCAGGTTCATCGTTGGTCACACATTAATGGCGCCCATATCAGTGATGCAGTTTTGAGGGTAATCAGAATTTTGGTAGCCGCATACTGAGTCACCACCTGGATTGATGGTATGTGGTACCACTGGATACACGTCCCGGTCACCTCTTGTTTTCATTCCCGCCACTCTGAATACCAGCCATTACATTTCTGACGAGTTAAGGCCCATCGCTCTGCCCTATGTTCAAGGCCTCCGAAGCGCAACATTTAAGCAGAACAATGCACGACCGCAAGTTGTCCATATTGTCTGGACCTTCATTGGTTCCGAATGTGTTCAACTGTTCCTCCGGCCAGCGCGTTCTCCTGATCTCGCACCAATGAAAATGACTGTTTAATCGTTGAAAAGCGACTGCCCCCCCCCCCTACTCACCAGTAACTTCGATCGATGAATTGTGACATCGTGTTAAAACTTCATGACGTGCTCTACCCGTACATGTCATCCAATCGCTGTTCGATTCAATGGCTAGGCAGATATGTACTGTTATTGCTCACAGAGTTCGCTGTTTTATGTACTGTTTTCTCAGTACATATTACTCCAAATTTCCTGAAATTTTAATCGTTTGTTCTTCCTACTATAGTGTATGTGTCCAACAAATTTCATTCCGATTTTATCATTCCTTCTTGGTGCTGCATTTTCAATGTCGAGCAGTATATATATTTCTGTAACGAAAAATATGTACGAAGATTCCCGCTATCAAATATGCTTTGCAGAAAAATTGAAAAAAAAAATCCGAATTGAATTATTCAATCTTATTGAAGATAAGGAATATATCCACATATATATGTATATTGTGTATGTGTGCATGTATTGATATATTCCTTTTATATATATAAGAGGGTGGGTGTGCGTGTGTTGATATTTAATTTTGCTCGTGCTATAACTGCAGTTCTTATATAAATTCTTATTCACATGCAATTCTTACATAAAAATTACTCATTGTGAGCCATTTATAATGTTATCCTTATATTTACAATGTGTTATATGTCTTAAAATTTTAATAAATAAATAATTTTATTGGAATTTTATTGGATAAACAAAAGTAAAGAAAAAAAATAATTGCATTAAAATAATGTTTAAATAAAAAATTGCGAAACAAGACGAACTCAGATCATGTTTAATGCAGCGAAATATTTCGTTAAATAATATTTTGTGATTTATTTTTATTTTATTCGGTATTGCTAAATAATAAAACAGTTGTAATAAATTTAATTAATGTATTTTATAGTTACTTTCTAATTTCACATATTATACCTCTGGATGTCACCGAAAAGGAAGAGCCATCCTCTACATGGAGGACCAAAATTGTGATGGCTTGTCTTTGGATCATCCTTTGTGGTGTGTGTCGGTAATTACCCACCGTCTGTAATTACCCACAGAATAACACTAGTGCGTGGTAAAGACAACTAACTCACTGACTCTAATTTTCACATATTCTGTTAATTTCAATAAAATACATTGAACAATCCTTTAGATAGTGTTCTTTGTAAGCTTATATTGTAGTCAATAACACTGCGCCGCAAAAAAATAAATAAATAAATAAATAAATAAATAATAATCAAGCCCTGACAACAATCTTGTTAAATCTTATCTAAAATGACCTCCTAAATACGAATATGATTCTTATTTTGCCCAGTCACCCACCGTTTTCTCGGGACACCACCCCCTTTCCCAATTTTTATCACTGTTCGGTAATTTTATGGCCAAAAATTTGATTTGGAGAACAAAAAAGAATTAACTTAACACTTAAAAAGAAATATATATATATAATGTTTAATAAATAACATTAATAATAAATTAAAAGAAAAGAAAAATAATACATAATTTCAGTGGCAAATCCTCCCCCTTAAATTTTCCCCTTGCCGCAAATGTTCATGTTTTAGAATTTTCCAACTTTGTAGCCCCTCAGAAGATATTTAACAGTTAAAATAATCTCCCCCTCCCCTAAAAATCAATTTTATAGCCATAAAATTACCGAAAAGTGATAAAAATTGGGGGGACCATCCCTAAAGAAAGGTGGGTGATAGGGCGAAATGGGCGTCATTTTCGGATTCAGGAGGTCATTTTACATAAGAATTTGCAAAAATTGTGTTGGGGGCAATTTTCTTGGAGAGCAGGCAATTAAGAGAAAAACAGATTTAAACCAGGGTTGCCAAATTTGGTCTTTTTTTTATTCAATAGTCACCAATATTTTTTATTTCTATCGATAGACTAATCACTTAAAAGATTGATAGTCTATTATGTATATCAAATGTCACTTCTCAAAACTATTGGTGACTATTGAATAAAAAAAGACCAAATTTGGCAACCTTGATTTAAACTATTGGCAGATAATGGGCTAATCGACCAAATATAGATAAATAAGTCCGCTAAACTTTTAAAAATAATATCTGCATGTTTTAGCCGATATTTAGTAATGATAATTGTTTTTATTAGGAATGAATATTTTATTATACATTTCAAATATTTTAGTAACCGTTTTCACTTTTAAATGTTCAGTAGTTTTACATATTTTTTTTTTTTTTTTAGTTATTTGTTAATTAATTAATAAATAGTCAGTACACAATAATCTGGATATTAGAATGCCTACAATATAATATTCAATATTGCTGTATAAATAAGAAATTAGTAATGTATTTTTTTACTACTTTCAGTAATGTATCTTTGCCATATTCAACAAGTCATAATATATATGCCTGTATATGTAGAATATCTTTTTAGTCAAATATTTATCATAAATGTTAAAAAAAATTGTATCGATTCAATTTAAAAATAAATGATGGCAACTTTCCTGTCTTCTTATATAAAACGTTGATTATTTAGTTAAACCTTTTTATACACAGTAAAACATAATAAAAAAACATAATAAAAATTGTTATCGAAATGTCTGAATGCAAAAATGACAAAATGCAATGTATTGAAAATGTTTCCTTTTTACTCAGTAGAAAAAATAAATGCGGCATAAAAAACGTCTTGAAAAGTGATGAAATATTTAAATAAGGAAATATAATGGGTAATAAAGTTGCTTGATGGGCCATTAACTGTTAGTGAAATGTACTAAAAATTGATTCAAACATATTTCTCTTCTTTTTTTGAGGCGACAAAACTGTCTGCAACAGCTTTTATTTTCTTGAAATATCCTGGCACCTCATCATGTTCAAAGTTAGAAGCAGTAAGAAGCTATTATATTGTGTACATTTTATTTTTATTACCCTTCTTTATTTCTCTGAAACATTTAATATTAAATTTAATTAGAAACTATATGTTTGTGAAAATATTTTCAGTTAAAACGTGCAAACAGTGTACAGTTTCTCATGATAATTTTAAAAGTTATAAAAACTCACGATCTTATTAATGAAAGTTAGAAAAGTTTATGATTTTATTAATTATTTAGTAGACGGTCTTGATCCTTGTATTAATTATTCTTTCTCAAATCTTGGAGTATTTCAGTTTTAAAGAAGGTTGGATCTTAGATATATACACTTTTTTTTTTTTTTTTTAAATATTTTAGAGATTGTCAGGTTAATTTTAGTATCAATCACTATCTAAATTGATATATATATATATATATATATATATATATATATATATAAAGGGAATCTAAAAAACTAACAATCATCTGAAACATGAAGTAAAATTTACTATACTACACAACATATATCTAAAAAATTTTTAAATACCATACTATGAAATAAACAGATAGGTGGTACTTACAAATTTATACAACAATATAAGTATTATACAAGAAAAAGGTATTCAAACAACTTTTGTATCAAATCAAACTTAAATCCAACCACTCGGCTATTTTTGGAAAAATGAAAAGTCATATGTTACCTGCTATAATGAATATTTATTTTTGGTGAAAAGAAGTGAAAAAAAACAGGTCTTTTATGTACACTTTCATTATTAATATTAATATTAATATTATTATTTTTAGTCAACTTTCTTTTTTCGCATGCACGCTTATGAAAAGAAAGCGAAATTTAAAGATTTCATTTTTACAGTTATTATTATTATTATTGTTATTATTATTATTATTATTCGTATAACAGATGTTTGCATACAAATAAACAGTGCAAAAGTGTCATATTTCTGTGTTAAACTTGTCAGTATATATGGTTCATATCATTTTTAGTTTATTATTATTATTTACTGTATAGTGCATTTCTTATTCATGTCAATTTATAAAACTAAGCGCTTATACAAATATTTTTTATAAAAAAAATTACTTTTGTTAATCAAGTTGTCCACAGAAAAAGCTTTTAAATAAAATTTACTTAATTGTAAATATCTTTATAGTAGCACTATTTAAAGAAAAAATAAGATATATATATATATATATATATATTTCGCATTGCACATGCCGTTGTGTTACGTTTCTATTTTCCGTATTTTCAAAAATTTAGTCTATTTCTGAATATTACATTACAATATTATCAATAATATTATTTTACATTTTCTCTTATTCACATGAAAGAAAATCCTTATTTTGGTCCACATTTTGTCAAGAAGCGTCCTTTAACTTGAAAGGTTTAAAAAACATAGATAATATTCTCAGATTCATAGATTCTTATTTATATATACATGAATGTTATGAAACAAATATAACAAAATGTAAGAGACCAATCACTAAAACGTATAAACGTACAGGCGAATTACTATATGTGTTAACAAGAAAACATTTAAATGTTATAAATATTCTGAATAATCGCTTACTAAGAAACTTGATAAAAATATATTATATTTTTAAAAATGACCGGCCACTTTCGATTTTAGACGTTTTGTCAAATATCAAAAATTACTGGAGACACCATGAAATTTCATGATTGTAAGGAGCACGTTATAACTCTAATATTTCGTTGAAAGTTTTACCCTGAAAAAAAAAGGGGACCAGCAAAAAATTTAAAAACAGAAAAAGAAAATGTTTGGGATCAACCTGTAAAAATACTGCTTGAAATAAGATCTGGCTGTAGCTGTGATTATGAGGTTCCTTATCATTATCTCTGTACATTTTATGAGGTTACCACATATATTAATGGAGATAGAATGGGTTCTTTAAAAAATTGCTTTCCTTGTCATTATCTGTGTACATTTTATGAGGCCACCACATATATTAATGGAGATAGAATGGGCTCTTTAAAAAATTCCAAAAACTATAACACGCAAGGTATTATACCCAGTGCAAAGTTACTTTCAGAGAACGTAACATATCACATTAGACAAAGTATAGTGCAATCAGGATACAAAAGTATTGAATATCTAATGAAATATAAGCATTTTTACTGGAATATTTTTAACTACGTATGCGCAAGTTTTAACAAATTTCATTTGCATAATTTAATAGCCAATCATATTTAGTGATTACTAATATGAAAACCCCAAACAAATATAGTGTAGCGTAGAATGAACTGAACTTCAGCCATTCTCAAAAATAAGGAAAATGGTAAGGAGGTTTTATCAATATTTATTTACAATTAGTGAAAACTGTATAATCATTAACTGAATCAAAATAACAATAGAAGTAAAATCAGTTATAGGTTAGCTTTTTTTTGAGTGAAACTGAATAGCAATTCCTTCTATCGTATGGAACTTTTTGAATTTACACTATACACGTTTGGGAGTTTTATATAATTAGCTCAATACTTTTGTCTGTTAAATTATAGAAATGGCGTTTCGCTAAAGATTGTGCGTACGAACGATTTTCCCAAAAAAGTTTCTTTCTTTTTTTTACTGGCCTCCCTTTTACTTCAAGTGCAAAACTTTCAATGACATATATGATGTATAACACGTTCTTTACACTCCTGAAGTTTCAAAATGATTCGTCAAATATTATTTGAGATATTTGAAAAAAAAAAAAAAAAAAAAAAAAAAAAAAAAAAACGTCTAAAATCGAATTTTGGTCCACATTTTGTCAAGAAGCGTCCTTTAACTTGAAAGATTTAAAAAACATAGATAATATTCTCAGATTCATAGACTCTTATTTATATATACATGAATGTTATAAGACAAATATAACAAAATGTAAGAGAGCAATCACTAAAACGTATAAACGTACAGGCGAATTACTATATCTGTTAACAAGAAAACATTTAAATGTAATAAATATTCTGAATAATCGCTTACTAAGAAACTTGATAAAAATATATTATCTTTTTAAAAATGACCGGCCACTTTCGATTTTAGACGTTTTGTCAAATATCAAAAATTACTGGAGACACCATGAAATTTCATGATTGTAAGGAGCACGTTATACCTCTAATAATTCGGTGAAAGTTTTATCCTGAAAGAAAAAGGGGGGGTCCAGCAAAAAATTTACAAACAGAAAAAGAAAATGTTTGGGATCAACCTGTAAAAATACTGCTTGAAATGCGATCTGGCTGTAGCTGTGATTATGAGGTTCCTTATCATTATCTCTGTATACATTTTATGAGGTTACCACATATATTAATGAAGATAGAATGGGTTCTTTAAAAAATTGCTTTCCTTATCATTATCTGTGTACATTTTATGAGGCTACCACATATATTAATGGAGATAGAATGGGCTCTTTAAAAAATTGCAAAAACTATAACACGCAAGGTATTATACCCAGTGCAAAGTCATTTTCAGAGAACATCACATATTGCATTAGACAAAGTATAGTGCAATCAGGATACAAAAGTATTGAATATCTAATGAAATATAAGCATTTTTACTGAAATATTTTTAACTACGCATGCGCAAGTTTTAACAAATTTCATTTGCATGATTTAATAGCCAATCATATTTGGTGACTAGTAATATGAAAACCCCAAACAAATATCGTGTAGCGATAGAATGAACTGAACTTCAGCCATTCTCAAAAATAAGGAAAATGGTAAGGAGGTTTTATCAATATTTATTTACAATTAGTGAAAACTGTATAATCATTAACTGAATCAAAATAACAATAGAAGTAATATCAGTTATAGGTTAGCTTTTTTTTGAGTGAAACTGAATAGCAATTCCTTCTGTCGTATGCTACTTTTTGAATTTACACTATACACGTTTGGGATTTTTATATAATTAGCTCAATACTTTTGTCTGTAAAATTATGGAAATGACTTTTCGCTAAAGATTGTGCGTACGAACGATTTTCCCAAAAAAGTTACTTTCTTTTTTTTACTGGCCTCCTGTTTACTTTAAGTGCAAAACTTTCAATGACATATATGAGGTATAACACGTTCTTTACATTCCTGAAGTTTCAAGATGATTCGTCAAGTACTATTTGAGATATTTGAAAAAAAAAAAAAAAACTTCTGAAATCGAATATATCTGGTCATTTATGGAAAGTCAGCTTATCAAGAGTAGGGCTTAAAATTCATGTGATTAAAAAATTCAACAAAAAAAGTAAATAAAGATATGTACAACAACACGCAAAAATCCGAAAAAAAAAAGTTTCTTAAGGTGCGAAAAATTTTTAGAAGGGTACAATACATAATATTTTAATATATGATAGCCTTATAATCGTAATTACGTGTTTATGTCCTATGGCGGGAATATTGAAAATAAAATACGAAATTTTCACAGAATCAAAATTATATGAGTTGCGATATATGGAATACTAAGAAACAGTAATGTTTGCGTAACTCGAAAAAATTTAGTTCTTAATGATTTACCTATCAAATGTTCAAATGATTAAATTTGTTAATTATAATAATGCTTTGATTTTAAAAGGAAACGATAACTCTATAAAAAAATAAATTTTTCGGACAATTTTATATTCAATCAATTTTTTTTTTCTTTTTCACAAAGAGCACCATATGTTTAATATAAACCTTAGGAAAGCTTAAGCGTATTTTACTAATATAATGTTTTTTATTTCCTTCATATAAAAACTGTTTTAAAAGGAATTTATAAATTTTACCCAAAAGATGTTTTAGAATAAAAAATATTTAAACTTTTTCTAAAACTCTTATATAAACTATTTTAAAATAAATTTAAACGTTATGAAAAAGTGTAAAAGATTTGGAAATTACGTGAATTTCTTTTTATACATATTTTTAACTTGTTAGATTCAACAGACTATGACATTCAATTCACAAAATAACTTTTTTTATATATATTTCTCTGATCTTCTTGGAATAAAATAGCTACATAGTTAATTGCTTTTATGTTCATTCCGTTTAATTTAATCTCTAAAGAAAGACTTTAAAGGGAAGGAAAATGGTGCTTATGCAATACATGTAGAATATTCTATAATTATAAAATGAAAAGCGGAATAGAAGAGATTATCAGAAGAATTAGAATTGTGCGGGAAACATTTTAATCAAGAAAGATTTTAAAACTGGTAAACACACACATCATGAAACAGTTTAATTAAATTCGTGTAAGTAGAATAATAATAAAAGTAAAAAAGACATTAAAGATGACCTTATGCTATACGTTTTCGTTATTTTAGATTTTATCTTATAAGCCGTTTGAATAATTATCATATTGCATTAAAAAGTAAATTAAGAAGTTATCGAAATCTTTGTTGCTTAAAAACAAAGCTCTAGGTTTTTATTTATTTATTTATTTATTCCAATAAATGAAGCAGTTTTTGCAGATTCCTTTATATATATAAAAAATGGTTAAAAAAATGTATACATAAAAAATATTTAAAATGTCATGTGTTTACGTATTATTACCTTTATTGATTAAATTTGCTATTTTGTCTGTATGGTCTATTGCAGAAATTATTTTTTAAATAACTTTGTCTTTGCTTAAAGTTCTAACAAAAAATTTTAATCATTATTTTCATCTTTTACTAAAAAGAAGTCATTGCTTTCCCAAGAACAGATTTTAAAGTCTTTATGTTATTTGAAATGTAATATTTCAAAAAAAAAAACATTAAAGTAATATATATATATATATATATATATATATATCAATAAATTATTATTGTTTAATTAGGTTGTTTAATTTAATTGTTTAATTAGGTTGAAATATTTTTAAAAGATAAATTATCATAAAATTATAATGTAGATGTAAAAATTGAAATTGGTTTTACTTTTTTGAATTATAACTAATTTATGTTTACTACATTTTAGGAAATTGACTAAATTGATGTTATATTTTTTTTTCCATAAATATAATTTGCAGAACTCTTGTAAGAAGCCTAACTAAACCTGTAAATAATATTTAGTGTTATCTCATCCGTTGTTTTTAAAGATGGCTTCTTGCCTTACTTAATTTTTTATTATTTTTATTAATTTTCATAAAAAATTAGTTCCTTAAGAAATGCATAACATACAACTTTAGAAACATTTAAAATTGCTTTATTTTGTTTCAAATTTTCGTATTTTGAAAATAATAGAAAATTTAAAGAAAAAAAACAACACCATAATTATTTTTATATGGTACAGTATATTCTATTATATAACAAATGTAATTTTAAGTTATCAACTCAGTATTTAATGAATTATTTTTACAAAATATTTAGTTTTTCAAACTAACGATAACCGTTAAAGACAAATACTGTACTTTCCAATGCAAATTAAATTATGCCCTACAAATGCCGTTTCGCATTAATATTTAAAAAATTTTATTATATAATTAGTATAATTGAAGAACTGTGAAATTGTGTAAATTCTTGTACTAAAGCTTCCTATTAATTTTTAAAAGCTTTACTTAGCAATTACATTTCAGCAATAGTGCTAGCTAATTCTATTAAATATGGATAACCATAATCTGCAAGTGTTGCATTGTTACTTTTTATCATACTTTTGCAAAAGGTATGCCACTCATTATAAAAAAATGTAATGAGCTGCAAATATAATTGAAAGCTTAAATTATACTAATTGTTTCTAGCTATCATTCTGAATTACGTTTTATCCTTTTACTCCTTTTGTTTATTTTTTCTTTTAGATTTAATTCCATTTTCTTACATTAATAACCATCGATGTGTTTATATAACACGAAAACTGTGCGAATTACCTTATCCGTGAATTTTTTTTTTAAATTATTATTATACAAATGTTACATCGAAATAACACTGTATATGACATTATATCAATTTCCTTTAACTGTTTTATAACCTATTACTATATTTTATAACGCATTTAAATATATACACACACATACAGATATGTATATATATATATATATATATATATACATTAATGAAACAAATTATCTGTGTCGATTTGGAGAAAAGGAAATTTTACAGAGAAATAATTCTATCGTTTTCAGTATCATTTCTAGGCTGTTTTAGAAACCTTTATGTTACATTCACAATAAAATTAAAAGACCAATCTAGACTTTAATTCCTAAAATTGAATACATGTCAAAATCAAACATAATATTTTTACACAGAAATCATATAATAAATTAAAAGGTGCCTATCTTTAATGAAGATATCATGCAAAATTATTGTTTATAAATACACAAGATGAATGTAAAATAAAGTTCCAAAAAATGACTCCCTAGAGAACGTACCATTCACAAAATCGAAACACATGTACGATTGCATTTTGATATTTTAATATATGGGCTCGAGAACGTATATCCGATACGTTCATACGATTCCTATTATAAATTGATTACGATGAAAAAAGTTCGAAATTTACCAATGGCAAAATCATATTTTATTTTTTTCTTTTAGTTGCGTCATAAACACCGTAAATGGCGCTGTCTAGATGATCAAAGCTGGAGAAATAACGATTCAAATAGTAAAAGAAATGGAAAAAAAAAAAGGGGGGGGGGAAACAATTAACAAATAATAGTATTAATAATATTAATAAATAAATAAATAAATAACGCATTTACCATTTCGGAATTTTTACGTGCAACAAAACATTATACGCAGGTTATTGTAGACAGCAGATTGTCGGGAGATTTTAAGAAACAGTTTTGAAATATAGGCATTAAAATTTGACTAATTGAGATAATTTTGGACAAACAATAATCGCTAAGAACCTTGGTTAGATAAACATTACTGACAAATAACGAAAACTTGTGAAAAAAAAAATAAATAATACTATGAAAATCTCAAACAAATGATAAAAAGTAGGATTTAAACTAGAGTTTTAATTTCTATTATTTTCCTAAAACTAGATTGCCATTTTCTGTACTTTATGCACTTTCTTCTTTAAATCACTGTTTCTTCTAGCTGAAGTCACCGGGATGCAGTCGCCGTTTTTTTTTTTTATTTATTTTTTTTTTTTTATATAAAAATATTTAAGATTAAAAAATATATGTTGCTCTTTGAAATTTTCTAAAATTTTGTCACTGTAACAGTAACTCTGAAAGCTGGCCTGTTTTGTTTCACCTCATTCTCGACCCATTTCTTAGATTATTCAAATCCCAGGTCGTATGCTGTTTTCTTGTATAGTATCTTCAACAGAAGATCGTACATGGAATATTTTTTAATAACACCCTGTATACAGATATATGCTATTGACAATACCAAATGCTTCTCATACTCCTAACTCCAATGTATACAAAAAAACGAAAGTCTGCAAAATAAAATAAAATAAAGCACTACTAATTATTTTGAAATTCATATTCCTTATTTAATCTTTTTTTTTTTTTTTTTTTCACAAAAACAAATCTTTTATAATAACAAATAACATTTGTATTGCTCGTAATAGTGACATACGGAAATTTTAGACAGAAATTATGTTACTAGATAAAACATACTAAAGTTTTATGAATTAAGTGCAAATTAATTAAATATATAAATACTAGTGAAGAAACAAATGGTTTTCATCCTTTGAAACGTAACAGAAAAAATAAATAATCTGTCTTCTCTCTCATATTGCATTTTCTATTGGTTTTAAAAATTTCCATTTAACATGCAAAACACGGCTGGAATGCACCACGATTTGATACTATGAGTAATAAAAAACCGTCAAAGAATGCAACAGAGTATTCTATGAATAGCATAGAAGAGAGAACCTGTAAGAACCTACTGATGCTATTTTTAGAACCACGCTGAGACATCCGAAAAATCGATTCACTTCAGATTTGCCACCGTTCTTGTACTCCAATCCTACAGGTGGCTGCCATGAAATCTCGTTAAAAACCAGCGATATCATTGGAGAACGCTTTCACTTAGAAAATGATATTACACTAAAATATCCTTCACCCTCCATGCTTCGATATCGAAATTAAATTTAATTTTTAAGTTAAATTGCTGTTCTGCACTTATATCTTCAATCTACTTTTTTGCTCTTAAAAAAATACCCCCTTTTATTTTGTTTGTTAGCAATACGTAAAATACAGAAAAATATTTACTTTCTGATTTTAGATAAATAAGTTTAAAAATCGCATATGTAGCTATTTCTTCTAATGCAAAGCCACCTATCTCTACATGCATATTTAAAAAGTAAAGATCGTAGTTATTTATTAAATACTTTCGTTCGGAATTTTCTTTGATATTTAAAGAAACTCGCATACACTAATAAACAAAACTATAGGTATTTTCTTTTTCGAATTGAATTACAGACAATATATTCCTTTTAAATATATCTGATACTCGTTATTTTATTCCATTTACAATAAATGTAATAACAGAAAATATTTTTTATATTAATTTAAATTTTAAAAAAAATGTTGCATTTAAGGTTATTAAATAAACATGAATGCGCGAACATGAACACATGAACGAAGAAATTTTATTCATTCAAAGTTATATTAACATGCATGGCTTCTGAACTGTTAATCTCTATCTATAATTCTAGATATTTTATTAAAAAAAAAAAATCTTGAGGACTTTTAAAATAAATAAATATCACATTATCATTTTTTTAAACATAGATTTTGTGTATAAAAATATCACTTTTACTTTAAAAAATAGCAATTTAACCTTTTCAATGTTTATCTATAAGTATTGAATTTGAAATTTAACGACATTAAAAAAAAAAAAAATGTAAAATGGTTTAACTAGAAGGTAGGGGTTAAAAAATTACAAGCATTTCAATGAACTTTAGCATGTTGCAAATGGTTAAGCATTTTACCCTGAACTAAACAAAATTTTAGAAAATATTAGTACTGAGAATTATCTGTTAACCGTAACTACTATATAATGAAATATTGTATTTTGATTTATTGCTATAATACACCATATCATGCGTTTAATGTACCAAATATTTGGAACCGAGTTCGCACTCTTGCGCAGCTACTGAACAGCTATATTCATATAGCTATATTAATTAATATTTTTTTCAATAAATAAATGTTATTTTGTAGTAAAAAAAAGAGCTATTATTTGTAAAAAATGGTACCGGAGCTGCTCCAGTGTGTGTACCAAAAATATAATTTGTATTTTAGTGAAATACAGCGGATGCGAAATTACCAACAGCACATTTTTGAACATTTTTTTTTCAATGTTTATTAAATGCAATGTACTAGTCCATACCTCAAGTTTTCCATTCATACATAACATACAAGTAAAAAATAATGAGACTGCTCGGCATGAAAATTTCCCCTGGCACCATTTCAGCATATTCCTATGTAAAATGACCTCTTGAATCCGAATATGACACCCATTTTTCCCTATCACCCGCCATTTTTTAGGAATGTCCCCAAATTTTTATCATTTTTTGGATATTTTATGGCTATAAATTTGTTCTTTAGAAGGGGGAGGATTATTTTAACCGTTAAATGTCTTCTGAGGGGCTACAGAGTTGGAAAATTCTGAAAATGGACATTTATGGCAAGGGGAAAATTTCGATTTTTTTTTTTTTTTTTTTTTTTTTTGCAGAGCAGTGTAATTTAAATTATATTAAATAAATAAAATTATAACAATTAAAATCACTTTCTTCTTCTTTATATTAACGACATTTTTTTATTAGATTACTTTAAAGGCTGATTAAAATTTGTGTGTCTGTCTTATATCCATATAAAATGTGTAACAAACAGATATAGAATACAAATTTTGATTAGTTTATTAACCATTATCACATACTCCTATTTACACTTTTTAAATACATAAAAAGTTAAAACTGCTCTGTAAAATAAGTCAACAACCTGTCAAAGACATCAAAAAAAAACTATTTTCAAAACTGTTAAAATGTTTCTGTATTTCTCAGCGGAAGTATTAAAAATTGTTACTTTGTATCAAAATAGAACTCTTTTCATCAAAGTACACAAATAGATTTGATAGATAAGAACTTTTAGAAAGGGTATAAAACATCGTGAAATATGAATAAAGAAAAATATAATAAAGGTTAATTTGAAAGAAAGTTTTGAAAAACTTTACAAAATTGTAACAATAGAAAAATGTATTAATTTCCTAAAGTATAGAGTAACTGATCTTAAAAAAACATTCTTTTTAACTTTTAAAAATTCAATTTAAAATTGAGCATAAAGCCTTGATATTGCATTTTCACTATTTCTTTAATACATATGTATTATTGTACATCGGATACTCGAAACTGAAATTCATTTTATATAATTTTGAGTAAAATTATTCAAAATAACAGAACAAATTGTAATAAATATATATTGACGATTCAAACCTAAAACAGATTTTATATATTTATAAGATTTCAATAAAACCATGTGAAAAACTGGTAACTTTTACATCTTTAACATTTTGCGTATACTTGACTAAAACTGACAAACATAAGATGTCGATATATTTTTTCATAATATTTCAAAACATTTGTGAATACCATTTATTCTACATTATATTTCTTTAACGTGTTCCATAATGCATGCTCTTTACCATTATAAAAATAGGCACCACAACATTTATTTCTTAAATTACAGTAATAATAATATAAGAAATTATGACATATCTTTTTCTAAAATGTTACCAACTGAAAAAAATATTGTTCATTTTTATCAGGACTGCCACGGGAAACTTTTTTGAATACCACAATATATTTACAGGATTTTTTTTTTTTTTTTTTTTTTTGGGGGTGGGGGTGGGGGGTGGCATATTTAATAGTAGAAGATTAATAGTTAAAATTACAATTTCAATATGCTATTTATGAAAAAAGTCACCTATGGCATACTTGCCAACATACTAATTAATATTCCGTAGTATTATTAGCTACTCCTTCTTTTTCACACCAGTATCTTTTTAAGACATTTTTCTTCTTATTTAATCGTAACTGCATTTGAAGAATATTGCTCCAAAATTTTACTGGTGTGATAAAAAGGGCGTGACTAACAACACTACGGAATATTAATCTGTATGTTGGCAAGTATGCCTATGGCAATCTTGTTTTATAAATATACTATTTACAAAATCTCAGCCGATGTACAGCGAGTTTCAGTATTTTTTGTACTTCATGTACGCATTAAATAATATTATATTAAATTTCTAGGCAATTACTTTGTGGATAGAACATTAATTAGAAAAAAAAAAAACCTTTTATTATAATTTTAGTTCTAATAAAATATATTTGTTCTTTCCATTTTTGCTTTTTTATTTTCATAGTGATACTCCTGCTTATTATTATTATTATTATTATTACTATTATTATTGTTATTAAAATGAGAGAGGCTTATTGATATTTGTACGAAAATTCCTTTACACGCCTACATTACGTATATTTTCTAACATACGAGAATAAGGTTTTATTTGAAATATTTTCGGTATTTCTGTATATGAAACTGTATACATTCTCTTCTCGGAAAATTTATCTACGACATATACAAATGAATTCTTCGAAAACTTTCTGCGTTTTATATGCATATTATATTCCTGTCTTAAAATACTGATGAAATAATATACTTTTAAGAATATAGAAATATTGGTATACAAAAAGAGTATAAAGCACAATAAAATGAACATGTACCTTTTAAATACACTAATTCAAAGTGTTTTCATTTAAAATTTTATTCATTCCCAAAATCTCAAATATTAATTATTTTGTCTGTCTTGATATAACAAACATAATAATTAAATAAATAATGCTTATCAAAAATATGATAAAAAGTAACAAGATGTGCCAGTTAACTTCGATTTTAAATATACATTTGTAAATGTTATTCGCTAGATACCAAATTCAAATTATTTTCTGAAATGCAAGAATATTTATTTTTGTATTACTATCAATAATCTGTTAACTCTACATACAAATTAAAAAAAAAATACATTTCTCTGAATCTCTAAATCATAAGAGAACCCTCTTATGATATAGAAGTTAAAACACAAGAATGAATGATTTTTCGAAAACAAGTAACTGGAATGTATAATTCTGTCTATTTATAAAAAAAATATTTGAAACATATCTGTGTAGACTAACAAGTCTAGTACAGTGATCTTTAATAACACATTAAAATATTTAAACTTTAAGTAAATCCCGAATGTCACAGCGTAATCAAATGATCAAGCATTTAGCAATAATCATACAATGTTTTTATCTATACTTATGCATGTTTATGTAAGTAATAAAAATGTGTACTCAACACTTTAGTTGGATAAAAATTACGAGGGATGGTACCAGAACATGCTGCAACTGCAGAAACTATCCCGACACAGATATGAATCCTAGACATATTTTTCTCTTTCCCTGCCATCTTGGAGAAGATGAAGCAGATTAACTCTCTACAAAGATTTTTATGTGGATAACTACCTCCAGGTAGCTGAAGCTGTGTGCTCGCTCCCCAAGGCCTTATATGTACTATGTATGGACACGAAATCAACCAACTCACTAACAATGTATACTGCTAAGCGCCACACTCTTACATTAGATTTTTTTTTTAGTCGCTAACTATGTAAATATTTTTTAAGATTTCTTGTTACGTTACCCTATGCCATACTTCGTTCCTAACTTAAGAAGCAGCAAACATACCACAGAGATACTTTCATTAGCTACGAACTGTTTTATCAAAATTTTCACAACAGAACTTCCTGTACATCAAAGGAGAAGTTATAGCTTTTACAGCTTTTCGTTAACGCGCTTTTTTTTTTTTTTTTATCATAAATGTTTTTTACGGCACTGTGTTGGAAATTAACATTAATCAAAATACCACTTTAAGACATGTACTGGATTTAGATTTTTAGGTTGATTCCTTTAGAAATCGACCTATTACATTCACTTCGTTTATCTATCGATCTGTCCATCTATCTATCTATCTCTCTACCTATCTATCTATATATAATGAAAATATTTTCATCGCGATAACTCCAGAAATAAGACATCAAATTAAACATAATTTGGACAGTAAACTTATCTTATAAATATCTTGGATGCGTTCGTTAACCAAGTTGCTCATCTTTTTGTTTTCAAGTGACGGCCACATGAAAATTTCAAATTCACATTGTAAAAAGCGTATTCTGAATTTGTCTGAATTTTGACGTATACATAGACCATGTAAGGGTCTCAACCAAGTTTATTAATGAACTTTATACGTCATTTTTAACAAAGTGGCGGATATCTTAAACTAAGGGTGTCACTTGAAGCCACGCTACCACATTTTAAAATCACGATAACTTACGAAATAATACTCCAAATCAAACCAAACTTGGACAGTGAACCTATCTTATAAATATCTTAGATGATTTTGATAGCCAAATTCTCTGTCATTTTATTTCAAGTGGAGACCACATGATAATTTGAAATTCACATTGTAACAAGCATATTCCAAATTTGTCTGAATTTTCATGTATACTTAGACCATATAAGGGTCGCAACCAAGCTTATTAATGAACTTTATCCGCTATTTTTAATAAAGTGGCGGATAACTTAAACTAAGCTAGGCCATATAAAATCAGGCTACCACTTTAAAATTTAAAATCACGATAACTTCCAAAATAATACTCCAAATCGAACCGAATTTGGACAATGAACTTATCTTATAAATATCTTGGATAAGTTTGTTAACTAAGTTGCTCCGCCATTTTGTATTCAAGTGGATACCTCTTGAAACTTTCATATTCACCTTGTAAATAGCGTATTCTGAATTTGTTTGAATTTTGAAGTATACATAGATCATATAAGGGTCTCAACCAAGTTTATTAATGAACTTTATCCGTCATTTTTAACAAAGTGGCGGATGTTATAAATACAGTGAGACAACTTGAAATCGGACTACCACTTGAAAATTTATAAACATGATAACTTTTTAAATTCGGATTTGATTCGAACCAAACTTGGACAGTGATCTTATCCTATGATTAACTTGTTCATGATTAACATGATTAACAAGTTCACTGGGCAACCTTGTTCCAACATTTTATTTCCAAGTTGCGGCCACTTGAAATCACGCTGCCACTTGAAAATGTGCCATCACGATGACTTTTAAATACTAAACTAATTCAAACAAAAGTTGGATAGTGAGCTTACGGTTCAAATATATTGAATAAGTTCACTTGGTGATTTGATCAGCAATTTTATTTCCAAGTGGCGGCCACTTGAAAATTTATCACTATGATAACTTTTGCAATACTGAATCAATTTGCATGAAATTTGGGTAGTGGATTTATCATTAAAATTTATCAGGTAAGTTCTCTGGGCATCTCACTTCGCTTTTTTGTTTCTAAGTCGTATCCACTTGAATACACGGTACGACTTCAAAAGTTTTGTCAGAATAATTTTTAGAATTCTGAATTAGTTTGTACTAAAGTTGGACTGTGAACTTATCATACAAATATCTTGGATGATTTCTCTCGAGAACTGGCTTCGCCATTTTGTTTCCAAGTTGCAGCCACTTAGACTGCCACTTGAAAATTTCTCATAACAGTAACTTTTGAAACACTGCCCTGATTCGAACCAAAGTTGAACGGTGAACATATGCTTTAAATATCTTGGATGCGTTTGCTGGGCAACTTGCTCCGTTATATTGTTTCCAAGAGGCGGCCACTTGAATTTTTTTTATCACAATAACTTTTGAAATATTTAATCAATTCAAATCAAAGTTGAATAATGGATTTATCATTCAAATATCTATAATTTCGTTGGTCAATTTTCTCTTCAATTTTGTCCCCAAGTTGCATCCAATTGAACGCTGTCACTTGAGACATTGTTATCGCGATAACTTTTGAGATACTGAATTCATTCGAACCAAAGTTGGACAGTGGACTTACCTTACAAATATCTTGGATTAATTCACTGAGCGATTTTCTCCATCATTTTAATCCAAGTTTTGGCCACTTAATTTTTCAACACGATGACTTTTGATATTCTGAATTAATTTGAACTAAATTTGTACAGTAGACTTATCTCACAAGTGCATTCGATATGTTTGTTTGCAATTCGTTTCCAAGTGCCGGCCACTTGAAAATTTTAAATTAACATAAAAAGGTATTTATGAACCGAATTTATTAAAACTCCATATGTACGTAGCCTACATCAATATTTCTACGAAGTCCATGAATAATTTGTAGCCGCCATTTTGGATCCAAAATGCGGCTAATTGATAAGAAAAAAGAAATCAACCTACACTTCCGAATGATCCGGAAGGACTTGTTTTATTTTATTTTGTTTTATTTTTATTTATTTATTTATTTATTGCCAAAAAATGTGATAATACCAGAAATATAATTTTAGTGTTTCGTTTTGCAACAAATAACCCTAAAATTGATGGTCATATATTTTTTCCATAGTCATTCGGAAATTGATTTATGATCGTGCGTCGTCCTAATCTTTTCATTGCGAGATACCATTAATTCATAAATAAAGAAGATGACGAGAAAAAAAAATGTATAAAATCACAGGTCTTTGTGTATACCTTTATTTTTATTTGAAATAGTGAATGAAGAACACCTTGAAAAACATAAATTTTCTCTACAGTAATTTTGACAAAATAATGATTGAATAGTATTGCATTTCATTTTATATTTCTTTAGGATCAAATCACGGCTCGTGGCAAAAGTGGCCAAGAGGTTCTGCTCTTAAAGCTAGTACTCGGAAGGTGCCGAGTTTAAATCTAGGTTCGCGCTTTTTAGCCTAGCTGCACGGAATTTTCCATTTTTTTCTCCATGGAGGGGACGTCACCTAAGCCTAGGTTTCTTGCGCAGTCAATGTACATTAAACAGCAACACCAACACCAAATGAAGGCTCAGACTCATATTTATCAACAAGACTTGACACACATTTTGTTTTAGCTTACAGTAATATCATGTAGACCTTATAAACAAGCAAAATCATAAATAAAAATATTATAAGTCTCAAATATAAATAATTCTCGCACGGAAATAGCGACTTCTAAGTATATATCATGAAAACAAACCCCTTACATACGACATAAAATGGGGAAAACGCAATGGGTTTCAAAAGATTTAATCTATCTTCATGAGAGTTCTCATGAAGATAGATTAAGGTAGGATAAAGAAGCACTGTATACAAGGTAATGGCGCAAAACCATCTGATTTTAGTAAAATCAGATGAATTTTAAACATTTTCATACAAATTTCTATTAATTTCAAATCGTATTTTAATTTTAAATCTGAAAACTCCATAGCATTCAATTATTATATGAGACGTCTTACACGAAATAACTTAAATATTAAATTTCTCATTAAATGCGATAATACAATTCAGTAAATACTACAAATATATTATAAAAGTTTCCATAACATTATTAGTTTAATGTAAGATTTAAATTCTAATACAAAACTCATTTCTAATCAGTTCTCAAGGACACCTATTTCTGTTATCGTTAAGAAAGTTAATTGTTAAAAGCATTTTAAAAGAATGTTTGAAGACTCCAAAATGCTTTAAGTATGTCTATTTAAAAATAATTCCAAATTAAATATGATGCTTTGAAAATAATTCTGCTACTTTTTAAAAGCATGATGTTTAAGTAATTTTATCTCACAAGATATATTTAGAAAGGAAAGAGAATTTAAAATTATCGAAAGCTAATTTAACACTGTCGGTGATAAAAGATTGTTTTGACACAATAGCAGAATAATATTTTATCTATTTAAGATATGTTTAAAGTTTTGAAGTGATTAAAGATATATTAAAGTAGTATTACACTTTTGATGTTAAAAATGGCTACACGACTTTAAAAGATTGTGCTCTTTTAAAGTCGCATTATTAAGTTCAATTATTTTCTCTGAGATATTTTGAGTACTATGAAAATGTTTTTATGTTTATATTTATGTAAATGTTTAATTAAACAGTATGAAATGTCTTTTCTAAATTGCATGTAAACAATAATCGGAAAAAAAAATTAAAGTGAATAATATATAAAAATATTTTATATTTTATTCACTAATATAAATATAATTTTATTGACGTTATTTTGTTTTATTTTATTTATTTTTTTTTTCAATGGATGATTTAATGAATTTTTCTTAAGAAAGTGTTTTATAAATTAATTTTTGAATTTGAAAAAATAAAAAAATAAATAAATAAATGCATTCTGTGTAAAATACTCATTTTATTTATTTTATTTTATCACACAATAAGTGTTTATTGCATGCAAAATAAATTAAACAAATCAGTTGCTTTTGTCGCAATTATTTTAAAATATGTCACATTTACAGAATAAATAAAAAACAGCAGAATGTTTATGGTTATACAGATTTTAGTCGATTTCTTTTTTTAATGAAAATATCTCGTTTTTCGTTGTTCGATTGCTTATAACTCATTCATTTTTTCGTGGTTGACTACCTCTCAGTATAAAACACGTACCTCTTGTGCATTAAGACTGTTACAAAAAGCAGAGGATGTATCAAATACTACTATTATTTAATTTTGTACATTTATAATAACCCAATTAATACACTGATAGATGTAATTTTATATTTGCTTAAAACTGATATTTGCGTTTGCAACTATACTATTAAAAGAAAATGCCTGTGTGTACCTGTGTATGTTAAAGAGAGAAATAATGTTTGTCTGTGTAGCTATGCTGCTATAGGTTTGGCGATCGCGCATGACAGAGCTACGAAATTAGTCACTCGTATATATTGAATAATAGAAGAATGCAACGTCAAAAGATTTAAAAAATTTTAATTATAATAAACTGAATTTCACTTTTTCTCAAAATTAAGGATAATTATAAGGGGGGTTTACCAATAGTTATTTACAAAAAACCATTTATAGTTTAGTTTTATATATATATATATATATATTTAATTATTTTTGAGAGGAACTGATTCTCAATTCGTTTCTATTAGGCACAACCTTTTGAATTTACATGATATTTGTTTGGTGTTTTCATGTAAATAGCTTAATACTTTTGGTTAGTAAATTGTGCGAATGAAATTTTGTTAAAGTTTGTACAGGATTATTTAAAACTTGTTTATTAAAAATGCTCACATTTCAGTAAATATTTTATATTTTTGTATTCTGATTACAGTATGTTGTCTCTAATGTAGTATTCCAAGTTTCCTAAAAATGGCTTTGCTTTGGGTTTAATACCCTAAGTGTTGCAATTTAAAATGTGTCTTTTTTTTATGCGATATATCTGTATGTAAATATTTGGTAGCCTCATAAAAATTTATACAGATAAGAATAAGATAAGCCTTTTAATCACATGCGGCATACTGAATGCATTTCAAGCATTAGGTTTTTACAAAACTTTCCTGAAGTTCATGAGTTATAATATGTTCAATACACTTCTGATGTTTCACGATGCTTCCCCCAGAACTTTTTAAGATATTTGACATAACATCTGAAACGTTTGAAAGTGTGCAGTGGTCATAGTAATTCGGCCACTCAATGTATATAATTTTTAAAAGGAAATTTAGTAAACGAGGTTGATAAACAGATATGTTTACATTGAAAGTTGTCCGTATTTATGTTAAAAGTTGATTTGTTAGACTCTTGTTTTTTTATTCTTCATATAGCCTCATTATTATTAATATTATTATTATTGTAATCATAAAATCTGATATCCCATTATCCAGAATTTACAGGTTTTGCACTCTACAATCCGGTAAATTATTTACTGATAATAATATATTTTTCAAAAAATTAATTCTGATAAATTTAACAAAACTAAAAAACATCATAAGGAAGTGTTTTATCTACAGTCGGCAACGAAATTATTGAAGCATACACATACAGCCACACTTTTCATATTTTTTTTTTTTTAGTTTAGTTTTTAGTTTTAGTTTTAGTCAGTCTTATTACCAACTTATTTTTTACAAACAGCATTAGACTAATATCATGACTCGACAAATATTTACTTTACAAAACAGTATTAGATGCTCATCTTTTAAGAAGTAATTATTGCTAGTGCTTGAATAATTTACCGCCGACTGTAGTATCACTATGGTAAAGTGCAGTCACCAACTTTTTTCACTAATTGACTTGTCCGTCAGCGTATACATAATCATATTTATATTAATGCCAGACATTGAAATTATTTATTAACGCATAATATAAAATCCTTCTGTGAGGATTAGGACACAGGTAACTTTTGGCAAAATGTATGTTGGCAGAAGATGATTATTTCAGCAACGAGGTTTCGCCGCGACCGTCTACTTCCAGTGAAGTTTTTGGCAATGCAGTTTTTTAACATACAGGGTGATTATAATTAAATTTACGATTTCAAAACTGCCCATCAGGGAGATTTGATATTTTACCAGAGCAATCGTGAGGCAATGAAATTTTGTTTGGCAAAAAAAAAAAAAAAAAAAAAAAAAAGAAAAAGTTCCAAAATGTGCTTTTAATTATCCGTAAAGTATTTGTTTCATAAAGCTCCTCTTTTTCTCTTTTCACTATGATTGTTTCCGCTGTAAACACGTATTCTTGTCTTTTTGCTAAAAAAATTTGTAGTAAACCTTTGAAGTATATTGTTTCCTGCTATTCCATTATGGTTCTAACAACATTCCTGTGTTTAATGAGTCCATTTAAGCGTTTCTCCTGACATTCCCCTGACAGCGCTATCTATAAGAACATGTTGGAACTACTTTCTTCCTCCCCCAAACAAAATTGCATTGCCTCACTATTGCGCTGGTAAAATATCAAATCGCTCTGATGGGTAGTTTTAAAATTATAACGTTTTGAAATCGTAACTTTAATTATAATCACTTTGTACTTTATCAGAAATGCAAATTCATAAATATGATTCATTTATAGTTAAATCTTATATATATTTTTATCTTTTACGTTAGATCTTTTCTTTATGAAACTATTGTATTCAGAATTGCCTCTGCGGAGGTTCAAAATTTTAATATCATGTTTTCAGACCATTGCTAAAGATAATTCCCACACCGTCGCCAAAAGCCCAATGCGTACCTATAGTGAGGTGAAATACCCACTAAACCTTGACCTCTACCTATACTTTTCTTTCATTTAAAGATAGATTTCTTTCACGGGGATAAAAAGCAAATTTGCATCATTTTCTTACTTTTGTATTTTCTTTTCCTAATATTTATTATGAAAATTTTATTTATTTTGGCATATGGAATAGTCAGTGTAAGTCATTTGAAAACACACTATTTTTTTTTTTTTATATAAATTATTACACAATACGTTTAAACGTATAATATATATTTTTTTTCTATTATTTCTAATAAATCAGTAAAACCAAATTTAAAAGAAAAAACATTAAACCACTCTAAATAATTTTGCTCCATGCGGAATAAAACAAATCATTCAGTTTATCCACGGTACATCAGCAGTGTTTATTTACAAAATTTCAGCTTAATTTATCTAAAAAAAAGATGTCATATCGTTCGCAGAAAGTGTTTCAGAAATTACATAACCAATTCTATTAACTTCTGAGAAAATCTTCAAATTGAATTTAGATGCACTAAGCAATTACTTACTGTTTATTTTATAGTGAATTTCTCTGAATTGATGGGGAAATTTTGGAGAATGATTTGATAAGAAATTCAAGCTATTCAAGTTCTAATCTACATTAAAAGTTTAATAAGTTTCTTACATTTGGCCATTATTCTTCTCTTTAAAGCACATTTTGAAATCATTAAAACCATTTCCCACAAAAGTATCTTATTTTACTAAGAATTAAATATCCCATAGAGCGGTTCAAGGAATTATTTTACATGTGTTGGCAAATTGGGGCTTAAATAGAAAATCTTGGAATGTCATAGAATCATTGCACGATAAATTTCTGTAGAAATTCCTAATATCCGTTACATAGAAAATGTTTGGGAAAGATTTTATCAAGCAACACACGAGAATTAATTTAAATTATTTTACAGATATACAGGGTAGTTTTGTTTAAACTTCCTTTGTAAAATAATCTTAAAGATAAAACTGGTGAGTAGATTGTCAAAAGTTAGATATGGGGGCAACTTTTAAAATGCTCTTATGGAATTAGACCATATGGCACTTTATGCCGAAGAAAAAATGTTTATTAATTGGAATTGCCCACATGAAATTAAAAACAAATAATTATTTGTGTTCATTATTTATGCATTTTGCATGAGATATTATTTCCGATATTTTTCATTTTCCCATCCAAAGCACCATTTAATGGGTATATTTTTGGATTATTATTTTTAATTCCTTAAGCTCATCTATAGAATCGGCCATGTAACAAAATTTGGGGTAATGTATTTACCCGTTTTGGATGAAATATGCTGTTTATAGTGAAAGTTTAAATATAGTCACACTGTATTGGGCAAGATATTTGCGTTTTTCAGAAATAAGCTTTTGGAACTGCGACGCAAAATTTCTGTACAATGTATGAAGGGATCTCTGACAAGAATACTTTTTATTGTTTTCTAATTGTATGATAAAAAGCAATTTCTCAGTAGTTTTTTTTTTTTTTTTTTTACCTTCTCTTACCCATAAGGTAGAGAAAGTATTGTTTTTGGGTCAAATTTTCGAACGCGAGAATTTGTTATATTTACACGTTTTGAGGTTCCCTGAATGTGAAAATCATGTTTTTAGCAAATGGTATGTGTGTATGTCTGTGTGTCTGTGTGTCTGTGTGTGTGTCTGTCTGTTATCAGCATATATCAAGAACAAATAATAGCAGACATTCCAAACTTGGTATTCTAAATGTGTATCATATATAGATGCTACAGTAAGCTTTTCGTTAATATCAAGCAAATGGTTCGTGTACAGGGACAATCAAGGGAATTCTAATACAATACGTCTATGGGGGAAGTTGCAGGTAAGTAGAGTGTAATGTCTATAGACTGCACTAAACCAAATTAAACGAATATATATATTTTGTAATAGAGATAGTGAACTGGGAAAAAAATTTGGTGTATGTAGCAGCCTCGCCTCCCCCCCCCCCCTCGAGGGGAGTAAATTTTCTTGGTGGGTATCTTTCAAAAGAGCTCGCCAATACCTTTAAAACGAAAGGTTGAACCGTCGATCTGCGATAATTTGAAACAAAGTTATCGATTTTTTCTACTTTTAACCAAAGGGAAAAAAAAAAAAAAAAAAGAAACTTAGGAAAAAATCGTTCTGTTTTTTTTTTTTTTTTTTTTTTTTTTATTGAGAATAAAATGGATTTTTTTTTTTAATATTTAGTGTTATACTACTTCTCTAATATGGCAATCGTCTGCATTATTCTAAAAGATATTTTTTTTAAATAATAATTTTAATAAATTATTTTTTAAAAACAAAATTATTTTTTAATAACCGAATTAAATTTTATGTAAATCTAGGTGCATTAATGAAACGGGGGGTTGAGGGGTTGAGGGGGGCGGTAGCCCCCCTTACACAGAATTAATTATCATATAAAACTCTTCCGAAACCTAATTTGAATTGTTTAACATAGGTTTACATAACATCGTTATCTTACCTCTTAATCTCCAACCTTTACATATACTATTAAATTTCAGGGTAAGAGAAAGTCGTGTGAGTGACGCACCAGATTATTCTTTTTATTGTTGTTGCCATTGGCTCAAAATTTCATAAGAATGTTAAAGAAAAGCTTATTGTAATTTTAATGGGATTTTTATTAAAATAGAAAAATAATTTCTTGCACTATTACAGAAGTTAAGTAATTAATTAATTAATTAACTAATTTATTTTTTATTTATTTTATTTTATTTTATTTTATTTTATTTTTGCTGAAAAAAGTGTACTGAAATTGAGAATTTAGCTGAATGTAATTTATTTATATACACATGCATTTTCCTTCAGAGCGTCTGTAAATTTTGTTTAAACATCGATATTTTAGTATTAAAAATATAAATACTATAAATTACTACTCAAAGTTACTGCGTTTATTATAAAATAATATTATCAAAATTTCAAATAACAGAATAAAGTCTCTTTAAAAATTCATGCATTTTAATAGTGTAATTATTTTTATTTTTTATGGAAACAATATTGAAATGAAAAATTATATAACAAAAATCATACATCGACTTTCTACTTTTGTAAATATTAATGGATATACATAAAAATATAAGGATAATTTTATAATGAACAGTTAGCTTTTATTGGACCTGAAAATGTACAAATTTTGCGTTCGTTCCTAAAACAGCTTCAAAAACATTTATTTGATTTTATAGGTTTTTTTTTTTTTTTCCATATGAAAGAAAAAGAAAGAAATATTGTATTCCCTTAGTTATAATATATATATTGAAACATTACGTTCATGTAACGAGCAAAAACAATACATAAAACCCTTTAAATTTGCAAATTGTATTGGATACATTGGAAGAATGAAACAAAAAAGACTACTTTTTTTCAGATTTGAAAATCAAAACTGTCGTATTTTTCGCATAAATCTGATATTCTATAGATAAATGAATTTGTAATGTAATTTTCTATCAATGAATATCTCACAGAATTAAATTTTTAACTTATTAGATATATTTGGAAATACTGTTTTATATGACTGTTAGCGTGCAAGAACATTTTTTAGAGTTTTAATTTAATATCAATGCTTTTGTTTTTGAAATTTGTTCTTGAATGAAAGGTAGTTTTGATTAAAATTTTAAAGTTAAAAGACATTATCTTGCAACTTATGTTATAAGCACATAATAAGTTAAAATTAGATTAGATGTATTCAATTTAAAAATCCTTTAAAGAAATAGAAATTGAAGTGTCTGTTTTCATATATATTACTTATTTTTTATGATTGAATAAATAATTCAATATCTTTCACAGGAACATTTCAATTTTTTTTTGTCATGTATTTTGCAAAAATTTATTAGAATTTCTATTGCTTAGCCCTTCAGAATTTCTTTTTTAAAGATTTAGTTTTGTGTCTATTATAAAACTTTTAAGTGTGAAAAGCTATTACAATAATTCTGGTGATCTTGCAAGGCGAAAATTATATTCCTCACGCATTCTACTATTTTTTTTTTTCATGTGCGAATATCATTTAAAAAGAAAAAAAAAACTAAAGGGTTTTTTGTAAACTAGGAATGGTTCAATACAATTATCATAAAAGTAAATGATCACAAAAACAGTTTTTAATTAGTATGTCGTAATAGTATTTAATCATCGACGTATACAAAAGAGGAAACTCACTGGCTCAACACAGCAATGGCGATTATATGGGAGGTAGAGTTACAAATTTTGGTGTGCTGGTTGGTTTTAATACCCTGGCGCCACTAAGATGGATTTTCGCGAAATTCACTCCCGAAATATACTTGACTACTAAAAAAAGAAAAAATATATATATATTCTGTGATTTTTATTTTTTCTTTATTTTTAAGGCGGAAAAAATTTTCTGGGAGAATTTTTGCAAAATCCGGATTTTCAAGTAGAAATCTACCAATACTGCTACAAGAAAAAAAAAAAAAAAAAAAGCCGTGCATCTTCTTAAGTATATTTCCTAAAATCCCTTTTCGTTTTTCCGCGATGTTCAATTATGGGCGGGAGTTACGAGGGGGCAGATTCGAGATCCACTTTTAGCACTAAATTTGTCCTGGGGAATCTATAAGAGCTGAAGTCATGAATATTGATGTGCGGGTTGTTTACGTGTATACATCATCCACTGTGACGGAATTTTGCGAAACTCCCCGTTTAATTCCTCCCATCCTTGCGAGCGGGAGAAATAAACACGTTTCCAAGCGTAACTTGCTGTAATTCATCTCAGTAAGATTGACTTTTATGTGTGGGTTGGTTATGCGTACCCGATATGCACTATAAAGTTATTTTGCGAAAATTCCCCCTTCCCGCCTTTAAATGTCGAGGAGATACGTTTTCAAGAGTAATTATGCTCTCAGTTATATCAGGAAAGCGATTTTTTTGATATGTCGATTGGTTAAGCATAACCAACACATACTACAAAGGGATTTTGCCAGATACCTCCCTACAAACCCTTCCGGGTAAAAGGGGGTAAAAAACATGTTTCCATGAATAACTGTGCTCCAAATTATCTTAGAAAGGCGACTTTCAATGTGTGGGTTTTGTTATGTGTATCTAACACGTAGTGTAAAGAGATTGAGCGAAATTCCAACCGTTTTTTTCTGTAAGAGCGGGGGGAGGGCAAGAAACACCCAATTATGTCAAAAATATCTTAGGAAGGCCATTTTTTAATGTGTCGATTCGTTATGTATCCATAACAAGCATTATAAAGTGATTTTGCAAAAAACCACTTCCGCTCTTGTTGCGGCGAGGCAAAAAAACCCGTTTTCAAGCTTAACTCTGCTCCAAATTATCTAACAATGGAGAGTTTTGGTGTGAGGGTGTTGGATAAGAGTACGCAATATGCACTTTGATGGGATTTTGAGAAACTTCTAACTCTACTCAAACAGAAGGAACAAGTATAAAGCGGCTAAGGCGATGCCGAAGGCAATGGAGGCTCGAAATTCCCATGTCGCGGGCGGAAAAAAACATTACAGCAGTTAACATGAACTTTAATTGAGGTTTTGACTCATTCCAATGATTATTTGTATTTTTTTATTTTTTAAATTTCTTTTATTAATAATATGGAATTGTGAGAATTCCTTTAAATATAGTGACTAGCGAAGCGGGCAAAGCCTGCTAGCTTTTTGTCTTTTTTCCTACGGAGACAAATGTTAGTGATTAAATGACATTGTGTACGTCTGAGGGAAACTATTTACTGATAAATGCACTGCTTTTGACGCACTTACGATTAAAAAACACAATTTTTTGTTGATGAGAAATAATGAAAAACTTCGCTTGAAAGGTCATTTGGTTGTTCTTGTAAATAGAATGAATGAAAATATCATGCTTTGTATAAAAATTTTTATTTTTAAGAAACTGTAATTTTTTGAACAAGAATTTAGTGTTTTGTAGCTTTAAACTAGTATTAAAATAACGATAATTATTTTCACCCTACTTTAGGTATTCAGACAAAATGGTGTGATTTTCGAAATGTATTTAGAAGAAAATAGGTGAATATAAAATACCATTTGTATTTGAGCTCACTATATTAAATTGAAGTATTTTGGAACATTGTGAATTCGACTACTCGAAACTTTCAAGTGTTGTTAATGTATTTTAATTTTTTTATGTTGAATAGACGTTTACATGATATTTTTTTTTTTTTTTTTTTCTAAGGGAAAAAAAAAAAAACAATTTTCTTGTTCTATATAGCAAGCGGATAATATGGAATAGTTACGATTGCAAATGGGGAACACCCATTTTCTTATAGGATAATATAGAATAGGGAAGTATTTTTAAAGAAAATCATGAATAATTCCATTTTATTTTGAAATTATTATTGAAAATAAACAGTATTGAAAAATATTATCAACATTCAAGTTTTACAGAAATAGCAAATAGTATGGAATAGTTGATATTTCATATTATCCGAATCACCATCTTCGAGAACAAATCAAACTCAACCACCTGTTGACAGTAATAGATTCATGGGAATCAGAATACAAACTAACTCAACTCCCCTACTAGAAATGACACTACTTTTTGAATAATTTTACTTCTTCGTGAGCAGATTACAGAATTTGTAATACTTACCTCCAGAAAAGTCTTAAGCTTAATAAACCTAAAATGTTAGATTGCACAAAAACTGCTCTTTTCTCTGACACGAGTGAACTACCATACATATTTTAAGGCCCAGTGAAGACGTTTGACGTGCTTCCGATAGGTTGAAGCATAGTACAGGTGAGATATAAAACACCATTCCATTTTACCCGACTATTTCATATTCCCGACCTTTCCTATACATGAAGCATTTGTTATTACATATTGTATATGAAATACACAGAGAATAATGAAAAACGTTTAAGTTTATAAAAAGCTAATTGTAATGTTGGCTTATTTTAAAAAGGATTCGCAACGCATATCATACAAATTATACAGATGAAAATATATATATATATGCGCAAAAACAATTTGTTTTCTCGAAAGAGGTTGCAGTTTTTAAAAAATTATTCGGTATTTCAGTGATTATTCGCTTTGAAAATGTATGTAATTCGTTCACAATATAATGCTCTTTATACTTTATTTCCCGTTTAATACAAACTTTTCACGAAAAAATTGTTATTGTAAGAGAAGTTGAATAAAACTCAAACAAAATTCAGAATAAGTTTCTAAAAAAAAAAAAAAAAAAAAAAATCGAATGTAGGATGTAAGTTAGGTAGTTGCTTTAGAATTGGACATTTAAATTTTTCATTGTTGAAAAAAAAAAAAAAAAAAAAAAAAAAAAAATACGTGTTTATCATTATTATTTTATTTTTCAGCATAAAATGAAATATGCTTTCACGCGAAAAATAAAAAGTTATAAAATATTAAATTTGCTCATACATATGAAAAAATGAAAATATAAAAATATGAAAATGAAGTAAAAAAACAACCATAACCTCTTTCAATATACCTCAATTTTAGATTTTTTTTTTCTTTTTTGCTTTGTTTAAACAGAATGTTTTGCGTACGGATGAATCGCTCTTGGCATAAAAGCTAACTCATGCATTATATTAAAAAGCTTTACTTATTGATAATCCTGGGTAATTTTTAGAAAATAAGCACATATTTGGAAAGAGCAGAAAAAATCCTATCGGTTGACACCATTTACATCAGGATACCTTAAATTGACGGCGAGCTACAAGCGCTAAAACATTGGCGAAGTTTAAAATCGAGTTGTCGCCAAATTGTTTAACCGGCAATTCCGCAAACACCATTCAAGCTACAATAGGTTAAATTTACCAAAATCTTCTCCATTCCACAAGCTTTAGAATGAGGCCACAATAAACCATATCGGTGTTCTACTTCAGGAGAAATTTAGCCTTTTTCTTGAAATACATTCATCACTGAACTCGACGTTCGTTGAGAAGGAGACTCACGGGGTGCCATGGTCGTTCCTGATTTCATGTTCGCCTTCAGCCCGCTGTTTTGTCAGATGCAAAAAAGAAAGTTTTAAAGACAAACAAAAAAAGTAGCAGTACTATTAAGTTTAAAAACACAATGGGGTGGAAACAAAAGAAGTATGAAGTTTCTCACGTCTTTCACAAAGGAATATGCAAAAAAAAAAAAAAAAAAAAAAAAAAAAAAAAAAGACGCATCTTTCACAAAGGAATATGCAAAAAAAATGACGTATCTCAGCCGCTGCTGAAATTGGTCATTCATTCGCTTTGAAAATGTATGTAGTTCGTTCACAATATAATGCTCTTTATACTTTATTTCCCGTTTAATACAAACTTTTCACGAAAAAATTGTTATTGTAAGAGAAGTTGAATAAAACTTAAACAAAATTCAGAATTAGTTTCTAAAAAAAAAAAAAATCGAATGTAGGTTGTAAGTTATAAGGTAATGGACACTCTTATGTTTATCGCCTTTAGAAAATTCCTTTTCAAATCATATCCAATAGAAAAAGAATTCAAAAGAAATTTCCATGGCTTCGTTTCTCTATGAGCATTTGAAATATCCATCATTTTTTACTTACACTGTCTTATAATTCGTCATATTTAAAGCTTTAATCCGACACATAACTTTGAGACTTAAAAGATTTTCTTGAATGATCCTTACTTAAATTTCAATCCATGCAATGCATAATTTTTATCACAATTCATTTTTTACATGACAGATTAACAAAGGATAGAAATACCCTCAGAAAGAACGAGAAGATTAACAGCAAGGGTAACCATTGTGAATAGAAGTTGCTGCTACCACGATAGCAAGTACGTGAGTTAGCATCCTCTATCACGCAGGCCCTATTTAGAGATTGACATCGTATATATCTATTCCCGTTTCTTTTTGTTTCCTATAAAAATAATTTTAGAGTAATTCAAAAAAAGAAATTGATTATAAATAGCCTTAAAAAAGTTTCTATTTATTAAATTTTAACAGTTAGAAAACATCTTTCAACAATTTAGCATTATTCTTACTTTTAATAATAAAATAGGTTTAATATTTATAATGTTAAAAAGTTTAGTTCAGCATACTTTAATATTACTAAATAGTATTTTCCGTCTATATTTAAAGTTTTGTTCATTTTTAAAGAAAAGATGTGTTGCTTAAATAAATGAATAAATAAATAAAAATACTGTGGGGTTGATTTTCTTGCTGTTCTATATCATCATTTTACAAGCAATTATCTATATATATAAACGGCTAAGAGATTTCCTTGGACTCTGTTTGTCTGTATGTTGACGCACGTTGCCACCAACTTTCATACTTTACTTAAAAAAATCTAATTGTCCGATCTATAAGCTGTTTAATCCGACGGATTCAGAAAAAATGCCCCTTTCATTTGGTACCTTATTTGTAACAAATTTTGATTAGTTTTTTAAAATTAATTAAATTTGAAAATAATAAACTGGTAGTTGCTTTAAAATTGGACATTTAAATATTCCATTGTTGAAAAAAAAAAAAAAAAAAAAAACCTGTTATCATTATTATTTTATTTTTCAGCATAAAATGAAATATGCTTTCACGCGAAAAATAAAAAGTTATAAAATATTAAATTTGCTCATACATATGAAAAAATGAAAATATGAAAATGAAGTAAAAAAAAAACAACCATAACCTTTTTCAATATACCTCAATTTTAGATTTCTTTTTTCTTTTTTGCTTTGTTTAAACAGTATGTTTTTCGTACGGATGAATCGCTCTTGGCATAAAAGCTAATTCATGTATTATATTAAAAAGCTTTACTTATTGATAATCCAGGGTAATTTTTAGAATTTTGATGCTGAAATAGATCGGACATTTTTCGCCAGGGACTCTAATTTCGCGAAAGCCATTTTAAGCCAAGTAACGCATAAACATATAAATAAATTATGAAATATAGAAAAACAGAAAAGAGAGAAAAGGAAAGGAAAAAGAAAGAAACAGAAAATATAATAGCATTAATTATGTATGGTTGTGTTAAATGGCGATAAAAATTCAAAAGTTGCCAAAGGGTTCCGTGATCAGGTTTACATATTTATTTATTTAATTATTTTTCTATATACCGATTACTATTAACTATCTCAACTACTATTATAACCACAAAAAATTAATTGTCTCATGCGATAGATATAGCCGATCATAGCGCCGATCATTACGACATTGCACAGACGATAACAAAAGTCTCCGAACACTAGCAAAAATTCTTATATTAAAAGATACACTTAATACAGTGTTGTTTAATAAATCCTTGTCGAATCCTGTTTTTAGACTGACTAAGAACAGAATTCGACAAGGATTTATTTAACAAAACTGTATTAAGTGTATTTTTTTTACATAGGAATTTTTGCTAGTGTTCGGAGACTTTTGTTACCGACTGTAATATTATATTTGGCGTGAAATCGTTGTCATTTTATGTTTGATCGAATAAATCAAATAAATATAGAAAATAACGTAAAAGAAAATATTATGTACATCATTTATAGTGTTGTTCCATATGTAACTAGGATTCAAATATAAAATTGCTACAGTCGGTAACAAAAGTGTCCGAACACTAGCAAAAATTACTATGTAAAAAAGTACACTTCATACGGTTTTGTTAAATTAATCCTTGTTGAATCCTCTTCTTAGTCAGTCTAAGAACATGATTCGATAAGGATTTATTTTACAGAACCGTGTAAAGTGTACTTTTTTTTAAATAGGAATTTTTGATAATGTTCGGACACTTTTGTTACCGACTGTACTTCAATTTTTTCGATACTGTCCTTTTCGAAACTGCCATCGGATAAGCACCCAACTGGAAGCCCACTGGCACCCTATTGTCACAGGCAATAGTGACATGCCCCCGAGAGTCTGCGAAGGAGTGGGTCGCATCTGAAGGCTCCGAAACGAGCTTTGAAAAAAATTCATGATTTTTTTTATTTTTATTTATTTTTTTATTTTTATTTTTATTTTTATTTTTATTTTTTATTTTTTTATTATTTTTTTGTTTTTATTTATTTATTTTTTATGAAACGATGTACAAAAGAGTTTCCTTTAAATATAGTGACCAGTGAAGCAAGCAAAGCCTTCGTTGATTCACTACCTCTATTGATTTCGTGAATTTAAAAATGGTTTCGTTAACAAACTTTGATCTGTTGGCACGCTCACAGTATTAGGCCGAGTTTTATACATTTTGAGTTTGATTTTGAGATATTTCTCTCATTTGGAATTCGGTTTGTTCCCGAACCGGGGCTTTTCTAGTATAGTTTTATTTGTGCTGTTGCATCGTGTCATGTTTGTGGAAATTTTGGCTAATAACTATTATTTATTATATCACATTATTGCTTTTACTCGTAATTATATTACAAAATACCAAATACCCTACAAACAAATATGAGTTTTTGGCCCATAAACAAATATTTGGCTCGCAGCGGTTGACTATTGGTTAGTTGTAATAATGTCGGTCGGCCCAAAATCACATTTTTTGCCCTCTTCGTCGACATTCTATTTGTTAGGTTGCTACGGTGTCTCACCATTAAAAAAAAAAAAAAAAAAGTTATGAGTCCAACAATAATTGATGCGTTAAATTTGCATATAATGGGTCATTTCTTTGCATATAATGGCTCCTTTCTTTGCATATAATGGCATTTGCTTATAATGACTCATTTATACGCAAGACAGTATAGAAAATAGCAAATAATAAATGCCAATATGTATTGCAAAGTAAAATGCTGCATATGAGCCAATAGTTTCACAACGATCCATCTAACAAAAGCCATACATCCAACAAAAAGCACAACGAAAACAGCAGTTGTTTCAATGTTTGCTCACATAAATTTTATTTGTAGAGTATGCCCATTTTTAAAACAGAAAGAAATAGGTGGTACTTTTACGTTACTAAGAATGTCATAATAAAATGGTAGAAGTAAAATTACCAAATTAACACGAAATCTCTATTTAACTAAAAGTAATATGTCATAAAAAGCAAGTTAATGAAAGTTCATTCATTTGTATATTTTCAATCTCAAAGACGTCTTAGGCAAAGTTGTGATTTATTGTCGGAATAAGTTATGCTTCCATAGGCTTCCAGCGATCACTTTCCTTAAAGTAAATTCTAAAAATAGAGTAAAATACTTTGAAGATTATTCATAGGCACAGAATATAAGCGGCATATTTAGTTGAAGATAAGCCATGTATAGAAGAACATCATGTCAGAGAGAAAAGAAATATGCCTTAGATTATTATTACAAAAGCCAACTAATCTAGTTAAAACAGTCAGAGTTAAGTAATAAGAGTGAAGTCACATGTGCATGAAAATGTGATTATTTAGCGTATTTTTGATAAAACTGTCAGAGAGAAACACAAGTGTTGATTGATCTAAAATTCATCCAAGCATATATTGTCCTAATCTTTTATGAAGTTTTAAATAAATTTGCAAAACGAGCATGCATTTTGCGACGATAGTAAAATGACGCTTATCACAATACATAAATTATGCAAATAAAACTGGTTTCTAAAGAGTATTTATAACACATATTTTGAATTTAATTTTAATAATTAAATGTCCTGATAGACGTCTGGTAATCTAAAGTAATTTAATGCATACTATTTATGTGTATTAGGGTCTTCAGGATTAAGGGTCCATAAGAAGGATTTTCGGCCCTAAGAAATTCCGCGTTCTTATTGTATTATGTAAATGATTAGACCACCATACACTGTAAAAAAAAAATAATAATAATAAAAAAAAAACTGTAAAATCACGGTATTTGACCGCATAATTTTAGGGGAAATTACCGTTTTGCAACCTAAACTGTCATAATCCGTAAATTAATGTTTTGGAAGTATAATTTAGAAATTACCGTATAATTTTACGGGAAACGACCGTTTTCCTAGCTAAACGATCGTATCCCGTAAATTGATGTTTCGAAAGCGTAATTTTTTGAAATTTTACGTGAAAAAGCCGTTAATCTACGCAAATTGCTCTTATCTTTCACCAAACCATTTTCTTATGGAAAAAATCGCTTTAAATGCTATCATTTCAGTGACATCAAGAGAAAATTCCATTTTCTTCCATTTTCAAACTGAAACTATGATTGTTATTTATACTAATTGAATGTGTTTAATTATGCACACATGACGCATAGAAAATCCATTGGTTTAATAAGCTATTGTTTTCTTAATTTAATTCAAAAAATTTCCATCTGACTGAAACTGAGTAATTGGTATTGATGAAATTGATTTTCTTCGTCAATTAACACGAAAACATTAAAAAAGAAAGCTAAAATGGTTTCTTGATTTGAAGCCAGATTTCTAAAACACAAACTACAACCTAATAATTGTTTTATCTACTAAATGCATTTTTTCAATTTTATTTATTTATTTATTTTTTTTTTAAGCATACAGCATTCTATTTGCTCTTAACCCTTTAGTTAAGCCTTAGAAAACGGAAAATTTTAATGTTGTTTCCACAATGCATTTTTTACAATATGCTAAAATAAAGTTTATTTCATTATGAAATGAGTATGTAATTAACCATTTGAAGGTAAGTCTTATGATTATTATGTATGATCTTCACTGTTAAAAAACAAAGCTGTTTTTCTGAATATGACCATCAGATATGTAGATTATATCATATATAGCAGGTTCTGCTCTCGAAATTCTTCAGTCCTTTTTTCATTCAATGATTTGGATTTTGGGAGTAAGGCCGATTGACTGCTATAGGTCCTAGGCCAGAGGGGGAGTGCCCTCCGTGGGGGGTCTTTCTAAAGGTTCCTAGGCAGTATTTACTCAAGTTTCGAAGAAAACCACAGAAAGCTCCGAACGACTAGGCCAACGAGCGCGACCTGGGATCGAACCCGGCATCTTATATTTACCAGCTTTGAGCGCAGAACCGCTTGACCGCTGGTGGGCTCCCTTCAATGGAACACAGCTTAAAAAAAAAAAAAAAAAAAAAAAAAAAACTTTTCTGCTATTCTAAAAAGTGCAAATACGCCTAAAACTTCATAAACACAGTTTGAAATCTGCCTTATAATGAAAACCTGTTTGGATGAATAAGAATTAGGCTCTAGTTATTTCTTTTTTGCACCCACTACTGAAACCATAAAGATCGAAAACCATGAAAAAAATCGTATTAATTGGAGATACAAATTCTCTGTATTTGTGTAAAAGATTTATTATTATTATTCAAAGTTTATTCTGCGTCTCGGTTATTTTCAGAGATCTCACATAGTTTTCAAATGTTTCATTTTGTTTTTGAAATAGGGTGAGAAATTCTCACCCATTATTTACCTCTAATGAGAAACTTGATATAAGACAACCTCTTTAGTGCTAGTGTTTACGAATAAAAAAGGCCCACCAGCGGCCGAGCGGTTCTGCGCTCAAAGCTGGTAGACGTGAGGTGCCGGGCTCGATCACAGGTCGCGCTCGTCAGCCTAACCGTTCGAAGTTTTCCGTGGTTTCCTCCGAAACGTGTAAATATGGGCTAGGAGCCCTCAGAAAGACCCCTCGGTGGGCACTCCCCCCTCAGGCCTAGGACCTACAGCAGCCAATCGGCCTTATTTTCAAATCCAATCCAGTCCGTTTACGAATAAAAATGATTTCGAAAAATAGTTAGATTTTCTTTCACAAAATTCAGTATCGTAGTCTTTATAGGGAAAAGAAAACTTTTGTTTTTCAATATGATAATTGACTGAGTTCTTAATTTTGTCAAAAATAGCAAATTTATATTTTAAAATAGTCTTAAAGTAAAATAATTTTTATGCATAGTTTGAACGTTAACAATTTAATCACTGTAAAAAATTTCTGTAAAAATAAAGCACTTTTTTTAACATAAATACAGCATAGGTTGCTGTAAATTTGGATAGCTAGTTCTGTAAAAATAATTGAAGATTTGTTACTTCACATTGTGCTGTAGATCGGTTTAAAAATTTTCCAGAAGTCTTCTAGTGCGTGTGACAAGTTTTATCAACTAGTCAGTTCTGATGTTGACTTTATCTGTTTTTGTAAAGTTTCGGTGATCCCAACAGCGCGGTTGGCAAAGCATTGGCCTCTGACACAGGTGATTGTGAGTTCGAATCCCGGGCTACCCAAGACGGTTTGCTTCGCATGAAGATTATTAAATTAACCTTTGCGTGTAAAAAAATAAATAAGTGTTTTAGTGTTGTGGAATTTTCCCTGCACGCATGTGTAATAATTGCAAGAAACTTTTTAAAGCATTCGAGAAACTCAAAATTTAACTTTTAATATTACGGTCAATGCTACTTTTTTTGCAGGTTGGTTGTATGTTTCATCACTACGTAAAATTACTGCCGATACATCATTCATCGTCTAAATGTATTTTTACGGGGTTTGGCTGGAATCTCGGCTGCCGGGCTTTGTCCGTAATTTTACTGCAGCATTTTTTACAGTGTTAAGGGAAAAAAATGAGGAGAATTAACTGGCAAAGTTCAATAAAGTTGCTATAAAATATGACACAACGCTTTCAATGCGGGTTATACTCACATGAAGGCTCACTGTGGACATTTTCTGAAATGTAAGCTCCCCCTGTGGGCGTATTGTTGCAAGTTATTTTAAGGTTATTGCAACGTTATTTTAGAATAGGATTTTTTGCATTCATTTTTATATTACAGATATACTTTAAAACTGTATTTTTTTTAATTAAAGTATTTATTTGTGTCATTGATTTTAGAAAGACGAATATTGGGTATATTCTTAATAAATAATGCAGCATTTAGATTGCAAAAGAAATGGCCGTGGATGGAGTTAAAGATTTTCAAATGACACAGATTCTACCTTCCACATTGAAAGTTTCTATGTTGTCTAAGGTATACACTAAGTACAGTCGGTAACAAAAGTGTCCGAACACTAGCAAAAATTCCTATGTAAAAAAAGTACACTTCATACGGTTTTGTTAAATAAATCCTTGTCAAATCCTGTTCTTAGTCAGTGTACTAACAAGATTCGATAAGGATTTATTTAACAAAACCGTATGAAGTGTACTTTTTTTACATAGGAATTTTTGCTAGTGTTCGGACTCTTTTGTTACCGACTGTAGATTAAAACAAACTTAAATATTTTTAAACAATATTTAATGTAACAAAGGTGCAATCTAAATTGATTTTAATTAAACAGAATCGATTTCTTCATTTTCATAACATTCTGACCAGTGAGAAGTATTAGTGTAAGCAATGTATTAAATTCGTTACCTCGTTAATGTAATTTTTGTTAGCTCGTTACAAAATATTTTTAAGATAAATATTTTATAAGAGTGTTTTCTTTTATGATGCTTTTAAAGGCAGTTATGACTGAGTAAAGTTTTACCAAAAATCATTCTCTCATTCCCGCATCTCAGAAACACCTCTGAATTTCCGAAAACTGTAAAAAGCGTGTTCAAACAATTTGATGGGATAATTCCTATTAAATACGTTTTTATTAACAGTCGGTAAAAAGAACTTACGCTTAATAAATTTAATAATTGTAGATAAAATTTTATGTTTTTTTATTTCATTTTTATGTATGAAATTAAGTATAAATTATATGATGTAAAAGTGTGATTTCACAAATTTTTAATTTTTTTTTTAATTTTTTTTATATATATATATACATTTTTTTATTACTTTTCTGACCATATTTAGCGCATTTTACTGTTAGAAAAATCACTATCATTATTTCAGAATATACGTCGAGTTGAAGGTTGTGAACCGCAAAATAATAAATGCTTTATCATTTACAATATTCTGTGATACGATATACAGCTTTCTTTTTTAGTAAATTATAATTATGTTTATTTGAATGAATAGTACCTTCAGTATTATTCTTGAATATGTATTCAGACAATTTCTATACACTAAGTAGCTGTTGCTGATATTAAAAATAAGCAATGCATCAGTAATAGAAGAAAAAAAGAAACAACTAATTTAGTATATACCCTTTATAATGAAGTGTATTTAAATTGCTTGATAATGTTACTTTTATTATTTTTATTTGTTTATTTGGCGAAACTATTAAATACACGGACAGTTTGAGAATAAAGCGGATTCTGAATTATTTATTACACGTCTAAATCTGAGCCAGGATTCAGCTATAGAAAATTTTATTTAAATAACAGCATTTTAAAATATAACCAAGATACCAGAATATAAGTAGGAAAGATCGTGACCTTGTAATATGCATAAGCGTCCAATCGCAATGTTTATGTTATTCCAGGAAATAAAATTAGTTAAATTTAAAGGTAAAGAATGCTCATAATTTGCATTAGAGGGTAAATATGCAAGTAAAATGTCAAGCAAAGTAGCTTATTTAAAAAAAATAAAAATAATAATAATAATAATAATAATAATAATAAAGAAAGAAAAGAAGAAAAAACATATTAAAATTAATAATCTGAAGTTTAAATAAGTCTGTAGCAACGTAATATAAAAGGTATTCTCAAAAGGAAAATAAATAATTTTGGCAACACTTTCGAAATTATTTTTTAGGATTCAAGCATTAAAAAAATCCAATTCATATGTCTTATGAAAAAAATGCAATGTTATCTTCAGTGGCCAAGACGTATGTACACGTCATGTGCTACACATACCACAGAGAACATGAAGTAGTTAGACGTCTACATGCAATTAAATAATTTCCGAATCAGTATACTATTAATTTAAGTTTTTACGGGAGTACAGTTTTTACGAGTGAAGTAAACGTACGTAAATAGTTTTCAAGAGTATTTCGATATTCGATATTAGATAAAAATTATATGTAAATACTTAACTGGTTCATTTTAAAATTACGACGATTTACGATATTTTTGAGGCGTATAAAAGTAAATTATTTTCCATTCAATAAATACTTAAATGCTATTCATTATTACGTTACTTTTATCAATAAATTGAGTTACATTTCAAATAATTCAAATAACTTTTCTTTTCCACACACAAAATCTCAAAAGCCATATTTTCATAAAGAAAAAAGAATGTATTATCCCGAATTGAATATTATGGCATTTAACATCTATTGAAAGAAATATAAACGTTCTTGATCTTATAAACTCAAATTTCATTTTTCCTGCTACAAACAATCACGAAATCTGATTAAGAACATGCTTCTTGTTCCGTTTTATCTATATTATTACTCCCGATGGTTTTTTTAAGCTTCATTGCATACTATCCTGTACATCATTTAAAAATTGATCACTCACCCAAGCACGAGAAGTTGTAATGCATTGCTGAATGTAAATGTAACCAAGACTTTCAGATACGGCTGTGCCTGCAGACATTCCCTCTACTCTTCCGTAGATAGAGAGAAAAACTGTTGCTGGAGGTTTTCCAGATCGCACTCGGGAGGGAGAACCCGGTTCAATAAATGTAGAAACATTAGATAATTAATAAAATTGAACAGACGTTTGTTATATTGGATGAAGAAGATTTTCTTCTTAAAATCCCCTATTCTGTTATCTTTTCTTTATAGATTTGATAATATTTTTTTGAACTAGTACATAAGCTCATGTTATAAATTAGTATTTATTTTTTCCATTACAAAACAGCTTTGGCAAAGGTATATTACTAGCTGAAGATTTCTCTTACTTGGAATTTATTCGCTATACAGAGTACATTGACAGCATTTACAGCAGCGTTTTAACATATGAAAATATTTATTTAAATAACCACTTGATGTATTTTTAAATATTCCAATAACATTCTAATATATTTTAATAATATATGTGTTTTATGGGAAAAAATTTATTCATTTTTTGATTCGTTTATTAAATAACTATTATGTTTAAATATTAAAATTTTGACTTTTGAGAAATAAGCAATTTATGATTGTTTTTTTAAACATTGTTTTTAATCTACGACAATTGTTTATGTGAATTTATCCTGGTATAGTATTGATATTTCATTAAACATATTTGTATTTCAATTGAAAAATAGCTCAAACACTGTTTATCAGAAATATATAATTTAATTTTATGTTAACGTTAAATAAATATTAATAAATATTGTTAACTATTATTACATTTACGCTTATAAAATGGAATCACTTTACAGCAGCAGCCATGGGGAACAGCGCTGTTTATGGAAAGAAAATTTGTCAAATTTTCTGGTTTTTCTGTTTTGGTTCATTTTTTATTTAAGAAATATATTAAGTTTAAACAACCAATCCTGGTTATGTCACATATTATGTAAGTATTTTGAAACATTATTGATCAATTAATTGTGTGTGCATATATAAGTTAAAATCAGTTATATTTTTGTTGTGTTGGTATTGTTTTGTATCTATCAATTGCTAAATTTTAAGGTTAAATTTTAATACGATATTTATCATTTATATATATATATATGCATTAAAATCTTATATTATCCAAAATTATGTTTACAAGATTACATAAAGTTTTAGCGCATTTTACATGAAATTTGCCTAAGATATTTAGAAATGTCTCTATCGTATTTCTATTATAAATGCTGTGTATTATGGATTCGAATCATAAACAAAGAGGGACGATTAAACTTCAAACAGGAGTGAATGATGATCTACAGTATCCCTGAAAAAATGTAGCTGGTAAGACATAAATATCCATTCTGTCGCCGCTTACCTATTTTATGTTTTGAGCAGAACTTGGGCATTCATAACAGCAAGAATCTGACTCCGATACGAAAACAAACAGTAAATAAGAATTTTTGTCTTCATTTTGCGACAAAGTAAAACGTTTTAACTATTTGGTTTTTTTCTGTATATTTTTCATGCTGAAGATAATAAGAATGTTAACGTAAAAAATATTCCTATCAGTTGTCATAAAAGCATTTCACATTTAGTAAAGTTTAACATATATTTAGATTATAAATAAAACACCGTTTTTCAATATTTGAATGATTGTCATTTGGTGTTATATCTTAAACTGAAGATTTATTGAAAATGAATTATTGTGAATAACTTTTATAATGTAACTTCAGGTTTCTTATGCTGTTCTTAACACTTTGCCGATCGATCAGAAAGATCTCCCCGTTTTATAAATTATCAGTACATGACAGATCAGGGCATTCTCCCCGTTTAGCAATAGGGCGCTCGGGGGGGGCACTACCGGGGCTCGGAATTTCCGAGTGGCACACGACAACAACAACAACAACAACAACAACAATAGCTGCGTTCTTTTGAGAAACAGAGTTAAAATGCTGTATGCTTGAAAAACTTCTCCCAAAAGATCGCACAAATGTAATATAACGCAATATTGTATGTACGTTTTTCAGAATATTTTCAATATATTACGATGGCCTTGCCCACACTAATTTGCTAACACTAAATTATCACTACAAGTGTTTAAAAATAACAAAATGAGTAGAAGCGTTATGTGATGGAAAGTTATGATACATATATAAGTGATATATATATGAAAACTGTGAAGCGACATTGCACAAACTTATTTTTACATCGATACCACACAGAATTACTAAAAATTATTGAATCAAATTTTTATCATTTGAATTAAAATAAATGAATTTCAATTATAGCATTATTATTTTGTTTTTTCAAATGTTTATAAAATCTTTATTGTTGCCTACATTTCGGAATTTCATTTGTTGTAGCTGTTAAAAAATGTGTGGTGGCTAGCTTATACTCAGGCTCAATTGGTTCGGTCAGCAAAGTGTCAACGTAAAAACTATTTGTTTCTAAAAAATAATTTAAAATAATAATGGAAGTAATAATATGCGCTTGTTCTAAAACATCTTATAATTAATGTTTGTAAAATTTATATTATTGAATGATTTTCATTATTTTATTTAAATAACACTTTTTTAACATTCTATATTTTTAATTGTGTTATTCCTTATACACTATCCACTAATAATTATTTGGACACTTTCGAATTAAGACTTTTGCAAGTACATAGAAAAAGTTTTTAGAAATTAACATGAAATGTTGACAGTATAAGGAATATGTCGTATCTCATATATATTAGCAAAAGTTTTTTTCCTGGAGAAGAAAAGGAACCCGTAAAAATAAAACGAAAATCAAAATGTTTTGAATCAACCTGTAAAAATAGCGCTTGAAATGCATTTTGTCTCTAGCATGTGATAATGAGTATTTTTCTAATTATCTGTATAAATTTTCATGAAGCTATCTCATATAGTCCTAGTTAAATAAAAGCTACTTTTTTAATTAAAGCACGTAAAGTATTAGATTCAGTGCAAAGTGTTTTTTTAAGAAACATAGCATACACAGTTAGACACAGCATACTGCAATCATAATACAAAAATGTTAACAGTCTTACAAAATAGGACTATTTTTACTAAATAATTGTTAACTACGCATGCGCAAGTTTATAAACTATTTCGACTGCATATTTTAATAGCCAAAATTATTGAGCTATTTATATAAATACCCAAACAAATATTGTATAAAATCAAAAAAAGTTATGACAGATAGAATGAACAGAATTTCAGTTCCTCTCAAAATAAAAGCAAATCTTTGAGAGGTTTTACACCCATTTTTATTTTTAATCTATCGATAATAATACATTGTTCGCTGATTGCAAATAAATATTGATAAAATCCCCTATCATCTACTTTTTCTTTTGAAAGAAACTGAAATTTTGTTCATTCATATCTCTCATATTTTTCTCTCTTTTTGAATTTGCACGGTATTTGTTTGGGGTTTTCATAAAAGTAGCGCAATACATTTATCTGTTAAATTATGTATATATATATTTTTAAAAGCTTGTACATGTGTAGTTAAAAAATATTTATTAAAAATGCTCATATTTTGTAAGATATTTAAAAATTTTTAATTCTGATAGCAGTATACTGTGCCTAATGTAGCTCGTCATGTTTCCTGAAAATGGCTTTGCAATAGGTTAATACCTTACATGATATAATTATAAAAGTGGTAACTGTTTTTCCACTTTTTTGAAGAAACCATTATATCTCCATTAATATATGTGGTAGCATCATAAACGTTTATACAGATAATTAAAAGAATCCTCATAATCCGATAACTACAGCCAAAACGCGTTTCAAGCATTACTTTTTATAGGTGACCAAAACATTATTGTGATCCAAAACATATTTGTACTAAAAGAACTGTTGTACAATCAATATTCAAACTAAAACCTTCTTCTATAAAACTAATGTAAACACTACCGGTTTCGAAATGGCGTAACTTTTCTTTCTCAGGTGCAAAAACGTGCTACTTTCTTGACGGCAAATGCAAGACACTGCCTTCCGTCTTGTTTTTGCCGCCAAAGCAGTAGCACATGTTTGCACCTGAGAAAGAAAGGCTACGTCCTTTCGAAACCGGTAATGTTTTCATTAGTTTTATAGAAGAAGTTTTTAGTTTGAATATTTTAATATTTCTTTAATTTTTAATTAGTCCCCGTTTTTCTCTTCGGGAGAAAATGTTTGCTGAAATATATGAGGTATAACATGTTCTTCATACTTCTGTAATTTCAAAATAATTCCTCAAGAATTTTTCTAGATATTTCATAAAACTAAGTTCTATTTACTTAACTGGTTTATTGCTGTGTTAAATGACAGTATTTTCGAGACAACGGGTTTACAAAAAAAGTCACAATCAACGACCACACAAAAATAATTGACCTATTTTAATGTAAAAGTTATTAATATATATATATATATATACACTACTGGCCATTAAAATTGCTACACCAAGAAGGAATGATAATAGCGGAATGAAATTTGTTGGACACATACATTATAGTAGGAAGAACAATTGATTAAAATTTCAGGAAATTTTGAGTAATAAGTACTGAGAAAACAGTACATAAAGCAGCGACCTCTGTGAGCAATAACAGCACATATCTGCCGAGGCATTGAATCGAACAGCGATTGGATGACATGTACGGGTTCAGCACTTCATGAAGTTTTAACACGATGCCACAATTCATCGATCGAAGTTACTGGTGAGGGGTGGGGGGCCAGTCGCTTTTCAACGATTAAACAGTCATTTTCATTGGTGCGCGATCACGAGAACGCGCTGGCCCGAGCAACAGTCGAACACATTCTGTATCAAAGAAGGTCCGGACAATACAAAAAACTTGCGGTCGTGCATTATCTTGCTTAAATTTTGCGCTACGGAGGCCTTGAATACAGGGCAGAGGGGCGGGCCTTAACTCATCAGAAATTTAATGGCCGCTGTTCAGAGTGCCAGGAATACGAACATGAAGTAATCGAGACCTGTATGCAATGGGAACCCATAACATCATTGCGAATGATGGACAGTATGATGATGTCGAATCCCAGCTGTCAATGTGCATTATTCATAATGTCGTTAAATACGGATAAGGCAATCTTGATGCTGTAAACAGGATTGTGATTTGTCTGAAAAGTGACTTCACGCCATTCCTGCGTCCAGGTTCATCGTTGATCACACATTAATGGCACCCATATGAGTGATGCAGTTTTGAGGGTAATCAGAATTTTTCTTGCCGCATACTGAATCACCACCTGGATTGATGGTATGTGATACCATTGGATACACGTCCCGGTCACCTCTTGTTTTCATTCCCGCCACTCTGAATACCAGCCATTACATTTCTGACGAGTTAAGGACCATCGCTCTGCCCTATGTTCAAGGCCTCCGAAGCGCAACATTTAAGCAGGGCAATGCACGACCGCAAGTTGTCCATATTGTCTGGACCTTCATTGATGCCGAATGTGATCGACTGTTGCTCTGGCCAGCGCGTTCTCCTGATCTTGCAACAATGAAAATGACTGTTTAGTCGTTGAAAAGTGACTGGCCCCCCACCACTCACCAGTAACTTCGATCGATGAATTGTGGCATCGAGTTAAAACTTCATGAAGTGCTCTACCCGTACATGTCATCCAATCGCTGTTCGATTCAATGCCTAGGCAGATATGTGCTGTTATTGCTCACAGAGGTCGCTGCTTTATGTACTGTTTTCTCAGTACATATTACTCCAAATTTCCTGAAATTGTAATATTGTTCTTCCTGCTATAATGTATGGGTCCAACAAATTTCATTCCGTTATTATCATTCCTTCTTGGTGTAGCAATTTTAATGGCCAGTAGTATATATATATTGCATCATTATATATATATTGCATATATATACTATTGCATAAATAAGTGTATTTTTCAGTAAATTAACACAAAAAATAATTATCGGGAAAATGCTACTTTGTATTTTATTTTAACTAGAAAATAACACAATGAACAAAATATATTTAAGATTAAGAAATTGACTCTCATTAACTTTTTTATCGTTTACTTCTAACTCATTAATGTTTGAATGGAGATTCAAGCTATTTTTAAACTATCTTTTTTCTTTTTTTCCCAGTGTTTTGCTTAGAGTCCCTTTCTTTCGTTTTTTCTTTTGTAAAAAATTACATATTTATTTCTTGTAAATCCAATTAAGCTAAAATCCTTAGTTTATTATGTTGGTCTAAGAATAATTTCTTAGGGGATGTTGCCTGAATATAGACCACTTCCTGAGGTTCTTTCTAAATTGTCCTTAACCATATTTGAATTTTTAGTGAATTCTAACGTGAATTTTTAGAAAACCGCTGAAAATTTCATACGGATAGATTGACGAGCGTTGCCTGGGTTTAAAAATGGTATCTTCCTTTTACCAAAGATGAGAGCCGATACTTTCGGTCACTGATGAGCTGCAGCTTAAAGAATCGAATGTTTTTTTTTTAATGCTTTGTACATACGAAAATTGCATCTAATTTAAATCATCACAGGTTTTTTTTTTTTTTTTTTTTTTTCATTTCTTATAAATATTACACAAAATTTTATACGATGTTAATGGTTTTTTCCAGAATGTGAAAAGTTTATAACTAATACCCTTAATTAAGAACAATAAAAATGTATCAAATTATTAATGTAGCTAAACATTTCAGATTTATTTCATGATCCAAAAAATGTTTTATTTTGGATTTACGTATTAACATATAATTTGCATTAAAATGCTTCAAAAACTCTATTCTATCGTTTTAATTACATACTTCCATAATTTTTAATGGTTAAGTAATTAAACATTTCATACTGCTTACTTTTTCTAATTTATATGATATTTTTAAATATTTTACACCAGGGAATTTCTATATAATTAATTTATCCTATAAAAAGCTTTTTTGCAAATATTTTCGAGTTCTATGTTAATATATAAATTCTAAATTAATTTATCTTACGAATCACGAAAAGACACTTCAAATTTTGCAACATAAGTAATTTGTTACTTTTTTTATTGGAACTAATTAAAAGTATTGTGTTATAACTCTCCAAATGCTGAAATAAGCATTAAACAACATAAAAATATTTACGTAATTTTAATACGCATCGAAAGTATTTGTATTTAATAGAAATAGACACATTTTTCACTTGTAGTAGATCGTTTTAAAAGTTTCTTTAAAAGAGATTGCTTAAGACATATTTTGCATAAATAGTATAGTTTATCGTAGAATATAAACTAGTGGATCTGCATATTAGGAGCCTCAACGTCCTATTTGCATCACACATTATTCAACAGGTCATTTTTATTTATTCCTTATTATATAATATATATACTGATTCGATTCACTTGCTACCTAAACACGTACTTTCCTGAGGAGGGCTGCCGCCCCCTCAACCCCCCGCTGTATCTCTCTTTCTATAACTATCTGTATATCATATATATGTATTCTTAATAACTGACAGTGTATTAGTATTTCCCTAAAATTTATAAATAATTGTAACAAATTTCATGGGAAAAGATTACATAGCGTATCGGAATTATTTTGTGTAACCCTCATTATATTTAATGGGGTTTTAACCATATCAAAATACAATTTTAAGAAATACCGACTACAGACCGTACTAGTACGAAATTCTTTTATGTATCCCGAAAAAGAAGCTACAGTAATACAGCTAATTGATTATAACTCATAAATTTGTCTAACGAATCTGACATCATTTGGATGATTACAGTACGTACCATCGGAATTTTTTTGTGTGGTCCCATAAATAAATTATTTAGTCTATACATACCCTTTTTCAAGAGTAAACATGCTTTTAAGCATCTTTATAATGTATGTTAATTCCATTATGTTCAATGCAGCATAAACGCATTAAAGAGCGCTTAAATAAAAATTCGTCCATGGGCTTTAATGTCACGAAATTCTTTTGTGTGTCTCTGTAAACTAAGCATAAACATTCTATACACCAGTAAAAATTATTCACCCTATCCTACGTTTTTCATAAATAATTGCTCGAAACTTGACATAATTTTGATGATTACGTGACAATGTCAGAACACTTTTGTAAGGTCCTGCACATTAATTAGGAAGCCTAAGAGCACATATTTTCTGCAAAAATATAAGTTTAAGAATCTCACTAATGTACGCTAATTTCATTTTGTTTATTGCAAAGTAACGATGTTAAAATGCGTTTAAACGAAATTCACCCTATATTCCGTAATGATAAGAATTTTGGCGTATCCTTTTACACAATTCATAAAAAATATACACATAAAAAATTATACAGCTGTTTCTATACAGAGCCTGAACGTGTGTACCAATTTGCAAGTCAATCGGATTTTTGCGGCCGCTACTGCGGTACATACAAATTCTGCCCATAGTCCGTAATGATAAGAAAATTTTTTGAACGAACTACACGAAATACACGAACTACAGATGGATTACACGCCCAAAACTAAGCTAATTCCGTGTGGCTCATAATCATGTGTGGCTCATAATCATCAAATTGTAAATCAATAGCGTGATTTTTGCGGCCGCTATCGCGGTACATAAAAATTCTTCCCATAGGTCGTAATGATAAGAAACACTCAGGCGTGTCCTTGTACACGAACTACAAATAGAATACACAATCAAAACTAAACACATAATTCTGTTGACCTCATGAATATGTGTACCAAATTGCAAATCAATAACGTATGATTTTTGCAGCCGCAATCGCGGTACATACTAATTCCTCCCATAGGCCGTAATGATAAGGAAAACTTCGGTGTGTCTCTGTACACGAACTACAAATGGAATACACACCCAAACCTATACAGCTAATTTCGTGGGGCTCATAAACATGTGTACCAAAGTGCAAGCTAATAGCGTGATTATTGCGTTTACTATCGCGCGACAAACAGACAAACAAACAGACACACAGACGAAACCCAAAATCTTTTGGAGTCTCAAGAGGGAGGCCTCCACTGACGTTTTGGTAACAAGATTTTATGGAAAACTGAAAATAATGCATATTGAGTTTGATATTATTTTAATTATTTAGGTTACAAATTACATTGACTGATTTAGATAGTCTCCTACATTTATTATACATAGAATCATAAAATTTTATATTTGTATAAATTATAAATAGATTATGGGAAAAAAACAAAAAAGAATTGTTTTGTATATATGAATATTTCATCAAATTTTCAGTTGGTAGTTTTTTTTATTTTTTTTTCTACTTGTTTGGATTATCATTTTTTTATTTTTTTTTATTTTTAAATTTAAAACATATTCTAGATTTATTTTAAAAGTTGGGTTAAAAAGACATATTTTGTTATCCGAAACATTAACTACAAATTGCAATTTTCTTGCAAAATCAACTCATTCTTCAAAGAAAACTCTCTGGTCATCACGTTAAATCAAAAAACTTGAATATCGTGTACCGTAGTCAATGACTAGCTCACTCGTTAATAAGATCATATTCTTTATAAGATCGTACATATACTTACTTTATGTAGTCAGTCTTATTATTTTAGACTATGGTCTCAACATTAGTCCTTTTTTTTCCCTTGTCATTGAAAATTAAAACATATTAACACATTTTAAAACATGGGGATTTATATAGGTTGCAATTTAAAAAAGCATAAGCGTGTGACTAAAGTTCGAGTCACTTTATAGTGATTACTGCCTACTTCAATCGTCAGCAGTGCACAGACAATGAAATATCTTGGGACAAATCTCTCCTTGCATCGTTTGGTAAAAAGTTACTTATCTTACTTGCGCTGGGGTGGGGATTTGTGTCATGGACGACAGTATTTTGGCACAGCGTGTGAATCTGTTGCTGTTGTAAAATAGTACCGTGGGTGAAGTAATGGCGATATTGAAATTAAATGCGGTGGAAACTTCGCTGCAACACGTGTCGTTGACTAAAAAAGCTCAGAATCGCTACCAGAGTGTCACGACTGACTGACAAGTTGAAGGATTACAGTTAAGAATTTAACATGCTAAATGAGTTAAGAGATTCTCATATTTCTGTCTAAGACCAAAGTACATACAGTGGGCCTTGATATATATGGGTTTCCAATGCAGGCGCATAGTCACTTTACCCATGCTGAGAAAACTGCATCAAAAACGTTCAGTGTGCACTGCAGTACCAAAAGAGTACTGCTAGTGATTAGTGAAAAGTTTTTTTTTTTTTTTTTTCTTTTTTTTTTTTTTCTAATGAATCGATTTTCCTGATGCATTTAACGAATAGACTTTCAGATGCCCAACAAAAACCGCCTGGCGATATTGCAATCATTTCTGGAACAATACAGTTTGCTAGTAGCAATAATATGTTGTGGGGAATATTTTTAATCTAAGTTCTGTTATACCCGATGAAAGTAAGCTTGAAAACTTGGATTATGTATCTATTGCTGTCGACCATTTTGACTGTGTTTTTTCAAAAGGAATGGGACGTTTGAGCACGACACAGCAAGAACCTTTTGTTAAAAACTGCTCGTGATTACTTCGAAGAGCACGACAAAATTTGTGTAGACGGCATACGAATTCACAAGATTCATAAAAATTTGGTCATTTTTTAGCATTATTTCGATCACTATAAGTTTGAATACTCCACTACCTACAAAGTTTGCTACAGCTGTTAAATACACTATAAAAATAATATTTCGATGTTTCACCCTGAAAAAAATTGAAATTAGAAAAAATTAGCTGCAAGCAACATTTTAACAAATTTGGGGCTTTACCAGTTTTGTAGTGCTATTTGAATAGAAAGAACCATTAAAATGTAGTTTACGTTTCAAGTAGTACTACTAAAATGGTGAATAATAGAGAACCACGTTTCTTAAAATGTTGGTTGCAGCTAAATATTTATATTTGTCACCTTTTTTCCACGCTGAAAAACTTCTCCGTATACTTCAAAGAAAAAAAAAAGAAATTGCAATTAAATTCAAATGCAGAATAATGTCTTAAGCACTCATGTGTTAATGCATTGGGTATAATAAAAAAAAAAAAAAAAAAAAAAAAAAAAAAGAATCGACAACTGTAAGACAGTTTGTAAAATAAGAAATTCATCCAAAATATCTGTAACTAATTTAAATATACGAGATGTTTGACTTGAAAACATTTTTAAATATATATACTTCATATTTTGTATAACTATCACATTTATATATTTTTGTTGCACAAAATCGTTCGAAAATTCAGAGCGTGAATCTATAAACAAAGAAAAAAGTGTGTGGCTGTATTTATTCTCTCTGAAGATCAGGCCATTGATTGAAATGATAAAAATCTTGGCAGAAGGCAGCATGGACTGTGCAGGTGCACCTCATTATGTGTCTATGATTTTCGAATTTGAATGTTTTTAATAGAATTTTTTACTCGAGTTTTTTTTTTTTTTCCCATTGTTTTTCTGTTTCACTGTCTTATATATTTGTTCTTTCGTTTCAGTCGTTTGCACTCCTTAAGAATGATTAATATAATGTTTAATTTTATTTAATTCATTCGCTTTAATTTTTTTCCGCACTCCGTCTCATGAATAAAAATGATTTATAGAAAATCCCAATTTTATAACATGGAAGAAATGCTTCAAATTTTTCGGAGCCGTTATATTTCATTTGTGATGTTTTTTCTTAATCACTGGATATAATTTGCTGAATCATGCAATCGATATATGGGTGATTCCACGGAAAACAGGATTTATGTCCGACACGTGACAGCTATAATTTCATTAAAAAAATATATAATTAAAAAATACAACGGAAAAAAATGTGCTTAAAAATCATATAAATTTATATGATTTTTTAAGCACAATTTTTTTTTTCCGTTTTACTTTTTAATTACAATTTTTTTAATGAAATCATAGCTGTCACGTGCCGGACATAATTGTCCTGTTTTCCGTGAAATAACCCATACATACACACACACACACACATTTATATATATGTATATATTTAATTAAATTAAATATAATATTCCAGATCAATAGTTGTTACTTGAAAACATAATGTTTATGCGGAGAGATACATTTTCTTTTGAAGGGGGAAGAAATTAATTAATTTTACGGATCGTTGTCAAAGTGTAATATAGAAGAAAAGATTAAATTTATTAAATTTTAAATTTATATAAATTTCATTACGATTTCTTTATACTTTTTATAATATGACTAATTTAGAATAATTATAAAGATATTGTAATTTGGAGTTCATTATCATGATGTAAGGTCTAGAAAAACCGCTTTAGTAGCACTAAAGTCTCACTTTAGTCTCACTTTAGTCTCACTAACACATAGTGGCAAAGTAAATATGTTCAGCAAGTGCTGAGATACAGCCATCTGTAAATTCGTAGTTTTTAACTAAAGGCAGAACAACCTGTCCTTTGATAACCAACCAGATTTAAATACACAGGTAATGTGTTGTCAAAAGCACTGATGAGCGTACTTAACATGAGGTGGGTGGGGAAGGCGCTGCCAAATGAAGCGGGTTCCCGAAGAAAAGTTTTGAGCCATTTCAATGTATTTTTAAAACTTTATTTATAATTTGATTTAAATATAGTAATAAAACATTTTTTGAAAGTTAATTTAAATAATGTGACCAACGAAGCGGGCAAAAGCTGCTAGTAAATTAATGAACGTAGTTACAAAATATGTTTTTCACAGGCTTAAAAATGAAAAATAAAATTTCGCAGAATCTTTCTTTTAAAAAGTAAAAAACATTCGCATCTGTATTTTTCTTTCAAAGTTTAATTGTTCAAATATAACTCTATAAATGCAAAAAGTTAAACTTATCTATTTATCTAACTATCTATATTTATAGCCTAAAGGAAATATCTCTATCTATCTATATACATATATCATTAATTTTAAAATTTATTATTTCTTACTAAATAATGCAAACCAGAGATGAAACGCAGATAAATGTTGCATTTCATCTCCATAAGTACCGATATTTGTATTTACTTCGAACACATTTTGCTTTTTACATCTACTCTTTTGCAATCACATCTGTTGAAAGTATATTTGTCAAGTGAACAAAAGAAAAGTTGATCTTAACAATGAGTGGGATATTTTGTACCATTGAAAAACTATATCAATGATTTTTGCCTTAGCGTAATGGTCACGTTTTCCAGAGTGTTATTTTCATCCTAAGCATCGATCCTACTGGAAATGGCATTTAGTAGACATTGTTTGGGTTAGAAAAATACTTTTTTTATATCAGCTACATTTTTTTATAGATACATCTGTCTGGAAAACTTTTAAAACTCTTAATATCTACATTTTAGACTTTATATATATTTTTCCAATTCAGGTTTTCTATAAATCCTATTAATATTACACAATTTGTGTAAGAAATTTGTACAAATAAAGTTTATTTACAAAAACAAACTTTAAACACAGCAACACAGAAAATATTTCTATAATACAAAAAAAAAAAAAAAAAAAAAAAAAGTTTACAATTAATTAATTTTATATTGTAAAAAAACGACGCATGAATTGTAGTTTGAGAATGTATATCTAAAATACACGAGAATAATCAACAAAAAATACTACAAATTAAAACGATGTTGAAGCAATTTTCTTTTTCCTGATTTATCATTGAAAAAGTAGTATTATCTTAGAAAAAAGTTATCTTACCTCCATAATTTGGGCGAACACGTTTGTCGTAACCTTTGTTGAAAAAACTGTTTAAAATTTCGGTGATGTTTAACTCTTTTTCGTCTCTGAAAAAGAACAGAAATATGTTATTGACTATAAAAAAATAAATGTATATTGTTTTAAACATTGTGATATTTCAAAACAGGGAAGACAAAGAGAGGAACGCCAAAGGAAAAAAAATAGCAGACAGCTGTTTCGGTAGCATTTAGCGTACCGTCATAAGTACATCTGATTCTACTGATGACGGTAAGCTAAATGCTACCGAAATAGCTGTCTGCTTTTTTATTTTATTGTGCGTTCCTGATTTTAATTATTTATCTATCGCGAAGTCTCTTGTTAATATTGTGATCATTATTCATTAGATTTTTAATTAATAGTATTAAAAAAGTTTTTTTGTTATTTAAAGAAAACAAAACCTCCGAAAATTTATCTTTCTTTTGTACATATGCAGCTACACACATAAAATTCAACTTACAAATGTATAATTTCGATAGACAAATTGTGCTAAAACATACACGAGAATTACAGGGTGGTTACAATTAAAACTACTCTAAAAACAACGTTGCTTTAGTTAAATCAGGCGAGCATATTCGTACAAAATATCTGTACTGATAAGTATAAAGGATTTAAGACCATATTCTTGATTTTTCAGGAGACGAAAAATAAAGTTTAACTAACTAAAAACTAATCAGAAGAATCGATTAGCAAAAAGGGATTATATTGGTTTATACGCTTTATACCATTCAGTGATTGTCAATCTTCATTTAATAAAGGGAAAAAATTTAATTAAATAGTTTATACCATACATGAATGGTAAATTTCTGACTTGAACCTTTTTTTACCAATCGATTTTCTCAAAGACTAAATGACATAGACTTAAATCCTTTATACCAATCGATTGAAAATTTTTTTCTGAGTCTGACTATGTACTTAACTCAAAATCTACATTTTTGGTCTTAAATCCTTTATACTTATCAGTACAGATATATGTGGACGATTTATTACAAGTCATTAATGAATTTAAATCAAATTAGGACAAAAGAAATGACAATAAACAACTAATAAACAACACAGCGCTTTGTATAAAAAAACATAAAATATAAGATATGGAATCACTCGTACCGAACGCTTAACGAATTTGAATATTTGTTGGTTAGTTTTGTACCAGTGTGGGTCATTCCATTGTAATAATTTGGCATTTTTTATGCAAATTACCACCTTGTCAAATTGTTGAGCTAAACGTTATCTTTATTTCTTGAACGAATGCAATGAATCTTCTTCGAACAAAGTTTGGTGACTATTTGGTATCTCATTTTAGCCTCCGGAATGCTGTTTATTGCGAAAATATAATTATCATGTAATAAAGACTAGTTACAAATAATAAAAAGAGAAATGAATGTGACAATGATATTGCATTTAAAGCTGTATATTTGAAGTTTTAAGCACTCACCCATATATGTAATGACACTATTTCATTAGCTTCGAAATAATAATGGGCTCATCTTATTAGTAATATCATTTTCAAGGACTTTACGTAATCAAACCGTTTTTGTTAATATGATTGAAATTTATAGAAAATACCTTGCAACAAATGGAAATTTTTTTAAAAAGAAATACATTTCAGTAGAAATCAGTATTTTAAGAATTTTAGATATTTTAAGACATCAAAAATAAACGTTAGACATTTTTAAAATCCAAACCTAGTGCCTAAGTACTGTTATAGTAAACATCTTTATTCCTATTCCAACATCTATTTTTAATCTACATAAAAACAGCAATTGAAAAATGTATAATAAAGTTAAACAAAATTTAGCTTGTATACACTATCTACCAAAAAGTATTTGGACAATTTTGACTTTAGACGTTTTGTCAAATATCTCGAAATATTCATGAAGAATTATGTTGAAACTTTGGAAATATAAAAAAACATGTTATACCTCACACATTTCAGCACAAAAGGTTTGATCTGAGAAGGAAAAAAGTACCATTAAAAAATTAAAGAAAAGTCAAAATATTTTGGATCACTCTGTAAAAAGTAATGCTTGAAATGCGTTTTGACTGTACCCAAGTAGCACAAGAACGTTCTTTGAACGTTTAATAACGGTTACAGTAGTTCAAACACCGTGTTTCGTGTCAATAGAACGTTCTATTGTACGTTCAAAAATAGTATTATTTAAAACGTTCTGAAAATGTCTGCTTTGTACCATCTATAACACGTACAATTCTAGTTCTATATAGAACGTTCAACTATATGACCGTCATAACACGTTCTGTAACAGTGTAATTATAACGAACATGACAAAAGGATTTTTAAGTATACTATTGGTAGGCAAACTAGTTTAATCATGAAAATTTTAGACTTCGGTTTTTGAATTTTTTACACGTTTTGTGGTGTGAAGAATCCGAAAATCAAAGGTTGGTATGGTGCCTGTTAATGGGTATCGGTGCCTATTAGTGTGTTAGTCTGTTAGTCCAGGTAAACGAAATCTTAACAACAAATGATTGCAGAGAAATCGGACCAGTTTTAAAATATCACGTATGATATCAATCCTATTCAGAGATTTGCAACATTCTAATTTAAAATCTTCGTCAGTTATTCGAAATTTATAATTTTTTAACATGATAGCGGATAGGGCCTTTTTTATATTTTCAGTTTAACGTTTTGTTAGCACGTCAATGAAGAATGCTCAACTAGAAGTAGTAGCGGTGAAGTGAAAAAAATTACAAAATTTTAAATTGGTGAAAATAAAATTGTGGATATTTTATTTCAAAAATCAATGGACAGAATTTAACGAAATTTGTTATATAATTGGAACTTGCCCTCAATTGGTGTTTTTTTTTAATTGCATATGGGATATTTCGCCTGATAGGTGGCGCTGCTACGTAGTGAATCCCACCAGTTATGTGATGGTTATATCTCAACTTCTATAGTGTACAAATTCATAAAACTTGATACACGGGGTGTATGTATAAGGAGCTGTATATACATTTTGAATGTATACATTGGCCAACAGGTGGCGTTACTAATCTGCAATTTAGTTACGTTATCTGAAAGGCAATATTTCAGCTCATGTGATTTAAAACAAAACTTAAACTTCTAAATTTTGTAATATACTGAAGTTATATGTGAAATCGATTTTATGTAAAACGTTACTGATGCACATCGGCCAACATGTGGCATGGCTATGTTGCAATTTAATCCCATAACGGGAACGAAATATCTCAACTTCTGTGATTTATAAATGTTGTAAAAGTTGTACGTGAAATTGCTAGTATATAAAACTCTACTGATTAACTTTGGGTGCTTATCGGACGACAGGTGGCGCTGCCACGTTCCAATTTATAAAAAGCCTATATTTTCTATTTACGGAAAGCCTATATCTCAGCTTCTATAATATATATACTCATCAAACCTTGTGTGTGACATACATTTGATATATTGTTGATACAACTTGGTTGTATAACCAGTAATACTCAATGATTTTTTTTCTTTATTTTATTTTAGTTTATTTTTATTTATTTTATTTATTTATTTATTTATTTTTTTTGGGGGGGGGGGGGTATTCATCGGACATCAATTTCTCTCCAAGGAATAAGTATCCATCATTCCCGAGGGAGGAGAAGGGGTGTATGGAAGATTTTTCAATATGTTTACCTTTAAAACGAATGGTTGAACCATCGATTTCTGATGATTTAAAAACAAATTTATCTACTTTTTTATCATTTTTCATAATAATAACAAAAATGAAAATCTTTAGAAAATTATGTTTTCTAAGATTATATTTTCTAGATCTAGCATAAAACTGATTGTATTCTGATTTATGAAAATCGTATGCATTCGCCAGAGGAAAGTATTTAGATAAATAATAAATTTAATAAATAACATGTTCTGTACTGCAAGAGTTTGAATGGGAAAATATGGACGAATGTTTTGTGATGGCCTCAATGTACAAGTTTTAAAAATGTTTAAGATTTGAGTCTAATGGAAATCGTGAACAAAAAAAAAAAAAAAATCCCGGATGTTATTGAATGAGTAATATAGTGCATGGTCAGCAGAATTGCAGTCACAAAGATTTTCGCGCTTTAATTTGCAGCTGTTGCGGGAAGTCAAACCAAACGGTTTGGCAACTTTATCGCTAATTTGGCTATATTTTCTCCTATCCTTAATTATTTCTTTTCTTTTATGCATTTTCTTATCCTTAGATAAGATACAGAAAGTATTGCTTTTGGGTTAAATTTTGGAAACTGCGTTTTTTAAATAGTTATGCGTTTTGAGGTCCCCTGAATCCAAAAATCAAGTTTTTAAGTTTGATCTCTGAGTGTGTATGTGTGTCTTTGTGTATGTCTATGCGTGTGTGCCTGTTATCAGCACAGCTAAAAAACAAATAATTCCAGAATATGAAAACTTAACATTCTAAATCAGTGTCATATAAGGATGCTGCACTTAGCTTTTCGTTGAGATCATGGAAATGGTTCGTGTACAGGGATATCAATAATAATTCAAATACATTAAGTATGTGGGTAAAATTTTTTGCTATTTACAGTTTAACATCTATAGCCTGTACTAAACAAAATGAAATGAACATATATTTTTTATATGCATAAAAGCATGTTTTGTGGAAAATATGGTATAAGAATCGTTCTCCTTTCCTTTACAGGTCTACCCAGGAATAAAAATTTCTTTATACCTATGCAGAGAACAAATTAAAAAAATTTTAAAGTAAAATTTTTAAGGCTTGTTTAGCGCATAATTACACGTTTTGAGGGTCCCTAAATACTAAAATGAAATTTTAAAATGTTAATCTTTGTGTATGTCTGTTATCAGCTAACTTTAGAACATATATTTACAGACAAATTAAATTTTGTATTTTGAAGTTGATTATGAGGTTGCTACTTAAAATATTTAACTAAGATTAATAAGCTTCAAAAGTGGTCAGATTGAAGTTGATTGAATAATTTCAAATGAACTTTTAAATTTAATATCAACCAAGAATTATTTATAGTAAGTACTATATTTAACCCCCCTCACTAAGAGAGTTATTCATCAAAATTTATTTGTTCCTAAAAGTAGTTTGAAATATTTGAAACGTAGATTTATATATAGTACTTGTTACCTTACACCTTAATCCGCAATTTGTGTTTATAGCATTCAAATGCTAGGTAAGAGTAAGAAAAAGTCGGATGAGTGCCACCAGATTATTATTAAAATTTAAATAAAAAACAGTCTTTTTTTTTAATATTGATAATATACAATTAACTAGTTAGTTGGCATAGGTGGACTCTGCTCAGTTCCCCATCTTATTTATGTTCTCATATATTTCTAGTGCGAGACATATTATAATCATGTTAAAAGAAATGAATTTCGCCAAAGCTTGATAGAGTGACAGAATGAAATCCCCGCCTAATAGGCTATCCTTCGTTCACTTCGATATATTTATCTTATTCTAATCTATTAATTTCTTTTATCAGGGTCAATTCCGTTGTTTAGTTTTCATGCTACTATTTCCAATGCAATAATCCTCAAAATTCATATTTATATGAAAAATGTACAATTTCGCTATGTTGATAAAATCGTAAATTACGAATAATTTACGAAATTTTCCTATTAGAATATTTGTATTCAATCATGTTCAAAAAAATATCCTAAATGTAATTTTGAAGTTGTCTAATGTATTTATGATCCTCAAAATGGAAGTTTATGCTCAATTTTACCCCATTCTGTCATTTTAAGTAAATCGTAAATTCCAAATAACTTACAAATTTTTTAAATTGGAAAAATCATAGTCTATGATATTCATGCCAGTATCTTAAATAATATTTCGAAAGTGGTTTGACATCTTTACGATGAAAATATCCCTCAAGATTGACGTTTATGTGAAATTTTGCTCTATCCTGCCATGTTAAGAAATTCGTAAACTTCCAATAACTTACGAAATTTTATATTGGAAAATTCATAGTCAATAATATTCATGCCAGTACCCTAAATAATATTTCAAAAGTAGTCTGACATCCTTACGATGAAAATATCTCTCAAAATTGACGTTTATGTCAAATTTTGTCCTATTCTGCCATGTTAAGAAATTCGTAAATATCCAATGACTTGCGAAATTTTCAAAGTAGCTTATTTATAGTTACTGATGTTCATTCCGGCATCAAAACTATTTTAAAACTGGTCTGACATTTTTACAGTAAAAAGTTTCCATTTAATGCACGTTTAAGTGAATTTTTGTCCTATTCTCCCATGTTAAGAAAATCGTAAATTTCTAATAACTTACAAAGTTTTTAAATTCGAATGTTGTAAATGAATAGGGTTCTTGCCAGTGTCGAAAGTAATACTTTAAAACTGATTTGACCTCTCTGCGACAATTTGTTCTTGAGGTACTGTGTACACAGACTAACACACTAACACACTAACCCACTAACAGACACCCTACAGACAGACACCATACAAATTTTGTCATTTTCGGATTCCTCACACCTGATAACGTGTAAAAAAGTCAAAAAACCGAGGTCGAAAATTTTCACGATACCTAAGTTCCCCATACCTATAGTATGATGGGGAACTAAAAGTAATTTTTATTTCATTATCTATTTATTTATTTATTTGGGTTTGGAAAGGGTCTGATAAATGAAAAAAAAAAAATATGTTTTATGATAAATCTATATTAATAAATCTGACTTTTGTCTGTAAATTTTTCGTAATTAAAAAATTTTGCGATATCTTGAAGTTCCACACATCATGAGAGCCAAAAATGATTTCAGAAAACTTTCTCTTTCTATATGTGAGTGCATGTGTGTGTCATTGTGTGTATGTTTATAACGCTATTTTTGTCAGGATATTACGTGAGAATGGCATCATTTTCCATTAATAAATTGCTTAGCCTCTGAATAAAAAAATTCTAATCTAATAAAGCCTCTGAAAATTAGATACAAAATAATAATACTAATACTTATTATAATAATAACAATAATAATAAATAAATAAATAAATAAAAATAAAATAAAAATAAAAAATCGTAGAAATGCATGCAATTTTTTCTTGTTGTTTTTATTCATTTCACCCCTTTCTTCATCGAGCCTGACTTTATCGGTTTTCGTCCGGACTGGGCTCGGGCCTTAAACTTTCGGCTCGTGCAGACCTCTGGTATAACAATTTGTATAAAAATGCACAGATTTTTTTTAACTAAGGAATGTGAAATGAATTTTCTTTTGTTCATATAATATTGATAATCATTCAAGAAAACTTTTTATAGAATCGGCAGCAAAATTACTGAACACATCCACATTTTTCATATACTTTTTTTTTTTTTTTTTTTTTTTTTTTAATAGTTTGACCGTTATTTTTTATCACAAACTTACTTTTCTATGAACAGCATAAGACTAAGATCATGACTCGATAAATATTTACTCAAGAAAACAATAATGTGCACGAAATTTTTATACAATATAAGAGCTATATAAAAAATAACCTATTTTAAACTTTTATTTTCCATATAAAGCTCTAAAGATAGATTTCAGGAGATTTCTTCTTCTTCATTTGAAATCAAGCATATTTTAAGGCATTAACTGTAGGGTTTATCACTAAATTAAACAATATAGTGAAGAAGAGATGGAAACTTTTTTATAAACAATAAGATTCGAATTATTTTTCTCTTTTGTTAATTACGAAATTTATTACTAAAAAATAAATAATTTCTGTATTATACTCGTATCAATAAAAATATAACTATTTTTTCGTTGAGTGATACAACTATAATACAAAATTAGTTATGCTGGGACCATCACAAAACTTTCTTTTATATCATTCTATATGAACAAAGTTAGCTACGATTAGCATTTGCAGAATTTTAATCAACTTACCATCATATAATAAACTTTTTATATGTGTAATTTCGTGTAATTTTCAGCAATAGATGCTGAAATGTAGACTGTAGACTGCAGACATCTAGAAATCGCAAAAAGTAATACCAGCACAACTTGTTTGCCAATTTGTTTCCGAATTCAACCAGAATAAATTTTAATAATATATTTTTCACATACCAAGTTTGTGGTATTTAAATGACAAAAGTTGAAATAAAATTTTAACTAAATGGGTAAAACTTCAACGTAGTAGCGCCACCTAACATAGACGATATGGAAAATTAATTTATTTAACTTTACAATAGCCATCTCACAAACGAAATGTGATGCTTTTAAATATCATAGAAACTGATATACTGCCTTCCCGTTAACAAGATTAAATTGCATCATAGCAGAAGCACCTGTCCACCGATATGCACCCAAATTGAATCAGCAGAGATTTACATAATGCTGATCTCATATATAACTTTAGTGCATTTATGTATCATACAAGTTCTGATACAACCTTTCCTTATATGGGATCACATTATATCAGCGCCACAAAATGGACGATAATATCTTAAAAGCTAATAAGCACTAATTTAATTCCTGGTCCATTCAAATGTTATGTTACTTTGCGTCAATTGCTTCGTGAGAAACCGCGTCCACATTTATTTATTTCTATTTATTTCTTTATTTTTTAACGAACTCACAGTCATTTTCAAGTGAAAAAAAAAGCCAAATCATACTCAGAAGTCACAAAACGTGTATATTTATCGAAAACCTGAAGTTAAACATTTTCACAAATCTAGTGCTTTTTTCTTATGTAAATAACAAACATAATAATAATAAACAGTGAAGTGATCATACGTTGTAAATAATCTATGATATTGTAAATTTAGAAGCTGAAACAATAAAAAAAAAATAAAGTAGCTAAAAATTTTGTTTTCCTTATTTATTTATTACTTTCTTCTATAATAAAAAGAAGAAAGGTTTGATTCGTAAATATTTTTGGCTCCCGCGTTTCGATAGATTTTTCCCTTTTTAAGATGTTCTAATAAAAAATTGATATTTCTTAGAAAATGCCAGTTTGTCTGTGTGTTTGGATATGTGTGATAAGAATTTTGTGTCAACTCTAGGTCAAAAACTAATGAACAGAATTTCCTGAAAACTTATATTTAGCTCCCCCTTGATATCAGTTAGTGATTATTACCCCCCCCCCCCTTTTTTTTTTTTTTTTTTTTTTTTTTTTACACATATAACGCTCAACAGGTCGCACTGTCATTTATTTTTTTCAAAATTTTTAATATTACAATAGAGGAAAAAATTTCTTATAAATACACACAATAGGGATTTCTTTAGTTGAACATTGTCAAACTGATTTTTTAAAAAATATTAACGGTGAACAAGACTTTTAACAAGAAGAATAGCAATCCTTCCCCCCTCCCTCGGGTGTGTAAATTTTTATAATATTTTTTTAAAATTACGCCTTGATATCTTTTAAAACGAACGGTTGAATCAATTATCTGTGATAATGTAAAACAAAGTTATCGATATTTAAAAAAAAAAAAGTTAATATTATTATATATATATATATATTATTTTGTTTTTCAATTTTACTGTGTAAAATGTGTGATTTGATCTAAACTATGTGAATTGTATTAGAAAATAAAGAAAAAAATTGTGTGATAGTCACAAGACACTAGTTTAACATTTCCTGTAATTTATTGTAATTGATTCATATAAGCAGGCATGCGATTATTTTAGTTGCGATCAAATTTTTATATTTTACTTCATAATAAACGTCAATTATTTTGTAAAATATTATTAAATAGATACGCAATAACACGTAATATTAAAAAAAAAAAAAAAAAAAAAATCCGAATAAAAATCTTGAGTTTTGTATTTCTCACAAAAATAATAAATATAATTAAAATAAATTCCTTTTCAATTAATAATATAAAAGTGATATACATTTTGCTGAATATTGAATCTTAAAAAAAAAAAAAAAACGAAAAAATTCGCCAAACTGTGAAATTTTTATTGGGTTTGCCAGTTATGACAACGGAAACACGAACACGGACTTCAAGGTCCAAGATAGATAACGGTAACTTTTTCTGTCTTTATTTTCATTGCGTTTGGTTTAAGATTAAGATTTCTTCCTGACATTTGGATACACTTTCACAGATAAGTTTATTCTACACAATTTTCATATGTCTAGTCTAGGATTTCCATAGTTTTGCCCAAATCTGCATTCAAATTTAACAAAATTAAATAAATTAAAGTTTTCAAAAACCATAAAAAATAAACAAATAAATAAATAAATAAAGAGTAATAATAATAATTTGAAAACTTTAATTTTTTAAATTTTTCATGCTAACTACCTTTTAATTATTTATTATTATTATTTTTTCCCCATTCGATTTTGTATTATTACAGTTTAATGTTAGATATATTTAAGTATATTTGTTTAGATTTTATTGTTAGACTGTAGTATTGTAAAATCAAGGGAAAAATAGTTAGCAGCCGGCTCTCTAAAAATTTTAAAAATATTTTAAATTTTAAAATTTATTTATTTTATATTTAAAAGATTTTCAAGAAATTTTATCATATTTTATATTGTTATATTTCAATGCATGTGTAAGTACAATTCATAAACTCTAAATCAATACTTCAAAATTAAATCTTCACAAAATCGATTTAAATAAAAATAAATAAATAGATTAATTAATTAATTTTTAATTTTTTTTAATACTTCTCTTAAATATTTTTATTTTCTCCCATTATTTGTACATTATTACTCTTTATCAATAGAATATATAACATATCTAGGTATTAATTTGTGAATTTATTGATAAGTTAAAGTTTTAAAAATAGTTCTATGTTTGAATGCCAAAAGTTTGCAATAAGTTTCAGTATTTAAACATATACAGTCGGTAACAAAAGTGTCCGAACACTAGCAAAAATTCCTATGTAAAAAAAGTACACTTCATACGGTTTTGTTAAATAAATCTTTATCGAATCCTGTTCTTACACTGACTAAGAATAGGATTCGACAAGGATTTATTTAATACATCCGTACAAAATGTACTTAATTTACATAGGAATTTTCGCTAGTGTTCGGACACTTTTGTTACCGACTGTATATATATATATATATATATATATATATATATATTTAACTTAACAATAAATTCGCAAATTAATTACCCAAATATGGTTAGGTTCTATTGTTAAAATGTATTAATGCAAAATCAAAGGGAAAAATAATAATTAGTCAGTAAGGAGCATCTTAAAACTTTTCAGTTTTCTTTAATTATAGTTTTCAAAAAAAAAAAAAAAAAAAAAAAAAATGAAAATACTGTATGTTATTATATTTGAAGACATGTACGTAAAATTTTATAACACAAAGGCACACGTACATACAAATGAATCACAAAATCCAAAGGGAAGAAAAATGAAAGAAAGAAAAAAAAAAAAAAAACATAGACAAACAATATGAAGGTGATTCTTAATATTTCTAAATGTTTTAAATTATTTTATTTTATTTATTATTATTATTTTATTATTTGTTTTGTTTGCAGAAACAACTTTTAATTAATTATTTATATATTGTTCAAAAAGTTTTACCACATTTTATACTGTTATATTTCACTGCATGGTGTATGTAAAATTTATAAACTCAAAATCAATAATTTAAATAAATTTTGCATACGCATGATTTGAAATATGAAAATATTAAGGAAATTTCACGGAATCTATTTAAATAAATAAATAAATAAATAAATAAATATATTTAACGTATTTAAAATACACCGCTGTTCAAAATTGAAGGAACAAACCTGCTTTCCTATTTTCTTCTTTTGTACATAACTTTTAAACAGGCTGGCATGTTCTTTATCATACCATTATTCGAATTTTACATAACTTTAGCATAAGCAATAATTTTAAAGTAATAATTATTAATTTTTCTCAAAAGTAAGCTTTGGAAAGAATGAAAAATTTCAACAATTTTAGTAAAGAAAACTTAATGAAAAATTGTGTTAATGATGCATTATAGACAAGTGGACACGCACATGCCCTCAAATGTTAAAAACAAAATCCTGATTTTTCTTTCTGTGTTCATTTCTCTTTTACTTTAATAACGGAATTTTTGAAAAAAAAAAAAAAAATAATAATAATAATAATTACTAATTTGTATAAACTGTGACCATCACCAAAAACGTCGATAAATAATTTAATAATGAACGTTTTATCCGATTTTCATGTTTCTATGTAAAATTAAAAAAAAATATTCACACGCGAAAAAATAAAGAAAGAAAAAAGAAAGAAAAAAAATGACTACAAGAAAAAATTTTCGGTTTTAATCTACAAATAAAATATAGATGCACGTACATCTTTAACCTATCTGTAATGCACCTTCATGACCATTTTTCATTAAGTTTTCTTTTCTAAAATTGCTGAAATTTTTCATTTTTTCAAAGTTTATTTTCGAGAAAAATTTACTGATTTTTAGTTTAAAAATTATTACTTATGCTAAAGTTATATAAAATTCGATTCATGGTATTTTAAAAAACATGCTATCCAAATTTTATACTTCTGTGTTTATTTGTTTAAGAATTATGTGGAAAAAAAGAAAACGAGGAAACAGTTTATTGTTTTAATTTTGTACACTTGGGTACTTCTTTTAACTAATTTTTATTTTTTGTTTTCCATTGACTCTGCATTATTATAGTTTAAAAATAGAATATGTAACATATCTGGGCATTAATCTGAGATCCCATTGATAACTAAATTTAATAAAAAATTTTTGTGTTGAATGCTAAAATTTGCAGTAAGTTTCAAAATTTAGACATAAAAATATATTTAAGTTTTTTTGCTTAACTTATTAAAATCAATATCAAAATATGGTTATATTCTATTGTTAAATTATAATGATGCAAAATCTAGCGGGGAATAATAATTAGTTAGCAGGGGGCATATATCTTAAATTTTTTCAAAATTCTCCAAATCTTGAATTTATTTATTTGTTTTTGAATTCAAATATTTATCCAGAATATTCAAAATACTTGATCGTTTCTTATACCATATTACAATGAGGACCCATACACAAAAAGGAAAAAAGAAAAGAAAAGAAAAATAAAGAAAGGAAGGAAAAAAAGAAAAAGAAAATAAGTATATAAAATAACAAGTGCAGAACTTTGAATAGACACTATAAAATTCAAGAATTCGAAGAAAATGGAAGAACTCGCAACAGTTGTTTCGGGTCGAGAAAAGACATAACCCTTCATCAACCGAACAAAGTAGGCACGAATGCTGCAAAAAAAACTGAAACGTAGCTCTTGTATTATTAGCACTCGTGCCTACTATGTTCGTCTGACGAAGGGTCGTGTCTTCTTTCGACCCGGAACAATTGTTGCGAGTTCTTCCATTTTATGATACATGAAAGACATTTTTAGCACGTACAAAGAACGTTCAAAAATTGTTTACATAACGTTGTGAGAACGTGTGTATAGAACGTTTTCAGAACGTTTCTACACTATTTTAGAACGTTTACAGTACGTTTTCTAGAACGTTCTGAAAATGTGTATAACGTTTTGAAAACGTTCTAAAAACGTTTAGAACGTTCTGAGACCGTATAAATAGAACGTTCTCAGAACGCTTCTATAACACCGATGGTGATAGTTACACGTTCTTTGAACGTTCTCTGAACCGTACTATTGTACGTCTTCAAGATGGACAGATAGACGTCTATAACACGTTCAGAGTGAACGTTCTTAGAACGTGTTTGCAGAACAATTTTTGAACGTTCAGAGAACGTTTCGGTGCTGCTTGGGTAGCGTGTGATTATGGGGATCCTTCTACTTATCTGCATAAATTGTTGTGAGGCTATCAAAATATTCAGGTATATATAGTGGTTTCTTTAAAAAATTCCAAATAAATAAATATCACTTTTATAATTATAACACATAGAGTATTAGTCCCAGTGCAAAGCAATTTTTAGAAAACTTGGCATGCTACATTAGCCACAGCATACTGCAATTGGAATGCAGAGGAGTTAAATATTTTACGAGATACGAACATTTTTACTAAATACGTTTTAACTAAGCATGCGCAAGCTTTTAAAAAAATTCATTTGCATAATTTAATAGCGAGAAGTATTGAGCAATTATATGAAATCTCCAAACAAATATCGTGTAATTTCTCAGAATTTCATTTACTTTAGAATTAAAAGCTACACTTTAAGGATTTTTACTCACATTTTTTTTTATTATTCAATCAATGCCCTATGTTAATATAGTGTTCGCCGATAGTACAGTCGGTAACAAAAGTGTCCGGACACTAGCAAAAATGCCTATGTAAAAAAATTACACTTAAAACTGTTTTGTTCAATAAATCCTTGTCGAATCCTGTTCTTAGTCAGTCTAAGAATATGATTCGACAAGGATTTATTTAACAAAACAGTATTAAATCTACTTTTTTCACATAGGAAATTTCGCTAGTGTTCGGATACTTTTGTTACCGACTGTAAATAAATATTAATTCATAACTTTTTGAAATTACACGATATTTAATTGGGGTTTTCATATAAGTAGCTCAATAATTTTCGTTATTACATTATGTAAATGAAATTTTTTAAAAGACTGCATGCGTACTTAAAAATTATTTAGTAAAAATGCTTATATTTTGCAAGATATTTAACATTTTTGCGTTTTGATTGCAATATGCTGTCTAATATAATACGCCAAGTTTTCAAAAAATGGCTTTGCACTTGGTCTAACGCCCTTAAGTTTAATAATTAAACAAAATTTTGAAACCACTATATCTCCATAAATATATACGATAGCCACATAGAAGAATTTGCATATACTTAAAAGAATTCTTATAATCACGAACTACAGCAAAAACGAATTTCGAGCATTGCTTTTTACAGGGTGATCCAAGATATTTTGATTTATGTTTAATTTTTTACTGGTCCTTTTTTCCACTCCAGGATAAAACTTCTGCTGAAATATATGAGGTATAACATGCTCCTTATTCTCCCAAATTTTCAAGGTAATTCCTCCTGAATTTTTCTGGATATTTGACAAAACTTCTAAATTCGAATGTGTCCAAATACTTATTGGTAGATAGTATAGTATACCTAAATATTAATTTATTAACTATTACGTGAAATTATCAAATGTTTTATTATTGCGCGTTGCATGTTCTCTAAAAAAAACATAAATTTGTGTTGCAAATTTATTCTCTTATATTTGAATAAAGAAAATAAATAGTACATCATTTATACGTAACATTTTAAATTACAATTTGCTGTGATTCACTTTATTTGTATAAGATTCCTCTTGATCTTTATAAAAAACCATGCTCTTAATTTTGCTACAACATATATATTGTTTTTTTTTTTTTATCCTTATGTAAGAAAAAAAAAATCGTGGTCGACTAAATACATTCGTAATAAAATCTTTTTGTAAAAAAATAGAACCGACTCCAAAAAGGAACTACTATTCAAACAACTAAAAATGAAAGAAAATTGGCAGAAAATGGAACCGTATATTGCGCCTAAAAGTATAAAATAATTTCCTTCGCCGAACAACCTATAACACTACAATTAATCATAACTTTTGAAGTCGGCGCAAAATTAAATAAAATTTAATTTGTTTTTAAAGGTTTGTCTTTAGATCGGTAGCAACGCTGTTGTCTCGAATGATCCATTTTCATGTTTCCTCTATTATTTTATCACTGTATACAATTGGTCCATTAGTAGCCTTTACATAGAACAGTAAACGTTCTTCACAATGCGGTATTTATGTTTCTACGAAGTTAGATCATCATTGATGGCTTTTGAATTTGGCGATAAAAATGTAAGGCAAAAATATACACGCAAGATGTATATTTTCATAATATATATTTGTACGATGTGTTGTTTCATATTCTTGATTACTCATTACTCTCTTGATATACCTTATTAAAATAATCATGATATCCCAAAGAAATTAAATATGTTTGCCAGATAATTTTGCGATTTTTCGTTCACCAAGGACGTCAGATACCAGCATCTTCACCAACTTTTGCTGCTTACGAAATCGTATTCGTTTTCTTGAATCAAAGTACTTTTCGGCTGCGTTTTGCAGGTAACAATGTGAGACGTGTATTTTGAATAGGATTTGATTTTTGCATTGAATAAAGGTATCAATTTTTATTTTATTTTGTGCCGACTTCAAAAGTTATGATTAACTGTAGTGTTATAGGTTGTTCGGCGAAGGAAATTATTTTTACTTTTAGGCGCAATCTACGGTTCCATTTTCTGCCAATTTTCTGTCATTTTTAGTTGTTTGAATAGTAGTTCCTTTTTGGAGTCGGTTCTATTTTTTTACAAAAAGATTTTATTTTTCTCTTTTCAGTGAAAACTTATTTATATAGCAGAGCATCAGAAGACGTTCGACGGAAGTTTCACAAATTGCAACTTCCAAGAAAAGGGACATTACTAAAAAAATGGTTTATGTCACTGAAAAATACATTAAATGCACCCAATGTGAACAAAAAAGTTACATCTCCATCTAGAAAGTTATTCACTCGAGAGAGAGTTGTGCCAGTTTTATTCTAGTCAAGTTATTTTTAAGTTGATTTTTCTGAAATGCTGCATTTTTAAATTGTGTCACTTTTCTTGCCTTTATCGGATATGACCAAAAAACTATCTATTGAACGAACATACGTTAAATAAAAAAGTCTTTAGAAATGTAAAGAAATTATACGCTGTATTCGTAACCGAAAATTCTGTTAGGCATATATATTGAACTTTACAGTAAATACGTGTCACCCGCTGCGCTGGAAATTGCGCAGCGTAAAGTTCAAACAAAGAGCAAAATATGCATTGCAGCTGAAGGACAGAAGTTTCAAAATCAATACTTACGCACTGCTTTTACCAGTGTAGCTGCTTGGGTTCAGCAGTTAGAGTGAGAACAGATTTTTTTGAGTATTCTGTAATTTGTTTATATCTTAATGAAATCCTAATGAAACTTATTTCAGGCCAAGATCATTACGACAACAAAAAAAGTATTAAAATTAAATTATCTTATAACGTAACAAATTTCAACAACAAAAACGAGAAACATGGTTTGTGTTGAGAACCTCTTTGTTTATGAAGTCGGCTTAAAACGCCTATGCGTTAATCGATGTGACCGCTTACAATAACCATACTTTGAATTTTACGTAGCATAAATGTCATCCGCTACGCTACAACATATGCAATGTTTTTCAAGTGCGCACAAAATAGGAAATTGTGTACAAACAAATGCACGTTTTAAGCGTTCTGTTTTTAGCATTAATGTCTAAACTATCTTTGCGTACTACATCGATGATGCTCTGCAATTTTATAATTCTCTTTTCTCCCCTGTCTTGAAACGTTTTCGAGATAGGATCACTAACTCCACTCTTTTCCACCAGGTAGCGCTTTAGGCGGTTGAATCGCGTAGCACATGTCCACTTTACTGTACCTACATACCACTTTTATGACTATAGCTGCAGCTGTTCAGCAGTTAAAAGAGTCGGGACTGACATTTTTGGGCACCCTGTATTTTCTTTTGATCGTGAAGATCTTACAATGGGACCTATTTCAGACCAAGACCTTTACGAAAAAAACAAAATGTTTAAAAATCGGATCATCCGTTCAGAAGTTATGAGGTAACAAACAAAAACAAAAACAAAAAAACATACGCTTTGAATTGAGAACCTCCTCCTTTTTGAAGTCGGTTAATTAAAGCATTTCTTACGAAGTTATAAACTTACAAACACCAACAACAACACATAGCAAGAATTAAGAACACCCTCCTTTCTGAATTTGGTTGAAAACGACTTTGCGCTAATCGATGTGACCGCTTACAGTAACAGTACTTTGAACCACAGAGTATACGTGTCATCCGCTATGCTGCAAAGCGTGCAACGTAGTTCAAGTGTGCACAGTGTAGGAAATTGCGAACAAACGCACGTTTTAAGCGTTCTATTTTTAGCAATAATGTCTAAAAACTGTCTTTTCGTAGTAAATCGATGATACTCTACAACTTCGTAATTAACTTTTCTCCCATCTTGAACCGTTTTTGAGATAGGAGCGCTAATGCCGCTGTTTTTCACCAGATGGCGCTTTATTTTCTTTAGATTGTAAAGATAATGGGACCTACTTCAGACCAAGATCTCTACAACAAAGCAAAAAATATCAAGTAACCGTTTTTTGAACTATATAGCGTATGTCTCACCAGCTACGCTACAACGTGAGCAATGTAGCTCAAGTGTGTATAGTGTAAGAAATTGCGAACAATAAAAAAGGCACGTTTTTAGCCTTGCACTTTTAGCATCAATGTCAAAACTATCTTTTCGTACTAAATCGATGATGCTCTGCAATTTTTTAATTCACTTTTTTCCCCTGTCTTGAACCGTTACCGAGAAAGAAACGCTAGCATGAATGTCTAAACTATCTTTTTGTACTAAATCTATGATAATCTTCAACTTTCTAATTCACTTTTTTTCTCTAGAACCCTTTTCGAGATAGGAACACTAACTGCACTATTTTCCACCAGGTGGCGCAGCAAACGGTTTAACCTTGTACTGCAGGGCCACTTTTCTATACTTACATACCATTTTTATCACTATAACTGCAGCCGTTTAGCATTTAAAAGAGTTGGGACGGATTTTTTGGGGTACTCTGTATTTTCTTTAGATCGTAAAGATATTACAATGGGACCTATTGCAGACCAAGACCTTTTCAACAAAACAAACAGTATCAAAATCGGAGCATCCGTTCAGAAGTTATGAGCTAACAAACATAAAAAAAACATACGGTTTGAATTGAGAACCTTCCTTCTTTTTTTGAAGTCGGTTAAATAAAAAAAACATATGCATTTGGTAAAATAAAATAAAAGGAAGGTTTTTGTGACTTCTTTTACATGCTTTTCTCACATTTTTCGAATTAAATCTTTTTGCATAGAATAAATTATACCAAATATACCTATATCTTACTTTTTACAGTGAGCTATCACGTATATATTTTATTATGAAAGTTTCACATGTAATTTTTCGACTTAAAAAACAGATATGCTAATTAGAAAACTTTGACATTATTCTCAATGCTATCGTGTAATTTTCATAACTGTATAAGTTAATACACACACACAAACACAAAAAAATATTTACAATGTCAGAAATAAAATAGCGCACAATATCCAGAAAACAAATAACATCACCTCGTCTCTGTTCTATGCTTGAAACAAGATTTGCTGTTAAATAATGCATTTCGTTTTGTCATAGTTCATTTAAAAACATACGGTTCTTCACAATTTCCATAAAAAAATATGTTGCGTAAAAATATGCGTTGAATATAAACGAGCTCTGATGAAACGAAAAACTAATTTTCACAATTTAATCATCATATATGATCTATTTTTAGAAGTGATTTTTGCACTGTTAGGCAGAGTGAATGTATATTTTTAAAAAATTGATTTAAATCTCTGAAGCAATTTCCTGTTTTGGAAAAGTTATTTAAGAAAAACTCTCTTAACGTATTTCTTGTGTTTTAAACTTTTAATTATAGGAATAAACTAAGTATTGCATAGATAAATGTTTATGAAATTTTCAGGAAATTTTGAAAAATTAAATTTTATTAATGACTGGACACGTGCAAATAAAATTTTAGAAATATATAATACAATTTAATTTTGATAAAAGTAAAATAGAACTAAAATTATTTTTCAAAAATATATGTCAAACTCATTCGATAATTTTTAGTTTCCTATAAATACGAGGAGGAACATTGGTTTTTGACGTTTTAACACATTTTGAGGTATAAAAAGTCTAGAAATTACAATATCGGTGCAGTGTCCCTCTATAGAAGCAGTTATTATTAAGGAGTTTGTTAGTTTATTAGTTAAATTTATAGACTCTGTACATGCTTTCTTCAGAATGTTTAATGTTATGAAGATTGGATTAATTTTAAAATAGCATTAAGGATACTGGGGAAACCCAATAAACTTTCAAACTTTCAAGACACAATTTTGAAAACTTTGTAAGTTATTCGAAATTTAATATTTTTTTTAAATTATAGAATACTGCAAGAATTGTTTAAACGTATATTATGATGATTATTTTTATCGTAAATAGGTCGGACTAGATTAAAAATATGATTTACGGTACTAGCGATAATCCTTTGTGATATCAAAGTTCTATATTGGAAACGTCATATGTTATTAGAAATTTGAGATTTTTTAACATAGAATAGGGCAAAGTTTCACATAAATATAAGTTACAATAATTATTTTAATGGTAAAGAGGTTGGACCAATTTCAAAATATTATACATGATACTGGCCATAACTATATTGAATACCAACATTCAACTTTAAAACTTTCTAAATTATTCGAAGTTTTGTTTTTCTTAACATGAGAGTAAAAAGGCAAAATTCTATATAAAAGAATATTATGATAATTATTTTTCTCCTAAAAAAGTCGAACCAGTTTTTAAATATCATTTTTACACCATCGATAACTCTATTGAATATTAAAATTCTACTTTCCAAACTTCGTAAGTTATTTGAAATTTTAAAAAAAATATATTATTATTATATATATATATAATCTTTGATTAGCGAATATAAACCTTTTGGGGGATTGGATTTTCGTAATGCTTTATACTTATTAATTCTAAATAATTATGAAGTTATAAAATACATTTTCTTCGTTATTTAAAATTATGCCAAGAATTAAACAGGAATAACCAGATAATTCATTAAAACTTGACAAAAATGTTTGATAAATACAGCATTAGCAGGCTGGGAGAACACGGTGGTTAAATTTTAATAAGATTTTCAAGTTTTAATGGAAAAAAAATCCCATAGAATATTTATAATAAACTGATTTAATATAATAGAAAAAGAGATGTTTATGTTATCTAATTAAGAATAGTTTAATATTTGTAATAAACTAATTTAATATACTAAAAAAGATATATTTATGTTAACTAATTAATTGAAAACTTATATATTATTATCATATATTCAATATAATCTATAAAATGCGCATAGAAGTCTTTGGATAGCGTATAATTAGGCAAAATATTACAAATAATTGGGTTTCTTTTTAAACTTTAATATGAAATCAAACAAGTGGAGTCCGAGAATGTGGTTTGCACTACAATGCTTCATTTGTAAATAATAAAATTAGATCGAGATTTTTTGCTCTACATATTGAGTTTCGTTTATATACTGCTTCTTGTAACTTTACTGTGGCTACTTGGATTTCCAAACTTAAACCTTCTTGAATTCTCCTTTTTGCACTATGTGGTGGACAAAGTGCATATTTTTCTATATGCTTTTATGCCTATATGTTTCCGAAAAAAAAAAAATGTTTCCCCATATGTTTCACTGACATTTAAGTTTTGAAAATGCAAATAATGCATGTAGTCCAGATCCCTCTATTCTTATTGTCAACGAACACCTGGATTGAATTAAATTACCACATGGTTGTTATTTCAGTTATAAAGGGCACACATATTGAAATATACCTGTGAATTTCACAAAATAAATGCTCTTGAATTAACTGCTTTGCCTTTAAAAGATACAGCACCATCTATGAACAAATTTGGAACCATTTTCTAATTTTCCTGAACAAGACCGGTTAAGAACACCGTTAAGAACAATGTTTGTACCGTTCTACAGTTTCTTTGACTTTCCAAACCACTACATTTGTTTATCAATTTTTATCATGAAAAATCTATACATTAAAAAAGTTATTTATTGTTCAAAAATACAGGTGGAAGAGTTTCTTTAAAAAAGGCGTATCTATACGAACCATGAAGAAGCATTGTAGTTCAAACCACATTCTCGTGTATTAATTACTCGATTTTATATTAAAGATTAAAGTATGTCAGGAACTTTTGGTCCGATCTGTACATTACAAGTTTTTTTTTTTTTTGCAACCTATTCAGTTTCAAATATGTAGTTAAATGTTAATGAAATTCTTTTGAAGTGTTTTAGAGATAATTGAAATAACGAATTTGAAAATTTAAATGTAATTAATGTTTAAAAAATTTCTTTATTGCAGAAGCATTTTAATAATAATAATTAAAAAAAATACACCATTCTATTTTGTCTCTTATTTTTCAGGTGGTTTTAAGAAGGGAAAGTTTGAAAACATTTTGGATAAGAAATTATTTAGATGACCTTTTCTTACGATAGTATTTTAATTAATAAATTAAATATTATATCACTGACTTTTATTCTTTTCATTTACTTTGTAAGTCAATTTAAAAGTTTAATAATCTTTTGGATAAATACTTTTTTAGAGCATGAAAATGAGATCCCAATTTAGAAATATGAAAATATTATCAGAATTTCAAAAAAAAAAAAAAAAAAAAAAAAACAGTGCGTGACATCAACACTCCACATTCATATAATTACGTGATACCGCACTTAAAATTCTTTCAAAATCCGATTGTATATGTATTCGGCAATCTCTTCACGCAGAAAGAAGTTAAATGTTCCAAAAGGGGCGTAGTAACTAAAAGATTCCGAGTTGAATTTTTACATTAAATTATAGGAAATAGTTACAGATATATCAACTTAAAATTCAAAGCTGGTATAGGATAAGCGGTACATCGTACAACTAAAAATCTGTCTCCCTAGAACAGTGCCAACTGCCTGAGGCAGTTGAACGTCGAAATACAGCCACTGGTAGTGGGATAGGTTAAAGAAACTTTAAAATATAAAGTAATAAGACATTACCTGAAACGTAATTTATAACGATTTCAATGGAATTTTTCAAAATTTTATTTATAGAGTGATACAAAATATATTAATTCTTTTTTTTTAATTAATTTATAGATTCAGATACATTAAGATCTACAATTCGAATTGCTGAAATTGCATTCCTGTTTTGTATCAAGCGTTTGTATTAGAAAAGCTGGTAATGCCTTCTAGTGAAATTTAAAAAAAAGTGACTAACTTATATTCTTAAAAAAAAAAAAACACTTAAAAAAGATGGAGTACATTTTAAGTATTAAAATTCTCCTCAATCTGACATTCATTTAAAAAAAAATAACATTAAATATCTTTATCTATTTATAACTTGTTAATATATGTCTATATATTGTTATAGCTGAAGTTATGACTCATGTTGCACCATTGTCCTATTTTTTTTCTCTCTATTGCACAGCGAGTATTTCTCAATTATCCCTCTAAACTTGAACCACACGCTAACTTATTTTTTAAAATACAGTCTTTTTCCACGCTTTGTTAACTTAATACTATGTGTTAAACAGAATAAACTAGAAAATATTTACTTTTTAAATTATAATTCAACTTACTTTCGTAGCTTTGAATTTATTTACAAATAAGCGTTTTGTATTTTAAATCTATTTTTCATATTTTACTATTTCATAAAACTATACAACGAATTTAAACTCCTTTTTATTGTCATATGCAAATGAAGTTGCTCTTTACAATTTCAGTTTCTTGATTATAAACAAGTATTTATAATTTCGAGTTGGCAGCAAATTTTAGTCTAATAATAATCTAAGTATTAACCTAATATACAAAAGCTAATAATATTTTTTTAAGTTTTAATAGGAAATTTTTCTTTAAAGGAATAAAATATTAAAAAGGTTAGCAGATGATGTTATGATTATCGAAGAAGATTATATCACTTGTCAAGCATTACTTTTTACAGGGTGATCCAAAACATTTTGATTTTTGTTTAATTTTTTAATAGTCTCCACTTCCTCTTCAGACGAAGCATTTACTGAAATATGTGAGGTATAATATGTTCTATACCTCCCCCCCCCCAAAAAAAAAAAAAAAAAAAAAAAAGAAAATCAAGATAATTCTTCAAGAATTTTTCAAGATATTTAACAAAACGTCTAAATTCGAAAATGTCCTAATATTTATTGGTAGATAGTGTAAATTAATATAGGAAACTGCATGTAAAAATATAATGAAGTTTAAGACCCGTATCAAACTGAGTTAAGTATGGGGACAGAACTTAATTAAAATATCGGCAAAAAAATCAAATTTTCCGGTTATATATTTCAGTATTAAAAAAAATCATCAAAAAATAGAACCATAAATTATTTTTAATGTTATAATTTGAAATGGACAAAGTAAAATATTTTTATACATTTTTTGTATCGATATGTATATCCTTTCTTAGTACTATTAATTGTTTAAAAGTAAAATGGTATACACGGTTTTTCTTATATTCTTTTAATCTATAAATTAGATAGGTCAATAAACTTAAATTAAAAATCTGTGAAACTTCCTATTCAACAGAACACTTTTTATAACACCTTTCTATTTAAAATTATTAAAAAAATTTATAAATTATATAACTAAACGCAGATTTCTGGTTTCTTAAAGAAGTCAAAGCTTTATTAAACAGAAACCATTCAAATAACTCAGTTCAGTTTAATGAATTGTGGAGAAGATTTAATCAAGGGTTTGGAAATAAAATATTTTAGAGGAATTAAACTGCAACATTATTAAAGATCTATATTGAGTATCTGTTTACTGAAAGCATTAGTCTATGAAATGTATCAAATTTCTATATAATGTATCAGATTATCATTAAATGTATCAAATTTCAAGAGCATATATTATGGTTACCGAATATGCCATAAAATATATAAATGAATATATTACATTATTTAAATGAATAAAATTTTGTAATTAAATGAATAACAATGTATTTGGTTATACATAGCATACTAGTTTTTAAAAGCAGTTGTTTATTGTTGTTTTTTATTTGTATTTATTATAACTTTGTATTTATTTTAAGTTAATATTATTTTTACTGGTCATTTTTAACAACATCATTTATCTGCACAAATACGATTCTAGTATGTGACACACGGTTGAACGTTTTGAAAATTCTGATGTCCTTACTAAAATATTCATAAAAGTAAATATATATATATATATATATATGTATATATATATATATGTATATGTTTATAGTATGTTGTGGCCACCACAAAACATTCCGTTATAATATTCTGTATAACAGCGCCACACTTTGTTTAAGGAAAAGTTTCTTCCCACAATAAAGATTTAACAAATGATGTTTGGTATAATTTTAATCAACGAATGCTAAGATGTAGCTGTGTGAAAAATGACATAAAGTAATATATAGCATCACCCCCGTCAGCCGATAGACGCCCAAATTAATCCATCGTTCGTATTTATTATGGTTATCTCACATATCAAATATGGTACATTTATATGCCGCAGATGTTCAAATTTATCCTTCCTTTTCAGAGAATAAATTGCAGAATAACAGAACCACGTGTCGGCCGATATACACACAAATCGAATCCTAATATCGTTTCATAATGATGCTCTTACATACCAAGATTTCGCCAGTTATACACGATAGAATATGAGACATAGCCTTCCCGTTCATGTGAAAAATTGATGAATACTATCTTCACTTGTCAGCCGCTATACAACAAATTGAATCATAATAGACCTCGCACATATTAGGTTTTCTTCAATTATACACAATAGAAGCTGAGATTTAATCTCCCTATAAAAAAGAGAAATCGTTGTATAGCAGCATGTCTTGTTGGAAGCTTTGCAAAAAAATCGATAGGCTTAATGTATGCCATGATTCAACTACATATAAATGTATATGAAAATTTGTACATTCGTTCTTGAGTTACAGTTGGCACAAAACTTTTATCTCATACACACGCAGACAGCCATTTTCTGAAAATGGTCAAATCGCGTTCGAAATCTCTCAAAACGTGTAAATCCATCAAAACAATTACTTTCAGTCATTTGTATTCACCAGAAAATAATTCCTCTATATTCATAAGGATTTTTTAAGCTTTTTTTTTTGAGAATTTTTTTTTTCTATACTTACCTTAAACTCGAAGAGCGTTAATTTGCTCAATGGAGACGATGTTTTTTATTTAACAATTTTCCTATCAATGCCATTCTCAGAAGATCCTAAAGAATTTTTCGAAATTAATTTCGCAATTTCCTGATGAATACTTATGATCACAGATATTTTGACAAAATTAAACTTTACAATATTGCCAGATCTGGCTAATTTTTTTTTTTCAATGATCACCAACAATTTTGAGAAGTGATATTTGGTATACATAATAGACAATCAATCTTCGAAGTGATTAGGTAAACGTTACAATTAAAAATTATTGGTGTTTATTGAATAAAAAATCCGCCAGATCTGGCAACACTGAAACTTTAATTAAAAACAACCATTATGATAGTATAATTTCCAACCATTATGATACAATAATTTATGAAATCCAATATTGTTGTATTCCTATAATATTCACTATTGTTCTTCACACAGGTATTTTCAAGTAATATATTTATCCAATCATTGCATGCACTCTGATGGATAGTTATAGTTCTAAGTATAATTTCCATAAAAATATATTCTAACCTATAAAGAATAAATTTTCAGTTAAAGAAACATATATATATATAAAAGATTGTTTCGAATACTTTATTTTTTATTTATTTATTTATTTATTTATTTTTTAATTTTGTTAAAATGAAGAAAGCTTAAAGTTTTAATATTACACTATTTTGAAATTCTAACATCCAAATAAAGATTTTAAGACATAATTGTTTATGCTTTAACAATTATAAGTTTGACGTTACATTTATTTTTCAAAACGTTTCAAAATATGTTCAAAAGTTCAAATTGAAATAAGAAATTTTTTATACATTTGACAGTAAATCATATTTGACTGACTGATTTTTACGCGTTGGAAGGATTGATTTTTATATACTCAATTTTCAAATAAACATATTTTATGTATTTTTAGTGCTACATTTTAACAAATGAAACTTTATACAACATTACTACGAACTTTTTCATAGTGTGTAGGACACAAAACATTCTTATTTATAAAATTTCAACTTTGTTATAAAGTTTTATTTCTTCATGTGTAAAAAATAAGACTATCGAAAATTGAAGTTTTCCTTATTTGAAAATCAATCAAGAGCTTCAAATTATCACTCTCTGCATCCAGAAACTATTATATACTGTCTTGTCAATCAATAAAAATGTTTTAAAGAAAATACTTATTGAAGTAACATACTGATCATCATTAGCTTGCTATTCATGTCGTAAATAAAAAGAAGGAGCCACATTCTTATCATCTGTTCCGTAAAGCATCAATACCCTTTAAATAATCTTCTGAGGAGATATTACTAAGAAATTCAGATGAAAATCAATTGGTTAAGCAGAATTAATCTTTCTTTTATGGTTGTTCTGTATCGTTCTGAATATATTTTCTGTTCATAAAAATGCTAGATAAGGAGTGTGTGTAAAGAACAGATTTCCAATCTGTATAATAAAAATATTTAAAGTACTTATTTTTTGTATGATATTTAAATTTTAGAAGCGTGTTTTATATTTCTATTGGTGGTTTTTCGAATAGATTAGAGATATATTTTATGCATAGCAAAAGAAAATATGTCGTGAATACATTTTAAAGAAATAAAGAAAAAAGTTTAATCAAACTGTCATCATCTAGAAATAAAGCTGAAGCTGTGATTTAAATTAACTATACACAGTGCGCTAGTGCTGTATTATATATGGCAGATTTTACTAGACTATTTATGACACTATTGTAAAATATATGTAATAGACTGTTAACGGAGCAATTTTTTACATTGTAATACAAGTCTCTGAAATCTAGACACAAATGTGTCTGAAATGATGTGTTCAATTCTAAGATGCAAAAAGTGTCTTATTTATTTAAGACACTTGAATTATCTTAAAACGAACACCGTTTCACACGCTTAAAGTGTCTGGAATTCCACCATCTCTGATCCTGACTACAGTAAATATTTTTCATAAATAAATAAATAAAAAGTTGCATGCTATTCAGTTTATCTGTGAAAAATAAATTTTAGAATATCATGGAGCATAAATGAAATGTTAACCTTTTTTACAAGAAAAATTTCCATTTTCCGAGTCTGGAATCAAATCCACTTCCAACGGATTAATAGGCGAACGTCTTCCTTGTCGTGGTACCATGATATAAGGAATGACTTGCTTGCTAGCGATATCATAAAAGTATCACCGAACAAAAGTCACTTAAGAATTGTCTCTTTTTTTTGACTAAATCGCTTTTATACATTCTAATTAAAACATTTAAAACTAATTATTATATATCATTGCCTTTTTCATTGTTTAGATATGACACCAGAGATTGCACTCTCCGCGTATAATATGTATCTCAAAAAAAAAATGTATATGTATATATATATACACATAAATTTAGCCTCAAGAGAAATAATTCTTCGCAACAGAATAGTGAATAAAGCACAATATTAGTTTTCTTGAAGTTTCAGAGCTTTATTTCGACCCTCGCATAAGAAGAAAGCATTTTTAATTAATTAATTTATTTATTTCTTTGTTTATTTGCCAAGGATTTACTAAACACGAGAATGCATGGACATCAAGAAACATATTGAGGGCGATGCGAAAAAAAGCAAGAGAAAAGTTTGCATATTCTCTTCAACACGAACAAACGTCATAGAGCAAACGTCGCAGAGTAATCTTTCCGCAAGCTCTACCCAACCAGTGTTGTGCACGAACGCGTTCATTTGAACGCGTTCGTGAGCGTAGCTCAAAAATTTTGAGTTTTGAGTTGAACTTCGCTCGTTTTTTAAATTATGAACTTGAGTTGAGCGTAGTTCGTTTTTTACACGAACTTGAGCGTGAAAAAGCAACTCAAGCTCAAACTCATATTAAATATTTGTCTGAAATATGAAAAGGAAAGTAGAAGAAGAAAAGGACAGAAAAGAAAATAACTCGGAAAAATGGATCTCGGAAAAAAGGGCATTTGTAATAAAAGGCACTGGTAAAAAGGGCACCAGATAAAAGGGCGCCCAGAAAAAAGGGCACCTGAAGAAAAAGGGCACCGGAAGAAAGGGTACTTTTGATATTTGCAAATCGCAAAAACAATAAACATCAACTAATGAATTTTAAGAATGATTTTCATAACATATTTTTAGAAATTTCAATCTATTAAATTGGTACCACTTTCACTTAGTATATACTTGGAGGAAGGGGGGGGGGGTCCAGGAGCATATTGAAAGAGAATAATTGTTTTTATATCTCCTTCTTACTGATTTTAATGAAATTTTGTCTAATAGTCACTTGCTGTTTATGACAAAAAATGCAGTGTCACACATACTTCGGGATCTGAAATTTTTTTTTTTCTTTTTAATATCATCTTGTTACCGATTTTAACGATATTCCGTATTATAACTATCACTTATTCTTTACGAAAATCATAATAAGTGTTATATATAGCTTAGGGGACAAGGGGTTTGCGTAGATGCAAAAGAGAATTTTTTATACCACTCTATTATAGATTGAAATAAAATTACAAAAGTGTTACACATATCTTGGAGGGTGGGGGGCAAAGGGGCGAAATGATTGTTTTTATATCACCATGTGAACTATTTCTTTGGAACTGTGTATAAATATAACATAATCTTTGTTAAAATTATAGTAAATGATATATAGTTGAAGGGAGGCAAGGGGGGGGGGATTTTCACTATTTCTTTTTTATGTCACATTTTGAGCTTTGTAATATAATTAAAAATTCTTTTTAATGTCAAAAACTTAAAATAACATATTACAAATTAAATTAAAAATATGTATATATTTCTTTCGTTTCGCACTCATTTTGCAACAATGCTCTATGATCTTATGTGAATGATTCTCAAAAATGGATCAACAATTGTTTACAAATTTAATGGATTATGTATAGGAAATAAGTACGCTATATTTTAAATATTGCGACAACGACCGATTAAACGTGTATTACGAGGATTATTTTAATCGTAAAGTTATCTGACCAGCTTTAAAATATCATTTATGACACTATCATGAACATTTTTGACTATAGACATTCCACTTTGAAATCTTTCTAAATTATTCAAAATTTCCGAATTTCTAAACATGGCAGAATAAGACAATATTTCCCAAACACTTGCTATATGAAGATTATTGGATTGGAAATACTATAGAATTGCATGAAAACTGAAATATAAAACTGACCTAAACAAAATTAAATAACAAATTAGGATAAGATAAATATATTGAAGCGGAAGGCGGGAGGGTATCCTAATAGTTGAGGAACTGCATTCTACAATCGAGCCAAATGATAAACAGACTTCATATCTTTTAACATGTACATAGTATGAGCTAAAGTAGAAATGTATGAGAACAAATATATGATGGGGATCTGAGCAGAGTTCAACTATTACAAATAGTTTATTTATACGACAATTTAAGTAAATTTAGAAAGTGTTTTAAATAAAAAAATGTATTATAAATAATAAAAGCACCAATTTCGCACACTTTAAGTTTTTAGACATAAAATAAAAATAAATAAACGCGAAGAATAAATCTAAATATGAATAAGAATTTCTTTTTTACGATACTTTTCGAATATAGACTTGTTGTTTTTCAACATTTTAAAACTTTACTCCCTCTCATATTCACAGTCAGATTTTTACTTCCTTTCTTTCTGATATAAAACGGCATTCTTTGAACTTATTAGAAGAATGTAAACAAAACTCTTCCCGCGAGTGAGACCACCTATTGAGTGAAGTCGTAAAAACAGGAAACAGGGGGCTTACCGATCTTTGTTGGTTGAAACTTGAATAATTGTTATCTGATGGCTATAATCAGATATCCAGATGTTGGAGCCACTGGGTATTGGTGACCACTTTCGACTTTTAAATACCCTCATTCAAAATAAAATAAAAAGAGGGGGACACTAGGAAAAGCGAATCTTTCTTTTCTTTCTCTTTTTTTGTGTGTGTTATAGTGTTTAGCTATAACACACACAAAAAAGCTAAAATTTATAACCAGAAATTGGTTACAGCTCAGATAGCATCTCACTCTTTTGATAGGATAGTGAATGTATGTTTCTCTGTTCGATTTATTTTCAAGGAAGAAAAAGAAATGGGGGAGAAAAAACGGGGATCGTTTTAGTAGAGTATTCTCATTTCTCAGTCATTCACTATCACTTTTAACACTTTTTACATTCCGTCGTAGTCATTTGCAAATATATCTGAAATTTCTCTGAGAAAGTAAGACCATGTGAAAAATATCAATATATAAAATTTTTCTTCAAGCTAATGAAAAACTATAATGGAAAGCAGTCTTTCTAAAAGATAAAGAAAAGGTGTATTAAACTATTACTATTTTGATATTTCATTTCAATTTTAATTAAAAAAAAAATATATTAAAAGAAAAAATAAGAATAGCATATAATTTCATTTTTAATAAAAGTTTAGATTTTTTTTTTTTTCGTTAATCAACAGAAAATGAATTTTAGAAAAGCAAAATCCATATAAGATTTGAAAAATTTCTTGAAGAATTCCAAAAATTATAATATATAATTTCTATATTATATTTCATTTTTATATAAAATATGTGGAATATATTATTATTATCATTTTAATTTTCATTTACAAAATATTATATTTACATTACTATATTTAAATATATATATCAGTTTTAAATTCATCGAAATTCGATAACAATTTAAAAATAGTTGTTGAAACATTGTTAGCGATATTTTTTATTATACTTTTTAAATGAAACACAATACTCTTTATAAATTTCAATTAATTTTGCTTACATGTTTCTTAAGAATTATTATTGATTATGTATTATTTATTATTGTTAAATTTTAAATCAAAATATTTTTTATCACATTTAAATACCTCAAAATTTTATAAAAGCACATAACAGCCAACAAAAAATATTAATTTCTATGCTTCTCTATGAGATAAAATTAAAAATATGTTATTAATTAGAACGTGAAAGTCATTCTTAATATAATTTTTAAGGAATATTTACTTTCGAGTGCGATTCAAATACAAGTATTTATTATTAAAAAAAAATAATAATAATTAAAAAGAAAATAAGAGAGTATTTATTACTTTAATCAACATATTAAAAATATGTAAAATTGCTATATTATTTCATCATTCATTCTAGTACATAGAAACCAGGAAGTAAAACCTTGATGAGATGATAATTATTAAGAATTTAAAAAAGAACATATATATGAGTGTTTATATCATTATTATGTTTAAATCATAATTATTCAAATTTCTTTTTCATGATTAACTATCTCGAAATTCCATAAGATCAACAGCGTGCTTTAAGAATAGAAAATTCCATGTTTATCTATAAACAGATATTGAAAACACAATTTTCTTTAGAGACTATATACAGCTTTTATTATTAAAAATATATAAAATGATGAAATTCATTTATTAATTTAAGCAAAATATAAAATGATTTCTACCTATATTATTCATTTATTTATTTTTCATTTTTAATAAAATTTTACATTCTTTATAAGTCAAAAGCGATGAGTTTTTTGATTCCTTATTTATTTGAAATATAATATATTCTTTCCTTTATCTAATGTTTTTTCTTCTCTTCTTTTATTTTTTGGTCATTATTAAAAAAAAAAAAAAAAAAAAAAAAAAAATCTGGAGTGACTCCACTCGACATTCCAAAAATTGAGTAATTAACGGTTTTGTAGATAAAGTAAAGTAAGAGGAGTTGTTAAATAAACAAAAGAGAAAATTATATTAGGTAGTTTGAGTATTTTTCTTTATATAGTACACGAAGTTTAATTTAACGCTATCTTACCGAACACGTAGATCATAATGATAAAGAATATTTCGCTGTGTCCCTGTAAAAACCTACAAATGCTAGATTCACCAAAATGCTTGTAGTTAGTGCAACAGTGACTTATAAATTTTCAGCTTTATCGGATAAGGCATTTAGACGCTGTCGCACTTTAAAATTTGAGCCTATATACCACAATGATAAAGAAATTTGCATTTCGTCCCTGTAAAAATAATCATAAATTCTAGATTCTCTAAAGTTCATAAAGTTCGTGTGATGGTGACGTATAACATGTATATAAATTTTCAGTTCGTTTGAATAAGGCATTTACTAGCTATCACACTTTAAATAATTTAATATGATGAACAATTTTTAGTCACGAAAATCTATACAGTTTGTGTGATGGTGACCTCAGTTTGTGTGATATGACTCGTATATAAATTTTCCACTCAAACGGATAAGGCATTTAGATGCTGTCGCACTTTAAATAATTTCACCCCATAGGCCATAATGATACAGAATTATTTGCTGTGCTGTAAAAAAAAAAAAAAAATAGAAGTGTTAGATTCACCAAAACCTATACAGTTCGTGAAATTGTGACCTGTAATATGTGTATAATTTTTTTGTTCAATTGAATAAGGCGTTTAGACCCTATTGCATTTTTTAAAATTTGGTCCCATAGGCAATAAAGATAAAGGATTTTTCTTTGTGTCCCTGTAAAAAAAAATAAGTGCTAGATTCATCAAAATCTACGCAGTTCTTGCAACTATTACCTATAATATGTGTATAAATTGTTTGCTCGTTTCAGATTTTCCAAAATCTATACAGATTGAGTAACTGTGACCTTATATGTATAAAATTTTTACTCAATTGAATGAGGCGTTTAGATGCTATCGCACTTTTAAGATTTTGGTCCCACAGGCCATAGTGATAAAGAATTTTTCTTTGTGTCCCTGTAAAAAAACTGTAAGTGCCAGATTCACCAAAATCAATAGGGTTCGTGCTACAGTGACATGCAATATGCGTGCCAACTTACAGCGCATTCGAGCAAAGTGTTTTTAGACGCTAGCGCACGTATTGAAACACCAAAATCTCGAATTCGGATTTTTGACATGATTACAATACTTTCCTTTCATACGTTTGTTCGGAAAGTAATAAATTGACTAATTTTTTTATCATATTTATATAACAAATCAATAAAAGCGCAGCCTGCTTTAGAAAAAAAATAGAAGTAAATATTTTTCTTTAAAAAAACATATACTAAATATAGATTTTTCTTTGCATACAATAGAGATGTTATGTATTATATTAAGTAAAATGTAAAATGATTCCTGCTTATTCTTGTTATTATTATTATTATTATTATTATTATCATTTTTTTTTTTTTTTTTACATTTTTCATGAAATTTTACGTATTGCTTATAAATTAAAAATGATAATAGTGTATATTCTTTTACATTTTAAATTTCTTTTCTTTTTCTTCCATTTTTGTTTTCTTTTTTTCTTTCTTTTGATTTTTTTCTTTTCTTTTGATTTCTTTTATTTTTTATTTTTATTATTATTATTAAATTTTAAATCATACTAATTTCTTTATCATATTTAATATCATGCTATTGATAATCAATAAAAACTCAGCCTGCTTTATAAATTAAAAATGACAGGGTAGGATATTCTCAGTTTCTTTTTCTTTCTATTATTATTATTATTTGTCATTTGAAAATGTTATATTATACTAGTTTCGTTGTCAAAAATAAATAAATAACTCTTAATTTAAGCAAACTAGCTCTTGAGCAAACATGTTAGAGTAAGAAAAATCTTGTCATAGTTCTAATTGAAGCAATTAGTAAGCCGCATAGAACAAAAGATTAAAAATATTGTCAAAGTAAATTATTTCAAAAATAACTTAAAAATCTAATTTAAATTTACATTTTTAAATGTTATTTTATTTAGATATTTTTGGAAGTAAAAATACTTTTAAAGTGTATAACTTATATATAATGTTTAAAAATTATTTTGATTATAATTCCATTATTTTAAATCTTTCAAAAATTTTCGTTTATCTAGAAATGACAGACTTTCAAAGACTTGTTTGATATTGACCATGACGCATCATACTTCAAAATAAACATTGTATATATACTCATAATTTCACACCCGTTTTCTTTCATAACTTTTAAAAATTAATCTTTGCAGAAACTTTTGGAAAGTTTTCTGCTTTAAGCTAAAATAAAAATTTCTATTTGGAAATGATTTTATAGAACAAGGATCGACATATACATGTTTATATTTGCTATTTTGATAAATACCACATTCACTTGCATATAAAGTTGTCCTACTGTACCACATTTCTTAAATATTTGTAGAAACTTTCTTGTAATTTCTGCTTTAACTAAAACAAAAATTTATATTCAGAAATACTGGCATAGGATTGGAATTGCTTTGAGTACATATATATATATATAGTATTTTTTATTCTTCAACTCAGGCCTCTTCCACAATTTATTTCTGGGTGCGCCACTGTGCGCATAAACAAAAGTATGGGAAATTTGAGAATAAAAAAATACACAAAAACAGTGGGTTCACTATTCAGAAGTGTCCTCTAAATAAATTTCTACTACTATTAAATGAATAAGTTATAATTGAGAATTAAATGTTTATAAGTTTAATTAAACACTAAATTAAGAATAATTTTCATGGTAATAGACAATTTTAATAAATGTAAATTACCTATGAAAGTGTTCACCGAGTCACCGAGAAGATCTATTTAGAGAAAAAAAAATACTCAAAAATGAACTTTTAATGAACTTCGCTCCTTTTTAAAAATGAACTTGAGTTGAACGCGTTCATTTTTTTCAGACAGGAGTTTGAGCGCGAACTATCTCGTTTTTTACACGATGAACTTGAGTTTGAACTAGCTCGTTTTTTTCGTGAACTTGCACAACACTGTACCCAACAAACACAGGCCTTTCGGCATGCAACGTCCTGTCAGCAATGTCGATTTACTATCGGCAAAAGCGCGATTCTGTTGGCGAAAAGTCAGTAAAATGCCGGCACCCGACAGCAGAAGAACGATGTCGGTTGCTGTTAGCGGATCGTTTGTGGCTAAAAAAAGCAAACCATTTCTATTCGCATACGATAGTGGGCCGATATCTAACATCCGATAATGGCCAATATATATATATATATATACATATATACAGTCGGTAACAAAAGTGACCGAACACTAGCAAAAATTACTATGTAAAAAAAGTGCACTTCATACGGTTTTGTTAAATAAATCCTTGTCGAATCCTGTTCTTAGTCAGTGAAAGAAGAACATTATTCGATAAGGATTTATTTAACAAAACAGTATGAAGTGTACTTTTTTACATAGGAATTTTTGCTAGTGTTCGGACACTTTTCTTACCGACTGTATATCCAGCGTCGGTCCGAATTTAGGGCACCGTGGTTTACGTTCAAAATAAATTCATTTATTTTTAATTAAATAGATTAAAAAAATATTGTTCTTTCTTTTTATTGTTGTTTAATTTTCCCTTTTGTCACGAACGTTGATGATTTATAGTATAATAAAGGCATATATTTGTCAAAGTAATACGAATAACAGTGCTACTACTACTAATAATAAAATAATAACAAATAAACAAATAAAACAAATGAATAAATAAAACTAAAATAAATAAATAAATAGTAAATAGTTTTTTTTTTTTTTTTTTTTTTTTTTTTTTATACTAAAAAGTGTTACGAAATTTAACTTTTGACAAGGCGTACGAAAATATATCTAGAGTTTATAGGAATACCATAAAAGAAAAATATTTTTAATTTTCCTTTTCAACATATTTTAGTGAAAAGATTTTTTAAATTACCATAGAACATGGTGTACGAAATATTTTTATATTTAACATTTTCGGGAGCACTATATATAAAAAAAAAAAAGATGAATAAGTTATGAGACCACATTCTTCAACTAAAGCGCACGTGCAGGCAATAAGTTCGTTTGCTGGCGTTGACAATGTGTCTTCTTAATAACAAAAACAAGATCAGCAGTTCGTTCAGATTTTAATGCCGTTGGGAAATTTTTCAACGAAATTTATTTTAGCGAGTTCGTAATAAATGAATGCACATTTAAATTTACTATGATGGGTAAGGTGTTTAGATTTAATTTAATGAATTATTATCAATTTAATAAATTACTACAACCAAAATAAAATTATTTGGAATTTTTGATATTTATTTATTGAGTTCTATTAAATAACGCAGGCAGTTATTTACAACAAAAAATAAAAGTAACTTATTTTATATGGAAATTCCGAAATATTTTTTACAAGATTGAAATTCGGGAAAACAAGAGATGATTTACCCGGTTTGCTCAGTTACTATAACATCCGTTCGTTATATCAAGAAGGTAGTAATTTTTTTTTCTTCTAAAAAAATAATCCGGTTATTCCGTCTAAAAAATGTTCCTTAATTTACATGGTATTTGAAGTTTAATATTTAAGATGGTTTTATTATAAAATGTTATATCTCAATTATGTATTCTTATTTACATATTGTTAAAAAAAATCTTAATTGGGATTTATAATGCGTAGCAGTTTTGGTTCAATACAGCTTTAGTACAGATATTTGTAAAAATTTAATTTTTTTGTAAAATTGTTTAAAGTCATTCTTTTAAGCATTTTTTGCATACATTTGCATGCAAAAGCTTATTTTGTGTAGGACACACTTGTTGATACAATTTTTTCACTTTACATGTAACTATCAAACGGTGACATATAGACACCAAATGATACATTGAATTTTTTCATTAATTCTTGAAATATAATTTAGCTCAGTTAGTGTACTTATGTTAACGAAAATCATTGTGCAATAAAAATGCAATTTTATTGTTAGTGCAATCTATTATCTCAGAATAATTGACAAGCAAGTACATTTTTTTATAACTTCATTTACTACTTAAACATCATTTTATTAGTTTCGGAAATTTAAATGTGGTCGAAGGTTGAATTAACCAATTTCTAGCTATTCTTCTCATACTTCGATACATTTTATTAACTCTAATATATTTTCTAGTTTTACAAGCGTCACATATTTTTCATATATGTATTGACTTTATTTCTTTTCTTTTTTTTTATTTAATAGAATTATTATTTTTTTTTTTTTATGTATACAGGGTGGGCCACATGCAAAAGTCACAAATTTGTTCTTTATGCTAAAAGTTTCAGTTACGAAAAAAAAAAAAAGAAACTTCCGAAATGTTCCCTTAGATTGTGCTATTTGTTCATAAGATTTGCTTATATAACGTTTGTTGTAGTTTTTCTATGGACACCTGTATCCCTAGACATAACCAATCTTGGTTTGTTTTTGAGGGACTAGATTTCTTATGCGAAGGGCAATGTGTTTGCTTCCGCTATGGCTGACATACAAGTAATTCACTCATGTTTGTGAAAATGGCAACGCCATGCAGGAATGCGAATATAAGAATAGTATTTATTAGGCACATACATTATTGATGACAATTGATGAAACAATTGATGAACAATTGATTAAATTTTCAGGAAGTTTTGCGTAATATATACTGAGATAACAGTACAAAAAGCAGTGACCTCTGGGAGAAATTAATACACTTCTCTTAATAACAGGAGACTTGGCGTTGGAAGATTAAAACTCGAATAAACGACTACGTCAGAAACGCCAAAGAAAAATATTGGAAATGCATACAGCTGTTTCGGCAGCTTTAAGCGTGCCGTCTTCAGTGCACAAAGGATTCTGAATCTGCAGAAGGGCTCGTATATATAGGAGAGGGGCCGAATTTAGTTCAACCAATAGAATTACGGGAAAGGTGGGGAGAGTGGCCAATAGGAATTTATTAAAGTTAGCTGTGTAAACAGTAGAAAAATTAAGAAAATGTGGACTGAATATAAAATTTCCAACAGTCAGACAAATAGGGAATAGCGAAATCACAATTTACAAGGTTTTTAAAATTTTTATAAATATGAAAAGCTTCAAAGAAATCGAGTTCATGAATGGATTTAGGTCTGCAAATTATTTTAGCTGAATTAAATTTAAAATTATGATTTTCCTCCCAGCAATGCTTAGAAATAGCCGATTTATTGGTTTCTTGTTTGCGGACGTAATTCATATGTTCCTTTAGACGAAATTTAAGACTGAGTTTAGTTTGGCCAATATATGATAAACCACACTGACAGGAAATACTATAAATACCCCAAGAATTATGCGTATCAATGGGATCTTTTAACTGAGAAAAGGTGAGTTTATTGGAAGGCGAAAATATTATTTTAAAATCATATTGTTTGAGAATTTTAGCAATGGTTTGACTGGATTTAGGAAAATAGGGTAAGACAATACTGATATTAGAAGAGACTGACTTAGTAGACGAAATACGAGGGAGTTGTAATTTTTGGATAGCTTTGTCTATAATGGAAGGGTCATAACCTCTGTCAATTGCAATGGCTTTCAGGCACTTAATTTCAGATTTTAGTAAACTAGGATTTGAACAAATATTAAGGGCACGGTTTACAAAAGTATAGAAAGCAGCCATTTTTGGTTAGGTGGGTGACATGAACACGCATGGGGAGGAAGAGAGACAGCAAAATTTTTTCGATAGACGGTGGTTGAAAATCCATTTACAGTGCGAGAGACGAGCGTATCAAGAAATGGAAGGGAGCTATTATTTTCTATTTCATATGTAAACTGGATATTACTGTCAATTGAATTTAAAGTTTCTAAGACGTGGTCAATATTGTGATGAGATATGTTGATAAGCGTGAAGGTGTCGTCGACGTAACGGGTCCAAAAAGGAAAGGATATTTTCTTAAAAAGCTTACTTTCGAAATAGTGCATGTAAATATCAGTGAGAATTGGGGAGAGAGGAGAACCCATGGCTAAACCTTCAGACTGACGATAGAATTTATTTTGGAAAGCAAAAGTGGTTTGTGATAAACAAATGCGGGTAAGAGAGATTAATTCTTGTATTTCGAAAGATGTGAAATGAAACTCTTTTAATCTATTTTCGAGACAGCAGAGGGCGCCACTTATTGGAACAATGTTACAAACTGCAGTATCGTATGTCAATTACTTAATTTGTTACTGAAATTTAGAATGTGAGGGATAATTGGCTCATACTGCCGATGTCACTAAACGATAAATTATCGATACAAAATGAAAATATGAGTTTATCATTTTGAATTGTACAAGAATAGCTAAAAATACGACAGTTCATATTCTCTTTACAAAATTGACTCGATATGAAATCTAGAAATGAGTTTTATAGACAAATTTGATTTTTTTTCTTTATATATATATTTTTTTTAAATTGCTTTTAAAATTCATGCATTAAAAAAAAAGTAATAAGTAAAATGCATTATAATAATAATATGTACCATAAATTACCATAAAGCATTATATAGTACATTTGCTACCAGGTGCATTTTCTAATTTATGGGATTTTGATGCTTAAAAAAACTTTATTTTCTTTCCGTTTAAGTAGAATATTGCGTGATGGTAAAAGTTGGAAAAGTATATTTGCTTTGTAAATATGCCTTTACCTAAATTTCAAAATTTCTTTCTTTGTCACTGCCGTAGTATTAATATAGACAAATAAATAGCAAATAAAATATTTAAGCAGTTATTTTACTCTACAAGATTAAAAATGTAATTATAAAAATACATGAAATGTATTGTAAATAGCCATTGGTGCTTTTATTGCTTTTTCGAAAATATTTCAGCCAGATAAACTTTATGTATAATAAATGCAGTGTTAAAGTAATCTATATAACATACCTACCAACATCCTATTTAAAAAAGACTTGTGTAGGAAAAAAAAAGGCGGGGACTATAGGAGAACGCAATATTAATCAGAATGTTGGCAGGTATGATATAGATATAAATGAGAGTAAAACCATTCTAATGAAATACAATGAAATTTCTTTTAAGAGTTTATTTTTAGGTTGATCCTATTAGAACCTATCCACATGTATATATATATATATATATATATATATATATATATATATATATATATATATATATATATTCACATAATGGAAAATTTGTCATCAAGATAACTTCCAAAATATTAAATAAATTCTAACGAAATTTGGACAGAATAATAATCATAAAAATATCTACGTTGACTTATCTTATATTCGTTTATTGTAGTATACATCAAGTCTCTAAAAATGTCGAGATTTTATTTATTTCCTATTTAAACTCAATAAAGATTAAGAATTTTTTATTTAATATTGAAATCGGTAAATAAATTAGTGAAACCTTGTTTATTATATCATTTATGTTATATATTTTCTTTTTCGTTTATTTTCACTTCCAAATATATTCGATTGCCTAAATTCTGAACCTTTCAATTTTGGCGTCAGAAATAAAAAAAATAACGATTTTGTAGACCTGCTTTTAGATGGAGCTAAAACACTAAGTTGCCGGAAGAGAAATTATGAAACTAAAATTTTTAAATAGTCATTTTTATTTTTATTTTATATTATATCAAACCTGAAGGGTTACTCCCACAAAATAGCATAGCTTTCGTTAAAAGATATCTTGTAAAAAAAATGCCTAATTAAATTTTTTACACAAAAGTTTCCATAGAAAATAAAAGCTTAAAATTTCTTTTATTTTAATTTTGTTCGTAAATTCCGGTGAGAGTGTGATTTAAATGATCCGAATTACCCTGCACCGCAAAGGGTTAATATAGTATGTGTTTTAATTTCGTACGCATAAAATTCTTAGAAAGAATGTATAATACAGTCCTCCAACAAAATTAAAAAAATTCCATAACGCCTATTTTTTTTTTTTTTCAAAAACTGATATTTTTAGTTCAGTTTTGCGTGAAAATGGGAAATCTGGTATCCTATTGTTATTTATAAAAGCCATATTCAATAAATTTTTCTTACTTTAAAGCAATATTTATAACACTAAATAACACAGATAATGGAAAATGGAAAATAGGGGAAATCGGAGGGGGGGGGGGAGCAGGATAGCTGTGGAAAGCGTGAGTGCAAAAGCATGTTAGTAGGGTCATCAAAAGAAAGAAAAGGTTTCACCGGCAAAAAGAGTGAACAAAGACTATTAATTATATATAATGAAGGAATTGTCTAATTACACTTTGCCGCAAAAAAATAATCGACCCTTGATACCATTTTTGCTGTTTCCTATGAAAAATCACCAACTGAATCCGAATATGACTAGTATTTTGCCCAGTCACCCGCCATTTTCTCGGGACACCACCCTCTCGCCCAGTTTTTTCACTGTTTGGTAATTTTCATGGCCATGAATTTGATCTGGTGAATGAAAAAAAAATAAGTTAACACTTAAAAAAAAGTATAATATTTTATTAGTAACATTAATAATAGATTAAAAAATATAAGAAGTGTAATACATAATTTCAGTGGCAAATCCCACCCTAAATTTTCCCCTTGCCGCATATGCTGATGTTTTACAATTTTCCAACTCTATAGCTCCTCAGAAGATATTTAAAAGTTAAAATAAACCTTCCTCCCCCTCCTTAAAAATCAAATTTATAGCCATAAAATTAGCGAAAAGTGATTAAAATAGGGGACCATCCCTAAAAAAATGGTGGGTGATAGGGCAAAATGGATGTCATATTCGGATTTTGGAGGTCATTTTACATAAGAATTGGCCAAAATTCTTTCATGCCGAGCAGTGTAATGAGAAATAATATGTTTTGTTTCCTGTAGAAAAATTGGTGATATTTTATTTTAAGCAACTATTTTTTGAAAAAAAAAAAAAAAAAAAGTAATTGCTAGAAATGGAAGTCATTTCTGTTTTCATCGATCTTGAAAATATAAAATTTACCAAACTTTTTACAAACTTTTTTTTTTTCGGACCTGTGTAATGAGTATGATATTAATACTTCCACCTAAATTATCGACAATTTTTTACTCATTTTTTCAATTTTGTTTAATATAGTATTACAACCAGTGATTGATTATATTAAAATTATATTAAAATGAAGAATTGAAAATCGTAATTATTGATATTTTGGAATTATAATATCCATTTAATGTAGATTTTTTTAATTAATATTTTTTAGATGATGTAATCTTTAAATTCCTTTTAATATGTGTCTTTGAATGCATTAAAATTCTAACTTTTGTCTGAATTACAGAGCTTCCTTAATGTATTCCTAAATACTTTTAGATATTATAAACTTAATTGCTTTATATATGTATTTATAATTAAAACGTCATTTCCGTAAATAACTTACTAATCACATTTAATGAATGAATGCAGTATTTTATAATAGTACTGCATCATTTGCAGAAAAGTTGTTTTAATTCATATTACTAATCGTAATCGAAACTAGACGTTAAAAATAATATTAAATATATAAACAAAAATTTTTTTATTCTGTTAAAGAATGTTAATATTATTTGAAGAATAAGTACATTTATATTAACACCCACCATTTTTACTGACATCTAAATGTATATCGTAAATGCGCTGCTTATTATAATCTGTATATATATATATAAATTACGTGTCACGATGTTTGTCCGGGGTAAACTCCTAAACTAAGGAACCGATTTTAATGAAATTTTGCACACTGTGTGCAGTTTGGTCCAACTTGAGAGATAGGATAGTTTTTATCTCAATTTATTGTCACAATATTGTTTTATTGCAATTATTTGTTAATTATAGACCTTTATTAAAGTTGCTCCAAAATATCTGTGAGTTCCATTAATTTAATTGTTGCCAAAAAAAAAAAAAAAAAAGAGTGCATTTTTTTTCGACATAAAAATAAATACATTTAATCAAACGTGAACGTTAAAAAATTATAAAAAGTTAAATTATGCATCTCACGAAAATTGACGTCATAATCAATTTAAATATTTTCGACAATTGATAAAGTGCTAATGCAGTTCTGTCATAGATATAGTAATATATATATATAAATCTATCATCTCCATGTTATACGCAAGCGAAGTGATGACGTCACTGGCCGTTCATGGATGCAAGAAAAATAATTCCAATGTTAAAAGCCCATTGGATTTTTTGTAAAAAATTATTAAAAATCGAGGAAAATTATTTCCCGATTTTAATCCCCATATTTAGGTATAGATATGTATTAGTTATCATCTGCATGCGTTAAATTAAGTTGTTTTTGTTGTAAAATTGATAAAATTTGAATTTTAAATTTCAAAACTAAAAAAAAAAAAAAAAAAAAAAAAAAGGCAAACTTCCATATTCGATTGAAAACATAAACATTTTATTTCAAAAGGTGATATTTACACAATAAATATCCAACTAATATACTATTTAAAAGGAAAATGGTAAATATTCTATCATAATTTGAAGTCAAATTTGTTTTCAAATGTCTAAATAAAGTATCTGATATAAGATACTAATATGTTGCAGCGGAATAGATTTGATATCGGTCATCCTTGGTAAAAAAAAAATCGCCAAATTATCTGGCGAATTTAATTCCTTTCAAAAATCATGGTTATTTTAACAACTTATATCAAGAGAGTAATGAATAATATGAAACAATATTTCGTAAAATGCATATTAATAAAAAATACATCTGGCATGTATATTTTCTTATACATTTTTGATCGCCAAATACAAAAACGCCAAGGACAACAGAGTTTTGAAGTTTAAAATTTTGTCAATTTGACAGCAAAATAACTCAATCTAAAACATGCACATGATAACTAATACATATATATACGCAAATATGGGGATTAAAATCGGGAAATAATTTTCCTGGATTTTTAATATTTTTTTACAAAAAAATCAATGGGGAACATAGGAAATAATTTTAGGAATTTTAACATAGGAAATAACTTTTTTGCATCCACGGACGGTCAGTGGCGTCACACTTCGCTTGCGTATCGTACAAAGATTTTTGATGCCGAAAAAAAAAACTTTGGAATCAGCCTTTAAGAGGTATTGGAAAAAAAAAAATATATATATGAATTTGAAATTGTATCTGAAGTTTTTCATTCACCTTTAGTAAATAAATTATTCATAAATTTTATTTGCTAAAATATTCGTATGTATTCCCGTGTGTATTCACTCGGGGAAAGGCGGCCATATTTTGGCAAAAACGTCGTCTTTTCCCAAGTGAAAAGGAATCACTTTTTTCTCCCCAATGATCACTCTATATATACTACACTATATCTATGAGTTCTATACGCAAGTGACGTGTGACTCACTGACCGTCTGTGCAGGCAAGAAAAAGATATCCTATGTTAATCGCCCATTGGATTTTTTGAAAAAAATTATTAAAAATCGAGAAAATTTATTTCCCGATTTCAATCCTTATATTTGGGTATAGATATGTATTAGTTATCGTGTGAGTTAGATTGAGTTATTTTGCTGTCAAATTGACAAAATTTTAATCTTAAAATTCAAAACTCTGTCGTCCTTGGCGTTTTTTTTTTTTTTTTTTTTTTTTTTTTTGTATTTGGTGATCAAAAGCGTAACACGACAATATACATGCCAGATATATGTATTGTACGAAATGTAATATGTATTATTCATTGTACGTATGTATGACATGTAATATGTATTATACGAAATATTGTTTCATATTATTCATTACTCTTTTAATGTAAGTTGTTAAAATAACCATGATTTGTGAAAGGAATTTAATGTTCGCTAGATAATTTGGCGATATCCTTTTTTTTCGCCAAGGATGACAGAAATGAAATCTATTCCGCTACAACATCTTAGTATCTTATATCAGATATTTTATTAAGACATTTGAAAACAAATTTGACTTCAAAATATGATAGAATATTTATCATTTTCCTTTTAATTAGTATATTATTACTATATTAAGATTTAAAAGCATGGAATCTAAAAAGGTTTTTTTTTTTTTTTTTTTAATCTTACAATTATTCTTATCTTAATCCTCAATGTTTTCCATCTCTATTAACTTGAATTTACTATTAAAACTTTAACATACTCAAAACCTTCTCATCAGTTCGTTAAAATATACTAAACTTTTCCAAAACCTTTTTCTATTTAAAGTGATACATGTATTTACTTTAAATGTCTAATATTTCATAAGATGTCCTATTTTAAAGTTTTAAAATATTTATCAAATTTACTTATTTTTCTGGTTTAGCCATATTGTTTTCCTTTTTATAACTATAGCTGTTGCCATCTTTAAAATATTTAAAATGATGAGGTCATTTTATAGTAAAATTATCCATTATGGCGTATATTAAATTTCACTCCTCCATAAAAATTTATTTTAAAATCGTCTGCTTCTTTTGTACTTTTATTTTAATAGAATTTTAATAAAAATAAAATTACATATTAGTCTTTTTAGCATTTTAATCTAAAATAGCTTTAGACATATTATATTTCACTCATCCATAAAAACTGATTTTTAAAATCGTCTGCTTCTTTTATGCTTTTATTTTAATAGAATTTTAATATAATTTAATTTATATATTAGTCATTTTAGCATTTTTATCCTAAGTAGCAAAAGAAATAATATATATCACTTCTCCATTAAAATTTATAAGAGCCTACAATAAAATTAATTTGTGCTTAATATCAACTGTACGAAAATTTGTATCAATCGCTTTCAAATTTTGACCTTAGCTTCAAATCTCAATCCTGTGGGTTTTTAAATCGGCTACAACGTTTGCGTCTTTATTCGTAAATAGTAATTTGACTGTATTAAATAGCTTGCTGCAATATAATTCAACGTATAACTTAGCCACAGCAACGCGTGGCCGGGTCTGCTAGTAATTATTTATTTTTGACAAAGTTATAAAATTTCCTATTAATAATCTCTAACTTCTCATAACTATAAACGTTTCCTATATATTAATAAGAATTCTTAATGTACTAAAAGCAATTTTAATGTATACAAAAATTTCTTAAAAAAAAAAAAAAAAAAAAAAGATTCACAGAGACCTCAAAATTTCCTTTTATGTATTTTCAAGTTAGAAAGCAAGTCAACAAATATATAAGTACTCTAAAATGAATATTTTTATTGCTGAAAAAAAAAAAGAAAAGAAATAAAAAAACATACGAAAAATTCTACAGCTTCCCTATGTTTCTAAAATTGGTAATTTATGGATGTTTTTATCGTAAACTCTAAATGATTCTGCTTGCTGTAAAGTATAGTAAAAGATTAAAACACCATAAAAGCACTTTATAGTGCTTTGAAAATATTAGGATAGTTTGCTATTGTTTTAGTCTATTGATTTTCTTAGAGTATTCCAAATAGCAAAATTGCGTGATTTCTCTTGACAAAAATTATCGACTGTTTTACGAAAATTGCACCTTAATGTTTTGATATTGACTGTAAGATCGCATTGGTAATTTTCATGTTTTTTTTTTTTTTTTTTCAGAAATTTTTTGTAATAGTATTGAGTATATTTTATACATATGTAATGCGTAAATCCTTCCTATGTACTTAATATCACATGACTTGGTGTTTTGCCAGTAGTAAAGTGCAATATATTAGACAAAATATTTATCGGATAGATATCTCGGCAAAGTTGTTTGAAATATAGTAAAAAAGGAAATATCAGCATCAGTTTAAAGAAAATACTGTTTTGTTTCAGATTACAAGAGATAGTAAAATAGGCCTTTTGTTATACTCATATTTTGCATTTTGCATTACATAAAAAAAAGGAAAAAAAAAAAGAATTGCAACACAATAAAAGAAGTATTTTATTTATTTATTTATTTATTTCAAAACCTTAAAAAATGAATACAGAATGTTAAAAAAATAATAATAATAATCGTTTTTATATTACAAAATTAGCGTAATATATCAAATTTACATTTTAAATTTTTGACTTCGCGTTTTTAATGGAATTACACGTTTTGGGAGTTCCAGAAAATGTGTGTGTGTGACAAGAATTTGTGGTAACTCTAAATTTAGGACTATTATACAGAATGTTATGAAAGTTTATATTTAGTTGCACCTCGACATAAATTGGTGTTTATCAACTTTTGTTGTGAACATTTTCGCTTAACAGTTGGCGCTGTTTTAATAATAAATTTATAATACGGTAGCATAAGACATAATTTCGTATAAATGTTGGCAATGAGAATCAATTTTAATAATTCGTTGTGAAAATAAATACTTATAATAATAATGACCAATCAGAAAATTTTTTATATGTATCAGAATAGCGTACTCCCCTGGGGATTAAGTTTTCAATACGGGTATTTTTCATTGAATACATAAATAAATAGATAAATGAATAAAATAAGTAAATAAAACACTTGTCGGTGTGCTTAAAGCAAACGATTGATATCATAGATCTGTTATAATTTAAACAAATTTGTCTTTTTTTTTTTTCATTAACAACAAACCCTTAATAAATGTTTTTCTTAAATTGTCATCCGTAGGTCACAAAGATTTTTTTTCGATATTTAGTGTTATAGTTATCGGTAATAAAAATCGTTTGTACGTACCATGAAAAATATTTTTAATAAATAATGATTCTAATTAATATTTTGAACTCTGTGAATTTATATAGGAAAATACAGAAAAAAAGTTTTTTTATTGTCATAAAATCTGGAAAGATTTTGCAAATGTATGAAATAAACCTTTTCTAATATAAATATCGCATGTAATTATTTAATTAAACATATTGCTTGACTTAAAGTCAAGACCTCTGCAAAAGAAGAAGTATATTGGAAAACATATGTTTGAAAATGTCTGCTTTCAGGTTTAAGGAAGAATATTCTTTGGGAATTTCAGAATGCTTCATTTCTATCAACGGGTATTTATTTAGCTATAAAATGGTTTTCATTTTATTGGGTATGCATTCATTATTGTGCTGTTCTATTCTATCTATAGTACAAATGTAACTTTTCATCTGTTTCATTAGAATCAGACCTCAAAAAGTCATTTTTAGAATCTGTCTTCTAAAATCTTATATTTAGGTCCTCCTCCAAATGTTTATATAAATTTTTTTTTCATCCAAATGCTAAAATTACAAAATTTATCTAGACATAATCATATTGTTTCAAATTTTCATTATTGCTTTGAAGAGGTTTAGTTGGACCCTAGTAGTTACATACAGTTCAGAAAATTTTATTAAAATAAATTTTTTAAATGATTAGAAAATGAAAAAAAGTTAAAATTTCAAATGCATGTATATACATTTTTATTATTCTTCGAAAATTAAAAATGAATTTCATGTACATGTTTTTTAAAAATGAAACAAAATACGAAAGAAAAATATATATGATATTAGTAGTTGTAAATAATTTGCGATAAACTAGACGTCTTCTAAACTAAAGAGAAATACACACACGCACACACAAAAGCGGGGGGGGGGATACTATACCATTTACAAAAAAATTAATATCTTATGTCATTATCGACATATTTTGGAAACAACTGAATGTATTTCAAATGTGTTTATTTTTAAAGAAATACATTCTGATAAACGGGAATTTTTTTTCCTTAAAGGGAAAAAAAACCCTTCATATTTGATTGATAATAGTTGTAACTCAAATATATATATATATATATACATATATATTAGGATGTCCTTTATCTATAGTGCAAATCCTAATATTTATATTAGAATTATCCTGTCAATTCAGTACGTGTTAACATTATCCCAGAGAAATTTTGCTAAAAGATGTTTAGGGTCAAATATATCTATATCTATATCTATCTATCTCTCTCTCTATATATACATATATATAAAGAAGGTTTTTTTCCCTTAAAAATATGTCCGTTTATCAGAATTTATTTGCTTAAAAATGCGCAAACCTGAAGTATCTTGAGTATTTCCAAAAGGTATGGATGATGAAATAAGATATTACATTTTTTCTAACTGGTATAGTCTTTTTTTTTTTTTTTTTTTTTAATTACCTTTAATGAAGAGTAATACGAAATACGTCATAGAAAATTTATCTGTTGCCTGTTTAAAACAAATGTGAGTTTGAGAAAATATATTGTAGATTGAATGACTTAAATCTGGTATTTTTAACGCAAAAAAAAAAAAAAAAAAAAAAAAAAAAAAAAACTTTAAAAAATCACTTTAATTGCTTTAAATCACCAAATTTCCTTATTGTAGAAAATTTCGCTTAATCAGTTAAACTGGTAAATCTTGACAAAATTTATATATATATATATATATATCTGTACTGATAAGTATAAAGGATTTAAGTCCAAAAATGTCGATTTTGAGTTAAGTACATAGTCAGACTCTGAAAAAAATTATCTATCGATTGATATAAAGGATTTAAATCCATGTCATTTAGTCTTTGAGAAAATCCATTGGTAAAAAAAAGATTCAAATCAGAAATTTAGCATTAATCTTTGATATAAAATATTTAATTCAATTTTTTCCCTTTATTAAATGAAGATTGACAATCACTGAATGGTATACAGCGAATAAACCAACATAATCCCTTTTTCCTAATCGATTCTTCTGATTAGTTTTTAGTTAGTTAAACTTTATTTTTCGTCTCCTGAAAAATCAAGAATATGGACTTAAATCCTTTATACTTATCAGTACAGATATATAAGATAACATTGCAACCAACATTGTAAAGAAATGCAAATTTTAATTTCTTTCGCTAATTATGGAGGATCAAAATTGTGATGTCATATCTCCGGACCAGCTCTAGGGGTGAGTCCCAGACCGTAGCCAATTGCCCTTTGCGCAACACTAGTGCGACGTTTAACTGAACCAACAAACTTTCCGCTAATTATTTCAAGTATATTTAATTACATAAATTATTATTTGGTTAAATATTTTCACAGCAACATTTTTTTTTTTTTAAATTTTTTTTAAATTAATACCAAGATCGTAATATCAAGAACTTGAGGAACAATAAAGTTAAATTAAATTAAAATCTGTCGCCCTTTAATATAAATTTTATTATGTGATTTACTAGAATTGTTATAATATATAATATAGGTAGATTAAGTAGTAATTGCTAAGATAAATATAGTATTTAAGGTAAAGCTATCGTAAATTATAAGTCTCAGTAATTACATAATATATATTTTTTGGCAATTATATTAGAATTCTTCGAACAAACTTCAATGGGAATATTAAAAACGAGTATAAAAGTATTTTGCAAGTTGTTTTTGAGTTAAATAATTAAATAAATAAAAATCATGTGTTCGGTGTATTTAACACATCTGGATATTTAACTTTTTATATCACAATTACAGAATCAGTGACAAATAAAACACGTGTAAAATTTGAATTTTTCGTGAATTTTTGTCTTGCGAATGAATTTAAGAGTTAGTAATAAAGATAGTATCTTGATTTTAAAAAGAAAACCCAGTTTTGCGACAAATACACTGTTTAACATTTTAACACATTTTTAAAAGCATTGGATTAAAAGAAATTCGCAGGAGTATGATAAATAACTGGTTATTTCTGAAATTTGGAAACAGAGAAAAACTAGTATGCTGTGGACATCACATGACTTTCTTTTATGTTTTCCTACATAATTTCACTCAGCAAAAATAACTTTATTAAAACTATCTTCTATGATGAATGTAGATGATTTCCATTCTAGAGAAAATTCTATAACATAAATGTCCAAAGAAATTCAGTTTTGTTCTATATGACATCTTAAAAAAAAAATTCTATTTTTTTTTTTTTTTTTGTTAAAAACGAAAAAAAAAATCGACAACTTTACTTTAGAGTATCGTAGAGGAATGGCTCAAAAACCATTTTTAAAGATATTGAAGAGCTATGTTGAAAGCTACCCATAAGGAAAAAATGTCCCCCCTCAGGGGGACTTCCCCCTATGGAGGAAGCGATGTTCCTACCTTTACAAAAAAAAAAAAAAAAAAAAAAAAAAACGGTTGACTATCACTATCATAAATAATTATTTTTAATTTCACAATGATTATTAAAAAAAAAAAAAAAAGTCTCTTTATGCACATTTTTGCGAAATTTTGTCCTATACTACCATGTTAAAAATGTAGAAAAGGCGAGATGGCAACGCAACCTGTTGAACGTTTTTCAAGAAAAGTTGATAGTCACTAATTTATGTCAAGATGCAAGTGCATATCAAATTTTATGAAATTCAGTGCAATAGTTCCTGAGATACATTTGCCACAAAACGTTTTCATACATACACACAGACAGACAGGTATTTTCTAAAAATTGTCAAATCGTGTTCTAGAACTCTCAAAACGTGTAAATCCATCAAAAACGCGAGGTAGAAAAATTTTATGAATCCAGTACTTTCTTGTATTGAATACAGAAGAAAGTAATAAATTTAGAATTTAAAATTTTGTAAAATTCAAATAGTGTTTGTGTGTGTGTGTGAATGTGTAGAAAGTTATTACTTTAAAAGTATTGAATAGTTTCATACATTTTATAATAACTATATGGATATTTTTAATTGGATTGATTTTGACATTTTTCATCATCCATTGTATCCTTAATTAAAGAAAAATATTTAACGTAGTTAATGGATGTATTAAAAAAAAAAAACAGTTTTGTTATTCTTTAACACGCGGAATATTCTTGCATTCTAATTCTATTTCGAATGCTACACTGCCAAAATTACTACATTACATTTTTTAATGAAAATAGAATTACATTATGGAAAAGTTATATGTATTTAAACAATGTCCATCAAAGTAGAATAACTAAAATTATACTATTCTTTTTTCTTTCACGTAAGTAATTATATTATACAAAATATATTATTTCTTAAAGATTTTTCGACAGCGCCGCATAACTTCCATACATGAAGTATCTAAAAAAAAATTGCTTCAATTAAAAATGTGATATCAATTATATAAATGAAACTTTATAGAAATTTTATAATTTCTAAGTCAATAAATAAAAATATGATATCGAGGTAAAACTTTTGAAATAAATGTGTTATATAATAATAATAATAAAAGTGCTATTTAACTACTTCAAATATTTATCATAAATTTATAAGTAGTATTAGAATTATTTCTTTTTATTCAACAGTTTATAAAGAAATAGCATTACATAAATAGCGACAAAAATATAATCTTGAACTAAACATTAAAGTAGGAGTTTTGGATCGAGAGTAAATACCTAGAAAAAAAATTAGAGAACATACTTATCATTTACACGTGGGAGTATCTGAAAATAATGAGGAAATCTTTTGACCGACATTTCAAACGGAGTGAAAAATATTTCTATTCAAATATAACGCTGCAAATTTTCAAAGATAAAATTTAAATTCTAGAAAAACATTAATGAAAATTGAACTTCTTTTTACTTTTTTATAGAAAAACTGATTACATAAGCAATTTTGCATAGTAATTAAAAGAATCAAATCAGTCTCTAATGCACATTTTCAATTGTTTATTAGAAAAATTAAAAATTAAAAATTAAAGAAAAATGAAAATCTCAAAACAATAAGAAATGTATAATTCAGATTCCTAAAACACATTTTTTTCTTTCTTTTAATGTTTGCATTTAACATTCAATGCATCGATTAAAAAAAAAAAAAAAAAAAAAAAAAAAAAAAAAATCAACATTTTTTAAAGATTTTATTTTTACATTTACAAAATTATAACTCAGTTGAAATAGTTTTATGCTACTTATATTTAAGTTTTACAAAATTGATGATCTGTATAAAGATTTTAAATAAATAGTTTATAAAGTAAACATTTATATCTCTTTCCAAAGCTTTAAATGCACGAAAAAAAGCAGCGATCTGACGTGTTTATCAGCAACGGAATTACATGCATTTTGAGTATTGCTAAATTTCTCGGAAATAACAGCCGACAATTCAATTTTTCTAAGAATTTCAACATAACCTATATCAGTATACGAGAGGAACCATTATGTAAATTCGTATAATAACGAGTCTTAAATGTTTTACTATCATTAATTTAAAAAAAAAAAAAAAACTTATAGAAAAATTACATTTAAGCATTCATCTTTGGATTGGAGGTAGACATCTAGACAAATTGTAATCACATAGACAAACAGTTAACAAGTTAACTAAATAACAAGGGTACGTGGACATAAAACACGACTCTGTGCATAAATCACCTTGGTAAATATATGATTTGTTAAACAATTTACATCAATAAAATTTACATAATGAAGAGATAAAAGGTTGAACGTTATAAAAAATAAATCTATTGTTCCTATTGGCAAAGAGTTCAAACACCGTCCTTATATATTCAGCGCATGAATTGTCGGATATTCTTTAAAATCTTGGCATGTCTCGGATGTCCTCTGACGTGTACAACAAGATCCTAGAGGCTACCATCAGATAATTTATAAATTAGAGATGTCATACTGTCCTAGAAGAAAAGTGAAATGTCCGGCGACTGAGCAGGCCATATCACCTGTAACGCCAAAACTGCATCCTCAAGGCAATCCCGTCCCTACTTTTTAATAAGATTTTGACTCGTTTAGGTGTACCCTACGCCCTTACAGTTTTGGAACATGGTACTAGGATATCCTGTATTAACAAAGAAAACGTTCATTACTCGACAAACTACCAAAATTAGAATTTGTAGAAGTCTTTTTTTTTTAACACTTGTGAAATAGTGAAAATTAGTTTCGAAAATTTGCACAAGTGTTGCCATCTAGCGGCAATCGACCAAAATAAGATAACGTTCTTTGTAAGCTTTATAATTTGATATTTAAAGGCAGTAACAATACTAAATAACAGCAATTTATAGTTGTATTTATCGGATAACAGCAATTTATAGTTGTAGTTATCGGAACTGATGAAAACACATGCTGATTCTGAGCAACCATGATAAATAATGAGTTATTAACACCTTTCGGTGTATAACTTGAAATTATTATTATTATTATTTGAAAGGATTAAAAGAATTAGAGAATTATATATATATATATAGCATGATTTTTTAGATTAAAACTATGTTTCAAATCTAAAAGAAATAAATTTTGATCTTTTGAAAACCTAATCTTTTGATATATTTAACGACACATTTTTTTTTTTTTTTTAACTTTATATTAAAGTGAATAGTTACATTGTTGGAAACAATAATAATAAAAAAAAAAAAATACCCTTTCTTCCCCTCATTAACAAAAAAAAAAAAAAAAAAAATACATATCTAGTAAGAATTTTTGGCATGTAAAGTGACTTTTGTAGTGATTTAATTTTTTAAGCATAAAATCTTTCTAATTAAACATGATTAGAATCTGTAAATAAAATAGATTTTGGCATTTTTAACGGAAAAATTTTTCGTTTCGAAACACTTTTCCTCTAATTTTTCTTTTATTTTTATAACATTTTTCTTTGGGATTATCTTAAAAAATCACATTTATATTTTTTGTCGAAATTTAAATTGTTTCAAATAAAATTTTCAAATGAAATGAAGTCGACTAAACAAGCGAAAATCTGTAACAACATATACTTGGTAGATAAAAGGTTATTATCATAAATCAACATCATTATTGTGTTAGCCTTCTATTATTTGAAATATTCCTTTGAGCCTAAAATTAAAACAGCTTTTTTAAATAGTTTTAATGTTTAGCTATAAAATAAAAAATAAATAAAAAAGTTTGACATTTTACATTTTGAAAGATTTTTAGTTGAAATTTCCGATAATCAAACATAAGTGATAAAAATAGCATAATAAGTAAATGCCATCTGAAAGTTAAAATTATTATCGTTATTTTTTAAAAGCATATTGGTTAGAGTTTATTCATAGAGTATTATTGAAATAGCTTCAGGCGACTATTTGATTCTAACGAGGAAGTTTCGCAAGAGAAACTATTTATTTATTTGCTAAACTTCCCACATTTGAAACTCTTTAAAAGTTTACGCAAAAAAGAAGCAAAAACATTGCAAATAAATATCAACCGTATGTGACAAATATCGGAGTTGTTTGCTTTGAAGACGGGAAAAAGAGTATATCACACGCTTTAAAAAATTGTCTTCATGAATAAATGCATTGGGAAAATGAAAATTCGAATCAAATGACCTTTAAACTTGTTCTTTTCTGATAAATCACGAATCTTTCTGAGAAAGTGTCATTGCAACACGCTTCCTTAAATTTTGGAAGAAAATAGTGTATTGAACTTTGATCTTATTAAAATATTTTTATTACAAAAGCACTTTTAAAGCAAAATGTAACGTACTTTGTATTGCAATATTTTTAAATCATTACTACAGGAATTTTTACATTAATGATATAAACTGGCATAGAGCACATAAGTTGCTATTATTTACTATCAAATTTACCTTTAAAAATAAAATTGTTTTAACTTTGAAATGAAAACTATCCAATTTAACAATAAAATTTCTTCATCTATAATAATAACAAAAGGTGTCTGTCAGTCTGTTCATCTGAACGTTCAACCCTACGTAACGGAGAAATGCCAAAGTTAATATACGGGTGCATAGAAGCCTGCCAGTGTAGTTAGTGAAAATAAATTAAATTACAATTAGCTTTTGAGATACTAATTACAATATTACTTATAAAGGCCTCATGTTTGTATTTCAAATGATACCTTTTTCGAACATCAGTTTGCTCAGTTATATGTTACGATATAGCGCTGACGATCGGTCTGAGATATTTACTTTTATGTTTTATATCCACGTGACTATGTATTAGACATACAAAAAAAAAAAACAAATTTTGAATTTCTCCAATTTCAGATAAATGTCTATAGCGTAGCACTAGTGCGACGTAAAACTCACTCAACTTGCCAACCAATTTTAGAGCTATTTTAACAGAAATCGGTAATCGACCACGGTTAGTTACCACAACTATATATTCTAAAATTCATTTTAATCGGTGAAGAAGTAAGAATTTTAGACAATTAAATATTTACATTTCATTTCATTTCTCCTGCAGCGACATTTCTATAGCACGCAGCGCAGACGATCGGTATGAAATAGTTAGAGGAATAAGTAGATAAATATGGAATAACATATTTATTTGAACTCACCATAAACTAAAGTATTTTGAATTAAGGTGGATTCGACTATTGCAAATTCTCAAGTGTTGTTAATGTGTTTTGATGGTTTAATGTTGCAAGAAATAGAATTTACATACAAAATTTTTAGTTAAATAAAAGGCTATTTTCGGGTAATATGGACCAAGCGGATAATATGGAATAGTTATGAAGAGAAATAACAAATACCCATTTTATTAAAGAATAATATGAAATAGGGTTAATATTTTTAAAGAAAATCCTGAAAATTTCCAATATAAACATTTTATTTTAAAATTATTACTGATAATAAACAGTATTAAAAAAATATCGGCATTCAAGTTTTACGAAAATCGCAGATATTATGGAATATATATATAAAAAAAAATCAACCCCGACCACCTATTGGCAAAAATAAGTTCGTGGGAATCAGACTACTAACTCAATTCCCCTACCGAAATGACACTAAGTTTTCCCTGATTTTACTGCTTCGTAAAAAAAAAAATTACAGAATTCCTAATACTTCCATAAAAGTTTCAATACTGATGATCCAAAGAAGTTGTATGACACAAAAACTGCTCTTCTTACTGACACATGTTAACTACCGTTCCTATTTGAGACCCAGTGAAAACATTTCACGGGCTTACGATATTTTACCGCACTGTATAGGTGAGATATAACGGCGAATCGTTTGCAAATACTTTTGAGAATGTAAAATTATAAGGAGGGCAGAGTAGGGCGTCGCAGACGCCACCGAGCGGGAGTCAGATTTTTTAAAGGTCGTTTGCACGTTGAGCGAATAGGTTGTTTCTAATTATGGAAAACGCAGTGGGCACCGCTGTCGCCACCGAACAGAAATTGCTATAGTCCGAATTTTTAAATGTGTTTGAATGGTGAGTAAAGATGTTGTTGTAGGATCTGAAACAGGGAGAGGATAGCGCAGTCGTCACAGAGCGGGTGTTTAACAAGGTAAGATTTTTCAAAGATCGCAAACCAGCCGGGCTCTAAAGGCAACTAGTATTTAATTAAATCCGAATTTTAAAAAATAACGTATTGAATTTTTTTTAATAGTACAACTAATTAAATGATAAGTTTTTTTTTAATATAATTATCAATAAATGTGCGTCGTATTATTATTATTATTATTTTTTATTTTTTTTTATTTTTTTTTTTTTACATATTAAAGTAAGTAATATATAATAATCTGTATTTATATTCAAGATAAATAAATTATATTTGTGTTATGCTAAATACCTATTGGAACAAATTGAAAAACACTTAATATCATAAATGTAATTTACTTTTAGTTGAAAGAATTAGAATCAATGCATACAAAAGAAAAAAATATAGAAATGAAAATTTGCAAAATGACTAAAATTTTAATTTTAGAAAATTACAGTTCTGTTCTAAACAGAATTTATCTTTCGACGAGAGGCCTTTTTATTATTACTATTATTATTATTATTATTATTTTCAATTGTATGTTGCGGGACACCCTGCTTTGTTCACGGCATTCATGAAAATAACGCTTTTTTGCTATCCTAAAAATTGTTCTCTCATCCTACTCTATTTGTTTTTACAGATTTTAATTAAGTGCAAAAGACCGAATATATCCATGAAAGTGCTTCGAACTTTTTTCAAAGGCCAGAGGAAAAACTCAATGGTTTGAATGTTAGCAGATATATAAATTAAATCAATATCGTTAAAAAATTGGTATTTATACAATAGATAAATTTTTCTAAGATTGTGTTAAATAATTTAAGTTTCACTCGTTTGATGTTATTATTTTATATAGTTTTATGCATTAGTTATATTTTGATTTAATTATACAAAAACTCAAGATATGAGTTTTAGTAACTGTAATCTTGATTTATAACACAATTCTAGGAAATCAAGCGAGAATTTCTTGCAATACAAATTTTTCGTAATTTCTATAATATTCATTAATATTGGTTCACCATCTAGAAAAGTATAGACTTGAAATTCTCGACCATTTCGTCTATCATGGTTATTTGTTTGCCTCATACGCATAGCTCGTAAATCTATATTTGTAGTTAAGTGTTTCAGAAAATGACTACGTATTCGTTCTAGATGGAGGCAGTATACATATATATATACATATTTTCTCAGTTTACTACAAGCAATTAAAAAAAAAATTACCCAATTTAATTTAATATACAATGCATTTGGTTTTCGATTCTTTATCACAAGTTAATTTACCACATTAAAAAAAAACTTGGGTTTTTTTCTTTCTTATAAAAAAAAACTTAAAATCACAAAATGTTATCAAAACAATAATTTCATCATGAAATATGTCACAATAAATTAAAACAAAAATGAGTTCAAAATCAGACATAATTTTCTCTTCAACACAATACGAATTAATTCTTTAATACAGGCAGTAAAATTCTTGTAAACCCATCTCGTTTCACAAAAAATTAGATATTGTCGAAAATGTAACGTAGTGCTGCATTCTAAAAACATATAGAGACATTTAACAAAAGAAAAATTCTTTTTTATATATGTCCGGTTTAATTCTGATAAATGAACGACGAAAAACGAACAGTCGGTAGCAAAAGTATCCGCACACTAAAAAAATTCCTGTATAAAATAAGTAGAGTTTATACTGTTTTGTTAAATAAATCCTTGTCGAATCATGTTCCTAGTCAGTCTAAAAACATGATTCAACAAGGATTTATTTAACAAAGCAGTATTAACTCTACATTTTTTATATAGGAATTTTTGCTAGTTTTCGGACACTTTTGTTACTGACTGTAGGATGTGACAAACGTACAACATATGCTGTATCCGTACCTACTCTTATTGGCTGGTGATATGTTTGCCTTCATGGCGTCTTTCTAAGGGTGATAACGTGTATTTAAGCGAGATTCGGAGAAAATCACGGAAAATACTTGAATGTTAGGCTGACGAACGTGACTTGGTTTCGAAACTCGCCCCTCCCATTCACCAGCCTTGAGTGTAGAACATCTTGGGCAGATTTCACCTCAGGAAAAATCATGCTATTCATTTGATTCGAAACAACTCTTATGCGTTTTAGCAGTTTATAGTGTTCGTTTGCAAAGTTTTTCATTTATTACCTTTCAAAACCATTTTCAGGATGCAATTTACTGAAAAAAGAGAAAAGAAAAGAGAAGAAATTGTTTGTTTAAAATTAACTAGCAGGCTACGCCCGCTTCGCTGGCCACTATATTTAAATGAATCTCCAAAAGAATTGGATCATTATTTATTTTTCACATCACATTATAAATAAAAACTAAAATATTACATTGGAATCGCTCTAGACCTCGCATCGGGTACTCGCTGACTACGGCAGCTCTTTCTCTGCCCGCACTGTATCGGGAGCAGGTCCCCACTGCCTGCAGAAATCTCTTTCCTATGTATTTCAATAATTTATTGACGATAGGTGGGTCTGCCATTATTTAAGAACTACGATTTTAAAGATAACTGTATCTCAGCGTCTATTAAATATTTTAGTTTTTGAACCAAGTATTTTATTGCTCATGCTATTTACACTGTATTACAATTTGATTCCGACCAATATAATGAAATAAAATAAAAAGTAGATTTTCTTTTAGAATGAATTAAATACATAAAAAACAAATAAATTCCAATCAGTTTAATCCTTTCTACTATATACTACCATTATTTCCTGACAAATACTATAAATTAGAAAAAAAAACTTTTAAATAAATTAAATTAACAAATGAAAAATAATTGTTGTTATACTACAAAAATTATACATAAACATAACTGTTATAAATACGTTTTTAAATTTTAAATTTGATATATTTAATTTTTTCTACTGCATTACCATTTTATTTTCAATAAATATAATAAATTAAAAAGAGAAAAAAGATTCGCCCTCAAATAAATGTATTAAATAAAAAATAAATTGCATAATATAGCCGTTGCTAAGATACGCAGACGATTACAATCGAAGAATAAATTCATGAAAAATGAAACATAAAAGCCAATGTTTAAAATCGAACAAACATTAATTTAAAAAATTCAAATTCGAAATTCGAAAAAATCTCGATGAGGTGCACACCTGCAGGGTCCCAGGTACCTATATGCCAAATTTGGAAGCTCTGCAATCAGTAGTGTGTAGTATTGTTCATGTTTAGATAAATGTATTTATTTTCCTGTTGAAAAAAAAAAAATAAACTCGTATTTTTTTTTTTTTTTTTTTTTTTTTTGGCAACAATTAAATTATGGATTAAATTTAAATGGCTAATTTTTTGCTATTATTAGCTTATTATTTTCATATTTTTATTAATTAAAAGAAAACTAAACAGAAATTCGAAATTCTGACTTCGATGTGCACAATGATCCTTCGGGGGGCACCTTTGTGTTAAATCTCGTGACTGTCCGAGCTACCGTTTTCGAGAACTGTGAAATATATATACAAATATTGCTCACTTAATAGTATAAGGTAAATATGTCTCAATAAGAAAAATAAATTATGACGGTATAAATCCCTTGTTATATACAAAGAAATATTAATTTCAGTTCTAATATCAGTTGTTGAAATTGAATTTTTACGAATTCAATCCAAGTGTGTAATAGAAAATATTTTAGATAACTTTATTTATAATATTTATATTTAAAAATTCTATCATTCCTTTCTGCAATACATTTCATCTCTAAAATCCTTAGCATTCCTATTTACAAAATAAAGCCTAATTCTATTTTATCCAGTTTAATATTTTATGCATTATTTCTAACTTCTTAAAGGATCATCCCATACTTTTATAAAATATTTATTATAATCCTTATGAAAATAGAAGACTTTAATTGAATTTACCCACTTAAAAAAAAAAAAATCTTATAAGATAATTCACTAAAAAGAAAACAGGAAAAACTTAAATTAATCCAAAATAAATAGAAAACTTTTAATAATATATTTTCGAATTTAAAGTGATTTTATATTGAGAAACATAAATATTAGGTATTATCTTTTCACGAACAAGACATTTTGAAACCTACTCATAAAACCTATATTTAGACAATATTTTTTCCAAAATAGATATTTAAAAAATCCTATGGATCAAATGTTATTTGAGAAGAGAAATATCTTAATTCATTTACTTTTTCTACTGAGTGAAGGACAGTTATATAACCTAAATGTGCTTCTTTTGAAGGGTGTCTATTACAAAGAAAAAAAAAGAGAAAACTAAAATATAATATTACACTATTTTGTGATTTATAACTTAATTAGGTAAGAAAAAGAATAATATTTGGAATTTCGCAGACATCATTTTACTTTATTGAACTTGAAAAATAAATGAAAAATATTTCATAGATATCTGGTAATATGATAGTTATGTAAGGTAAAGAATTCGATATATTAAATTCCAAATTGTTTTCCTGCTATTGAAAATTAAATTTAGTTATGAAATGAAATCAGATATTTAAAAGTTGTTTAATTTAATTTTGTAATTACTAGTGTCAGTTAATACGTTTTGTAAAATAATAAAATTTGTAAAATAATTACTTTTGTAAAATAATAAAATTTGTAAAATAATTAGTTTTGTAAAATTATAAGTGAACTTTCGAGAAAAATTCTTATAACTCGATAAATCCAAACTTGAAAAAAAAAATATATAAATAAAGAATATAATATGCATAAACATTTACATTTATTTTTCGTTCTTGAAACATTAACATGTGAAAAGCATGTTCCGGACACCACAAAACTTTCTTTTGTAACATTCTATATTATAGCACCCCTACCGATTAATGAAGATACACAATACTATTCACAATAACGATTTTCCGTATGCAGTTTGATGTAATTTTAGATTTTGAGATGTTGCCACAAAGACAAACGTGAAAGAAGAATAAACAGTGTGGTTTTTAGCGGATATGCATCCAAATTAGGTCAGCAGTTTCTTTTCATTTTTTGGTTTTTATAAAGATTATCTAACATATCAAGATCTGTGCAATTATACGATACAGAAGCTCAGATATAGCTTTCCCATAATGTATCAGCGTAGAAGCGTAACCTTTCGGCCGATATGTTTCCAAATTGAGTCAGCAAATTTTTTTTCGGGATGAATGTCTGACATATTAATTTTTGGGCAACTATACACTATAGAAGTTGAGTTATAGCCTTTTTATAAATGAGGGAAATGCAACATAACAGCGTCACTTGTCAGGTGACATGCACCGAAATTTGATGCACGTCACTTTATGTTGAGCTGAAGCTAGAATAAATTATTATGAAATGTTGCGAGTCAGTTAATAGAATACACTGTAAAAAAAAAAAAAAACTCTGAAACTGCGAAAACATTAACAGTTGTCTTTAAGAATCTTTAAAACGTATTAAACCTTAACACGTTTAGGAACCTTTAAAACGTATAAAACCATTAAAAACTAGAAAAAGAAAATTTTTACGAATCCAATACTTTTTTTATTTAAGAATGTGATAATAAAATTCAGGTGTTATGTTTATGTAAATATATAAAAATACGTTTCTTTCTCATTTAAGGAAATATTATGTAATTAAATAAATGTGAAAGATATGAAGATGAGAAAGTATTAGAAAAGAAAAAATTTCTCATACAATAGACGTGACTGTTAAATTTATGTAATGTATTTCCAAATGAGCATTATTGAACTAAGTTTTTTAACTAAGCAACGTATGTAAATAGATTCTAAAAAATATTTCTAAGCAAATGCATGAAAGTTAGAAAATTAAAATGAATTTATATTAACTATATGCTCAACTGTTATTAGAATTTTAGAAACTATCTATTTGTAAACCAGATTATTATCATGAAAATATTTTTGCTGAGTTTTGAAAATAATAATAAAATAAACTATAAAATACACCAATTTTAGTAAATAAGCTTTAACTATATAGTTTTTATTAGTTACAAACTGTTAAAGTTTACGCCAGAAAAATAAAACGAGCAACTAATCACCAAACACAAAGAAGAGCTTTTTAAACAAAATTCCATAAATTAAAAAATTAGTGTACAATTACTTCGGGTCAAAATAATCAAGCAAGACCCTTCATCAATGAAAGAAAATGTAGTGTACATTGTAAGCGAATATAGCACTGCTTCTTTCACGCGGAACACATGACTAGATTTGTTTTTTCGATAAAGAGTTGTGCTTAATTATTTTAATCCGAAACAGCTATTGCGCTATTTCGAAATGTTTTTCTGTTAAATGCTTTTATCTGAAGACATTTCTGTAGTAAAACACCCATTAGATTTTCATAAACAATAAAATCTTTTGTGAAAAATTAGAACCGACTCCAAAAAGCAACTACTATTCAAACAACTAGAAAAAAAAAAAAAAAGTTGGATATGAAATGAAACTGTAAATTGCGCCTAAAAGTGTAAAATAATTTCCTTCGCCAAACAACCTATATCACTACAATTAATCATATGTTTTGAAGTCGGCGCAAAATTAAATAAAATTTAATTAGTTTTTAAAGGTTTGTTTTCAGATCGGTAGCAACAAATTCTGTTGTCTCGAATGATCCATTTTCATGTTTCCTTTATTATTTTATCACTGTATACAATTGGTCCATTAGTAGCATCTACATAGACCAGTAAACATTCTTCACAATGCGGTATTTATGTTTCTACGAAGTTAGAGTTTCCTTTGCAAATTTGGTGTAACTTTGATAATTATCATCCTTGGTGGATTTTGGATTTGGCGATCAAAACGTAATGCAAAAATATACACGCAAGATGTATATTTTCATAATATATAATGTACGAAGTATTGTTTTATATTCTTGATTACTCACTTAATGTACCTTATCAAAATAATCATGATATCCCAAGGAAATTAAATATGTTTGCCAGAAAATTTTGCGATTACTCTTTCACCAAGGACGTCAGATACCAGCATCTTCTCCAACTTTTGCTGCTTGCGAAATCTTATGTGTTTTCTTGAATCAAAGTTGTTTTCGGCTGCGTTTTCCAGGTGACAATGTGAAATGTGTATTTTGAATAGGATTTGATTTTTGTATTCAATAAAGATACCAATTTTTATTTAATTTTGCGCCGACTTCAAAAGTTAGTATTAATTGTAGTGTTATAGGTTGTTTGGCGAAGGAAATTATTTTACACGTTTAGGCGCAATTTACAGTTTCATTTCATATCCAACTTTTTTTTTTTTTAGTTGTTTGAATAGTAGTTGCTTTTTGGAGTCGGTTCTATTTTTTTACAGAAAGATTTTATTTTTCTCTTTTCAGTGCAAACTTATTCATATAGCAGAACATAAAAAGACATTTGACGGCAGTTTCACAAATCACAACTTCCAAGAAAAGTGACATAACTGAAAAAATGATTTATGTCACTGAAAAATACATGAATTGCACACAATGTGAACAAAAATGTTACATCTCCATCTAGAATGTTATCCACTAGAGAGACAGTTGTGCCAGTTTTATTCTAGTCAAGATATTTTTCAGTTGATTTTTCTCAAATGCTGCATTTTTAAGCTGTGTCACTTTTCTTGCCTTTATCGGATATGAGCTAAAAACTATCTATTGAATGAATAAACGTTAAGTTAAAAACTCTTTAGAAATGTAAAGAACGGATATGCTGTATTCGTAACCAGAAATTCTGTTAGGCATATATATTGAACTTTACAGTGAATACGTGTCACTCTCTGCGCTGGAAATTGCGCAGCGTAAAATTCAGACAAAGAGCAAAATATGCATTGCAGCTGACGGACAGACGTTTCAACATCGATACTTACATACTGCTTTTACCAGTGTAGCTGCATGCGTTCAGCAGTTAGAGTGAGAACAGACCTTTGTGAGTATCCTGTAATTTGTTTATATCTTAATGAAATCATAATGAAACCTATTTCAGGCCAAGATCATTACGACAACAACAACAAAAAAAAAAAATATATTAAAATCTCTTACGAAGTTATAAGCTAAATAATTTCAACAACAACAACAATGAGAAACATAGTTTGTATTGATAACCTCTTCCTTTATGAAGTCGGTTTAAAACGTCTATGCGTTAAATCGATGTGACCGCTTACAATAGCCATACTTTGAATTTTACATAGCATAAATGTCACCCGCTACGCTACAACATATTCAATGTCGTTCAAGTGTGCACAAAATAGGAAATTGTGAACAAACAAATACACGTTTTAAGCGTTCTGTTTTTAGTATTAATGTCTAAACTATCTTTTCGTACTAAATCGATGATGCTCTGCAATTTTATAATTTACTTATTTCCCTTGTCTTGAACCGTTTCCGAGTTAGGAACGCTAACTCCACTGTTTTCCTTCAGGTGGCGCTGTAGGCGGTTGAATCGCGTAGCACATGTCCACTTTACTATACCTACATACCACTTTTATGATTATAGCTGCTGCTGTTCAACTGTTAAAAGAGTTGAGACTGACTTTTTGGGGCACCCTGTATTTTCTTTCTATCGTAATAATATTACAATAGGGCCTATTTCAGACCAAGGCCTTTACAAAAAAAAAAGTATCAAAATCGGATCATCCGTTCAGAAGTTATGAGCTAACAAACAAAAACAAAAAAACATACGCTTTGAAATGAGAACCTCCTCCTTTTTCAAGTCGGTTAATTAGAGAGTCTCTTACGAAGTTATAAGCTTACAAACACCGATAACAACACATAGCTCGAATGAAGAACACCATCCTTTCTGAAGTTGGTTGAAAACGACTTTGTGCTAAACGGTGTGACCGCTTACAGTATTAGTACTTTGAACCACAGAGTATACGTGTCATCCGCTACGCAGCAAAGTGTGCACAGTGTAGGAAATTGTGGACAAACAACTGCACGTTTTAAGCGTTCTATTTTTAGCAATAATGTCTAAAACCTGTCTTTTCGTAGTAAATCGATGATGGTCTACAATTTCGTAATTAACTTTTCTCTCATCTTGAACCGTTTTTGAGATAGGAGCGCTAATTCTGCTGTTTTTCACCAGATGACGTATTATTTTCTTTAGATTGTAAAGATATTACAATGGGACCTACTTCAGACCAAGATCTTTACAACAAAACAAAAAGTATCAAGTAACCGTATTTTGAACTATATAGCGTATGTCTCACCAGCTACGCTACAACGTGTGCAATGTAGCTCAAGTGTGCATAGTGTAAGAAATTGCGAACAAACAAATGCACGTTTTTAGCATTGTATTTTAGCATCAATGTCTAAACTATCTTTTCGTACTAAATCGATGATGCTCTGCAATTTTATAATTCATTTTTCCCCCTGTCTTGAACCGTTTCCGAGATATGAACGCTAGCATGAATGTCTAAACTACCTTTTTGTACTAAATCGATGATACTCTTCAACTTTGTAATTCACTTTCTTCTCTAGAACCGTTTTCGAGATTTGAACACTAACTCCGCTATTTTCCATCAGGTGGCGCTGCAAGCGGTTTAACCTTGTACTGCATGGCCATTTTGCTATACTTACATACATTTTTATCACTATAGCTGCAGCCGTTTAGCAGTTAAAAGAGTTGGGACTGATTTTTTTGGACACCCTGTATTTTCTTTAGATTGTAAAGATATTACAATGGGACCTATTTAAGACCAAGACCTTTTCAACAAAACAAAAAGTATCAAAATCGGAGCATCCGTTTAGAGCTAACAAACATAAAAAAAAACATACGGTTTGAATTGAGTACCTTCCTTCCTTTTTGAAGTCGGTTAAAAAGATATTACAATGGAACCTATTTTAGACCAAGACCTTTTCAACAAAACAAAAGTATCAAAATCGGAGCATCCGTTTAGAAGTTATGAGCTAACAAACATAAAAAAAAAAAAAAAAAAACATACGGTAAAATTGAGAACCTTCCTTCCTTTTTGAAGTCGGTTAATAAAAACGGTGAAATATGTGAACGGAAAAAAATGTATATATATGTGCGCATCATTTGATTTTATTTCGTGTTCTAATTTATTTTAAGAGTAAAATTACAATACAAACTATCAATTCTGCGTTAACTTTCTTTTGCAGTAAAATCAGATAAATTGTGGCTATTATGCAATTTTCTTGCAACTTATATAGTAGGACACTTGCATTATTCTTGCATTAAGAGTGTTAAAATATTAAACGTAAATGTGGTTCAAACCTATTTATTAGAATTTAAGAAATCGCACGTGCAGACGATCAACGCAAAAATATATAAATAAATAAATAAAATATTTTTTTTTTAATCAAATGAATACCGAATATTTATAAATTTTGATATTTATCATCAATAAGAAATTTTTTACTAAAGCTGAGGTATAACAGTCACAGAAATTGTGAGAACTGTGGCACAGTATAATGACCTGTGAGTCTACATGCATTAAAGATGCGCCAGCTTTGTTTAGCATGGTCATTGCCATATATATGAAGTGTTTTCATTGAATTCTACAGATGCTGGTATGTAGATATAAAACTAATAATAAAAATTCTGTATGAAGATGTCAAGTCTTTGGCAATATTGAAATATATACAGTCGGTAGCAAAAGTATCCGAACACTAGCAAAAATTCCTATGTAAAAAAAGTAAAGTTTATACTGTTTTGTTAAATAAATCCTTGTCGAATTGTGTTCTTAGGATTTATTTAACAAAACAGTATTAACTCTACTTTTTTTATATAGGAATTTTTGCTAGTGTTCGGATACTTTTGTTACCGACTGTACATATAACTGTCTACTACAAGTTACATTAATAATAATAATAATTAAAAAAAACAAAAAAAAAAAAAAAAAAAAAAAAACAGGGGAAAAGTAAAAAATTCAGAAAATGCACGAGAAAAAAACCGCACAGATATAAGTAAGAAAAAACAAGATAACTGAGAGATGCCTGTATAAAAATGTACGAAAAGAAGAAAAATTAAAATCATCGAGGATCGTTGGGTTCGCGCATGAGAATCGTCAGACAGTAATTTCAGAATTATGACTCGGCGGTAATAGAGTAGGCGGGTGGGCCACCATTGCAATTTTGATGGGATAAAACAATAGTGAAAAGTAAAAAATAAAAAAATAATAAAAATAAAGCACAGGAAAAAAAATAGGTGAAAAGAAAATTGACTGACACTGGTCAAATAACGCACGTAAATACATAAGTGAAAAAGTATCGAGGAGCAGAAGTATCAGTCTGAGGGGTCAAACATAGTTATAGGGGGAGTGGCTCGTTATCAGTTACAATGACCTTAATTTCTTTGCAATATAATAACAGACAGAAATAATTCTTATATTTTTTTTTTTTTTTTTTTTTTTTGTAAATCCACCGAAATTCAAAAGTTATTATTTTATTATTATTATTAACAAACTAGGTCTTTTATTATGTAAACATAAAAATGGGGAAACATGACACTAAACGTGAGACGCTTCAGTCAGATTTTTTTTTTTTTTTCTTTTTTATGTTTATCATATTGATTTTAACTTTATTTTATAAGACCCAGTTCCTCTTAGTTAAGATTAGATGTTCTTAAATATTTGATTAACTAAAGAAGTTTTTATTATTATTATTATTATTATTATTAAGATAACTGCATTAAAAAAAAGTAATAAAAAATAAAAACAGCGATTTTTTTTTTTTTTTTTTTTTTTTTTTTGGGGGGGGGGGGAGGTTGCAATGCATAAAAATGTTATTATAAAAGTATAAATAATTTACTTTCATCCGATTTAAGCAATATAATTAAAGCCCTAATATGCCGTATGTTGCCTTTCGGTAACATACCCAATTTTGTCTTCTAAAGCATTATTAGAATAATATTGAAGCTCTAATGCCTCGTGTTTGCCGATTGACAAAAAATTGCTTTTTAGCTGTAAACCATAGTTAAGATAAAGTATGATTTTTTAAAGTATTTTTCCCGTGATTTACTTAAGAGAGATAAGGATAAAACATTTTTAAATTGATTTAAAAAATAATCAAGCATTTAAGGATTAAACATTATAATAGAATAGCTTTATACAGAGTTATATTACTAACAGTTAAAGTTACGTGCATAATAAATATTTAAAATTAATATTAATAAGTACATAATCCATTAAGTACATTATTCTAACATCAATTTTACACTTTATTATGGTGGTTTTCTTTGAATATAAATAAGTGTCTGAGCCGGGACAACATTAAAAAAGATAAATAAAAATCAGTAGTTCTGTTTTTTTTTTTTTTTTTTTAATATTATACTCATAACAAGGTATTTTTCAGTTGTATCTTTCTGTATGTGTGTTTGTGTTCTAGCGTGTTTTTCTGTGTGTAAAAATTGAAAAAAAAAAAAAAAAGTTGGGGCTTTATCAAATACTTTAAATTACTAGACAATAATTAAACTTTCGATTTTTTTTTTTTTTTTTTTTTTTTTTTTTTTTTACTGTAAGACAATGCACAAAACACTAATACTTGAAAATAAACGTGGTGATTTAAACATTTTCTGGTTTCCATACTACTTTAAAATCACCGAGCCCACGCAAGAGGCTTATTTAGCCCGAGTTGTTTTTCCACAATCAAAGAACATTATTGCTTCAATTATTCCTCACTTTTTCTTTCTTTCATTTCTTTTTTTTTTTTTTTTCAAGCTTTCCGTATATGTGGGTGGAATGTTTTCTGAATATTTTTCTGCACTGTTATAATTACATAATTCCCCTCGCATGTATACATTACAGATTCATTAGTATTATGATTGACCGTTGTAGCGTTTAATAATTAATGTACTCACGCGGAGAACAAAATATTTTGAACGTAGTGAATACTTAAGTTAGTAAGAAAAAATATTTTTATATAGTAATAATAATTGAGTAAGCGTCACTATGAAACTTGTTCTCTATGCTTGATGTTTTTATTTTTTTTATTTTTTTTTAAGAGTACATAAGAACAGCTAAAAATTCTCAGGTAATGGAATTTTGAATGTATTTTATACACATCGTGAAAAGTTTTTATTTATTTATTTATTTATTTATTTATTTTTTTCAAAAGTAATTTTTGAATAAAGGTTTTAAGCAATAATAATGAACTAAATAGAATTTTCAAAAGGTATATAAAATAATTTGGAAAGAAAATAATTCAGAAGAGAAATAATAAATTTTTTTTTGATTAATTGCGTGAACTTTTAAAGATTTTTTCTTTTGTTATCGTATAATTAGACAAGGTGGATTAAAACCCTGATACAGTTTAAACTGTAATACAATATGGAGTAAGGGACGTATAAGGATGCACTGTAATGCATTTTACAGTGATTTTCTTTTCCTTTTTTCTTTTCTTTTCTTTTCTTTTTTTTTTTTTTTTAAGCTAAAAGTCTGCTTTAAATATTTTCCTAAGGCGATGCTACTTGACAGATTGCCCCCAAATTTGGTATGTGAACGTTTTTACATATGTGCTCAAGAAATAATAGTAATAAAAGGGTTAGTCCAGAAGTATCTACCACATGAAAAATATTCATTCTTTTTATTTTTCTTTAAGAAAACGGAAAATAAAAATTAGAATAACTCATTCGTAATACATAAATTATTGCACTTATTAAATAGTTTTTTAGATCGCAAATTCGCTTTTTTTCCTAAAACTTTACCTATTTCCGGACATTTATTATTTATATATATATAATACTTGTATTTTCTTGAGCGCATCAAGTTAATCGTGCACATCGGTGGCAATCTGATTGCCTTTTCAGCTGCAAGACGCTGCTAATACCGGAAGTTTAATTATAACAGACCTGTATGCATACATGCATATACACTCACTCACTCACACACATACATATATATATATGACTATATATATATATTATATATATATATATATACAGTGCCGGAAAAAAATCTTTACACTTGACGGCAAAAAAAATTTACATGTCAGTTATCGTTCCAGCCATAAAAATGTGTCGAAAACCCAGTGATGACATGTGGTGTTAGTCGATCACAGACGACCTTCCCCTATCCTATCAATACTCAGTTGGCCTCGTGGACTTTTAGAGTAAGGCTGTATACTCTTTGCTCTCGTCAGCCAAATTTCCGTTTATTTGTAAAAAGTTTGAGGACTTACATCTGTATTCCCACTCCAAACAAGGGGTTGGATTAAGCTTAAAATGGAAGAGAAATACCCTGCTTTGACTCTGCTACAGAATGAGACTCTGCGATTGATGTAGCCAGAGATCTGGTAGATCATTCTAGATGTAGCCATCTGGCAGATGTATCCAGAGATCCATTCCTAAATGGCTACAGATGGTGATAAAATGTATAGGTGAGATGACAAAATACTGACTGCAATGTACTATTCACAATAAAACACTTGAATGCTGAGATCTTGACTTAAATGTTTACATTTTATTGACCTTGTAATGGTTTTCTACATCTGGCTACATTATAATGGTCTATCAGATCTCTGGCTACATCAACCACAGAGTTCCATTCTGTAGCGGAGACAAAGCAGGGTATTCTCTTCCATTTTACGCTTAATCTGACTTATTGTGTGAAGTGGGAATACCGATGTAGGTTCTCAAACTTTTAACAAATGATCGAACTACTGGCTGGCGAGAGCAAAGAGCACACAGCCTTACTCTAACAGTCCACGAGGTGAACTGAGTATTGATAGGATAGGGAAAGATCGTCTGTGATCGACAAACAACGCGTGTCATCACTAGGATTCGACACATTTTTATGGCGGGAACGGCAATTGCCATGTAAAGTTTTTATTTTTGCCGTTCAAGAGTAAAGATTTTTTTTTTATTATTATTATTATTTATTTATTTTTTATTTTGCCGGCACTGTATATATATATATTATTTATTTTTTTATTTTTTTAGTGTGAGGCAGTATAGCTGCCTCAACTACACAAATTTTTGTCTAATGTTATATAAGTAGATAAATAGATGTAAAGTCTCTTCTACAAACATTTTAAAATTTAATTTTCATTCAATTTTATTATAAAATATTAATGTAGTCAAAAAAATTATGCATGATTTAAGTCATGAATATTTATTGAATAAAATGAAAAGGATGGTAGATTTAATAAGAGAAAGTCATCTTCATTTTTTTTTACTGTATATGATGTAATCTAATAATGTTCATACTTTCAAAACTACATATTCTAACTTAAAAATGAAATAAAATAAAATAAAATAAAATAAAATAAAAGCCTTTTAGAAAAGACCCAAAGAAATAAAAGCCTTAAAGAGAGTTTATGCGAAAAATAGGAAAACAGGCTTTTTTTTTTTTTTTTTTTTTTTCTTTTTAAATTCTTCGTGTTATTTATCAGTGTCAGTAAAATGAGTATTATAGTTTTCACAAAAGGTAATAACTACAAATCAATATTTTTCAACTAGTCTAAGAATGCAAATTATTTTTAGTTTTTATTTAGAAATGACTTTGAAAAGTTTTTACTTAAAAATAAAAAAGGATGAAGCAGGAAAATTTTCCATTGTTGCCATAAATATTTGGAAATGTTCGTTGAAGTATATAATTTGTTAATATAATTTCGACTTACATCTAACTGACTTACGTTACCATTTTTTTTTTTAAACCAAAGACATTAAATTTACTCTTGATACTTTTGATTGATCTGTCTATTCATTTCTCATGTAATTTATTCATTTATTTTTTTTTTTTTATCAAATTTCACATTTGACAAGGTTTTCAGCCCATCTTTTTGGCTATCGAATTATCCATAAAAAGATTATTTATTGTTCGCTCATGCGTAGTTAAATTACTTTTAATACAAATGCTCATATTTCGTAAGATATTTATATTTTTGCTTTCTTATTGTAGTATAATTCTTCTAAAGTATTTTTTCATTGATCTGAACTTGACATTAAAACTCGGTGAAAACTCTGCCTGTTATAAATAATAAACCTACTAAATTTTTGAATATTTTATCTATTTATCTATCTATCATACACATATATATGTGACACAAATGCATCGAAAAATTGTGCATGGTGAATGTAAATATTTTCAACAGCTACAGACCATTTTACTCGTTTAACCCTTTAAAGTTCACTACATATTTTCTTTTGAAAAATGTGAAATTAATTTAAAAAATGACTTTTAGACGCATCACTGATCATAAATATACAAATGAAAAAAAAATTAGCTTTTTTATTTTCCAGAAATGTATGGTTTCACAGTGAAACCAATGAACGGTAACGGGCTATTTTTTCTCCTTTAATAAACTAATATAAAAGTTGCAAAGAATAAATCAGATATTTTAGAAATCTAAAACATTTATATTTTGACTTACTTATTAAGAAATTTAAATGATTTATTCAGAAAAAAAGCAAATGTGGTGTAAGCAGTGCGACAGCACCAGGCGCCTAGCCAAACGCTATTGCTACAGCTCTGGCTTTATTATTTATTTATTTTTACTTTATTTACAAATTTACGAATTTATACATAAAATTAACTATACTTACTAATTGTTTTACCAGAAAAAAAAAAAACTTTATATCCATAATTGCAAAATGTTCAGTACATACAAATTATTTAAAAAGAAAAAAACATTATATAAAGATATATACCCACATACATACTTTTATATATTTATATGTATATATATATGTAAATATATATTCATATAATTCCAGGAAATGTTCATTTTCTACTCTTATCTTATGTCTTGCGAATTTCGACCTCTACTGGAGTTTGGTTTCTCTAAGAAACCAAACATTTTACATAACTTTTCGGAGAGTTCTGTTTATTTATATAAAAAATTGAAAGTTTCAATTCATGACTGAGAAGGATTATAGTAAGTTCATGTACTATTACTTAAAGTAAATTCTTTTTCTTCATTTTTAAAACTGATAAAATTTTAGAAAATTAAAGTGACTTCTATTTCTGGCTTCATCTGAAATAGCATTTTTTGGATTTTGCTGTAGTACTGCCATGTAGTGCAAAGAGAATGAGTAAGAGTTTAATATTCTATTAACACTTTGTAAAAATATTGAAAAATTGCTGAAAAAAAAATGCGCAATGTTTGATTTCTGGGCGAAACCAATGAACGTTAAAGGGTTAATGATACAGGTCTTACTCAAACACTACATTTTTTACCATTACTTTTAGAAGTGCCGCATGCAATCGTCTAAAAGAAGGATACAGAATAGAACCTTTATTCATCTTATTGGCTCATTCACATATGCGTAGAGATGGTAGCATTTCAAAATTCAATCAAACAGATATAAGTGATTTCCATGCAAACGAATGATTTTTTCAGAAGCTTGCAGCACTCCCAAAATGTCATTGAAGAGCTGCTATTGTTTTTTACTGAATTTGTTGTTGACCCCAAAAATTATTGTGTATACAGACTATTTACTTAAAAAAAAAAAATGAATACTATTTTATATTTTACATTTAAAAACAAATATTGATAAAGTGAGCAAATTAGAAATTGAAAAAAAGTTTTCATTTGTAAATCTTGCTGATCAAGATTGTGGTGATAATTACAAATGCATATATAGAATCTATTAAAACACACGATGAAATTCCAGTTCATATTAAGCATTTTGATAAAACAGTTACATAAAGATATAAAACGTTTAAATGCTAAAATCTCAAGTAATAAATAAAAAGCACCCACACTGCAGTAAATATTTTATTTTCAATCGCCATACACAAATAAAGATTTAAAAAATAACTTTTTAAGAAAATGAAAGTAAAAGATAGCATTGAATAAAAAATAAGAACTATGGAGCTGAGCCCATTTAATGAAAATAAAAGTGTTTAAAGAATCCTTAACATTACATTTTTATGTCCAGAAATGAAAAGAGATTCTACTTTTTATCCGGGTCGTTATATTCATTTACACGGAAAACGTTTTTGCCCTAACAGTTGTTATAAAATTACAAAAACTTTTAAATATTAAGCTTTATTTTTATGCTCAGTTATTTTTTTGTTCCTTGATAATTAAGTTGTAAATTTCTCAAAAATTATACATTGTTATTTGAATGTAATTAAAAAACATACAACAATTGCTGTTTTAAAATATAATCAAAATATTTATAATATGATTAATCTGAACGTATTTAAAATACACTTATATTAACTTTTGTCAATAAATTTGTCAGAATTAAAAAAAAAAAAAAAAAGCTATATTTTACACATCATGAAAGCCAATTTTATGTGTGTGAGGAGGGAGAGGGATCGTTGTGTCTCTATGTCTGTAACGCTATCTTTGTCCGGTATCACGTGAGAACGACTCTACGAAATTGAACGACATTTTGCAGGAATTTAGGTCTGTACCCAACTTAAAATTATATCCATCAACTTTTACAAAATTCAAACTAGTTCTTCCTTGGGGTGGCAGGAGGCAAAACACGTCTGTAAGCATAACTTGGCTCCGAATTACTTCACGGTGCAGAAATTTCACATGGGTTGTTGTTGTTGTGCTATGTGGATTAAGGCCGATTGACTGCACTAGGGTCCTAGGCCTGAGGGGAGAATGCCCTATGTGTGGGGGGGGGGGGTTATTCTAAGGAGTAATAGCCCGTATTTACGCAAGTTTCGGAGAAAATCACGGAAAACTCCGAACGGTTAGGCCGACGAGAGTGACCAGAGATCGAACCTGGCACATTACGTCTACCAGCTTTGAGAGCAGAACCGCTCGGCCACTGGTGGACAATTTCACATGATAGAACTAGACTTAAAACAACAACAGAAAAAGAATTCTGCGATTTTGAAATTTTCGATTTTTAAGAAGAGGAAAAATCGATTTTCTAGGAGGGGGGGGGGGTTCAAAATTTCGGATTTTTGAGTAGAACTCTGACAAAAATGGTACAAAGATATTACGAACAACCATGCATCTTCTTCGGGATATTTCAAAAAGAACATTTTTGTTTTTGTGATTTTCGCTTTTAAGGATGGCGATATGAGGGGGCTAAATGGAGGCACCCCCCCCCCCTTAAAGCGCTAAATAGGTCCTGGGAAATCTCCGGAGCTACGGTCATGAATTTTGGTGTGTGGTTCATATGTATCCGACACCTATAGTAACGGGATTTTACGAAATTTCCCCATTTTTTCCCTGGGGCGGGGGGGGGGGGGAAGAGGCCAAAAAAAAAGGTTCCATAGGCATAACTCGGCTCCAAATTATTTCAGATGAAGAAATTGCACACGGGGAGACCACACTTGAGTACAAAAAACCGTTTTTTGCTATTTTTGAATTTTCGATTTTTATGAGGGGGAGGGGGAAAGTTGATTTTCAAAGGGGAAATTTTAAAGATTCAGAATTTTTGAGTAGAACTCTATGAAAAAAGGTAACAGTAAGATATTGAAAACAGCCATGTGTCTTCTTTAGGATATTTCTAAAAAAACCTTTTTCTTTTTTTTTCGATTTTTAGGGGGCGTTACAAGGAGACAAATTCGAGACCCCCCCCCCCCCGTTTTTTACTTCTATATTTGTCTGAGAAATCTATGGGAGCTGGGGTCATGAATTTTGGTGCGTAAATTGTTTATATGTACACGACACCTATAGTAGCTGGAATTTAGGAAATTCTCCTCTTTCCCCTGTTGGGGTTGAAGCGCAATAAACACGTTTGAAAGCGTAACCTTTCTCCAAATTATCTCAGTAAGATTAATTTTTAAGTTTGGGTCGGTCATGTGTACCCAATACTTACTAGAAAGTTATTTTTTAAATTTTTCTCCAATCCCTACCTCCTTAATGGTAAATTAAAAACACTTTTTCAAGCATAAATCTGCTCCAAATCATCTTAGAAAAGTAATTTTTTATGTGTGGGTCAGTTATACGTATCTACCACGTAGTATAAATATATTTTACAGATTTCCCTCCCCCCTTACCCATTTTTTAAGAGCGGGGGCAAGACATGTTTTCAAACATAACTCTCATTAAATTTATCTCAAAAAGGCGATTTTTCGATATGACAGTTGGTTATGTGTATGCAACACGCACTATGAATTAACTTTTCGAATTTTCTGCCCCCGCTCTTGAAGCCGCGGAGAAAAAATACGTTTTCAATCTTAGATCTGCTTCAAATATTGCCTTAGAATGGCGAATTTATGTGTGTGGGTGTTGATTAAATGTACACGCTATGCAGTTTGGGTTCGCAAAACTTCTAACTTTACTCGCGGAGAAGAGGGAGTAAAAAATGGGTAAGTCACTAGTGAAGGCACTCGGAACCCGGACTCTTCATGTTGCGAGCGGGAAAACCACTACCGAACGCAACAGGAACTTTAAATTTCGACTGATTTTCCAGGATATGGAATTTTAAGAATTCATTCAAATATAGTGACCAGGGAAGCAGGAAGAGCCTGCTAGTATTAAATAAAATAAATAAATGGGTTAAAAAAATATTTTTTAAAACTCAAGGATGAAGACTCGTTATTTACTGAAAATTGAAACGTCCCTATTTAGTAAATAGATGAATTATTCTATCTTTCATACGAGTGATTAGTGCCCACCAGATTGAGACCGGGTAGCTTAGCAGGTAGAGCACTAGCGTGTCACGATAAACGAACAAATTTAAACTTCTGCCACGGTTCACTCTTGATAAATTTAATTCGGAGTTTTCATTAAAATTGTGGATAAATAGATACAGTCGAAGTTATAGTTAAAATAATTGTCTACCAACAATAATTGATTTAAACAAAATTTAATTAAATGGTTACGTAAGACTGTTGTTAAAATGCCACTACAAATTAAATTAAATTTGAAAGGATATCTAACAGTTCAGCTCCCAACAGTTTTGATCGTTTCTGGAAAAACGGAAAATTGCCATTTCGATTATTTCTCTAATTTATAAACTTCGCTAGATGTGGCTATTTGATATTAATTATCTTTATCACGAACAAATATATTCAATTCGTCTGTGGATCGTCTCAATTGTTCTTTTTGCGCAGTCTGGCCGTTACCAGTTCAATTTCTTTTTCTTTTCTCTTGAATTTTGACTCTCCTTCCTCCTCCTTTTTTTTTTTTTTTTTTTTACCCTCATGAAAAAGTAAGGTGTCTCAGATTTTTCAATTGTACTCAGTGCTATAGTCATTCTACGACCACGTCGCTCAATCAAACTTATGACATAGAGAAAACGGTGGGGCAATGGACAAATATCCAATTAATACTCGTGCTAACGACATCGAACACTATTTTAAAAGTTAAAATATAGAAATTAAATTTATTTTCATTCACCAAACTGCTTAGAAACAAAATTAAGTACAAACTGTGGAAAAGCTAAAAAAAGCGACAGAGAATTCAGAAATTTTGAAATACCAAAAATAATAATAAAAAAAAAGCAACGAAACGATGAATAAAAGAAAATTTAGTTAAAAAAAAATAAATAAGAAGTTTTTATGTTATCACAGATTAATATAAACAGTAGTGTAATTAAAATTCGTAAGTATTTAAAAAATATATACATATTTGAAAATTTAATACTAATACTTATCTTATACTAGCTTACTACTAAAAAACATTTACGTAATTTTACATGTTTCAATAGCAATAGCATGCATGGTGGGACGTAAAGAGTTAAAATATATAAAATAATATTATTTTCTCACACAGTTCGATTATATTTAGATAAAAGAGTAGAAATTTTATCTGAATACATTCATTTAAAAATAAAATTGGTATTTCTCTCACTAACTTTTTTTTTAATTCTACAAAGAGCGGAGCGTTCTCTTATAAATCGAAACATTTCATCGACATTTTTATCAAATAAACACAAACGGCGAGCTCGTAAAGGGAGAGTAAAAGATTATTATTATTTTTAAAATTAAATAAATGTGAACCAATCTTTTTTTAGAATTTTTAATAAGATTAAGTATAGTTTCTTTATGAAGTAAAAGAAAATTTTTAAGTATTTTCTGATAAATTAATAATAGAAACTTTTAGATAAAGTAAAATAAATTAAATTTAGTGTAATTTAATCGATTGGAACTATTTCCGGATTAATAAAAAAAAAAAAAAAATAGTCTTTAACTAAGCGTTTCAAACAGTATTACTTTTTTTACACAAGCATTAACCTTTCTTTCAGAAACCGAGTAATTTTTTCAAAATTTATTTAAATCCTTAAATAAATTTTGAAAAAATTACTTCTTTAAAATATAAAGAAGTAAAATATAAAAGCAAAAGCAAAAACAAAAATATTCTATCGATAAAAATTTGTAAGAACTTTGGAAATTTTACCTAATCATTATTTCATGAAATATTATATTTCCAGTAAAATGCCAAATAAAAATAAGAAAATCATATCGTTAAATCATTTAAAGAACATCAGAAATTTGACCTAACCAGCTTTATTTGAAACGTTAGACTTCCTGAAATTTAGTATATTCCTTTTATATAAGAATAATTTTAAATGATAGAGTAATAAAAGAAAGAAAACCAATTTTATATGGGCAGCGTTCACTGAATCGAAAACATTTATTCAAGTTTTTAATGAGGACAGGAACAATTAAAAAAATACTTAGAAAAGGATTAAATTTTCAGAAATCGAATTTAACTTACACATTTTAATGTAAAAAATATTTTTAGCTGGTTTAAAAAAAAAAAAAAAAAAAAAAAAAAATGTTATTATTAAAAATAAATTTATATAACATATCTGGAATATTAATATAATTTTAGGGACTAAATTTTATCAAAGAATAAAATTAAATATTATTTAAGAAAACAGCATAAATTAAATACGAAAAGCATCTTTATAAAACATCCTATTCATAATCCTTAATCTTTATAAAACATTCTTAATCTTTATAAAACGTCCTTAATCTTTTAAAACATCCTACGAATAAAAATTATTTGACTCTTCTGTCACAGATGGGAATGTATGTTCAAACACTCTTATGAGAAAAGAAGAAAACAACAATTTTTTGGCACTTTCTTTCCTTCGTGGAAATAAACAAATTGCGTATAAAAACATCGGTTGAATAGTATCGAATATATTTATGACATTTTTTTAAATTTTATGTTAGAAAAATATTCACTGCGAAGTATCGTATAAATAAAAATTCATGCCACAAAAAAAAAAAAAAAAAAAAGAAAAAGAAAGAGAGAAAGAGAGAGAAAGGAAAAAGGTAATGTATTATTAAAATTATCTTTATTTTGTTAGAAGAAAATGCATGCATTCCTATTTAAAAAAAAAAAAATAGTGAATAAAAAATATCGATAAATTCAAAAATATTCATTTACTATTTTATTGGATTTTTAATGTAAAATTTCATTATAAAAAATAAAATAAAATAATAAAACAACTTTTTAAACGTAAGTACTCGGTATGTCCATTTTATTTAAAATAAAAGCGATAGAAAATACTTTTTATATTACTGCTTGATCGTGTGACTGAAAGATTAAAATGGAAAAAACCCTTAAAATATAAGTGAATATTTTTCTATAAATTTAATGAATTTTTTAAAAGCAAAATTTGCTTGATCGCGTGACTGAAAGATTAAAATGGAAAAAACCCTTAAAATATAAGTGAATATTTTTCTATAAATTTAATGAATTTTTTAAAAGCAAAATTTTAGCATTTCAAAATTTGTAAAAAACAAAAACAAAATATATGTAATGTGTTCTTTATATGTCAAAAAGAAATAAATGGTTGTTTTTTTATATCAGACTGCTTATTATTATTTTTCATTTTTTTAATTAACTTTTCTTTTCTTAAATAATCAACAAACACTGATAGTATCATACTAGAAATTTGTGGTTTAGTAGTTACGTAAGTAATATAATTATAGGGAACAAAAAGGGAGGGGGAACAAATATTGATAGTATTATACCAGAATTTCGGTGTTTAGTAGTCATGTAAATATAGTTATAGAACAAAAAAAAAAATAATAATAATAAAGATTTTTTATTCAATTGTATGTATTTAGAGACAATTAGATAATGTATAGTTTGAAATTTAGCTAATTTTATTTCCTTAAAAGTCAAATATATATAATAATCCATGCTTTCAATTTATAAATTGCCAATTAAATTATACAAAGACTATTCTTTTTTTTTTTTTTGACAATCTTTTCTTTCAATACTGCAGGGTTGCAATTGACCGAAAATTTTCTCCAACACAATTATTAAATAAATATATTTCGTATTATTTTTTTACGATTGAATGAAGTAACGATAACTATACAGAAATAGAGGTGATGAACATTACGAGTGGCGGCAACTTTAATATTGAGACTACGTAAAATGAATTTTAAATATAGCTTTTAAATACCTAACATAATTATACTAGATTGTTTTAATTTTTCTTTGTTATCTATACATAATAACATTTGAATACACATAGAGTTGTTATAATTAAAGTACTTATGTAAACAGCATCCTGAAAGAAAATCGGTCGAAGAGATTGTCGCCAAACTTATTATGAGATAATCTTAGGAAACTTAATAAAGTATTTCAGAACATGCGCAACAGGTTGCGTTATGCATGGAAAAAGTGGCAAAATTATCGAACTGAATGACCCGTACATAATAATAACAATAATAATAACAATTAGTTATTTTCTTTGTAATACTATTTGTTAGCTATAAAAAACGTCACCTAATGGACATTTTTAGATTATTATTATTATTATTATTATTATTATTATTATTTATTTTTTTATTTTTTTAATTCTTTAAGCATTTCTCATGAATTGTTCCCGTAACAATTTAATGACAAAACGCAATATGCTTATCCATTTAGTCTGCAGCAAACTTAGGCTGATTTATAATATAATTAAGAAATATATATATTTTTTTTTAATTTGGTGCAACCTTTCACCATTTTAGTTTGACTGTAAATAAAAATAATAATAATAATAATAATAATAATTACCTAGTCTACTGAAGTGCTTACAGTTAGCACCAAATTTCTATAGATACAATGAGAAAAAAAAATACACCGATTTCATCTAGAAAGAAAAAGTAGTCATTTTCTGAATCCCTAAACCAGAAATATAGATTTCCAGGTTATGCGTTTGTGGTAAAAAAATAAACTGAATAGACAAAATGATCAAGAATTTCTAGTCTGTTCTTTTCTAGATGGGAAAACAATATTATGAATATTATAAATTTTTTGTATTCCGAGAAATTCTCGTTTGATTTCCTAGAATTAGGTCATAAACCAAAATTATAAGTACTAAAACGCGCCTTTTGTGTACACATTTATTTGTAGATATATTTAAATAAGTTTGACCAGGATAATATAAAGGAAAACGTTCTAGAATTGAATTATAATAGGAGTTTCTAGAACTCTCTATCAATGGAAAGTGGAATTTAAAAGGATGACATGGAAATATTTTTATCAGAGCCATAGGATATCCAATATCCATATATCCAAGTATCCATAGAATTAGGTCATAAACCAAAATTATAAATACTAAAACGCGCCTTTTGCGTTCGCATTTATTTGCAGAGATATTTAAATAAGTTTGACCAGAATAATATATAGGAAAACATTCTTGAATTGTCATAAGGATTTCTAGAGCTCTCTATCAAAGGAAACTAGAATTTAAAAGGATGACATGGAAATATTTTTATCAGAGCCATAGGATATCCAACAGTCATATATCCAATTTCCAATATCCAAATATCCATAGAATTAAGACATAAACCAAAATTATAACTACTAAAACGCGCCTTTTGCGTTCGCATTTATTTGCAGAGATATTTAAATAAGTTTGACCAGGATAATATTTAGGAAAACGTTCTAGAATTGTAATAAGGATTTCTAGAGCTCTATATCAAAGGAAACTAGAATTTAAAAGGATGACATGGAAATATTTTTATCAGAGCCATAGGAACAGCCATATATCCAATTTCCAATATCCAAATATCCATAGAATTAGGTCATAAACCAAAATTATAAATACTAAAACGCGCCTTTTGCGTTCGCATTTATTTGCAGAGATATTTAAATAAGTTTGACCAGGATAATATATAGGAAAACGTTCTAAAATTGAAATAGGGGTTTCTAGAACTTCTATCAAAGGAAACTAGAATTTAAAGGAGGACATGGAAATATTATTATCAGAGCCGCAATTTATTTACTAAATGTCAGTAGCACAATTTTTTTCAGGGTATTGGTTCCAGATAAACCTGTTTAAGCTGGGCATCTATTCTCCGACCAGACTATACCTCAATTCTGACTGTGGCTGTCGTTATTTTGATTACGTGACGTCACATTCCGACTTTTGATTTGACGACTGTCGTTGTTTAAGGACGGCCGCTATGGCGGTCAGATCGGAGAATATATGCGCTGGTCCCGTGTTTTGGGTAAAACATTGAATTTTATTTTCATTAGTGTATAAATTTAGAAACAATATACATTCTAATAAAATCGTAAAAATACAGGTTTTTTTTTCTTTCACAATACTTAATTTTGCTGTTGCAGTATACGTAAGGTTTTAATATATTAATCGTAGCAGGAATAAATTAATTGGAGATGTGGTCATTTTTGAGAGACAAGGTGGTTATAACCCTATAAAAAGAATCTAGAAGCTGAAAGAGTTGTGTGGATTGTCACCAAATTTAGTATAGGGCTATACACGTAAAGGTCTCAGGTAATTTCGAAATGTCAACTAGGTAGCTCTTTGTATTGAAAGACAAAGGGGAAATTTAACAAAGGAAATGGCTCACATTCATTTTCACATTTTAATGCACTACCTCTCCATAAGTGACCGGACAATTTCGATTTCAGACTTTTTTTTTTTAATATCTCAAAAAGTACAAATGAAACTTCAATACTCTGAAGAACATGTTATTCCTCGTATATTTTAGTTAAAGTTTTGCACATAAAACGATAGGGGAACCAGTATAAAATTAAAGAAAAGTGAAAGCGTATGGCATCATCCTGTAAAAAGTAATGCTTGAAATGCGATGTGGCTGTAGCATGTGATTGTGGAACACTTTTACTTTATGCCTCTACCGCATAAATCAAAGAGATGTAAAGGTTTATTTAAAAAATTGCAAAAAACATTTTCACTTTTTTAGCTATATCACAAGAGGTATTAAATCCAGCGCAAAGATTTTTTCAGGAAACTCAACATACAATATTAAACACAGCTTACTGCAATCAGAATGAAAAAATATTAAATATCTAATGAAATATGAGTATTTTCACTAAATAATTTCTAACTGCACATGCGTAAGATTTAGCGAAATTTCATTTGCAAAATTTATTAGTCAAATGTATTGAGCTACTTATATAAAATCCCCAAACAAGTATCGTGTAAACTCAAAAAGTTCTACGCAATAGAATGAACTGTAATTCAGCTGTTCTCAAAAATAAGATATTGATAAGGGTTTTTTTTCAATATCTATCTACAATCACAGAAAACTGTATTACCATTCATTGAATCAAAATAAAAATGTGAGTAAAACCCCTTATAGTTTAGCCCTTATTTCGAGAGAAACTGAATAGCAGTTCATTCTATGGCGTAGAACTTTTTGAGTTTCCATGATACTTGTTTGGGATTTTTATATAAGTAGCTCAATGCATTTGGCTATTAAATTATGCAAATGAAATTTCGCTAAATCTTACACATGCGCAGTTAAAAATTATCTAGTAAAAATGCTCACATTTCATTAGATATTTAATATATATTTTTTTTTTCATTCTGATTGCAGTGTGCTGTGTCTAATGTTGTATATCGGGTTTCTCGAAAATAGCTTTAATACATTGCGTGTTATAGCTAAAAAGTATATATATATATATATATATATATATATATATATATATATATATATATATATATTGGCAATTTTTTTAAGAAACCTTTATATCTCCTGATTACATGCGGTAGAGACTTAAAAATTTATACAGAAAATGAGAAAGAGCCCCATAATCACATGCTACAGCCAGATCGTATTTCAAGCATTTCAAGCATAAATACTTTCATATTTCTTCAATATTTTACTGGTCCCCCTTTCATTTTTAACCCAAAACGTTAACTGAAATGCATGAGGTATAATATGTTTTTTACACCCCTGAAGTTTCAAGATGATTTGTGTAGTACTTTTTGAGATATTTTTAAAAACTTCTGAAATCGAAAGTGTCATTTATGGAAAGGTAGTGTATTTTCCTTTGATGAAACTGCCCACCCAGTAAATATATTTTATATATAACCACAATTGTGTTGTTTCTTTCATTTTGCACCCATGCCTATTTTTTCTTTTGTTTGATAAAGGATGGTACTTAATTATTTCAGCCTGAAACAGTTATCGTGTTTTTTTTTTCAGTTGCTCTTTCTTTACCGTCAACAGCAGTTTTTCCGTATATTTTACTGGAAACTGTTAAAAACTCGTCTTTTTAGTTTTCAAGTGTACATTAATTACTGAAATTAAACTTTTCTTTGTTCGTCAAAATTAGTATTAAGAATACAGAACAGATATATAATTAGTGCTATTTGTTTTTTGAAAAAATTTCGGAGTTGCATTGATTTCGAAGGCTAAAAAAAAGCATATTTTCTGTATTTTTTTAATATAATAAATAAAATTTTTATTCAAAATTTTGAGCATATAAAACAGAATAGTTTAAACAATATTTTATAAAATTTTCATTATTTTCATTTAAAAAAGGGTAAATTAAGCCAGCATGATCTGGTTTCCGGAAAATCTTCAGAAAAGTGGTGGACACGAAAACTCAAAAACACGAAAACTGATCATAGGGAAATTTTGTATGTTTCTTGAAAATAGATCTGACTAGTGGTTGAACGATGGTATTTTCTTTCTTTCTCTTTTCTTTTTCGTTTTTTTTTTTTTTTTTTTTTTCGGTTGTAAATTTTTACAAGGACATTCGTGGGTTAAAATATACCGAAAATTTTACTGTTTTTGCATACAATTCTGCCAAAAATTCAGATTTCAATTTTTAAAGATATCTTTCGTTCAAGGGCTAGTGAATTCTATTTTGAAGACGTGTGTAACAATTCAGTAAGATCGGTGATTTTTTTTTAAAAATCGTGTTCACCTTTTTTCTGAATATTCTCCGGAAAACAGGTCTGTATAAATTTACATTAGTTTTCAGTTAAAAATAAATAATCCAAATTATCAATATTTATTTTGTATATTTATTTATTTAACTGTTCTTTTGTTTTGAATAAAAATTAAAACCGAATATTTCTACTTCAGAAAAAAATATTAAAAATCATTAATATACTTCAGCCAATAATTAATTAAAATATATATATATTAGCCACTAAAATGTTTATGTAAAATAACAACAGTTTTTGCATCTCCAGTTACCTTTCGCTGTGAATTTGTATAAGACTTAAGGTAGAAGTGTTTAATATGTTGAAAGAAGTAGTTGTTATAATTCCAGTAGTTTTTATGTTGAAATTTTTAACAATGTTTATCAATCTCAACACTAAATTTTCCTCCTTTTCCTTCCCGTTTGTCTCCAGTTTTGCATTTTCTGTGATCTCGCGTTTGCTGGACATGTATCAGGAGAATTGGGTGCGATTGTTAAATTCACTTGTTAGAGTAAATAAAGTAAACTATAGTGATTTTAGTTAGGCTATTTCAATAATAAATCACCTAAGAAGCCAATGAAAAAGTTATTGTTTTATGAATTCAACATTATTATTTTTATATTAACAAAATTCTGAATCACAATTTGAGAGAAAAAAAAAATTGCATTTTTTATTTATAATATGGAACATAGAGTTTTGTATACGTTTACACTTGTTAAAACGGGTTAAAATGTAAATTTTTTTGATAAACTTATAAGACAACCGGTGTAAGAATCAAAGATTAAGAAATTAGCCCCTAATAACAATCAAATACTTAAAAAATGGAAATAAAAATAATAATACACTTATTGACAAAAATCAATCATTTTTATTTATTTTTTCTGTCAGTAATAAATATTAGAAATAAAACTGAAATATTAAAGAGCAAGCTATTTTATAAAATGATTCTTACACAAGAATGATCAGTTATATATTAAGAATGATTACAGTTATATTTCCGTTACAAATAGCAGTCTGCAGTTTAAATGCGAGAGTGGATTGCCGCCAAATTTTCAGTGTTTGAATGTAGAGGATTTATAAGGTGCGCTCCAGAAATTGTCTGGCAGGTGGTGCTTTCCATGAGAAAATGACAAACTTAACACGTGGAATTACCCACGCTGGATCAAAATACAATCAGTAAATTATCAAATTTTTGTGCGTTCCGTATGTATAATTTTCTTTGCTATAATTTGCGTTTATTTTATTTTTTTCCCTGCAAAACGCCACTTACTTCATGGTTATATTTATTTAATTTATTATAGTTGTTTTATTTTTGGATTTCTTTGAGCGCATCTCAAGGTTGGTTGGTTGGTTGGTTGGATGAATGGGTTTTAGGTCGCACTAGTGCTGCGCAATGCGCATCTCAAGGAATTTCAATCGTCTCCATGCCAAATTTGATGACTATTCGTCTGCCAGTCTTAATTGCAGAATTTTGTTTATAATGAGGGTTTAACAATCTCCTAAATTTTTTTCATAATTCTCCTTTTAAAAAATTGTTTTTCTAATATTTCTTTAAGTTTTTCTTTTTTCTTTTTTTCTTTTTCTTTCTTTCTTTCTTTTTTTTTTCTTAGTGTTATAAATATCAAATTTAATAATTTTAAAAATTGCTACCTTTACCTAGATAAGATAATTGTTTGGAGGATCTATAAAATGAAATAATTTTTTTTACTGATACATTACAAAAAAAAAAAAAAAAGTTTTAAATAATTCATAAATTAATATACTATTTTATAGAAGCGCAAACTTTTGTAGATAAAATTTTACATTATGCATAGTTCTTTATTTTACAAGAAAAAATGGCAAACGTCCCGATCTAGTAAACAGGACATGTTCAAATTGCATTTAATTTAATGTCTGAAGCAATATATGAAAAACAAAGGCAAAGTAAAATAGTTTAAATATGGAAAATCTATGTTTTAAACTGCTGTTTGCAGTTAAAGTTTGTGTTGAAGGAGAATTATGCAAAAATAAAAGCTAAAACGTATGTTTTTCTGCTGATAAAATTCTAAGACATTTTCACAGACTTTTCCTGGAGTTCCACAGCACAGCACAAACGTTTTCTTATTTTTGACTTATCTGATTTAAATATTTCAAAAATTATTTTTCAAACACGAGAAAATGTCATCCCACGCGAAAAATAGAGCTAAAAAAGCTACAAAAAAGTAGTTATAGCGTTATTTTATAATTTCTTATCATGAAATATATTTAGAAAATCTTTTTTAATTTTATACATTTTCAATAAATAATATTCGAACACCTGAATTATACATGTACTACACAATTGAATACTATATAATTGTTTGTAATCAGTCTAAAAACCAAAATCTTTAATTTAACGCAGTATAAAAATTGAATACATCTAAAAAACCAAATTTTAAGACAAAATTAGTTTAAAACATTAAAAAAAAAGTAATAATAAAAGTTATTATATAATTTAATGTTGGAAACAAAAATAAATAATATAATACTACAATTAACCATTCATTATTTTTAATGAATAATTAATCATTTAAATAATGCGGCCATAATTCATTCATTATTTTCAAATCATTTTACAGTTTAAATATCATTAAGAACTAAAATCTTTCTTACAAATGTTAGGCAGTTAATGAATTATACGTAACAATTAAGACTTTACAACTAAGGTATTGATTTATCAAAGTAATAATTAAAAAACTTTGTTTAAACACCATACACAAAAAAAGGACACATTGCCACAATTGTTTCGTGTCGAAATAAAACTACGACCTTTCGTCAGACGAATAAAATAGGCCCAAGTGCATCAAACAAAGTTACATTTTATTATCATTTAAAAGAATGTATATAAATATTTGTTTAAAAAATATAAAAATATATTTTCAAAAAACATTTATAAAGGAAATTACATTACAAATACATATTTTGACATCAATTGGATTTTTGCCATGCTAGTAGGTTAAATACCCTAATTAAATACCCTAAGAATTATTTCGAAATAAAATATCTGAATGTTCCAATAAATATATTTTATAGCTACTGTTATCTATTCTTTCGTTATAGGAAGAACTTGTGAAGCTCGTTGCCTAATGTGAAAACTGTTTTGGAAAGGAACCCATAGAAACGGTGAAAATAGAACTACCGCGCATATAAGTCACGTGACTTTTAAAATCCTGAGAAACACGCTTGTGGCCTTCTGAAATATCGAGCAAAAATCGGCTTTACTTAACAATTGATACACATCTGCTATTCAAATAAATTTTTTTTTTTCTTCAAAGATGAACTGTGCAACAACATTTAACTGAAAAACTGCATTTACATAAATATATATATTTTTAATTAAAAAATATTTCTTTTTCAATAATAACTACTCATAGATAAAATAGTAACCATTCATGTGAATTTCGTTGTTTATATATATATATATATATATGTATGTATATTATTCTTATTTTATTAGACTGAAATAAGAATTCAATGTTTCTGTATATTTTTTATTTATTCAATTTGATAATTTAAAACAAAAATACACACTTATAAATCTAAATTTATTATATTTTCGCTAAATGAACTTATTATAGTTAAAGTTAACACCAATGTGAAATTTTGCTTTATTCGCCCCATATAACATTTACTATTTTAAATCTTTCCAAAATGCTTCATTTTTCGAAAAATATTTCGGAACACATGAATGGTTGCACACTGAAAGAAACATCGCAATTTAATAATAAATTGGAACATCATATTTAAAAACAACAAATAACGTCATATATTAAGAGATTAAATGAAACAAATAATTTATATATATATATATGTGACGAAGAAAACTGTAAATGATTCTGACTTCTTACATTCACGCACAGTGTCTTAGATAGCATGCAGGTCAAAAACCTTTAACCCTCTCTCTCTTTCTGGATTTCACGTAAGGTAAGAGGCGCGCTGTATTTTAAAGTTGTTTCTTTTATTTAAAAATGAATCAGCTCTTTAATTCGCATCGTTATTTATTTTATTTATACTACTGTAAATGAAAATACCATACAATTTTAAATGCATAATTTTTTTATATTTTAGCGAAGTGATTAAAAAATGAATATTTGCTAGAGTAATATATTTGAAATTTTCGAAATTTTTATTTTATTGCGATCCATGTTCTAAAGAAAAAAAAAATCATAAAATATACCTAAGAAGAAGTAAATGTCACATGTGCGGAAAAATTAGCTTCATATATAGCTATAACGATTTTGTTAGGTTAAAAACTAATATAAGATTTCTTTTTTCTTCAAAATTGAAGACATATATAACTAAACTAAAGAAGATTTTTATTAGAATTTTTCGTTGTTTTCTACCGATAGGAGTAAAGGGATGTTAGCGGACTTACCCTGAGGTACTAGACGGGGCCGCTGGTCCCGAAGCGACCGTCAGAAGGACGGGCACGAGATACAGCCAAACTCTCCACATCGCCGAAGCGAGTGCTACCACCCACCGCATCACCTGCGGCCTCCTACCGCATGCCAGGCGCGGATGGGACCCCCGGAGACCGCGAGCCTTCTGGTGTCCACCGTCAACTTCCCAGCACGGACGCACTCCAGTCCAAGGGCTGCACGCATAGGCCGTCCGGGGTGTGCACGACCGAAGCTGCAGGGGCTCGGCCAACGACTGATACACGTTCTCCGGGTTGCCGCCCAAGTTATAAGAGTATCGCCAATAGTTAGTCGCCAAGTCCAAATCCTGACTCCAGGAATGGGAAAGACGCCATGTTTAGGAGCACTCCGGAAAGGATTTGCGTGGTTTGAGTTTAGTTGGAAAACTTCAAAATATCTCGAGAAATTCATTGTGAAATTTTTGAGAATGTCGGAGAAAAAAAAAAAGAGAGCAGCTCCTCAGAATTATTGAAAGAGTAAAATAATATAAATTGTATGTTGAATTTATTTTTAATAAGAAAGTATTTAATTTTCAGTAGTTAAATATTTCTGAAAATTATTGTTGTTAGGAATATATATATATATATTTATGGAAAAAAAAAAAGAATTTTCTGTTTTATCAGAAATTCCGGAAAACCTGAAAAGAGAAACGTTACAAAATACTCAGTAAATTTTAAGAGGAAAAATAAACTTTACTTTTTCGCATCATTAGATGATATATATATATATATATATAATAAACAACAGTTTAAATAAAAAATTTAAACTATTGTTTAAATTGTATAATAAAAATATATAATAGGCATACTAAAATATATTTATTAAATTCTGAAAAACTAAAGATAAATATCTGAAATTATATTAATATATATATATATATATATATATATATTCTTTTTTTTTTAACTTTACATAACAAATTTCTCTCTCTCTCTCTCACTCTCATTTCTTTCTTTTTTTTTTAATTCTTTTCAACCTTAAACCTTTTTTTTTTTAATATCAAAACCTTCATGGTAGTAAAGTGTGCGTTTGTTTGTAAAATTGAAAAATACTTTAAAAATATCACCCATATACATTTTTAAGAATATCGAAATGAAATTAGGTATTCGTTTATATTGCATTAGTTAAAAGACGTAAAATTTCTGATGTATTTTAATCGCAAAATATTATATTTAATAAACGATAGATCGATTCTTGTGTAAAGAATGAAAAAAACATTTTTAGAGTATTCCTTGACAGAAAAATTCCTTTGAAAAAAAAAAAAAAAAATCAATTAAATCGGTACTTTTACACAAGCTTTTTAAAGCATATTTTATTTATGAATTGCTCTTATTTTAATTTATTCTAGCATTATGTCTTTTAACACTTTCCAGAAAAGTTGAATCATGATTATGAATTCGGTTCGTCTGTCTGTCTACTGTCCGCTCTCTCATTTCAGTAACATTTTTAAATACCTTGTCGATTTGGTGTAGGGGTTAAGATTTTTCGACTAAATGAGGTACCTAGGACTGGGTGGAATGCCCTTCATGGGAGGTCTTTCAACGGGGTGCTAGCCCGTATTAACGCGAGATTCTAAAAATAAAATCTGAACGGCTGGGTCGACGATCCGCGACCTAGGTTCGAACCCGCCACTTCTCGTCTCCCAGCTTTGACACCAGAAACTCTCGGCCACTTTTAAGTACCTTGAAAAGTGATATATATCATTCAAGTATAAAAAGTTGCTTATGGAAAACAATATCAATAGCCTTACTGGTTTCTGTATGAACTTACAAAAAAAGAAAGAATGAAATTCGGATACATTACCGTCTAGGAGAAGTATTTCTTGAAAGAATACTTTAACATCGTTGTGTTGCGGAACAAAACAAATACTTATTTTTAAGTTTTACAGGATGACCATAATTAAACTTGGCTTTTTGAGAGCACTCTGTAGCTGTAATTAAAATGCGGATTGAATCGAAAATTTGTATATAGACATTTCAAGAGCATTAATAATACAGCAAATAATGCTCAAAGAAAATAATGCTCAAAATAATTTGAGCAAATAATGCTCAAAGGTTCTGCAAAAAAAAAAAAATAATAATAATAATAATAATAATAATAATAATAATAATAAATAATAATAATAATAATAAATAATAATAAACATAATAATGATAAATAAATAAATAAATAAATAAAAATAAAAATAAATAAATATAATTTTCCGCTCTGAGGGGACATACATCAAAATACAAAAAAGCTACAATTTTAATACAAAGAACTTTATTTATTACACATTTAATTGTTATTTGTTTTAAGTTACAGACTGTTTATCGAGGGAAATCATATTGTTCAATGTGCGCCCCATCATTATGTTGTAAAATCTGCAGTCAATGAAAAGTGTGTTCAACAGCTGATCGAAGCTGGTCATCAGTGATCCTCCGCACGTGCAGCGTTATACGGTCCTTCAAGTCAGCCAAAGACACAATAACTCTTTTAAAAACGAAAGCATTTAAATAATCCCATAATTGAAAATCTCACAGATTAAGATTGGGGGAACGGGCCGTCCAAGGAGTGGAAAATGAACGGGTAATCACTCTGTCATTTGTAATATTTTACAACAAATATCTTCGAAAAATGTAAGAATAACAGTTTTAAATGTCGTATGGTTTGAAAATGTTAAAATAGATCAGAGTTATTTATTACATAACTTTTCAAGCATTTTGACAGTGCTTGTTTTTATTTTTTTTATGTCCCCTCAAAGCGGAATTTTTTAAAATTTGATTTTAAAAAATTTAATATTTGTACAGCCTATTAATGCACAAACACTATTAATATTTGTACAATCAAAATACTATGGATACAAATACTTTAATTAGAAATAGTATAATTATAATTTATATTCATTTGTAACATAAATATGAATACAGAAAGTTTTGTTCTGAAATAATGTAGCTCAAAAACTATCAGAAAAAGAAAAACATGTGGTCGCGAAAGCGTTAACATTTAAAAGGCTTGATTAATATCTTCAAAAGTTAAAATTTTCCATGCAAAACATACGAAAAATTAAATATATTACATATTTAAGGAAATTTTTCGTTTTCACGTTATTCCATGGAGAAATTTGGTGCCAAAAATATTCATTAACTAAATATATTTTTTTTTAAATTCCGTTTTTACGATCAGAAAATTCACCACCGTGTAATTTAGTTTTGTTTACCAAAAATTGAGTTTTTAAATTTTTAATATTTCTTTTTAAAGTTGTAAAGTGCGAAAAAGGAAAGCAAATTTTGCATTTTATAATTTTAAAATAAAATATTAATAATTAAATATATATATATATATATATATATATTTCTTAAAAACTAAAGCAACTTAAGCAGATGTGATTTTTTTTTTTTTTTTTTTTTTTTTTTTTTTTAATGTAAAATTGGAATTTAGAAGAATACATTAATTCTAATTAATATATTCTTATAAATTAATACTAATTCTTAGTACATTAATAGGCAATGAGTAATTAATACCAAATTTCTTCATAGGAGAATTGTTGTCAACTTGTAAGGACTTTAATACATTCAATATCCATTTCTAATTTTTACTTGTAATGTTTGTCCAAAGGACTATCATATTGTCTAACATTGTTTTAAAAAATAAGTGGTTATTATTGCCTAAACGTCAATGGAGTCCTCCATGTGGAAACTCAAAAAGATTTTGGGTTCCGTCTGTTTGTGTGTGTCTGTTTGTCTGTTTGTTAGTCTGTTTGTTTATCACGCGATATCGGACGCAAAAATCACGTTATTGACTTGAAATTTGGTACATGTTCATGAGCAACACGGAATTAGCTACATAGTTTTGGGTGTGTATTCTATTTGTAATTCGCGTACAGGGACACACCAAAGTTTGTCTTATTATTACGGTCTATGGACAAAAATTGTATGTATCCCGATTGTATCCGCAAAATTCCGCGTATTGACTTGCAGATTAGTACGCACGTTCAGGCTCTGTGAAGAAATAGCTGTATAATTTTTTTATGTCTATATTGTTTATGGATCGTGTACAGGGATAATCCAAATTTTTTCTTGTAATTACTGTTTATAGGGTGAATGTAGTTTAATCGTATTTTAACGGGTTGCTCTGCTTTCAATAAAATGAAATTAGCGTGCATTATTGAGATGCTTAAACTCATGTTTTTTATAGAAAATATGTGTGCTTAGGATTCATAATTAATGTACAGGACCTTGGAAAAGTGTTTCGAGAATGTAACGTAATCATACAAATTTTCACATATTTTGAAGAATTACTCATGAAAATCATACAATGAGTTGAAGAGTTTTAACTGGCATAAACAATGTTTATGGTTCGTTTACAGAGATACACAAAAGAATTTCGTGACATTAGGGCCGGTACAAATTTTTATTTAAGCGCATTTTAATACATTTATGCTGAATTCAACATAATAGAATTAACATATATTATACAGATTATTAAAAGCATGATTTCTCTTAAATAAGGTGATCTGTTGAAATAATGAGTGATGAAAATAGGACGTTGAGGCTCCTGATCTACAGATCCACCAGTTAAATAGAAAGAACCTTAAAATTTGGCAACACTGCATTGGATTCGACTACGACGATCAGTGAAGTGTCCCCTTAAATATAAGAGCGACCATCTCGCGGTCTTAATAATTTTCTGTAATAATTTACTGTAATAATGATAACTGTATATAATAAATATCTGTTATAATTTTTGACTCAAGACGGAATTCCAGAAATTTATAAAATGACATATTTAGTCAACACAGCAAAATTAATCCGATTTTACCCTTTCCGAGTGATAATGTCATAAACGATTATGATAGGTAGAGAAACAAATATAGCTAATACTTAATAAAATATTTTTCATTCTTATTATTATAAATACTTATGTATCGTAGTGAATTTTTGACTGTTATATTCATAATTTAGGAATAAAAATAATTTTTTATAAATGTATTTGATTTAAAACTTTTACTAACCATCCACCAAATAATAATAATAATAATAAATAAATAAAATGAATATTTTAACAAACTAATAAAAATGCATAGCTAAACAAAGAAATAAATAATATAAAATTAAATATATATATATATACATTAAGTGACAAAAAAAAAGGCGCACTGCAGAAAAATTGACTTATACTTTTTGCGTCATAACATGACATAACATGATACCTATGTACATTTTCGATTTAATAATTCGTTTTATTACACTCTATTAAGTATTTAATAAAAATCTACATAGAATTTTCTTTTTAAACATAACATAATAAACATATACTTTGTATTATATCATGATTTAGTATATAAAATAAACAAGTGCTATTTTAATATATGAAATAAAACTATTTATTTGTTAGATCTAAACAGTTATTTAATAAAAATATGCATTCTGGATTGGATAATTCCGCTTTTATATGGAATTGCTGCTTTAATGCGCAATGGCATAGTGTTTTACAGTTTTTAACATGAAACTCAGAAATTTCACTGTGCCAACTATCATAAATATTTTTTTTCTTGTTCTTTCAAAGTGGTCAGCTACAAATTTCTAATCCCCACCCTCTTTCATACACTAAACATTTTCGAGCGGATTGAGATTAGGACAATTTTCTGGTCTAATAAAGAAGAAATCTTGCGATATTTTTGGTTGGATTAAATTTTAAGTTAAAAAAGTTCTGATAACTTACAAAATTATAGATGCTCATGAGATTGGATAAGTAATTTTAACAATTTGAATCAAATAAATGTATCACAAGCGCCATATAACAAGGTGCATTATCATCTTGAAACGATGACTATGGGAGAGTCTGAAATACCCCAAAAGCAGTCGGCAAGGTATCAATTTTTTAATGGCTAAGTTTTATTTCGGGTTAATTGATCCCCTGAACAGGAAAATTTGCCTGATTCAGCGAAAAATTATGTATTTTCGTATCGTGGTGTACGGGGAATATGTTATTGTTTTAAAAGTGCGATTTTCATTAAGTCAGTCAGATTTTCGTGGTCAGATCTGCTTGTTTCCGTCTGTTCGAAATAAGTTAAACTTGACTCATCAGAGAGAACAACATCAGACTAGTAATCAATTGATCATTTTTTAATTTTTTTAACCCTCTAATGTCTTGGTTTTCTAATTCTTTTCGTTAAGGATGAATTTTTTCAGGTTTTCTGGCAATTAAACCTACTTTGTTTAATTGTTATTTTAATGTATTTAGATAAATTATGTTACTAAACACTTTTTCTGAATCTCTGCTAAGTTCTAAATGTAATACAAACTGATTTTTTAAGCGCTGGCTTTTTAACTTACGGTCATCTCGACTGGATAGTAACGTGGCCGCCTAAGGACAAATGGACAGTTTAAACAACCAAAAAGATATATCTTGCTAAAACCAGATCACTAATATTTTGTTAACATTTAATCATTTTGACATCCCACGTACTAAAATATTTTTTTTTTTTTTTTCGCTCTAAAATTAATATTTTTTGTGGTATCGTTAATTGCCTTATTCATGTCATTTTTGAAATGCTTTCTAAAATTACAATTTTCCAAACAATTGCATCTTGTTGTTAACACTTGGTTAAATCCTAAATTGCACGCGGAACACAACGTAATAAAATCTGTTCAAAAATTTACTTTTTAAAAAGTAAAATCAGCGATTACAGAAAGAAAAATGGAAAATATCCAAGTGCGGCTTTTTTTTTTTTTTTTTTGTCGCTTAGTGTACACACACACACACACATATATATATATATATATATATATATATATATATATATATATATATATATATATATATACATAATTTACTTATACACAATGCAGCACATATTAATAAAATATATTTTTAATGCGTCCCATTAGTTATTTTGGATTGGACAGCTCTCTCCCATAAGTAAATTTAATATCTATTTTGAATGTAGGAAATACATGTAAAGATTGACAACAGAAGATATCCGCCTTACTAACATAAAATACCCTTACCGAGGCTAACCTTTTCAGACCTACGTCTCTCAAGTAGACAGTCTTTAACCCAACCACTTCCACCCCCACCCCTCTAAAAAAGAAAGAAAAAGTTATCATAAAGTCTCATGCGGGAAAATTTTTAAAACGTACACTGTAAAAAAATAACTATTACCAGCTGCAATCTGTGATTTATTTTATCCAATCACAGAGAATTTCTTGCAAGAAATTATCTGTGATTGCAGCTGGTAATAGGTTTTTTTTTACAGTGTATTTAGTACAATTAAATATATCAGTTATTTTTGGCAAAGTATTACTTATATACCTCTTTTCCAAAAGCTCTGATATCGTGATACTTAAAGCATTTTTTACTACAACTGTAGTTGGAAACATTAGCCTTTTTTGGTTATCAAAAAATTTTAATGGAATTTTTTATTTTATTTAAGCAGTGAAGCCTGTTACAGAAACATACGATAAAAAGAAAATTCTATTATAATTTTCCGATAGCCAGAAAGGGCTAAAGTTGGCAACTATGGCTACAAAAGATGTTTGCTCTGTGATAAAACTGACTGAAGAAATGTAGAAATGCGTTACAAATATGAGTAAGTGAAATTTTTATAGAGCATTAATATAAGTTTTAAATGTTTAGATTTTATAGATTAAAATTGGATTAAGTTCGAATATCTTTTTTTTTTTTTTCTTTAACTGTGTGTCCCGAAGATGTTAATTTCCAGGTGTCCAAATTTCTTCTTCAAAAGAGCAAGTAAAAGATGTGAATAATTAAAAATTTATTTCACTTTACACAATCAAAAAACTTTTGGATTAACTAGCATCTCTCTAGTAACTTAAAACTTTATTCTGTTGCATAAATAGCTGATTAAAATCAAATTTGACAGGCGTAATCAATTTGATTAAGGTATTGTAAAGTAAGAAAAGTGCAAAAAGAATTTTAAGCCTACCCAAATCTGAGATTAATTTTGGCTTGTGTTTCCTGATTTATTCGATTGCAAAAAGAATTTATATAGAATAGCGTCACAGTAAAGTTTAAAGCAGCACTGTATAACATTCAACTTTAGGTAAGTATTATACTATTAAAAATAAATTCACAAGTTTCTCAAAAAAAAAAAAAAAAAAGTCCCGATTCATCTGAGGCTTGTTACGCTAAGTTTAACTATTTTAGTAGTGAGAACTTTAAAATAAAGAAACTTTGCTCCGAAATATAGGTTGACTAAACTTGCTTAATTCCAGAGCCAGATAATGGCACGGGCACACGTCGCACTATCCCAGAGCCTCACTTACATAAGCTGGAATGTAATAGCATAAATTTTCATGCGAGGTGTCTAGTCAAGACAAAAACTAATTAAACTGTTTTTTCTAGATTACATTAAAGAGCTGAAACGTTTGTTAAATTTTATCTCTAATCTCCGAAACTAAGATAACATTTATATTGGCTAACAATTGTAATTGATCCGTTTTTCGGTTGTCTTGAGCTTAAAACTGATGATTTTTTTACGGAGAAATAGAATAACCGAAGAAATTTAAAATTTCTACAACACAGCATATTGCTTCAAATAGATTTATATATATATATATATGTATACATATATATATATATCTTTAGATTATCTTTTTTGGGGGGTGGGAGGCGAGTAGAGAGAATTTTGGCACGCTCTGTAAAGCAGGGGGAAGAGCCTCCATATAGCATCAGTGCCCCGGGTCTTCAAAAGGCATAGTAGGAAAAAAATATTACTGAGATTTTGTAAGAGTTAATACATTAAAACAAAGAAAGAGTTTATTGTTGATGAAAAAAATTGTATCAGCCATTTCAATAATTTTCGCATGCCCCATAATTACACAATCTGCTGTCACATATTTTTGATTGTCAACTTTTCAAATTCAGGTACACTGCGAATGCGATTAATGCACCAGAAATACAAAAATCGAGGAAATTTAAAGCAAGGGAAAAAACTGGGATTTCTGGGAATGAAACTAGGAAATTAGGAAAAAAATGAAGTCAAAATTTTCGCTAATAGCCCATTACAACAAAAATGCCTGAAAAGACATGCAATAAGCAACTGTGGGATATTTTGAAAAATGTCTTTAAAAGCTGTTATTATTGCATTTTAAAACATTATGACAGCAAAAAGAATGATAATTGCAGCACTGCTAGTGGGTAATAAAAGAATGTGATTTGCATAAACATATGGTTTGAGTGTTACCTTTTGGTATAAAAAAGAGACGATCGACTGAGTAGCATTCTTTCAGTTACGATGGCTATTAGTTTCCCAAAACTTGCGATAATCACGAAATTGTTTTTCGAAACCCAAGGAAAAGCTATAGCAGCTGTTTATACATTTAGATGTCCGAAGAAATTGCGCCTTGACTAGTGGATTCACAAAGTTTAAAAGAGCCATGATATCTTTAAAAGACTGTCTCCTTTTTTGTTAAACATGGCTCAGAGAAACATGGCGAACAGTAGCAGTCAACTGGTGAGCACACTGTTCATCGCCTACACACTATACACCATCATTAGGAGACCCTCATCAAATAATACTCTTTACCTCCTTAAATATTCTGCTAGTAAATAAACGATTTTGGTATCGGAATTTCAAGCTTGTTTGTATGTATTTTGATGTAATGAGCCCTTAGCGGAAACTTCTTGACCTCTTTTTTTCTGCGGGTTTTTTTAGCGTATCCTTCGAATTGTCCAACAACAATTTTTCAAATTTATCCACAGTTTAGTTACAGCTACAATGTGCACTAAACAGTCTGAAATTAGTTATTATTATTTATATATGCAAATAGAAAAAAATAAATATTAACTGTCCAGTAATGAGTAATAGAAAGGAAACATTGAGGCTCCTGATTTGTAAAGCTTTCCATATATGCTTAATAATGCTCATATCGGGAAATTTTAAATCCAACTGGGTATGTTGAATTCAGAAGATGACCTGAAAATATATAGTCATCAGGTCCGATAAAACAAACAAAAGTGAGGACTTAAAAAATTAGTTATTTTTTCATCTCTCTCGAGCTTCATAAGCATGAGTTTCATTAAACAATTACGGTGAAATTGTGTAAAATTACGTAAAAGTTATTGCATAAATTCACGTTTAATAACGTGAGCGAAAGTTAAGCCAAACAAAAATTCGTTTCAAATCAAAACAAATTTCGAAATGACTCCGCATTTTCAAAATTTTCTTATGGCATATTTCGAAAAATTAAAGGCGAAAAATGCAGGAAACATTGTAGATTTCCAGTGGTTAAATCACGTATTACCGGAATCATCGTTGAAAAAAATCGCAAATTATGTTTATTAGCTGCGAAAGAATTGTGGATATTTGCGATCGGCGCAAATGTATTGCATAATTATGTGGTTTTTGTAGATTAAATATAAATTAAATCAAACAAATGATCTCACATTTAAAAAAAAATCCCCCCAAAATATCGCGTATTTAAGCGATCGAATATAAAAGAACACAAATTTTGTTGTTTCACGTCATAATAAGCATATAATTACGTAGTTACCAGCAATTACGTGTAAATTAAAACAAACATAAGCGAAATGATCTCACATTTCAGAGAGAGACCTGAAAAATCTGTCATATTTCGACAATTAATTACCAAAAAGTCTGGAAATTGTAGATTTGTAATGAAACATACCATCCGTTAGTTAGTAGCTCTTTAATGTAATTAAATGCCTCTTGGATACATAACGTAAGTGGATGGCAGCCTGACAGAATAACTGACATGTTATTCTATGGAGAAAATTGTTTTCGAAATTACTTTTTACCTAATGTATTTTATTTTTAATTCCATTTTCACATTTAGAAATTTCACAAGCATTAAATTGATTCCCGTTTTTTCAAAAATAACTTTTTTTTTACTTTAAATAGTTTATGTTTAAACTCTAATGTGCAAAATATTAACTAAAGCATATTTTGCACTTTATAGCTTCAAAAGGAAATATTAAATATTTTAAATATCTATTTTCTCCTATAATCTTTCAAAAGTGGAAATCTGTTGTGGTTTTTCTATCTGTCAAAACAGAGCGAACGGAGAGTGCTACAGCCAGGCAAGTGAGGTAACAGTATAGTAAAGCGACTATGCCCGACCTAATGCAAAAGACAGTAGCGCCCCTAGTGGCGAAATTTGGAAGTTAGCCATTGCAAATCGAAAACGAAAAGAGATAGAGCAAAATTTCCAAATAGAAAGTTTTAGAGCATCAATTAATCAGTACGGAACGATATTTGGTTTACACGGATAAGATAAATTGGCGCCTGTATACCCAAAAAATATCCAAAATCGATGCACTCCATTTTGTGTAAATATTTGAAAGGAATAGCCAGAGGAAAGAAGAAATATGCACAATTTAATGAATAAATACTATGTACTTACATCAATACATTTTGATAACATCACATACAAAACAAATTGGTAAACTAAACTCTAAGTCTCATAGTGATAAAAAGTTAATGTTGAGAATGTTCGAAAAGTTCGCCATTGCTCACAATACACGTTTGTATTCGTGTGAGTAATTCTGCATGCACATTTCTCAGCATGGAAGGTGTTACACTACTGAAAGCATCTGTAATACGATGACGTAGATCTAGCAGACTTGTATGTGGAGTTGCATAAACCTGATCTTTCATGTAACCCTACAGAAAGAAATCCATCGGAGTCAGGTCCGGCGATCGTGGAGGCCATTCAATAGTACTACCGTACCCAATAATTTGTTGTCCAAAACAATCTTTTAGAAAGCTTGCACTCCAGCTGGCTGGTGTGCAGGAGCACCGTCATGTTGGAACCACATGTCCCGTAATGCGGACAGGGGAATATCATCCAAAAAGTCGGGTATAATATCCTGTAATAGTTGGAGGTACCTCTGTCCGTTTAATGTGCCTTCGTAGAATACAGGTCCCAGTAAGCGATCCTTCCAGATACCGCCCCACACATTAATGGACCAGCGCACTTGTTGTTTTGTGGATAGTCTGCACGAGGGATTTTCCAGCGCCAAGTAGTGGGCATTATGTCGGTTTAGTACTCCGGTACGCTGAAACAGTGCCTCGTCCTTCCAAACAATGTTGGACAAAAAATCTGATTTATCTTCGACATTATTTAATGCCCAGTTGCACCAATCAAATCAACGCTCATTATCCCGTGGCAACAGTTCTTGCTGCAGAGTGACATGATAGGGTTGTGCATGTTGACTATGCAGTATTTGCCATACTCGGGCCCGTGTTAAGCCACAAGCCATGCTGATTTCTCTTGTACTGCTGTGTGGATGGGCTAGTGCATATGCCAAAATACTCTCTGGCGGTATACACATACCTGCACTCACTGGTCTGCCAGAACGCGGGCGACTTTTAGTCCTTCCTGTCTCCATGAGCCGTCGCACTACATTTGCGATGGTAACTGCACTTGGATGTGACCCACCTGGAAAACGAACGGCATACTCCCGTGCAGCATCCGTTGCGTTTCGTTGACATTCGCCATAAATAAGCACCATCTCGCAATATCGAAAGTTAGTAAAGCTCGGCATTCTTACACAGCTCCAAAATTTTAATTCCAAACGTTTATTTTTAAGAAATGTATCTTTTGTAGGATCTCATTCATTTAGGATCATTCAAAATTCCATTTGTTTTGTCACATTCAAAAAAGAACACATATTTTCTACCCGTCGCTAGGCAACGATTGAAATTGCCACAACACAGAAAATAAATTTTTTAAAATGAAACCGCTCGCACATTAGGAATAAAATTATCGTCTGCCATCAATAATTTCATGCTATGAGATTACGTTATTTCTATCAAGCGAGCGCCAACACCTTTTAAACTATAATTTTAAATGCATTGGAAATTAAAATTTTCAGACATTACAGTACAGTACAAAGTCACAAACTGCATTTTCACGCTGCTGCATTTACGAAATGTGAATATTTAGAGTAGAACAGTCGCGCATAGATTACGGACATTTTTGGATATACAGGCGCCATTTTATCTTATCCGTGTGAACCAAATATCGTTTCGTACTAATTAATTGATGCTCTAAAACTTTCTAATTGGAAATTTTGCTCTATCTCTTTTCGTTTTCGATTTGCAATGGCTAACTTCCAAATTTCGCCACTTGGGGCGCAGCTGTCATTTCATTAGGTCGGGCATAGTCACTTTATTATACCGTTACCTCACTTGCGTGGCTGTAGCACTCTCCGTTCGCAAGTAGTTTCAGGTTAAAGGGACTTTCCTATGCACCCTGTATATATCTGTAGTGAGTAAATTTGAAAACAATTTTCTACATAGAATAGGAGGAGAAGATGGAGTGAGGCTGCCGTCCACGTTTGGGGAAGTATCCCCTTAACATAATCTTCAAACAAAGAAATATTCGTACGAACTTAAAGCGGATGAAAAATGGATTCTCCCGCTTAATGAAATTTAGCATTTTATCGGTTTTTAAATCTTAATCGTAAATTTAATTTATCTTTTAATTTCATACTACGCACGGAATATTTTTCTGTGAGATAGTAAAATTAATTTTTTAAAGGAACACTGTTACGAAATAACGATTTGATACCAAGATGTGAGTGAATTGAGGATGTAACGTAACTAAATGCGTCTAAGATGATGGCTTAATACTTTACATAATGGGAAAATCAAGTACTATGGACGTCTTTGTGACTTCGTTATACTCTTTGTTACGACGTGTTGATTTTGGCAAAAAATAGACTAAACTTATTAAACTTATGTTGAATATAGAGTAATCAACAACTTTTTAATATCTCTTTCACATAGCAAATGTAATATTATTAAATTAAACTTTGACTTAGAAATTTTGTACTGGGCATAAGCGAGCTTCAAACTCCTTCCCTGATATCTCTTGTAAATTCTCTCTTTAGCGAAGCCTTGTTCTGTTTATCTTCTTTAATTTAAAAATCGTTTCTAGTCAGGGAGTTATTTTTTGCAAATGTTTCTCTTAAATCAAATTCCCTAAATTTCACAGCGAGATCTAACGTTTGTTTTTCTTTTTATAGTAAGTATTCTGTGCGTAATTTGCAGCGTTCACATTTTTAGACGTACAATGTGATGTATTGTTCATTCACAAATAAGGATTAGAGCATAGGCGTGGTATTGTGGAGTGGTTTGATATAATTAGTTTAAGTGTAATGGTAAGATATATGAATATGATATACGGTTACGATAATTGTCTACGTGAAGATGTTAGATCTGTATGAAAAATCCTTTCAGGAGAGAATTTCTAAGAGTTCTTAGCTCTATTTATGCGAATTTCGTAGAAAACCACGCAAAACTCCAAAAAGACTACAGTGTAATAGCGATATGAATAAGGATATGGCAACTTCCATCCACCAGCTTGTGAAGCTGCATTACATTGAACATTCTTATTTTAAGATGTTGTATGAAAGTATAAAAAAGTGATTTGAAAAGTATGAAATGTAGCACAATAAAGACAATTGTTTAAAACTGATCAGTTAATTACAAACTATAGTAAGAGAGGAATGTGTTTATCCAAGATATTAAGTGTTGAAGTCACTCTGTATGTAATTAAGGATTATGCAGAAAATGCTTGTGCAAAGAAAAAAAAAAAGAAAAACGCTTGTAATAAGTTAACTTTAACTATGCTAATAACACAATAGTTCTCTGATTGAAGTAAATTCAAGTGTAGCTAAATCTTATAAATTGCTTGTGAATGTGATATTTGATTAAAACAGCTGAATAAGGCAAAAGCTCTGATGAATCTCTCTGGAACAAAATTTCGTTCTCGTAAAAGTCTCGCTACTTCAATAGTTCATAATGGAGTAACACTTTAAAAAACCCCTATACCAAATTTCCTTAAAACTACCTTTCGATCTAACTATACATCAAAACTTCATAGAAAGCTAGAATTCGCAACTCTATTGTAACTACTATCTCGCAACCTTATTCACAACTATTCAATTCTAACAAATATACAGAATCATTCGAACTAAGAAAACGGTTCTCAAAAATTAGCAAAGGTCGTCATTCCTGTGATATAGTATCTATGATCGCTCACACTTTTCAGAGAAAATCTATAGGCAATATTAGAACATAGAAAATGAAGCTTTGTTAAATATTTTTGAAGTAACACTGTTTAGTAAATATAACAATTCAAGAAAAAATCAAAACTCTTTATCAAAGATCTTAAGTAATAAATGCGGCAATGTATATGTTACAGTTTATTATTGATAACATTATTTATAATATCATTTAAATGACCGAGTGTCTTAAGAGATTTTTGACTGTTAAATAAATTTTACACACACACTGTTTTTATACAGTTAATCATTATTTTCATCCCATATTTTATATACATAATTAAAATTAAAAGGCTTTTTAGAACACATTTCATTTTTTTACTATTATTTACATATCATCGTCATTCAGTTTAATTTTGTATTGTGCATATAAAAATAAAAGCTAGAATGTACCATTAAGAAAATTATAAAATCGACGAAACAGAAAAAATTAAATCTAAATACTGGCTATTTAAACTAATAAAAAATAAACATCCAGATAGTTTATTTTTTATAAAGTACGTTTTCTTAAATATCAAATTGGACATTTGTATGATAAATAAAACATTGCTTTTAAAAGTGCATTTCTAATTCATGAAAACGTTTATTCTAATTCTAAAAACTAAAATAAAAAAAAAATAAAAAAATGGGAATCTATTACTAAACGTTAAAGATTTAAAACGGTATTTTTTCTTAGGAAATAGTATAAAAATAGTTATGTGAAATTGTTTTATAGAAAATAAATCGAACATTTTAGAATTTGAAAAGCTGACTTTCGTACCTATACATACACACACACACTCATATATATATATATATATATATATATATATATATATACATAGGTACGGGAAGTTTCAAATGTTTGGAGTGCAAGTAAAACGCGATAGAAAAATATGTATGGCTCGGAGATGCATGCGGTTTTGATACTAAGGTTCACCGTGGTGTAGAATTTTGTATGGCATGCATAAAAAGAAAAAGATTCAAAATCTGAACACTAGAGGGCTCTGCTGCAGATAAAGCCATGTAGGTGACGTACACATATTGCTCACCCAAGTATGTATTACCAAAGAAATTAGGATTAGACAAGAACATTATTGAATAGTGCATACATTACGTATGAAATCCCCCATCATTACTAGCACTGAAAGGCGCCCGCCATTCGGCAGGAGGTAACAGCCATTTCATTTGATATGTTATTTTTTGCTATATCAGGTGGGATATCGTGACTACAGGAGGCTCATCGGTGGGCATGCAGGCTTGAGAATTTTAACACCGTTTTCCAAGCGGAACTTTTTGCGATTCAAAAGGCCCTTGATTGGGCAGAAGGCAACCCGCAGCTGTCACTAATAAACATCTACAGCGACAGCCTCTCGAGCCTGCAGGCCATCACTAGCCACAAGACTAAACACCCCCAAGTCTTAGACATAAAACGTAAAATCGCCAAATTAAAACACTTAATTTCCCTGGCACACGTTTCTGCCCATAGAGGCGTCGTCGGCAATGAACTTGCGGACTCATTGGCGAAGGCTGCAACTGAAGGGGAGGATATTCTTCACTCTCTTCCAGCACCCCCATCCTACGTAAAAAGTAAATTGAAGGTACTACTGCACCAAAATTGGCAAACACTGTGGGATGAATCCTCAAAAGGGAGACATACCCACAACCTAATCCCAATAGTCTCAAATGTCTCCTGGAACATTTCTCCTCCGGTTGCGGCTTTTTTGACAGGCCACGGGCCTTTCCCCTCCTATATGCATAAATGTCATTGTCGTCGGTCGTCCCTATGTCCTTGTGGCGAGGAGGGCGCTCCTAATCACTATTATTACTCTTGCCCCCTAACTGCTCCCTATCATCTTAGAAACCCATCTCCTAGACCCCATAATTGGCTAGAAAATATTCTCACGCGTAAACCCCTATTATTTAAACTATATAAAATTTATGTCCTATTAAATGAAATTTCAAACTTAACAGATTAATCTTTCCCACTTCCCTTGAGCTTGGTCAATTTGGAAAACAACAAAAGCTGTTTAATAACATCAAGAGTCAGTCCTGCACCTCTTGCCCTCTGTCGCGAAGGGTTTTACCCGGCAAGAGGCTGACATGACCTACACCTATACTACAATGATCATCTCCATTCCTCTCGGACTTCAACATAACATTACAGCATGTCAGCATGCCTTCTGTCGCGAGGAGCCGGCTAGGCTCGGCATGCCGACCAACGAAAGACTATGTAAATTGAACTTGTTTCACATCGCCCATTGTCGCGAGTAGGCTCTGCCTGGCGATGATTCTTGTAATTTTTTTTATTTTTTTTTTTTTGTCTTTCAATAAACATGTTGGCGCAGCCCACGTGAACTTAGTTCTGGAAGCGCTCAACACCGCTCTTCGAGCGGTGAGCGGGGGCTGCGCCCTGTTCAATACTTCAATGCATTGATGAACACATTAGGTACTTGAAACTGTAATTAATGCTGAAATAAAATATCTCATCTCACAATCTTTGCTTCTCGTTTTTTTTTTTTTTTAACAGATTCTTTTAGTGCCAAAATTTAAAACTAACATTTTTTTCTTGCCACAGAAAATCCCACATCACGTGCGTGTGTGTGTGTGCATATATATTACTTAAATAATAATAAAAAAAATAATTTGTGTGGAAAAGTTGTTACAACAGCGCGAACATATATGTTTGCGTGTTCATTATCTATAAATATAATTAAAGAAGATGTGTGTATGTGTGTGCTTATGTATGTCCATCGCTTTATAGGAAAACGATTGGTTGCAGAATTACAGATATTTGCATGGAAGTTAGTTTAAACCTCTCTTCATGCACATCAAAGCCCAATTTTCGAATATTTGATCAGTTTCTTTTCTTTTCTTTCCTTTCTTTTTTTTTTCTTTTTTTTTTTTTTTTTTTTTTCCGTGGCGCTTTAGCTTAGTTGTTAGAGCTTATGCTAATAACTCGAAAGCCGTGGGTTCGATCCTCCAAAGGCCAATGTGTGAAACTTTACAGGTAATTAATAGAAAAGGTGCCAATTGATAAAAGAAAATATATCAGAGTCTACACAGTATCTTAAGAATTTTTAATTAGTTTTTTTTTAAGTAATTAAACTTTTTGCATTTGAGAAGTTTGGTGCTGCCATCTGTTGAGTGAGGGTGATAATCTGTCCGAGAAATGTCTGTCTAAAAAACGTAGTTCTTAAATAATAGCAGTGTCCCTTACCTGCACACTAACACCAAAATTGAAATATCTGGTTATGGGACAAGCAATGAGAACCGATATAGCGTAGATGGGGAAAATGCTGACGAAGGTACACTAAGCGACAAAAAAAAGCCGCACTTGGATATTTTCCTTTTCGCCTTCTACAACCGCCCGTTTTATCGTTTAAAAAGCAAATTTTCGAACAGATTTTATTATTTTGTCCTCCACATACACTTTAGCTTTGAGTCCAGTGTTAAAAACGAAATGCAATTGTCAGGAAAATTGTAATTTTAGAAATTATTCCAAAAATGGTAAGAATAAGGCAGTTAACGATGCCACAAAAAGTATCAATTTTTGAATGAAAATCAAAAAATATTTTAAGACGTGAGATGGCAAAATAATTAAATGTTAACGAAATATTTGTAAAAGGGTTTTTAGCAAGATGTAAAATTTTGTGGCCGCTTAAACTGGAAATTTGGTTTTAGGCGGCCCTGTTGCACATCCAAGCGAGATGACCGTAAGTTAAAAGGCTATTTCTTATAAAATCGGTTTGTATTACATTTAGAACATAAAAGAGATTCAGAAAAAGTGTTTAGCAGCATAATTTCTTTAACTACAGTACAGCAATTATTAAACAAAGCAGGTTTAAATGACAGAAAATTTGCAAAAATTTCATTCTTAGTGAAGACAAGTAGGAAAGCAAGACCTCAGATGGCTAAAAAAATTAAAAAATGATTAGTTAATTATTGAGCGTAACTGGTTCTCTCTGATGAGTCAAGTTTAATTTATTTCGAGCTAAAGAAAACAAGCAGATCTGACAACGAAATTATGACCGACTTAATGAAAATCGCACTTTTAAAACAGTGACAGATTCTCCGTACATTATGGTACGGAGGTGCATAACTTTTCAAACAGTCGGGCAAATTTTTATGCTCAAGGGTTCAATTAACTCGAAATAAAACTCAATCTGCATAAAAGTGGTGCCTGACCGACTATTTTGGGAGTATCTTGGACATTTCCGTAAACAGCATTTGAAGATAATAAGGCACCTTACTACACGGCGTCTGTGGTAAGTTTATTCACTTCGAATTGTTAAAATTTCTGATACATTCCCATGAGAACCTATAATTTTGTAAGTAATCATATCTTTTTTTCACTTTAAGTTAAATACCACAGAGGATATAGTAGAATTTCTTCTTTACCAGACATGGAAACATTCAAGATCGCGATCCGCTCGAAAATGTTCCGTCTATAAAAAGGCGGGGGAGAGGGGAGAGGATTCGAAATTTGCAGCCTATAACTCTGCCAAAACTAGAAAAAATTATTTATGATATTTGGCACATTGAAATTTCTGAGATTTATATTAAAACACTGTATAAAACTATGCCATTGCGCATTAATGCAGTAATTCCATGTAAAGGTGGAATTAATCCAATGCAGAATGCATATTTTTAACAAAAAACTGCTTAGATCTAACAAATAAATAGTTTTTTTTCATATATTAAAATATGACTTGTTTATTTCATATAATAAATCATAATAGAATGCAAAGTGTAGGGTTATTGCATTTTGTTCAAAAAGAAAGTTTTATGCAGATTTTTAAAAAGTACTTCGTAAAGTGCAATAAAGCGAATTATTAAATCGAAAATATACATAGGTATCATTTCATACTTTTGGTATTATGCAAACAAGACAGTTTTATTTGTTTCAAACATTAATTTTAAAGTTATTACAAATAAAAAAGGTAAAAGTAATTTTTTCTGCAGTGCGGCTTTTTTTTTTTTGTCGCTTAGTGTATAAACGACCCGGGTTTTAAGCGATTTCAATGAATTTTTTTTTAGTATTTATTTATAAAGAGATTTGAAATATAGTGATTAATACTTTTGGAAAATTATTTAAAATATAGTGACTTTTATATAGATAGATATTGAAAAAAAAAATCTTGTAAAATAAATATTTTTATACATACTTTTTAATTAATTGTACATGAAAACTAATTGATGGATAATGCTATTGCAGAAAGCAGAAGTTTTATTGCAACATCTAACTTAATTAATTAGAAAAACTGCATTCCGGAACAATTCCGAACACACACATTTCTTATACGAGGTGTATTGCCGAAATTAAACTAATTCTGAGAAATAACCGAGATATCTCGATAAAATTTGTTTTGCATGCTAAATTATCATTATGCACATATTGTTATAATTGAAAGCAATTAATGCGATTTGTTTGGTTTCTCTAAAACATAATTGGTCTCTAAAACATAAACCTCTTTTTACGCAATCTGATATACTGTTAAATATGTGTAACAATACACCGAAAGCTTGAAGCAGCATAAATGCCTCAAAGTGTTGATGGTACGTTATAAAAATGTAGTGTAGTGTTACACAACTTTTAGTGTGATGGCGCACAAATAAACATCATGTAAACTTACACCTAAAATTATGTATAATTACACCGTATTTGTGTAACGTTATGCATTTTTTTCAGTTCATATTTTTGGTGTAAAGTTACACAGTTTTTTTAAGTGTAGATTCCACAATAACGGCTTTCGAAAGTTCAGAAAATGGTAGCAGAAATGGATGGTAAGTATAAAGAGAAGTTTTTAAAATAACAAACAAAAATCAAATCATATGGATTACTTTTAGTTACGATGAATCTTTACGATTTCTCCTATATATTGCTGGAGCAGTTTAAATCTTTCAACAAGCATTAATTGGGTGTTGCAATGAAAGTAGTTTTACAGTCAAAGGGAGTGAGTAACTAGGCAGATTCTTTCTTCCAATAACGTAACCGTTAAGGACTAGCTTGTCGACTTGGCATCCAAATTTTGCAAAAAATGGCAGTTTAGTGTTCCTGACATTTCAAGGCTCTACGTTTGAACAGGAACCGGATTATAGAACTTTCCACGGGATTCTAATACAAACCATCGACAAAAAGCACAAATAGAAGAAGTTGAATTCAGATAGTTAGTGTGAGTCAGTTTTATTCAGAGAGTTATTCTGAGTGATTGCACTTTTGAAACTGTGTTCCAAGCTGTTAAACATTTTTGAGAATCAGTGAAATTCCTGTTTTGTGGTATATTTGACGCTGTTTGCTGTACTCTGATGGAACAAGTGACTGTTTTCTTAAAATGTTAAAAAAAAATCGACAGAGTGATTTTTGTGGTACGAGTGAGAGTTTTATTGGTCTGCTTCGAGAATATTTGTTGAATTGATTGCGCTGTCAGACTGTTTCATTTAAATTACAGTTTTGTCTTATTGTTTTAGAGAAATTTCGTTGAGTAAAGTGCATTCATCGACTAGAACCTGCCTATTTCTTTACGAAATACTTTCGCCACAGAAAAAAGTCGACAGTTTTCAGTACCAATATTGTGCTATTCGGTTGCGACTACGAAGTTTCGTTTCTGCAATTTCGGCATTACAAGGGACTTTTCTAATTTTCATTACAAGTAGAACTTATACATTTTTAGTTTAATACATAGTTGTATTCTCTCACTTCCACACTTTTATTAAAAAAAAAAAAATAAAAGTTCTATTCCGTTATAGATTCATATGTCAAAGTGATAGAAATATGATGTCTCACGATTTCCCATTTTTTTTTTTTTTTAATTACTCTTTGAACTATATTTTTATAATGCAAAATAACTACATAACTGTATTTTTATAACGTGAATAAAATGTTCTTTCTTAAAAATATCACAAGGGGAATAATAAAATAAATATAACCCTTTCAAACACATACTTCGGTGACGAAAACTTCAGTTTAATACTGCAATAAGTTTCATTTGTATTAAAAAGAAACATAATCATTTGATTTTCATTTCAAATAAAGTTGTATAATCAGATTTTCAACTTCAAAATTATCGCCGAGTAATTATCAAAACCTTTGATGTTTAAAATTCCAGACTGAGAATGCGTGTCTCAATTGTAAAGAAACAAAAATGATTTTCGGAGAATTTATGTTGTAAATACTTTTCAGTGTTACATAATCTTTGATTTCTTTCACTGGAAAATGAATGCACGAAAATGATTTATGTCATAATCAAGATTGTTCTGTATGTTTAAACTGGTATGCATATTTATCTAAATAAAATGATAATTCTTTGTAATATTATGTAATTAATTTAATGAAACTACAGTTTAATATAAGGTAAAGTTAGGAGAGACTGCGCACATAGGGGCAGTCTCTCCCAAGTAATCAAAAATAATAGATTATGCTTCAGAAAATATTTTCATTATTTATTATTCAAAAAAATGTTTATGATATTTTTTCAGCCTATTTTGGAATTAATTAAAAACCATAATGAGAATTCTTAGTTTTCCTATCATAACACGAGATTGCACGTCTATAGAAAGACATTTTTTACACTACCTTTTCATAAATGAACGGACACGATTTCGATTTCAAACAATTTATTAAATATTTAGAAAAATTAATGACAAGTACGTCTGTACCATTAGGCGTGCAAAGAATATGTTATACAGTCGGGAGCAAAATTATTCCAGGAGTGAAAATTCCTATATAAAATAAATACACTTAATACTGTTTTGTTAAATAAATCCTTGTTGAATTATGTTCTTAGTCAGTCTAAGAACATGATTCGACAAGAATTTATTTAACAAAACAGTATTAAGTGTACTTTTTTTTATATAGGAATTTTTGCTATCGCTTGAATACTTTTTCTGCCGACTGTATCTCATGTAGCAAACTTTTTCCTTGGTAGCAAAAAGAGGACTAGTAAAAATTTAAAAGAAAATAAATGTTTGGGATTACTCACTAAAATTGAGGATTAAAATGCATTCTGGTTGTATCATGTGATTATAAGGCTTATTATTACACACGTCATTAAAAAAAAAAAAAAAAAAAACTTTGCTTCAGCCTCTTTTTTACTTTCCGAACACTATAGTGAGGAAAGTATTGTAATCATGTCAAAAATCCGAATTCGAGATTTTGATGTTTCTATACGTTTTGAGGTCCCCTGAGTCCGTTTTCACTATTTTTACGATGATGTATGTATGTGTGTATGTGTGTATGTCTGTGAGTGAACACGCTAGCGTCTAAACGCTTTGTTCAATTAACCTGAACGTTGGTACGCATATTGTAAGTCACAATAGTACGAACCCTATAGATTTTGGTGAATCTAGCACTTATAGTTTTTTTACAGGGACACAAAGAAAAATTCTTTATCATTATGGCCTATGGGAGCAAAATCTTAAAAGTGCGAAAGCATCTAAACGCCTTATTCAATTGAGCAAAAAATTTATACACATATTATAGGTCACAAATACTCAATCTGTATAGATTTTGGAGAATCTAGCACTTATAGTTTTTTTACAGGGACACAAAGAAAAATTCTTTATCATTATGCCTATGGGGCCAAATTTTTAAAAGTGTGATAGCGCCTAAACGCCTTATTAATCTGAGCAAAAAATTTGTACACATGTTATAGATCACAGTTGAACTAACTGTATAGACTTTGGTGAATCTAGCACTTACAGTTTTTTTACAGGGACACAAAGAAAAATTCTTTATCATTATGGCCTATGGGACTAAATTTTTAAAAGTACGATAGCATCTAAACGCCTTATTGAATTGAGCTGAAAATTTATATGAGTATTATAAATCACTGTTGCACTAACTATAAGCATTTTGGTGAATTTAGCATTTATAGGTTTTTACAGGGACACAACGAAAAATTCTTTATCATTATGATCTATGGGCTCAAAGTTCAGTAGCGTTAAATAAAACATCGTGTAATAGATGGAGAAAAATACTCAAACACACTATTATGGTTTTCTCTCTTTTGTTTGTTTAACAACTCCTCTTTCTTTACTTTATCTACAAAACTGTTAATTACTCAATGTTCGGAAAGTCGAGTGGAGTCACTCCAGATTTTTTTTTTTGCCCCCCCCCCCCCAAAAAAAAGGGGGGGAGGGATAAAAAAAATTTTTACATTTCTGCACATAATGTTTGATATATCTATATATTTTTCCAAAAAATAAGGGTTTGAAATAAAATATCAGTAATTTTATTACATTAAACAAAACATATTCTTTCTTATAATTAAACTGTTCTTTCATGATATATTTAAACATTCCATGTTCACTCTTTTTACATAAAAACTTTCCCTCTTTCCACGACCCTCTAAACACGCTCCATTTTTTTTTTTAATCCCTTCCACTACTACAGTATTCTTCCAGTATTAAAGTTTGTACTTTTTTTAGATTATCTTAACAAATATTGTTTAAAGTAAGTAATAATTATTACATATTGTTTTTATATCAACCAAATAATAGGAAAATTCGTATTTTTACGCTAAATTTAACCAAATATACACGTTTTGCAAAAAAAAAAAAATCTGGAGTGACTCCACTCGACTTTCCGAACATTGAGTAACTAACAGTTTTGTAGATAAAATAAAGAAAGAGGTGTTGCTAAACAAACAAAAAAGAGAACACCATAACAGAGTGTTTGAGTATTTTTCTCCATATATCACACGAGGTTTTATTTAACGCTACTGAACTTTGAGCCTTAGATCATAAGGATAAAGAATTTTTCGTTGTGTCCCTGTAAAAATCTATAAATGCTAGATTCAGCAAAATGCTTATAGTTAGTGCAACAGTGATTTATAATATTCATACAAATTTTCAGCTCAATTGAATAAGGCGTTTAGATGCTATCGCTGGTCTCATAGGCCATAAAGATAAAGAATTTTTCTTTGTGTCCCTGTAAAAAAACTGTAAGTGCTAGATTCACCAAAATCTATACAGTTGGTTCAAATGTGACCTGTAACATGTGTACAAATTCTTTGCTGAGATTAATAAGGCGTTTAGACGCTATCACAGTTTTAAAAATTTGGCAAAGAATTTTTCCTTGTGTCCCTGTAAAAAAACTATAAGTGCTAGATTCTCCAAAATCTATACAGATTGAGTATCTGTGACCTATAATATGTGTATAAAGTTTTGGCTCAATTGAATAAGGCATTTAGATGCTATCGCACTTTTAAGATTTTGGTCCCTTGGCCATAATGATAAAGAATTTTTCTTTGTGTCCCTGTAAAAAAACTATAAGTGCTACATTCACCAAAATCTATAGGGTTCGTACTATGGTGACTTACAATATACGTACCAACTTTCAGCTTATTCGAACAAAGCGTTTAGACGCTAGCGTGTTCACTCACAGACATACACACATACATACACACATACATACACACATACATACACACACACATACATACATCATCGTAAAAATAGTGAAAACGGACTCGTTGGACCTCGAAACGTATAGAAACATCAAAATCTCGAATTCGGATTTTTGACATGATTACAATACTTTCCTCACTATAGTGTTCGGAAAGTAAAAATTAACATGTCAGATCTTTTTTATCATGTTTTTCGATTTCAGTGAGTAAAAATCTATCAGAAATGTTTAAACATCTTTTTTTTTTTTTTTTTTTTTTCAGATCTGTATTATCTGTGTTTATTGATTAAGACTGTAGCATATATTCATGGAAATATAACTTTTTTTTTTAAACAAAAGGAACTACAAAAAAGTTACAATATTTTTATTGTAGCATGCAGGCTACTACACCCAGTGCAAAAGTATTACACTGATGGAAAAAAAAATCCCAACACCAAGAAAAAATTATTGTACAGTAATGAAATTTCAGCAATACATTTGTCTAGGTAACATATTTAATTGATTTAAGTTTCAAGATCACAGGTAGAGCCATTTCAAATGTGAAATGTTGGTACATTAGTAACCGGTGTAACCGCCAGAATTTTGAATGCAAGCATGCAAACGTGCATGCATTGTGTCGTACAGGTGTCGGATATCAGTTTGTGGGATGGAGTTCCATGTCTGTTGCACTTGGGCGGTCAATGCAGGGACGGTTAATGCTGGTTGTGGATGACGCTGGAGTTCTCGTCCAATGATGTCCCATACGTGCTCGATTGGAGAAAGATCTGGTGATCTAGCAGGCCAAGGCAACATGTCGACACTCTGTAGAGCATGTTGGGTTACCACAGCGGTATGCGGGCGAGCGTTATCCTGTTGGAAAACACCCCCTTGAATGTTGTTCATGAATGGCAGCACAACAAATTGTATCACTAGACTGACGTACAAATTTGCAGTCAGGGTGCGTGGGATAACCAAGAGAGTGCTCCTGCTGTCATACGAAATTGCTCCCCAAACCATAACTCCAGGAGTAGGCCCTGTGTGTCTAGGCCGCAGACAGGTCGCTAGCAGGCGTTCACCTGGCCTCCTTCTAACCAACCCACGGCTATCACTGAGACCAAGGCAGAACCGGCTTTCATCAGAAAACACAACAGATCTCCACTCCGTCCTCCAATGAGCTCTAGCTTGACACCACTCACGTCGCAAACGGCAGTGGTTTGGAGTCAGTGGAATGCACGCTACAGGGTGTCTGGCTCGGAGCTGTCCTCGAAGTAACCGATTTGTAACAGTTCGTTGTGTCACTGTGGTGGCAACTGCAGCTCGAATTTCAGTTGCAGACGCAGTACGATTAGCCACAGCCATACGCCGAACACGCCTGTCTTCCCTCTCAGTAGTGCCACGTGGCCGACCGGAACCCGGTCTTCTTGAGGCAGTACCTTCCCTTGACCACTGCTGCCAACACTCATGCACAGTGGATACATTCCTGCCAAGTCTTTCTGCAATATCGTGGAAAGAAAACCCACCTTCTCGTAGCCCTACTACACGACCTCGTTCAAACTCAGTGAGCTGTTGATAATGGCTTCTTCGTCTTCTTAGAGGCATCCTTGACTAACATTAACCCACTACGTCAAATCGCAACTGTAAATAACGATCACGAACCTTACAGCGCTTATTTAAAGCAAACCTCATTTGCATGTTCATAGTGTCGCTACTAGCGCCACACTTATGCGCGTAGCTCGAAATTTGAATCGACGACATCTTTCAGATGTATAAACACGCCTACCAAATTTCGTTTATCTAGCACAGCACCTTCCTGGTGTTGGGATTTTTTTTCCATCAGTGTATTTTAGAAAACTTGACATGCTATGTTAGGCACATTCCGAAATCAGGATATTAAAATATTAAATATCTAATGAAATGTGAGCATTTTTACTAAAAATTTTTTAACTGCGCCTGCACAAGATTTAAAAAGACTTAAATTTACATAATTTATTAGGCAAATATACTGAGCGACTTATATGATAATCCCCAGTAAATATCGTAAAAATTTTAAAAGTTATCGTCGTTAGAAAGAACTGAATCAAAGATTTCATTTTCTCTGATTTAAAGGGAAAATTGGTAGGGGATTTTTTTAATATTTATATACAATCAACGAAAAATATATTACGTTTTATTCAATTAAAATCAAAATTTGGATAAAACCTCTTATACTTTGTCCTTTATTTTTTATTTATTTATTATTATTATTATTAGGCGCTGAAATTCAGTTATTCCTATCAACGATAACTTTTTGAATTTGTATGATACTTGCTTGGGGTTTTCATATAAGCCATTCAAAACATTTTGCAAATAAATTATGTAAATGAAGTATAGTTACCATCCCATGCGTAGTTAAAAATGATTCAGTAAAAAAACTCACATATTTATATACTGATTTCAATATGTTGTGCCTAACGAAGTATGTCAGGTGTTCTAAAATTGGCATTGATTCATAAATATATTCACTACTGTCATATAAATGAATATATCAAATTGGAAGTTGCGTAATCACATACTACAGCCAGAATGCATTTTAGTCTGTTTACAAGGTGGTCCGAAACATGTTGATTTTTCCTTAATTTTTATTGGTCCCCTTTTTGCTTTCGGGGCAAAATTTTGTTTAAATAAATGAAGTATACCACATTAATTATATGTCTAAAAGGATAATTTGTCAACAGTTTTTCTAGATATTTGACAAAAAACCTGAAATCGAAAGTTTCCAGTCATTTATAGAATGGTAATGTTTTATTATATATTCGGATAGTATGGGTATTTTTATATACCTACATACCTATGTAGATAGGTCCCGTTCTAGCATATGTATTTCATTGAAACTTAATATATGCATTTTAGAAATGTAGTATTTAATATCGTAAAACATTTCTTCACCATTCTCTTTGCATAGAAAGATCCAGACTTACTGATCAAATTGCTTTAATAAAGGGATTTTTAACGGCGTTTCAGGGATGTCTAGGTGTCAAAGGATTACAAAAAGGCCTCTAAATATTTTTTTAATTCGAAGAGTCTAGAGAGTTTGGTATACTGCTAGGAAAATAGCGGAGTTGATTTCAAATGAAACTATAAAATATTTTACATTGCTGTGGACCACTTTTCAATGATTTTCGACAAGTGAAGGTCCCATAATTTGTCCTCTCCTTATCTACAGTAAGAAGCCTCCCGCAACCCATCGGAAAGTAATATCCATACAGAATATACGATGTGGAATCGAAAAAATACATTGATTTTTCTTGATTCTTTTGGTCAAGATAACCGCTTACAACGTATATGGACGCTCATTCGACGACTGTATCATGACTTCTTCTAAAGTTTCTTTTTGAAATCAGTGTCCTTCATCTTCCTTGAAGCTTGTCCAACACTCTAGTCTCTTTAAATTTAATGATCATTTTCTCAAGCTCTTCTCTTCAAATTTAATAATCGTCTCATCTTTCTTTTCAAATTTAGTAGTCATCTTTCTTTCTGTATAAATTGAAGCTATTTCAGCAAGTCTTTCATGTAATGATATTTTCGCAATGCACCTGAAAGATTATTACCGTTTTGATAAAACAATTTGATCAGTAAGCATCGATCTTCCTCCTTGAAAGGCATAGTGAAGAATGATCTCACAATATAAACTATTGGTTTTTTAAAATGATTCAAATTTGCATGACATTATTTCTACAGCCAGCAGCAAAATTATTTGAGCGCTAGCAATAATTCTTATCTAAAAAAAAGCACGCTTAATACTGTGTTGTTAAATATATCCTTGTCGAATAATCTAAGAACATGAATCGACAAGGAGTTATTTAACAAAACAGTATTAAGTGTACCTTCTTTACAGAGGGATTATTGCTAGGACTCGAATAATTTTTCTGCCTACTGCACATTGCACGAATAGCGCCATCTATCGATCAGAATTTGAACTATTAATTTTTATTTCAGATTTCTTTTCTCCATGATCCATATAACGCACATATCAAGTTATAACAAAATACGTCTGGTAGAACGAGATCTTTGTAGATGTAAATAGGGTAAATTTAATAATAATCACCTGATACTTTTCATCGAAATATTAAATTTTGGTGAATTATTATTATATAAATCTAGCTAATAAAAAAATACAAATCCTGACTCAGAAAGGGTTTAACGAATTTTTTTTATTTGTGTACATACAAAATAATTGTTAGAAAACTAATACGTTTAGAAGCTATTTTACATTCATTCTAAATACAATTCGCAATAAACTATTGAAAGCATTTTTCCTAACATTTAACCTATATTTCATGCACATAAATGCTGTAGTTTGAATGCATTTGCATTATATAAATATTTCTTTTAAGAAATAGTGTCCTTCGATAATGCATTATTATTAACTAATATTTCTTTTTCTCAAAAGAACATAAAACCTTTCACGTTAGGTTAATTACTTTTATCTGTAAAAATTCACTTTCATCGCTAAAGTAAATATTTAGATTCAGGCGGAAAGTTAGTGTAAATTGAATTTAACGTGTGTTTTTCTAATTTACTTAATTCGTAATTTGAAATAAGGAAAATACCTTAGTAGAAAATTTTATTAAATATTTAAAAGGCCACTTTTCCATGATATTTGAAAACTTGCTTTATCATTGCAGTAGTATATGCTAAATTGATTTTAAGTGAGAGAAAATTTTAAACTAGCATTTTAAACTTCTTATTTTCACATCTAGCTCTACAAACTTGTCAGTTTAATCGATTTTTAAAATTTCATTAACACTCTCCAACGTAAATGTATGTATTTTTATTTTTAAATTTATCATTAAATGCATTTTACTGAGAAGAAGTAAATTATTTATTATTTCCAAAGACTATTTAAAATAGAGATTTACAAATAGTTATTAACATAGAATAAATGGAAGAAAGTTAATTAAGTAATATATATCAATATCTTTTAAATTCTTTATCTAACTTCTATATAATAATTGCATCTTAAATTTTTAACTTATGATTCTATAAATGAAAATTAAACTACTGTCACTGTTTGGCGGTTCTATTATTCCTTTAACTATAAGAAAAGGATTATGGGTATTTTCATTCTGGGAAAAACCTGCATATTCCTAACAGCACATCTTCTCTAACTGACAATCTCAGGATGTGCTATGGATTAAAGACATCCTATGGACATCTTCAGGATGTATTGTGGGCAAATGTGTTGTTAGAGATATTTCTATTTAACCCTTTATTTACCGAAGGTAGTGTAAAGCACCATTAGTTTAAAAAGCGTATAAAATCTAATTTAAGGAAGAAATTTCAAAGGTATTTATAAGAATAGAACAGAAATTCCCCACTTTGACCTCACTACAAGGCACTAGACGCTACATGTTTCCATTTCTTTTACAGAAAGAATTTTATAGAGTGCCATAGCGGCTTTTGCTTGGTCGGGATCTTCACGTACATTGCAATTAATTCCTATATTTTCTCAAACATCTCCCATCAATCTATCTATCTATCTATCTATCTATATATGTATATAAGAAACACAAAAAATAAATAGATTTTTACATTTTTTTAACGTCCAAATATATTTTTTGATATGTATATACCAGTGGTACACTAAAGAACCGACTCACAAAATTCCTCATTGCACAGCTTCGTCATACTTTTGGGCACTGGGATTTTCTAACAGCAGATTTCTAAAATAAAATAAAAAAAAAAAACAATTGTCTTTAATTAATCGTGAAAAAATATTTTATATATATATATATATATATATATATATATATATATATTAAGAAATTCTGGTGCCCAAAAGAGTAACGGATGAGAATCGTGTCATTAAATACTATGATGAGGTGATATATATAATTTTCATTGCAGATATCTTTAAAAAAATACTCTTCAGTAAAAAAAAAAAAAAAAAAAAAAAAATTACTAAAGAAAAATACTAAAAAAAAATTCTGGTGTGTAACAACCACAGGACTTCCATAAACCACTATAATAAGCATTATATGCACTTTTTGGAGGTAATGTAGTCAGACTCAAAATTGACCTAAACAAATTAGGCACCTAACAATTTTCCTGTAACAGAAAATTCATACATGTATAAAGACAAATAAAACAGAGTTTACGAAGTGAGTTTTTTTAAAAAAATCGTAGAGATGTATCTTAAAACAGTCATTTATAAGATCTTTAACTGACCTACCTAATCAGGAAGACTGTCAGTTTTCCAATAAAAATTACTTAATGCATGCCAAAATATATCAAAAAGAAGTAATTTTTAAGAAAATCGTTAGAGCCGTTTTTGAGATACCGACTTTCACCAAACTTTGGCAAACTCAGTTGTTGCCTCGAAAACAACAATTAAAAATGAAAGAATATGTAAAACGGAGTTAATATGGCGGATTTAAAAGAAAAATCCGTACAGCAGTTATTAAAGGGACGCCTTTGCGACACTTCAAATTGACCTACTTATACAGAACGCCCATCACTTTTCCTGAAGAGACCAACTAATACATACGAAAGAACATCTAATAGGATCGTAAGGTTGAGACAATGATAGGTTACCATTGTTTGAAAATTGTGCTGGATCCAATAATGCAATAAATGAGAGAATTAAAATGCTTCGACGCCAGCAGTCGGCGAAATTTTAGGTTGGAATAGTTTTGCGTCAACATAAGAGCTGCAACGGAGCAATTAAGTTGCGGAGTGTAGACGAATGCGAAGCGTCTTTAAAGTTTTGTTCAAGTGAAGAGACGGGAAGTCGATTGAATGAACTATAAATAGGAAGGTAGTTTCGTAGAGTGTGTGGTGTAGATGAGATAGTTCTGATGCTCGATTAAACTGTAGTTGGTAGCGTATTGATGAAGTTGTATTATTGTTCGAAGGGTGTAGTCATTCGCTGGTGGAGTCTGGTGGTTTAATGTCTATAGCGAAGTTATAGAGATAGAAAGGTTGAGTGTAAATCCTTCGGTCGTGGGAATCCAGTCGGCGAGATAGTTTCACATTCGTTTTGTGGTAAAGAGAGCAGCCTTCATTCCTCTTCAGTTATCTACTCTGGGTGAGAGCTATTTTATATTTATCTAAATTATTTCTTATACATATTTTCCAAAGTTACCTAAGTTTATACTGATTGAGTTTTAATGGCCAGGTTTGCCTCCCATTTATTCAGTTGAATAAAAGATTATTTAGTTTTACTTCAATGTCTCGTGTGTATTTTCTTGTCTACGCAAACCTCACAGGGTATTTATATAGAAACTTTGAAGATAATCCTTAGAGCCATTTTTGAAATACGGACTTGCGATTTCGAAACGTCCGGTTTTGAATGTCCCACTTCTGATTTCCCAATTTTTACCAAAAATTGGAAATTTCTTCTGTACAAACTTGTCACAATCCTGAAATGTTGTCGTTTTATATTTGTCAGTTTCGGAGATATGATAATCAGAAGATTCCTCGCACACATACATACACACACGCAGACACATATACACACTGACCGATTGCCGAAAACCACTTTTTGGTCTCAGAAGACCTTAAAACATGTAAATCAGGTGAAAATTTTATACCGAATTTTTGGACCGAATACAATACTCCCATTACCTACGGTTGCCGTATAATGCAGGTAAAAATACGTTTCAAGTACGTGCTTTGACTGTTTTTTAATGCGGTAGATAAATCGTAAAAAGTAAATATTGGAAAAATAATATTAAATTTAATACAACTGAGATTAAATTTATCTGTATTAAAAATGCTGTTATTTCGGAAAAATTTAGGGGGAGGGGTTAAAAAGGACGCGTATAGTACAAATTCAGATAAATATTGCATTAATATATTTTTACATAATTGAAATACAATTTTCATTATTTAAGAAAACTGTGTTTTCTAGCATAAGCATTATTATTATTAGTTTACTATCATTGGTTTATTAGCCTAAACAGGCTAATAAACAATACGTACGTTATCAGAAATACTTCATAGAGAGCGAGAGAGAGAGAGAAAAGAATGGTAGAGTCGGAGGAAAAATAAATAAATAAAACCAACACTCGACGTAACTTCGTTGCTAATCGATGTAGAGTAATGTAATAGGCATCATTCGGCAGCTAATTATGAGTACTTTTAGAAACGTGAGGTGAAATTTTAAATTGGGGGTCATCTACATATTAAAATATACATAACTTTGATTTTTCTTTCAATGGTAATGTCCAAATTTTATTTTACAATTGAATTTCTGGAGTCGGAGCAACGCAAAAATGTGTATTGGTTGTACATACTACTTATTTTTTTTTTTTTTTTTTATAGAGTTATAAGCATTCAAACTTTGAAGATGCTAATGTTAAACTGATATCACAAACTTTATATGAGTATCTTCACAAACAATAATTTGATTGATATATTTTTTCTTTTACGAGGTTCAATGAAAAACACAAACATAATCCATGACCACCTTTGATTAAGAAAAATATTTCTAATTATGAAATATATAAATAAATTTATATTTAAAAAAGAGATGCATTATGGTCTATACTAATTTTTACATAAATTGGTATCCTAATGCTGAAAATTATGGGTGCGCAAATCCAGTCATTAGTTTTCGAGATATAAACAAATCCTTCCTTTAGAGAGGTTTAAGGGGGCATCTCTTATATGCAAAAGAGAACGAAGAAAATATTAAAAAGAAACAGAGAAAATTAAACAAAATAATTTTAATTTTCAATTACGGATAAAACTACATACAACAACAACGTCAAACGAACAAAAAAAAAAAAAAAAAAGAAGAAGAAGAAGAAGAAGAAAGAAAGGAAGAAACGAAAAATATGACTTTAAGACATTATTTGTAGCGTAGATACTAAGAACAATGTATATCTTTAGTACAACTAATTCAAATTGTCTTTATTAAAAATATCTAGTTAGTTGAAAAAAATATTTCTGAGCTCGACTCATATTCGTAGAGTCTTCTTCAGAGTTTTAAATACTATAAAAACATTTCCGTCAAAAATGTAAGATAAAAAATATATTCTAAGTATAAGTCCGTAAATATAAAGTTCATTTAAAAGTAGACTAGTTCATTTAAAAGGTAGTAATCAGTTCAATAAAGAGGTAGATATTTGTTTTGTTTTACTATGTCAAAAAGTTCATATTTATAATTCGGCATATCTTGGTACTGATAAGTATCTTCGAGAATTACCACTGAGTATTATATATGCACATGTTTTATCATTCTAAAATGTTCAACATTTAAAACTTAATACTTGTCTTTAATGCCGAATTTAAGACATTAGTGATAGCAAATAAGAATTCTTGTTACTTAAAGGGAACAAGTCTTGACTTTCAGCATTCATTTGAAACAACACAATACAGAAAAAGAAAAGAAAAGGTGACTTTACATATTCGTGTTATATCCTTTAAATTACTTTGCTAAAATTATATGCAAGTGGCATTTGCCTCACTCATTACTGGTGACAAATTTTTAATCCCTTAAATAAACACTAGAACGGAAAATTAACTAGTGGATCTGCAAGTCAGGAGCTTCAACGTCCTATTTGCTTCACACATTATTCAAAAGGTCATTTTTATTTATTCCTTATTATATAATATATATATATTGATTCGATGTAGCAGATATATGTATTCTTCATAACTGGCAGTGTTGTATTATTTCCCTGATATTAACAGATATTTGTACCGAATTTCATGCAAAAAGATTGCATAGCATATCGGAGTTATTTTGAATAACCATGTAAACTAAGTACAAATTCTATGCCCACAATTTTCAACAGAAAAACATGCTTTTAAAACTCTAATAAAATTTTACTATATTTACTGGGGTGTAACCACGTTAAAATACACTTTTAAGAAATACCGAATATAGACCGTAATAGTACGAAATTCTTTTATGTATCCTGGTAAAGAAGCCACAGTTATTATATATGCAAACTAAGAATACAACTAATTAATTATAACTCATTAATTTTTCAAACTAATTTGACATCATTTAGATGATTACAGTACGTCAGCGGAATTATATCATGTAGTCCCATAAATAAATTATTTAGTTTATACATACATTTTTTAAGACTAAACATGATTTTAAGCATCTTTATAATGTATGTTAATTCCATTATGCTCAATGCAGCATAAACGCATAAAAGTGCGCTTAAATAAAAATTTATCCATAGGCTCTATTGTCACGAAATTATTTTGTGCTCTCTATAAACGAACCATCAACATTGTATACACCAGTAAAAACTATTCAGCTTATTCTACGTTTTTTATGAATAATTGTTCCAAATTTGACATAATTTGGATGATTACATGACATTGTCAGAACACCTTTGTAAGGTCCTGTACATTAATTAGGAAGCCTAAGAGCACATATTTTCTGCATAAAACATAAGTTTAAGCATCTCACTAATGTACACTAATTTCATTTTGTTGATTGCAAAGTATTGATGTTAAAACGTGTTTAAACGAAATTCACGCCATATGCCGTAATAATAAGAATTTAGCGTGTCTCTGCACACAATTCATAAACAATATAGACCTAAAAAAATTATTATTTTTATACAGAGCCTCAACCTGTGTGCCAGTTTTCAAGTCAATTGAAGGAGTTTTGAGGCCGCTAATGCACAGCTATTTCTATACAGAGCCTGGGCGTGTGTGCCAATTTGTAAGAAAATTGGGGGATTTTTGTGGCCACTATTGCGTTTCATACAAATTCTGCCCGTAGGCCGTAATGATAAGAAAAATTTTGGTGTGTCCCTGTACACGATTTACAAAGGGAATACACACCCAAAACTATACAGCTAATTCTGTTGGGTTCATGAACATGTGTACCAAATTGCAAGTCAATAGCGTGATTTTTGAGGCCACTATCGTGGTACATACAAAGACCGTAATGATAAGAAGAACTTTGGCGTGTCCCTGTCCAAGAATTACAAAGAGAATACACACCCAAAACTACACAGCTAATTCCGTGGGGCTCGGGAACACGTGTACCAAATTGCAAATCAATAGCGTGATTTTTGCGGCCGCAATTGTGCGACAAACAGATAGACACACAGACGGAACCCAAAATCTTTTTGAGTCTCAACAAGGAGGCCTCTACTGACGTATCGGCAACTAAATAGGTGGGTATTACCGTTTAAAATAAAAAAAAACTAGGTGGATGTAAAAATTTTCATTCAAAAAGAATGAATTGTCTATTGACAACCATTGAAATGCAAGACGGACTTGTTAAATCGCTTCTTACTATTGTCTTAGTTAAAAGTTTAACCCATTTTATCCCAATTTATTTATTTTGCTCAAATTTGAGAAAAATTATATTTTTTAAGGTTAATTAAACCTAAATAAACTAAATACAACAAAATTTTAAAAAGAAAAAAAAAAGTTATATTCTGTATAAGAAATCTTATCTTATCCACCTTGTACGCAGGACATTGAAATAAAGAGGTGAAATTCGCACTTATATGTTTTAGTGTTCTCTTCAATAGTGAAAAGTGCTTTCCGAGTATAAAGTTTTGCTTTATCTGTATAATACTTTCTTATTTACATGATAGTTCTCCAGAAAGAATTTTCAACCGCAAAGAGAAGATAAACCACGCCCCCTAATGTAATGATTAAACAAAGATTCCAGATGGAGGAGGGGCCCACCAGCGGCCGAGCGGTTCTGCGCTCAAAGCTGGTAGATGGGAGGTGCCGGGTTCGATCCTAGGTCGCGCTCATCGGCCTAGCCGTTCGGAGTTTTCCGTGGTTTCCTCCGAAACTTGCGTAAATACGGGCTAGGACCCCTTAGAAAGACCCCCACGGAGGGCATTCCCCCTCTAGGCCTAGGACACATCAGGAGTCAATCGGCCTTAAATCCAACAACCAACCAGATGGAGGAGGAGGTGGAGGTGAGACACATAACACGCTGGCAGAAGTTTATATATACCATTATATATTCCAGCTGACAAAATATTCGCACCAAGCAAATTCTGATTTCTATATGCAATTTTTCAACTGTCCTTTAAATAGGACAATGGGATAAAATGGGTTAATCATTTACCTTTTTTGTTGTTGTTGTTGTTGTTGTTTGGAAAGGGGGGGGTTAAATATACTTTAATCTTTAAAAAATACTTTTATCAATATATTTTAATTAAAAAACTTTATTTTCATAGAAATTATTTTAAAAAGTGTGACTGGTAAGTACGATAAAAAATGTTTAATGTGTATCTCATGATACCTTACAATAATTTATCTAAAAAGATGTAGTTTGTGCGTTGTGGATGTATCGAACTAATTTGTTTGCTTACAAAGATTTTATTCATTATCATACGACACCATTAATTGATATCAATTTTGCTAAACATTTAGATACATACACACACACATATATACACACATAGGTGCCAACTTGCATGATTTTTTTTTTACACCAATAATTCTTTGTAAAAATTTCCATCATGTTTAATCGCAGAATATCTGTTAAAGAATTATTTAAAAAAAGTATTAAAAATGTTGGGGGGGGGGGGGGCAAAAAAAAATCGTACACGTTGGCAGCTATGATATAGCTATATTATTTAAGTTCGTACATTATGCCACGCATACAACATAAAATAAGTACATTTTATTAAAGTTAAAGAAAATTTAAGTTTTATCGGTTATCAGTATTGCCCTGACAGACACTTTTTACTTGATAAATATGCCTTTTTTCTCCAAGAGCATTGTGTGACCAATTTTTAGTGTAATATACTTAAATATACTTAAATAATGTATTATATTCATACATGTATTTTACATTTTTCTTTTATAAAGTATTTAATTATGTATCTAAAAACCGAAAGCAAGGATAGCGAAGTTGCTGTAATGATGATAGCGCTTGTATTTATTTATTTTATTTTTTTTTTTTTTTTTTCTTAAAAATTTTCTAGTCTGAAATAAGGAAATTTTCCTCTGATTCTTGTAGGATTTTAATTTTATTTTTCTACATTTACAGATAACCCTCTAACACAATTTTGGTTATAAAACTAAAAGGTGAAAACTAAACTTTGGTGAAAACTAAAAGTACAGTTATATTATACGTATTTTTTTTTTTTTTTTCGCACTGCCAGACGCTCCAAAATTCAAATATGAAGTCAAAATTGGGTGTTGCTAATGAAAAAATCAAAGTTGGCGCTAATTTAAATATGTAGATGACCCTTAATTCAAAACTTTACGTCATTTCCAAAAACTGCACTTAATTTCCTGGTGTATGGTATCTGTTAGATTTTTCTGCGTCAATTAAAATAATAATAATACCAAAATAACAGCGTTTTTGCTTTGTCTATACAACAACGGCCAATAGTTTTTAACACTTTTTATAGTAGTAGAATTTTGATATTAAGACAGAACAAATCTCAAGAATAACAAAATTTGATCAGGCAATTAATCGAATCTGAGCGCTCGGCATCTTCAGCATTTCCACTTTTTATGCATGCTAACATAAGTCGTTTTTTCCATCCAACATAGGTAGTTTCCATCCAACTTTCTCTAACCCATATATACGGCAGAGAAAGTATCGTTTTTGGGTCAAAATTTTGGAAGTGAGTTTTTGTTAAATTTAGACGTTTTGTGGTTCCCTGAATACAAAAAATCATGTTTTTAGCGGCTGGTCTGTGTGTGTGTCTGTCTTTTATCAGCATGTCTCAAGAACAAATAGCAAGAGAAATTCCAAATTTGTTATTCTAAATGTGTATCATATAGGGATGCTACACTAAACTTTTCGTTGAGATGAAGCAAATGGTTCGTGTACAGGGACACCCAAGAGAATTCATATACATTACGTCTATAGAGAAAATTGCTGGTAATTAAAGATTAACATCTATAGACTGCACTAAACCAAATGAAGCTAATATATATTTTGTATATGTGTAGAAACATGTTTCATATAGAATATGGTATGGAAATCAATCACTGTTCGTTTACAGGCCTACACAACTAGATTATAGTCCGACAATGCTTGAAAATTGATGAAAGTGTATTTCAGGGTGAGCCGTGTGTTATTACTATAGGATTATATTCATGTCCCCATGTAGTGTGTACATAATCTTCAGAAGATATACAGGGTTGCCAATATTTACGCCATAACGTTGTATTTTATTGTTAGTAAAAGTACTTTACTATTGGGTTGTTCGATAAATAATGTCGTTTTTTTTTTCATATTTTTCAAAGTGAATTTATTTATATTAACAACAAACAGTAATCAATGATATATTGACCATTTTGTTGGATAACTTTTTGCCATCTTTCGGTAAGTTGAAAAATTCCATGTTCGAAGAAGCCTTGGGTTTTAGAAGCAAAGGTTTTAAAAAACGACATTATTTATCGAACAACCCAATATAATATTTGACCATGTCCAGGAAAGCTCCTCAAGAATTGATAGAGGGATTAGCCATATGGTAAATAATGTATTTTTTAAGCTAAATATGCATCACTTGGATTTTTATATATTTACACGTTTTGGGGCTACCTGATACCAAAGTCAAATTTTTAACGTTTGATCTTTGTCTGTGTCTCTTAGAGTAAATTAAAAACAAATAATTTCAGGCGATCCAAATGTTCTATTTTGAAGTTAACTTATTAACTTCAAAACACATCAGGAAAGTATTTCGTTGCTATGAAAGTTTGAACAAGATTGATAAGTTTCGAGGAATGTTGTGCGTGAAAGTAGTCTGGACAAGATTTGAATTCTATATAAGCGTAAATACAATAATGAAACGGGGTGTTGAAGAGAGCGGAAGCCCATCTCACACAAAATTATTTGTCAAATAAAGGTGTACCGAAGCCTAATTTGAATTGTTTTAACATAAGTTTACATAACAATACTCGTTATCTTAACCCTTAATCTGCAATCGTATTTATGGTATTAAATTTCAGGGTAAGAGAAAGTCATGTGAATGGCACACGAGATTATTTTCTTTGGTTTACATTTTTTCTCTTTATTTTTTTGATGGAGAGTCATAAAGAAAAAAATTAAATAAATAAAAACCGCCTTCACCCCCCCCCCGAATATTTTCGCCGCAAATCATTGTATGAATATGTGGCTGGTACCAATCGATTCAAATTAACATCTAGTTTCGTAATGGCATGCTTAGTTTTGTGTTTAGTTAGGAGTCGTTTACATATTAAAACTGGCATCAACTTCATTTTTTTCAATAACAACGCCTATTTTCGACAACTTTTTTTTGAGACGTTTGGAACAAATCATCCCGTAAAATGATATAGTTTGCATAATTCTCTCAATTTTTCATAAAGTTATAAACTGTCAAAATCTGAGGATGCTAATGTTAAATGAATGTGACAAACTTTTATACAAATCTTCTCAAAAAACTGTTAGATTTAAATTTCATTTTTTTTTTCTTTTGTCGATTAGAATGAGGTGACAAAACATTTCCTGCATATTTTCGATTATATATATTCTTTTAATTATGAAAATTATTAGTAAATTCATATTTTTCCCCCGAATCTTGTTTTAATCTTGTTGTCCATAGTTTTGTATTTCATTAATGTACAGTTAGCAAGTCTCAAGTTATTTCAATTTTATCGCGATGATTACTATGAAGTAAGAAAATTTTTTTTTTATATTAAATATTTTTACATTGAATCAAATATTGGGCATTGGTTGTTTCAAATTTGTTTAGTGCACAAAACTTTTATCGAAGGAAAAGACGCAATATTATTTATATCCGATTAATTCCAATCATGGCGTAAAAGTCACATTTATTATCGAAACTACTTAAAATCAATGCACACGATTTATCAGTTCTAAAGATTTAAATAACGATCTTACACTTTGTATACTTAGGAATTCAAACAGTTTATCAAATAAGTTTTATCTTTAGTAATTTAACGTTATTTTTTTATATTAAAAATTTTTGTACTTTTTTTTTTCTGGTTAGAATCTTAATGAATAACTTACATTCTATGCGAAATCATAATTTATTTTTCTAAATGTGTGGATGGACCCCTAATACATTTTCGCTTGTATACTTTTTCACAATCAAGATACATTTCACTATCAAGACATATTCAGTATAACTATTTAATACATTATCACTATCAAGAATGAATTAAACAGTATTTAAATAGAACCTTTTTCCAAACTGCCTTGATCTCAGATATCTGAAAATGGAGTCAAAAGTGGGGGTTGACATTGAAAAAATGAAGTTGGTGCAAATTTTAATATGTAAACGACAAATAAGCAAAACCAAACTACACCATTATAAACTATATGTTATTACAAATCGATCGGCACCAGCTGCACATATATTTTTACGAAATTAATGCATGTAATTGTAGTTGAATATAAAGTATGCACAAAGATATTTTTATAAATTATAATCTGTGTAAATCATTTTATAAAATGGTAATTTTATATAGCAATATTTTTTCTTAAATTGTAAAAGAAAAACAAACATGTAATATATATATATAGATCGATACAGTATTCATTTTAATTACTGTCGATTCAGAATATGTGAAGTCTATTTTGCTTTCCGGCTAACCAAAAAGGCAGTTTTCATTCAAAATTTAACAACTACAATTATTTATATGTTTGGTGTATAAACTGCAATAGGAAAAGTAAGGACTCATTTTATTACAGTTCTTATTTGTTACAAAAATTAAGATCACAATTTTGAATATTGATCACATCGAAAATTTATTGATTATATTATTAAATTAATTTTTGCGTTAAAAATACACCTTTCAGTGAATTCAGAAATGAAGAAATTTATATCTTTCCAATATCTCATGAAATATTTTCAAATATGTTGTATAACACCCCTACACCGAAAGTTCCTTGAAAATAATATTTTAAGGCTGCTTCAATCATAACCTTGAAATACATAGCAGCCATAGTAATTATTCATTTAAAAGACAAACTGAAATCATACAAGACAGCTATTGTCGATAAACTCGAATGAATAACAGGCCGTCTGTGAGGAACTATAAAATATCCCTATTATATAAAGTGATATGTCTTTCCAGAATTACAATGCGGAAGCCATATCTAAAATATTATGATCACGTTGCTTATTTGGTGTCCAGTTTTACAGTTCTGTGTTTATGTTAACGCTTTAACAAATGAACAAAATTTAAGTTAATTTTGCTTCCAAACTATCAGAAATATGTAAACCTGATGAATAAGTTAAAGAAGGAAGAAACAGGATTTCAACTTGTTTTATCAGTATTGTAAGCCAGTTTTCAAAAATTTTATGGGAAAAAAAAAAAAAAAAAAAAAAAAAAAAAAAACTAAAAAGTTTTAAAAATAATTCATAACTAACATCAATGCAAACACAAATGGAATTTGTTAAAAGATTGACAAAAATCTGAGTGAGTAAAGCTTAACATGTGAATCTAGTTCTCTTTCTAAGAAAAATGTATTGCAAACTCACTTTATTATAGATAATATTATTATTTTACAAATTATCTATTAAAAAAAAAAAAAAAAAAAAAAAAATTGAGATTTAAAAGATTGTGCATTTATTTTTACATTTTAATTTTTTGCATTTTAATTTTTTCCAATTTCTATTTCATACTTTTCTTTATTTTATACTTTAAATAAGATTTTATAGATTTTCTTCATTTATTTTATGATAAAAATATATTTTTGATACTATAAACTAAGTTAATACTAAAATGTATGTTTTTTATTTATTTAGAAATATTGGAGTGTAAGATTGATTACTTATACGAACTATGTGAAATATACCAGAGCCGGGAATCGAACCCGGGATCTCCGCTTAACGCGCGGACGCTTTGCCCCTGAGCTACACTGGCTGGTAACTAGCTCGGCGGCATTTCTCACATAAAATATATCTCAGTTTAAAAAAATAATTAGCTTATATATTTGAATAAATATTGACTAAAAGCATAGTGATTAAAGCATGGGTTTTTTTCTTTCTTTGAGAGAGAGAAAGAGTCAAATTACTTCAGATGATTTCAGGAAATTACTTTCAAAGAAAGAATATATTTGAGCGTCTAAAATAAAACAGAAAAACAAATAAAAACAATTATTAAGCTTTTTTAACTGGTTTTAAATTTTTTATCAATATTTTGAAATCATTTTTCAAGAGTTAATACATTAATTAAGCTGTAAAATGTCTCAAAAGAAGAAGTTGATCGCGTGAAAACGAAAGAGAAGTATACAGTATATTTAAAATTATGCACATTTGCATAATAAAAACAATTACGAATCAAGCAAATATAAAAAATAACTATATTTTTTTTAACGACATTTACACCTATATTAAAAGATTTATACCTTACATATAAAAACGTATTCCTTAAAAATCTAAAAATATTGTATATGGCTGCTAAAAGCACTTAACCATAAATTATCTTTCTTTTTTTTAACTATTTATTCCTATTATTGTAGCAATCATGAAAAAAGAGTATAAATTTAATAATCAAAGTAGTTTGTTAGAGAAAAATGAATGCTTCATTATGGATAATACGCATGAAAATATCATACGGAGAACAATAAAAACTGAAAAATGCATTATAATTTTCTTTTATCCCTTTATTGAATTCATTTAATGTCTAAAACGTCACGCAAGTTTATTGAATTTGCCATAAGAATATCATTTGAATAAATCCAAAAATAGTTTCCAGGACATTTGCATTATTTCGTGTATATTTAAAAATAAAATATTATGTTTATTGCATTTTTCAATCTAAATAATCACAATTATTCGAAATGCATCATCAATTTTCAGATTCACGGCGTCGTTAGATTGCTAATGTACATTTTTATTTTAAAAGATGTATTCAAATGAGATGCATTTAACATCACAATTTCATTCCCTTTTCTTTCCATTTTTTAAACTTTTTTTATTTATTTTTTTCAATAATCCATTTAAAGGTAAAAAAATAAAAAATAAAACAAAAGTGTCTCCAATTAAATGAATTATGAAGCAAATAAATTTAATTATTTAATTATTTATCCACCAACGATGACTTTTTGCTTTTATTTTTGTCTGCGCTCGACTTTTTAAATAATTTATATACGTATTAGGAAGAAAACAATAGTTTATTTTTTTAAGAAATTTAAACAAACATCTTACGTTTCGAAAGAAATAACATTTCTTCTTCAGATATTAGAAGAATTTCTATGAAATAAAAGAAAATGGGATAAAGACGCTAACATCCATAGGAACAAACCACAAAAAAGCAGAAAGTAACCAGTCAGAAATATATGCAACATATAATGTCCAGAGAATTAGAGACAGTGCAACACAATCACAAGAAAATATTTTTTAAAGTGTAAGTGAAGCAAAACAATTGCTTACCGATGCATAATTGATATATATATATATATATATATATATATATATATATATATAGAAGTTTTTGTATAGTTTTACACGTTACTGTCCAAGTTTCTAAAGCAGGCAAAACAGGCAAAATGCACTGATCAAAAACTTTCCTTTTCAAACAAATTGGGAGGTCGCTTTTGAATATCGCACTGTTTCTTTCGAATGCTCTCCGTCCAAGATTAATTCGGTTGTTGATTTCTTCCATGATGTTCTCGTTCATCGTAAGTACTCGTAACATATAAGTATAACTTCATGCCAATTTTAATTCATCCATAGCAACAGTGATCTTCAGAGGAGAAACAAAGTAATTAGATAAAAGTTTTGTCTTACTGAGGTTCATTTTCAATCGAACGAGCTTGAATTCTTTGTTTAGTTCCTGAAGCATTCTTGCAGATATTCAAATGAGGAAGCAAGCAGTACAATATCATCAGCAAATATCAAATGATTTATAGGCACTCCATCAATTTTTAAGCCTTTCTCTTCCTAATTTAGTTTTTTAAAAACTTCTTGAAGTACTGCATTAAAGAGTTTAGATGAAATTGTGTCCCCTCATCTTACACCCTTCTGATTTTTAATGTAATAGTCGTTTTGTGGAGTTTTAATTGTCTGTTGCTTCTTTATAAATGTTTCCAATAAGGTGAATATATCCTGAATTAATATTAGTATTCCTTAGGTACCCAGAGTACCCCAGTAAGCATGGACTATTCCTTAAGTGCATGTTAGGAATCACCGGAAGAAATAGAAAACGAAACATTTGGCTTAGAGAGCAAACAAAAGTTCTGATGTTATTTCTAGCGTTAAGAAGTTAAAATAGAGCTGGGCTGGACAACTTGCCAGAAGAAATGATGATAGATGGACCACCAAAGTCCTACTTTGGATGACGAGTAATAAGAAGAGGCCGAGGAAGAGACCACTTTGTCGTTGGAAAGATGAGATTGTGAAATTTGGACAAGCAGAATGGAGAAGAATTGCAGAAGAAAAGGCAGATTGAAATCACCTAGGAGAAGCCTTCATCCTTCAGTGGATTGATAAAGGCTGAAATTGATGTAGATATGTATATATATATATATGTGTGTGTGTGTAGAGAGAGAGAGAGAGAGAGATACATGAGATCCACTAAAGTTCGTTCCCACTCTTTTAAGGCGTGTCTAAGTATAGTATAGTGGCTTTGAGTTACTAGATGCAACCCCATACTGCGCCAACTGGTGGAAACGACGAAGTTAGCGTCCCTATCTGCAACGGGTACGAGATATGGGAAAAAGTAAATTAAAAAGTTGTAGAACAACATTAATTTATAGGCAAGGCACCTTGTAAGAATTCTGAAAACAGAACACTAAAAACGTGTATTTATTTATTCAAAATTTTTTACACTCTTACGTGAGGAAACGATCTTAGGGGGAAAAACTAGTTATTACACGATGCCTTTACTTTTGATGTTCAATCTTCTCTCAGTCAGCTGAAATTCACATCTGAACCTTTGTTTTAACTTCACATAGAATGCATATCACCTGCTACAATACAGCGTTTGCAACGTAAAATTCAAACTAGACTCCAAATAAGCATTGCATCTGATGGGCAGACATTTGAACATAAAAAAATAAAGACGACTGGTGATGAATAGTTTTATTTTTCTTTCTAACAAGATTTAAAGACGCCACTGTGTTGAAAATTGCGAACAAGGAAATGCATGTTTTAAGCGTTCTGTTTTTGAATTTATTCCTACAAGGTGTCTGTACTAAATCAAAGATTGACTACACCTTTGTAATTTACATTTTTTCCCTATCTTATACCGCTTTCGAGATAGGAACGCTAATTCCACCGTTTTCTATCAGGTTCCCATAGAGCCACAGTTGTTCTGTGGACATCTTATAATTATAATATAGATCGTATGTGAGCTATCCACTCAATTTGCGACGGATAAAATAAACGGATTATTCAAACATTTTCCCCTACCGTAAAGCGGGTGGATTTTCTGATCGGATTATCCGATAAAATTATCCTCCGAAAATACGGTGGATTTTCTAATCGGAAACGTATGACGCACGTGCATTCTTGCGCGGGAGAATGAGATAGGTGTTACGCTTGGCCGCCATTACAGTGCAAGATAGAAGATTAGAAGGTTGTTGCAAGCTTTTTTTTCTTTTTTTTTTCCTTTTTTAGAAAATCTAAAAAGTTGATCGATAAAGTAAGTGTTTTAATTTTTATTTTGTTTTGTACAGTAACGTAAATTCACCACATTGTGATTAATAAAATTTAGCCACGTGTTAATCGTAAAATTAAAGCGATGTAAAATTTAGGCTTTCGTATTGAATTTTTTAATATGAGTTATAGTTTCGATATGAAGAGAGAATATTTTTTAATCAGAGGATATTTTTTAACAATCTGCAGGATAACTTTTATCATCCGCAGAATGTCAGGTTATCATGAATATGCCATCCTCTGTAGAATGTAAGGATATTAGTACGCATCCAGAGGATGTCTAGATTCCTTCTATAGCTGTCTGATAAGAATCATAAAAATATCCATAGGATGTCTACAGGTGTGACATTTTGACACACAGAAGATATGCTCCAAATGAAAATAAAAAAAAACGACATTTTCTGTTGTCAATAGGATATAAGGTTATCCTGAAAATGTCATCCTCTGGATAATGATATCATTGTATTGTCTCGATGGTGTTATAGGGGGTCGTAGCTAGTGATGCATATCGTTTTACTGAACCTAAATACTACATTTATGACGTTACCTTCAGGCATGCAGTAGTTAAAAGGATGGAATCGAACTTCAGTTAATATATAATGTGTATCGATATATATATGTATATATCGAAAGAATGAGCAGTTTAAAATTTTTATATGATACTATCATTAATTTTCCGAAAATAATAAAAACGGAATTAAAAGTAAATGCAGATAAGTGATGTATTAACCAATTAACCACCAAAACTGGAAATAATGATTTTTTCTAAATACAAACAGTAAAACTCATTATTTTGATCACAATAATTTAAAATAAAATTATTAAAATTAGTCTTATCTTACTAAATACAGGGTGTTGTATTTCTACAACTTCAGTGGAATAAGAGTATAGAATGAATACAAATAAATGTTTACGGAAATTTCCTTGAGGGAGCGCATAAAACAGCAAAAACTACAGATGAATTCAAAAGTAATTATTTTATTTTTATTTTTATTTTTATTTTTATTTTTTTTTTACAAGTTATGTAAACTTATTCAAATATGAAGATTTTCAAAAGTGTTGGATTGATTAGGGCTTCAAGTTTCAAATTTATTTTTAAATATAAAATTATTTTTCAGATCAAATTTTTTTGTAATAAAATAAACATCTATCCTTTCCTTACTTAAAAACAATACTTAATGTAAAATATCTTTTTTAGTTAACTGTGTTGCGTGAACGCAAAACCAGCGAAAAATAGGTTAATTGAAATTATCCTTTAAAAATTATGAACTTTTGCATATCTTTTTGAAACCCCTAGAAATCATAACTGAATAATAGTTTAAAATAATACTAATATTATGACTAAGAAAGGGTATAATTTCAATAAAATCGAACTATGAAATAATAATTAATTAGTGCAATTTTGCGTTAAAATGTAGATCTTTAATATACCAAGAAAATGTAATACGTATAGGCGAATTTATAAACAAAATAAATCATATTATAGAACAACATTCTGGCAACTCTATTATAAATTTCTGTTATTTTGTGTGAACAAGCTATTAAGATTACATTCGTTGAAATAAGCAATCGTCAATTATTTTTAGACAGTACAATACTGCATATATATATATATATATATATATATATATATATATATATATATACAAATGTGTTTTTATTTATATATGAACTTTTTCAAACGTACTCACTTGAATTTTTCCTCGCATTTAAAACACCTTCGAAAGTGAGTCATTTCACAACTCATCATCCATTGTTTATTGCTGTTATTATATAAGATTTTTTTTTTTGGAATTATCCGTCAATTATTTACATGCTGTTATATCTTCCAGTTAACTTCCTGTTAGTCCGTACATTTTGTGTTTTACTAGATTAAAACTTTTTAAATAATTTAACTATTTTTTAATGCTTTTTTATTCTTTACTTTTACAAAATAGTGGTAATAGTTTATTATACTTTTTCAACTTTAAACGTGCATATCTTTTTTTAGAAAAAATGGTTACGCAAATATGACATTTTCGCAACGGAAATTGTTAGAGAACCAAAGAAATATACCGTTTCCTCTAATTAAATCGTCATGCGTCCAAAATCGCAGCTCCTCCAATCTTCAAGAGCACCAACATTTTCTGTAACAGAACGCAGGATTTCTCAAAAATAACTATGAAAGTTTTCGACGAGAACCGATATCTTCATTTCATACCGGTACCAAAATTACATAGCTCAAATCTTCCAAGTGGGTACCTTTATTTATTTATTTATTTATTTATTATTAGAGAGGAATACTGAAGAAGCTGATTACCCAGAAGAATAGTGAATGCAGATAAAAACGGAGCATTGAAGTTATTTTTTTCATAAATATGCTTATTAAGACCCATTTACAAACCTAATTTTATCGTACAGATATTTCAATCTGTATGTTTAGTTTGCAGTTGTTGATGGCGTCGTTAAATATCCTCGTGTATTCCAGGGTCATGTGATAAGCAACAGACATGTAGATTTCAGAGACGTTATCTGCGAAGAAAAATTACCATGAATTATGAACTCCAACGAGAGAAAAAAATATTCAACATTATAGGGACGTTCTTCAAATGCTGTTTACGACTTTTAAATTTGCGATATCGTGTATATAAAGTGGTGGACATAGTTATAAATTCAGCTGGTGATTTAGTAGTCGAAAGAAATATAAATTAATACAACACCAACAAGGCATATTTTAAACTACTTTTTAAAGACTTTCTATATCGATATTTAATAATAAACACATCTCATTTAGAAATATGAAGTAAAAAATTAAAAAGTACCTGGATATAAGTTCAAAGAAAGCTTCATATGAATAGGTTAAATATAATATGAAGTTAGAATGTAGTGTGGTGTACTTTGGATTTAAAGACTTCAAAAATACATTCTCGTATCAATATAACGAGATTTTGCAAAGTAACTAATGGAATTTCGCTCCAAACTTTTGGAATTTTGTTCTTTAGTTCTCCTACAGACTGAAATTGTTTTCAATGCGCATAAACCTTGCGCTCAATCATTCCCCATAGATTTTCTATGGGGTTAAGGTCTAGACTGTATGCTAGCCATTGTCATTATAGTTGCCAACTTAGCCGCTTTTGGCTACCGGAAAATTTTAACCGAAAAAATTATTTTATTTAATCAGTTTAGTTATTTTATTTTATCAGTAACGAATTTTGTCACTCTTGAGGAGTGTATGGCAGCATTTTGTGTATGGAAGCATTTTCCTGCTGTAGAATAAAGTACTGCCCTTTAAGTGACTCAGTGGATTCAGGATGGGTGATTAATGCAGTTTCTAACAATTCTACATGTATATCCTATTTCATTCTTGTGGAAATCCACGGAGACAAAACATCTTTATATGAAGTCCCTCCTCATATCATGACTGTTCCTCTAGCAAAGTTCTTGAAAATTTAACTTGTTTCTCTCCCGTTAGGTCATGCCAGTGTGCACCATCAAGGCCATCCACATTGAACTTCTTTTCTTTGATCATTATCACTCCTTTTCATTCTTCTTCATGTACTTATTTCTGAATTCGAATTTCTTTGTTTTATGATTCGCTTTCAAAATTGATTTGGCTTTCTTTTTCATCCGTATTACATTTTTTTTTTTTTTTTGGTTATGAAGAATTCTTCTAACATACCTTGGAGTGGCAGGAAGCTGTAAGGAACAGGTTACTTCATTTAAATTTAGCATTTTCTTTGCTTCTTTTCTCACAATTAAGCTTTTTTAACACTGATTATGACGGGTTTCCTCCCTAATCGTATTAATGTGTTATATATTTTTTCCTTTTTTGAAATAATTTAAGAAACTGGAGGTGTTATTAGCCAATAGAAATTTGGGATGTAGAAAGCTATGTAAAAATAAAGAGTATGTGTATTTTATATAATATTTTCAACATTTCGAGAGACGGGTTACAGCAAAATTGCAATTATTGATATTTTTATGACTTTTATAGATATGGAAAGCTGCTAGAAAATCGAGTTCACGTAAGTGTTCAAGCCGACAAATTATTGTATCTGAATAAAAGTGAAAAGTATGATGATTCTCCTAAAACTGCTTTACGTAAAATCCACCTATTCTTGATTTTTACATAATTTTCCACGTCCCAAATTCCTATTGGCTAACACCTCCAGTTTCTTAAATTCCCATTGGCTGCTAGTCTGACTCTAAAATTCGCTTCCCTATCTACAGGGTAGGTTGGTCTAAGAGTACACACTTAAGGTTCAAACTGTTCTAAAAACATATAATTCTAGATAATCAGCTTAACTTTTATTTTGTTCTTAATTAACACATTTTTTCATAAAATAACATAAAACGTAACAAAAATGTACCACATCATTGGAAAATTTAAAAAATAACAAAAGTAAGAATTGCGTACTCTTACAAGTGCTGTTGGATAAGGGTACGTAAGTGGTAAGAGAACGCAGGAAAATTATCTGAAAATTCGTGCCTACATTACTTGCAGTGGTCACATATAAAGTTTACTTCACCTTCCTAACTCGTATAAGCTTCATGCCAACAATCCTTGCATTTGGAGCATCCTATCCAGTCTCCATCTGGGATTGAAGGGGGGGGGGGGGTAGGGTCTAAGTATACTTCACCACATGGTGGAAATTTCCATATTTTCTTTTTAGGTGTCTTTTTTAGAATATGAAACAGTATTTTTGTCTCCTTTAGTAGTTGGTTTTTGACTTATTTTTGGTTCTTTCTTTGGTACCTATTTAGAGACCGAATACTCTTCGAGAGCCAATTTGTATAGAGACCTACTCAAAATGTCTGATTTTATTCTTTTGCGGTTAGATGTCGTGAATACTTTAGCTTGTGGTGGTGGGGTTACATCTGCATTGCCCGGTACATTGTTGCCAATAGCTGGAACAGTAATTTCCTTTGATTTTTCGTTGATAGTTTTACTCTGCTCCTGGTTGGACTTCTCAATTCCCACTAAGTTGCCAACCTGAAATTGCTCTACCACCTGATTAGTCCGATCCCCATTTTCGTCGCCAACTACGTCAGCCACGACAGATGCAGCGTTTTCCTCACAATCAAAATTTTGTACCGGATCATGAACTGGATGGAAATTTTATTCATCTTAAGTTTCCGGCAAATGCCTTTCTATCACTGCACTGGGTAAGAAATCGAATTCTCCAAAAATGTCTGGGTTTAATGATTGTATTCCTGATACCTTGGAATTTTGAATGGAATTTGCGGAAGTAGCTGCTTCGAGATGAGCCGGAGGAAACCTTTTAGAAATTTGATAAACTGCTATCCCTCGTCCAGAATGATTACGCGTCTACTTTTCACATTCCAATGCGTAAAAATGTTTGAGGCTATTATGGATGCAGCTATCAAGTGGCTGAGTCTTGTGGCTGCTAGCTGTCAGGTGGTATTGTAAGACCATGAATGTGGTTAGCTCGGAAGAACTTAACTGTTTCTAAGGTGCAGTGTGACGTGTGGTTATCAAATGTCAATAGTACTTGGATTGCCTTTGCTAGACATTGATTGATCTTTAAAATGAGATAACCAGTCCACAAACAAAGCGCTATTGATGTAAGTCGTGTTTGACACCCTTTTTATACAAGCAGGCGAAGCCCATCCAAAATTTCGGTTTTTATACGCTTACGAGGAAATAAGAATGCTGGTGGAATAAATTCCCAGAATCATTTACCACATTTATGAGTGTTATGTAGATACCACGTTCAGCACCAGACATCTTATTGACGTAGCGCTACAGTTACCCTTTGTTCAAACCATCTTTGGTAGTTTGTTTGTCACCTTGGAGAACCCAGCCTCATCCATATTGTAAACTATTGTAGGGAACTTGTAGGTATCCAACAACATCGCCAGATTTTAAAAATAGCGATCACATTGAGGCTTATTAAAGCCTATCGCTCGAGCAACACTTGTTGAGGTTGGCGTACGCAACGACAGATCTGGATGCCTTTTTCAAAAGTAGCCGAAGCCACTCCATAACAGCCGTTTTCTTTTATTTCTTAAAGTGATGTTAAAATTCATTAATCTTTGCAAAACTAAAAGCAACTTCTCGTATTTTTTTAGTGGTTAGTCCATAGAACATGCTACCTACATTTTTTATGTACTCACACAGTTCTATTTCCATTTCTGTAGAAACAGTTTGAGAGTATCTGCCCAAACTTCTGGGTGGAGATGATCTTTAAAATCTCTTTCACAAAGTTGCTTCATGTGTTCCTAATCATTTAGTTACTGTTCTCTTACTTTCACCTGCCTCGATGCGCGTTTTTGCATCCAGCCATCGTTTTGGAGTACAAAAACTTTTTTGAGTACTTCTTTGTCGCTTAGACATCCTGTTAAAAGAAAAAAAAAAGATTACGATGCATGTCAAAACTATTATAAAAAATTGCGTGTAAGAGTACGCCAGTACTCTTGTAATGTACTCAAGTGCGTACTTTTGCACACATTGACGATTACCTAATCTAACGAAGTGCAACGCCATTTATTGTAATCGGCCTGAATAGCTCTCGCTATGAGGCTTAGGTTAGTTTCTTGCAGATCGAACCGCATAAACTTTTCTGTTTAAATATTTGTAGTTTTATCACAATAATACTTCCAAAATGCTATAAACATTTAAGAAAATAGGTAAAAATGTTTAAACTTACGTAATTTCTGTGTTTTTCTAGGTTTATATTTATTTTTTTTTCGCATAGCACCTCCCATTAGCTTGCACTTGAAAATAACACTGAAGTTAGACCAGGCCCGGACTGGCCAGGTCGGCTGGTCGGCGATTGCCGAGGGCCCCCAGCCCAAGGGGGCCCCCAAACTCCCTCAAAGTATACTACTTTATAATTAGTAATATCTGAGTAATTTGACTATTTATTTTTCTATAATTTTACGGTTTTACAATTAATTTTGACTAATCGTGTGTTGTGCAGTGCTCATAATTTCAGGAAAGTTCGAAACCAAAGAACTTGAATGCAAACAAGTATTGAAGCTTTGTGTTGAAAACCTTGTCTTTCTTTATTATTTTCATCTAGAATGCGTGCACAAGTGAAGTCGAGAATGTTTCATTCGTGGTGTGTTCTGCTTTATGCTTCCTCTTCATCCTGCATGAGCATGTTTATTCTCCTATCTTAAACAGCCACGAAATTTCAAATGTAGCATCTAGATTGAGATAATTACGTCTCTTCGGAGCTGTAATTATTGTTCCTACCTAATATAACTAACTTCTTTGTTGCAAGTCTGGTAGTAAGGTTGTATGTAAAGCAACATCACAGCTGTGTCAACATGAAACGTGTCCATCAATATAGCACTTCGAAAAGAAAAGAAGAGAAAATCTTTAGATGTTGAAAAAATTTCCAAATGTCTAAATACTTGGTTAACTAATTCATTTCTGATTCGCAAAGTCGGACTTTCAGAGACGACAATGATACATTAAATACAGATAACTCGAATTAGTTTCTCATAAGTTAGTTCTCGTTCTTTAGTTAGCTCATAAGTTCGAGCAAAACGATTCTGTAATTTAATTTTTAAAATTAGAGGTTCTTAATTTCAGATGAAAATGAGAGATTTTATATAAAAATAATACTTAACTACCGTTCACTTACTCGGTAATTTGAGACAAGCCTTCATTTCTGTTTCTTGCTGTACTACTTCGTTTTGCCCTTAACATCGTTATAACAGGGATGGAACACGGGCGCAGAATTCATACCGGTATTTGTTTAAGAAATTTCTTTGCCTATAATACCGTTGATATAAAAAGTAAACAAAAAAAAAAATGTTACATTGATAGTGGTATGAGTTCTGCGCCCGTGTTCTATCCCTGTTATAATAAAAGTACAAACCATCAAATAAAGTGACTGTCATGAACGCTTCACTTTTCATATATCTAGTGGCCATTCTCAATCACAATTACTTATTCGAATAAAACTACATTAAATAGTGGGATTTTTTTTTTTTTTTTTTTGGCTATTGTTTTAGAATATAATGTAGGAAGTTAAGGTATTACACTAAGTTTTCATTTAACTACCGGAAAAAAACAGTAGCTAAACAATTCTATTATTTAATTTTCTAATATTTTTAAAATTAGAGGTTTATAATTTTGACTTAAAATTAGACATTTTATTTAAAAACTAACTAAACCCGGCAACGCGTTGCTGTGGTTTTAGCAGTCTTCGCCCGTTTCGCTCTTCGCCGGTCATTACATTTAAATGATCTGATCTGAAAGTTCCATATCAGTGATCAGCATTAAAATAATACACGCGAAAAAAAATAAAAAAATAAATTAGATTAAAATAAAACATTGAAATCAGTCAAGGTCTCGATTTGGATTCCTGCTGCCCTGAGCAGCAGCTTTCACGCCCGCACAATGCTGATCCAACAGCCGTTTTTTCCCCCTTTAAAATTCTGTACGAAACAGATTTAATGCTACAGGACTTTTTTAAATCTATTTTCTATATAAAAGCATGCAACGAAATAATATTATATTCGTTTCTTAAAAATTGTTCGGTTTAGATTCGGTATAAGAACCTCTCCCCCTCCCCGCCCTTGGCGACATTTAAACTTTTCTTGTCATTTTGCCGATAAACTATATAGGCTGTCGCAATTGCGTAAGTAAAGATCTTGAAGAAAATTGCTTAGTTCACTATACTTATACCAAGGTTTTTCAGAGCCATTTTTCTTTTTGTTACAAAATATATTTTACAATTTGTATTAAATAAATCACAGTTAAAGAGGATTTTTTTTTTCCCTAGCATACTTGGTAATTTATTACCATTGTTCCTTTTTTATAATTATTTAGGTATTACTGTAGGAATTAGATTATTATGGTTTCTTCAATGGGATTTGGTTGCCTAAAAATAAAAATATTTCACGTTCTCATTTTTAAAAAATGAACCGCTTGTAATTAAATAGTATACTTATTTTTTCAGCATGGAACTAGTTTAGGTGTGGTATATAAAAATTATATAAATATTTATTGTAAGAATAAATATACGACATCAGAAAAAAAGCTTACATTTTTGCCGAACTATTTTCCTAACAGTAAGAAAGTTAATGTGGTTTTTAGACATGCAATCCGAATTTTCAAAAATTACATATTTTAATATCCTATCTATCTAGATATATATAAGAGTACTTCCACTCACTCATCAACGTATAACAAAATCTACTGAAGCCATTGATTCTAAACTGGATCAGATTATAGAACACGTAGTCTAATCACCCTCTTGTGTGAGTGTTCACACATATGTTCTTTAAAAGTTTATTTATTTATTCAAATTTAATATATAACAAAGGAGGGATTAATATAGGTAATAAAAAAAAATCTTTTTAAATTTATGTAATTCAATTTATTTATATAGAATTTCCCGTTTCTTTTCAAATCAAAAATGTTTCATTTAATAGCGTTTCTTTGTCTTTTAATAGTTACAAGCACATTGCTCTCTGAATAAAATAAAGCAATTTTTATATCGGGGTTTTTGAAAAGTAATTTTGTTTATACTTCTTCCCCGAAAGAATTAAATCATTTTAGCTATAATCATTTATTTTGAGAATGTAATTCAAAAGTTGTTACCAGCGTATTTCTAGCATATGTAGCTATTAATAAAATAAAAAATAGTCATTTCAGTTCACATTTATTATGTTATACTAGGCGAGTCGTGTTAATCCTGGACGATAGGACCCATGCCCCAGCCCGCCCGGTTCCCGCTGTTCAATGTGTTTTTCTAGTCAACTTTGTCCCCTTATTACTTCCGGTGTGAATTTTTTTTTTTTTTTTTTTTTAACACACTTGACATTGTGAGTTTTTTTGCTTTTCTTACCATGCTATTTCTATGGGTTTTTTAGCCTTTTTTCCCCTCTTTTTCTACATTCTAAAGTGGCGGTGGTAAATATGTTTACATTAAAAGCTATTATTACTTTTGAGCAGATCATTATAGTTCTAAAAATAGATTTCTAATGGATATTCCCCGCCTGTATGGCGCCTCTGAAAACCGTCTGTTTTTGTACGTTGTATGATTGACACCTGGCACAGATTTTTAATGCCAAGTCGATCTGATTTTCGTAACGATATTTTATATTCAAAAGTTTTGTATTAAAATAAATTGTAAAGACAACGAAATAGCTTGGCATTCTTTTGGTTGAATTTTAACGATGCCAACTTTCTCGGGTTGTAGTTTTTACTCTGAGACTGGCACAGATCTAAAATAATCTTGGTTTGAAAAGGAAGTAATTTCTACGACCTTCCTCCTCTCCTCCCGTCCCGGTTACCGTATGGAATTTGTTATTTTTGTCAGTAATTAACAAGATGTAATAGATTTATGAAAATGACTTTTACCATAATGCTATTAATAAAAGACCTGTTCAAGTGATTGCTTTCTCTTACTTTACCTGCAAAGTAATTTTCTTTCAGCATTTTAAGCAGTTCGTCACGGCCTAACGATAGTGGATCTGGGTATGATTTATCAACATTACACCTCTAAGAAGCGATTTTACAAAATTCGCTCCTCAAGGCGGGCAAAGAGGTAGAACGTGATTTCATAAAATCATCATTTCAACGAAAAAACAGATATCAGTAAAATTTTTACTTTAAAATATAGCTAACACAAACACCTGAAACATATTTCTGGAATTTTAAAAATTCGGCCATTAAGGGGAGAAGGAGCAAAACGTGATTTCACATAACCCTTCATATCTCAAACAAAAAGACAGATATACGTAAGATTTTTGCTTTAAAATATAGCAAACACAAATGTCTAAAAATCAATTTCTGGAATTTCAGAAATTCTGTACCCAAAGGAGGGTGGAGGGAGCAAAACGTAATTTCACACTTCACAACATGATTTCACATAATCCTACATAATTCAAACAACAACAACAACAACAACAAAAAAAAAAAAAAAAAAAAAAAAACGAAAGCGGATACCCATGAGATTTTTTTTAAAATATAGCAAGCAAAATACATACAAGACAATTTCTGGAATTGTGTAAATTCAGTACCCATAGAGGGGGAGTAGAGAGAGGGCAAAACGTGATTTCCACCAACTGAATAAACACGAATTTTGTAGTTAAAGTTGGTTCTAGAGAGCTGACACTCTAAGACGGGGTTTTGCAAAATGCCCTCTCCCCCCCCCTGGGGGGGACAAAAGCCTGTTTACGATCATAACTCGGCTCCAAATTACTTCATGATTAAGAAACAGCACAAGAAGAGACTAGACTTGTATACAAAAAAGAAAATATATATAACGATTTTCGAATTCTTGATTTTAAGGGGGAGGGGAAGAATTTCGCAAAATCCAGATATTCCAGTAAAACTCTACGAAAAATGGCACGTAGAAGTAGAAAACAACAGTGTCTTCAGGAGTATATTTCCAAAAACCCGTTTTGGGTGTTTTGCGATTTCTGATTTCGGAAGAGGAAATTTAAGGAAGGATAAATTTCAGAGCCGTATTTTTGCATTAAATTTTTCTTGAGGAATCTATGGGTGTACGAATTTTGGTGTGTGTTGAATATTTTCATGAAACATTAACTGTGACGGGAACTGCTATATTTCCCAATGGGAGTGGCGAGGTGGCAAAAAAAAAAAAAAAAAAAAAAAAAAAAAAAATTGCAAGCATAATTCTGTTCCAAATTATCTCAGGACTACAATTTTTTGGCATGTGGGTTTGCTATGTGTACATACAACACTCAATATAAAGGGATTTTGCGAGCAGTTACCCTTCCTTCCCTTCTCCCTTTCCTGTTTGCCGAGCGGGGGCAGGGGGTGCAAAAAATATGTTTCCTTTCCAAGCGTAACTTTATTTACAATTATCTCAGAAAGTTTTTTTTTTTTTTTTTTTTTTTTTTTTTTAATGAGGCTTATACTATGTGTACACAACATGCACTATAGGGGGATTTCACGACTTTCGGGTCTGGTGGGTAAAAAACATGTTTCGAATTGTAACTGCTCCAAATTATCTAAGAAAAGCAACTTTTTTGTGTGTTGGTTATGTGTACCCAATACACACTGTAATGAAATTTTGCGAAAATTCACCCTGGTGGGGGAGGGTAAAAACTGAAGTTTTAACTGATTTCAATGAATTTTTATTATAGTTTTTCACTTAATGAAATTTTTAGATGTATGTAATTTTGAGACTTCATTAAAATATAGTGGCCAGCGAAGCGGGCAAAGCCTGCTAATTCCCTTTAAATTCCTCAGTAAGGGGCCCCTTTTCCAGTTCTAGCCGAGGGCCCCCAAAAGAGCCAGTCCGGGCCTGAGTTAGACGTATATCGCAAACAACATCATGACTGTTGGGATTGCGTACTGTTAGACCAACCTACCCTATACAAAAGCAATGATCCACTTTGTCATTCTGCACTAATGACGGTACGCTTTACGCTATCAAAACTGCTGTTTGCGTTTATTATTTTTACAGTGGCGTTTTCAAGGTCGTGTAAATATTTATAAATATCGTAGATAGATTGATCGTATAGGATAGTTTTCTTTTCCATTTATATTATCAAATCTAACACCAACATGCCTATTCTTTTTAAATAATATAAACTAAGATGTCTACCATACAAAATTAGTATCTTTAGAAGACGTGAACTATTGGTTATAAGTAACAAATAATTGAGATAATATATAAATTTTTTCTCATAATAGTTTTGGTATCATAAAAACGTAATAATAAAAACAAATGCAGGGTATATGGGGGTTTTGTTACTTTATCTGCAATTTATTCATTTATATTAATATTTATGTGCTTGTTTCATTTACATACCATAATTATTTTATTTTTATTTATTTATTTATAAAAAAAAAAAATTAACATAAATAATTTATTTGTATGTATCTATTCACTCCTCGACATGCATACTCCACATTTATTACAGACACATACGTATAAAAATATTTTTAAAGCCATATAACTAGCCATTTAACACATACTTAAAGCAGATTTTATTTTCAGGGTTCATTTTCTAAAGATTTACCTTCAGAATCTAAAATATTTTATTCCGTTAGAATAAAGTATTTTTAACTTACAGATAAATAAAAGAAAGATAAATAAATAACATAAAATGTAACACCACAATTTCGCCCTATGATAAGACAGTCAGAAAGTAGCAATAATATTAGATATCTGAAAAAAAAGTCAGATATCTTATTATGATGCTTTGGTTGTTTCAAGAACTTGACAGCCGGTAGTTCGATCAATAGTTTCGCAGCGAAAGAATGTTGTGTACAAAATCTCAGCAAACTTATTGGAATTGCTGTGAAAAGTAATCAGTCAACGGATTTTATACAGCGTGTGATTTCCGATTTTCCAAGTATTTTTTCACTGGTTAATCCCAGCAATGATTTTTAAATAACTATTTAAAGATAGGAATCACAGCTGAAAATCTTAAGATTGACATTTTTTTAATGTTAATTCTGGATTTCTTTCAATTTTTTCTTTATAGATTTATATATTTTACCGGAGATTTTGTATTAAAATATCATTAAAACTAAATAATAAGAAATTAAAAAGAAAAGAAAATTGATTTTTTTAAAAAGTTATTGTTACTCATGTGAGAAACTAAGAATTAAATTATTTTTTAATAAAAAATTTTAAGAGATATAATGTGGCTGATAGTGTAACAAATAATACTTTTGGTTGTTGAATTTTTTTCAGATAAGACAAAAACTTTAACATTTTTTAAATATTGATTTGTCTTACTTTTTTCTGCTGCACTTTTTTTTCTGCATAAAAACGCACTCTATTGTACTCCACCTTATTGCTCTTTTCAAATCCGGTTTCTAGCCGGTATCATTCATGCATTTCTAGAGCTTTTTCTATAAATATAGAACCTTATTTCCGGGCGAATGTAAACAGCAACTCTTCTAAAGATAAAATATTTAAAAGATAATTAATTGAGAAGATATTAAGCAAAATAAACAAATAAGGCAGCATCTTATGTGTCTGAGAAAAATACAAAAAACAGAAATATTAACTATTAGTTTGCTTAAAATAATGTGTTTGTTTTAGTTAATCGTACTCGAGTTTCAACTATATTTTTAAATATTAATATGTTAATTGGTAAATATGTAATATTGGTAAGAAAAATAATATTTGAAATTGATTCTCTATGTCTGATATCGAAAATAACAAATTAAAAATTACATATCATCTCTAAAATTTAATTTCAATCTTTATAAAGACCAATTCTATAAAAAAAAAAAAAAAAAAAAAAAACATTTATTGAATTCAAAATCAAATTATTTTGCGGTCACGACACTGAATTAAACCTTGAAAAGCATCTAACGAAATATTCAATTAACACTATCTGTCTGTTTCTTGAAAAAGAAAATAATAAAAACAGATATGAATGCAATAGATTGCTTTCGGAAGAGACAATTCTAATTTGATGCAGACGTGAGAATTAAGTAACGCTCGATTTTTCGTCTCAACAAAAATAAAATAATGAGAATACGATTACGCTTACAGTGTCTGTTTTAGCAAAAACCAGATGTACTCTAGAAAAGAAAATTATCTGTTTTCTATCTAATCAAAAGATTATGAAACCATAATAAATATTAAACAACTGTGCTAATAGAAAACTCTTGTTGCTCAAAAACCTTAACATTTTTGGGCTTCTTACGTGCTGTTCAACAAATCTTTGGGCTTATCTTAATTGTCGCCAATATATTTCAAAAAAGTATTACTGATATATGCGTAACTGTAAAACGTACGACGTTGGTCTTTGTTTCTTTTAAATAGAGTTTGACAAAAAAAATTATTTTTGGTGAGAAGTAGTTGAGCCAAACTTTGATTACTCTCCCACTGATGGTCGCTGTGTAAGGACACAGATTTTTTTTTGCTCGAAAAAGAACTTACTCTCCAGATCCTAACGTTTATTAAATTGCTGTTACTGTACTTCATTTTGAAAAATTTTTAATAAGCTGTTTTAACGATTATTTCGTTTCATAATGTTGTATTTTGATAATTTTGAGAAGACTGAAATTCAATAAAAATTTTAAAGTCAGCAATTGAATCCTGGTGTTATTGATTTATCAACGCATTACTGGTCCATAATTATCGGTGAATAAAATGACAATTCACTTTTGCTTATTCTTCTGTTAGGAATTCAACTTGTCGTCAACCTGGATTGTATTTAAAAGTTTAAGCATCCTATTTAATACTATGGTGACCAAAATTTTTAGCACAACTGGTACCGTGAATGAAAAGATTTTCTGACAGTCAAAGACAATTCAGAAAAGAAAAACCTTACTTCCGAAATAGGCAATTTAGAAACAAACTTAATGGGAAAATTTGCGCACTTTGCGCGAAATCTAGGCATACTGCCAGATATTGTTTCAAATAGAAGCTACAAAACGTCAAAAAACAAAGTCAGCGACTCAACTCACATCACTAAAATTTCGACGGAAATTTTAGAGACAGTACTAATATTAGAGAGGGCAGAAATTTAAATTGTCACGAGATTTATTCCTACTAGTGAGAATATATCTTATTCACAACAATCACCACTGCCACCTTAAATAATAATCTTCTGAAAATAACAAATCGTAGATTAGTTAATTCAGTGGTGTTTCAAAGAAATACTACCATTACGATATGAAAGAGTGTGGCTACACAAATAGAGACGAAGCAAAAATATAAATATGTTTGTAATGAAAATGAAAATGCTTCGTCCTTACCGCTAAATAAGTCGGTAATGGCTCAATCAACTATAAATTTATTAATTGATACAGGCAGTAGTTTAATTTTACTTTCACAGCAATTATTTGATCAGATTAAATCTAACTTGAAATATAAGAGAAAGTGGACAAATATAACAATTAAAACAGTAAATTCTAACGTTATGTTTCCATCTTGTATCAGTGTTTCCTTTAAAACCAATCAAACAATTTTCCATTATACAGTCGGTAACAAAAGACTCCGAACACTAGCAAAAATTCCTACGTAAAAAAAGTACACATAATACAGTTTCGTTAAATAAATCCTTGTCTAATCTTGTTGTCAGTCTGACAAAGAACAGGATTCGACAAGGATTTATTTAACAAAACTGTGTTAAGTGTACTTTTTTTACATAGGAATTTTTGCAAGTGTTCGGAGACTTTTGTTACCGTCTGTACTTTTTATATCATTGAAATTCCACCCTTCTCTTCCTTCCAAGGTATTCTTGGAATTGATTTTGTCAAATTTAATAATATATAAATTGTTTTTGTTCATGATTTGTTAAAAATAAATGATGTATCGATTCCATTCTATTACTGTATTCCATTCTATTATTGTATTCCATGAGGAGGATGCTGATGCTAATAATCATAATACTATTTTGTAAATATACGAAAAAGATTGAATTAATATTTATTTACATTCAAAACACATCATTCAGCCAAGAGAAACAAAACAACTTAAATCATTTACAAAATTAACCCATATCTTACAAAGCATTGAAAAGGCATTTTTTTCTTTATAAAATCTTAAATACGTGTTTCTTTAAGCCTATGTATATACACAAAATCAAAAAACTTATCAACCTTTCATTAGCTTAATCTGTACATACAAAAATAGGACAATTGTTTAGGACAGTCGGAAATATAAGGAAACAGACCAGCTATATATATTTTTTTCTTATATAATTGTTTTACCAGTACAAAATTGTAGAATATTACCTCAATAAACTTATATGCCCGTTATTCTTGAACGTAAAATCTTTTTAAGTAATAATGTGTTGAAAATGTAATGAATAAATCTTCAAAAATCGTCATTTAAAAAATTAAAATATATATATATTAAACGTTAATTTAAACTAACGATAAAGACACATATGTATTTATTGGACTTATAAATAATACATTGCCTTTAATTTGAATTAAAATATTCAAAAGAATTTATATAAATACCACTTATGCATGGTGTCCTATTTTTAGGACGATGGTGAAATATGGGTTAAATTCAGACTGTGAAAATTATATTTTTGCAGGAAATGAAGGTAAACAAATAATGTTTTATGACTCTGTCTTGGTTTTTCAGAAAGATATACTAAGATAAGTCAAAAGGACTTTTAGAAATTTCACATTTTTGCATTTAATAATTCAGGAAAGAATGTTCATTTAAATAAAAATATGAACAAAGGTAAAATTGTTAAAGCTGAACAAATTTAAAATTAATTTGAAAAATAATTATGATTATAAAAAAATAATGAGCAATCTGTAATAAAATAAATCATCTAATTATATTTTAATTAGGAGAAAAGAAGAACTATACTCATCTGATTTTCATTTAGAATATTTAAGTCCAGATCAAGAGGAAAGGCTGCAAAAATTACTATCAGAAAATTTCGCAGTGTTTTCTAAATCTTTGGTCACGTTGGGCCACACTGGTAGAGTACTTTCAAATTTATTTAAATCTTACTAAATATTTCCCAATAAAAGCATACGCCAGGCTCTTGAAAAAGAAGTATTCAACTAAATCAAAGAATTAGTGGTTACTACCATAATCGAACATAATTTTTACGAATAGGCCAGCTCCACCCTTTCGGTGAAAAAGAAACCAGATGGGACAGGTAAACAACGTTTCAGACTAGCTTTAGACCTAAGAATGCTCAATACAGTAATACAGGGTTCTTCTTATCCCTTACCCAAAATTCAAACCACTATTGCTACTTTGTCATCTTATAAATACTTCACATCTCTTGATTTTCAACAAGCATATCACCAAATAGACTTACATGAAAAGTAGCAAGACCACGTTACATTCATATCAGTGTTCGGTTCATATAAATTATACAAACGTTTGTTCTTCAGTTTAAAAACTGCTAGTTCTATCTTTCAGTCACTTATGGACAATATTTTAGAAGAAATTCACGAAGAAGGAATCTTTGCCCACCAAGACGATATAATCTTGGGTACTAACTCCTTTGAAGAAACTATGTTCAAATTAAATAAAGTTTTTATTTATATTAAAAAAGTAGAGTTTAACTCTAAACCCAAACAAATGTTCTTTCCACAAGAAAGAAGTTGACTATCTAGGATTTCACTTTGAAAATCACACAAATTCCCCTCTGAAAGCTAATATTATCAAAATTGATTCCTTTCTTGTACCCACTACTAAAAAGCAAGTGAAAAGATTTCTAGGACTTGCTACTTATTATAAATCACTATTACCAGCTTTTTCATAAATTGTACAACCATTAATATATTTCACCAAACCTAAAACTACCTTTAAGTGGACTCAGAAACATCAAGAAAATTTTGAGAAACTGCGACAATTGTTTTTCAAACCACCGATTGCCAGATTACCAGATTGAAATAATACATATATATATATATAAACACAGATGCTTCTAAAGTTGCAAAATTAGGTGTACTCATGCAAAAATTGGACGATAAACTATTGCTAATTGCACATTTTTTCAAATCCTTAAAACTGTCAGAACAAAAATATCATTTTCTCAATCTCAAGCTTATGGCTATTCATAGATAAGGTTTTGCATTTAAGTACTATTTATATAATAGATATTTTGTAATTCTTTTAGAGAGTGCACCTTTAAAGAAATACAAAAAGACTACTAATCCAGCAGACATAACTACCATATGGCTCATGGATCTTTCCGAATATTCTTATAATTTTGAACATATTCCTGGTTCCAATAACAATCTCTTCGACTATTTATCACGATGCAACTTAGATTCTAATCAACAATATGTCAATACGAATCCTGAACTACTCTTTAGTGAAGACCAACTTCTACCTGTCATTCAAGATGATTCTGGAAAGATAAGTGAAAAATGTGCAGAAAAAAAATTATCCTAAAAGTGAAAACAGTTATCATATTAACTTTTTAGTTTCTGATTATAATAGTAAAAAGGTTCCTTTACTTGAAATATCGAACAAAACTTTTAACATTTTTTCCAGACATGGGGAGGCATTTTTCCACTTTATTCCTTAACGAATACATCTGCATAAAAAATTGTCAAAAATTTATCTGCATATATATCAACACATGATCGTCCATCTGTTATTTTTTTTTCAGACCTCGGACCTCAATGCACTTCACATATTTACAACTATTTTAATGACACATTAGGTATCAAAATGTAACATTCTTCTGTTGCTCATCCGCAAAGCAATCCAATTTTAGAGAGAATCAACAAAAGCATAAATACTCTATAAAAACCTTGTTACAAGAAGGACACACATTTGTTTATGCTATTATTATTCATAAGTCTTTGCATAATGGTTCAAAACACTTTTCTATAATATTTAATTAAATTTCCTACCTTTTGGTAAAACATTATCCCTAATATTTGACACATGTGATGCTCAGTGTAATCAACCACTCCTTGATAGAAATGTCGATGTTTATAGATTAATGCAACACCTTGACAGAATCTACAACAGAGCTTACAACAATATTAAAATGTCCGAAGGAAATATTATGATTATTGTCAAAGGACAGCAAAATTACGAGTTGTTTAAGAAAAAGAACTGTAAATTTAAAGTCCACTGACAGATTAAGAGTAAAATACATTGATCATTTTATTGTACTTAGAAAACATTCATTGATCTTATTGTCTATCAAAAAAATAATTTACCCGGATGAATCTGCATTTAAAGTACATATTGATAGATTGTTGCTAGCTCCACTCCAAAACACACATTTAATTGGTAAACATATTCCAAACACGCCGAACAATTTCAAAGCTATTCCATCACCTACACACTCATATAATTTTCGTCCAAGGTAAGAACACACGCCAAACAATTTAGGACTGTTCCAACACCTACACACTCATATAGTCTGCGTCCAAGGTAAAATAATTTGAATTCTTAGATTTTTAACAATTACCACTGCAGGGAAAAAGTTATTTTTTTTTCCTCACAAAATACTGTGTTCATAAACACTTATGCTACTGTTTGTATATTTATTAGATCTTGTTAGAAATTTTGTTCCAATTTTCAATCATGTAATCAATTTCCTTTGAATAAGTTACTTATTAGTATTTTTACCAAAACTGATTAAATACGTGAATGTTATGTTGCAATTCTCAGTGCGCAGGAGAAATTTGTTGCGCTTCTAGCATCATTGCATGCTATTAATTGCTGGTCCACTTCTTGTATGTTTAAAGATGCAGTTGGCATAACATCATTGCTCAAACATGTTACATATTCTGATTATTCAAATTGTTATTTTAGACATTTTGCTCACACACAAAAAATGGTATTATAAAATTTTCTCCAATAAACTAAAAAAAAAAAAAAAAAATTCTTACTTTTACATAAACTTTTATTTAAGAGATACGAATTACAATTTACACAAAGTTACATTCTATAAATTTTTCCAAAACTTATTTTATACAATTTGATAAAATCCTAAAATACATAATGTTGTGTGACAATTTTTATTAGAACACATAATGTTATATTCATGTGATTTAAAATTTACATACAAGATTTAAAATCATTTTTAATAACTTTATTTATACAACGTTTCATTGCAACATTTCTTGCTATTACATTTCTTGCAACATGTTTATCCACATGTGTAACAATTTGCGATTATTATCGATTTTGACCTCTTTTTGTGTTCTCAATTCCTCGGACTGTCTTTTAATTTTGAAGACGTCAGATTTTTTTTTTCTACATCTTTCCCTACCATGAGAAGAGGATTCTTTCAAAAATATCTCTCCAAGAATCGTCAACTGAAATGAGAGCATCCATTTTAGAATACTAGTTATTCTAATTGAATAGTTAATGCATTCGTTCTTTTCCTTTTGGAAATACAGTCCTATCATTTTTGAGGTTTGCTCTCGATCCTGTTTTCTTTAATAGCGAGATGGAGTGGTTTTATACGCCATACTCATCTAGGACAAAGTCCCAAAGCCGGCCACATCATAGTTGTTATTCATACAAGAGGAATGGTAGCTTGTTCGTGTTACGGTGGAAGCCGAACACAGTTGAACAGCTTTCCCAGCTGAAATACGCCAAAATATAAATTTTATACTTTATGGAATTATTCACGAATAACATTTTTATTTTTATTTTATTTTTTGCTTCTAATGTTATTTACACATCAATTGGTAGATAATGTATATTTCTGGTTCATTTTTACGCATACATGTATTTTCTTTTGTTTTTGAACATTTCATTTTGCATTTATATATAAGTATATATTGCTGAACTTTACAATGTAGAAAACGAAGAAAAATAGCTAAAAATTCATAGAAACACGGGGAAAAAAAGGCTCAAAATTCCATAGAGAAAAGTATGGGATGAAAACGAAAAAACTCACAATGTCAAGTGTAGAAAAAAAGAAAAGAAAAGAAAAAACTAACACCGGAAGGAATAAAAGGACAAAATTGACTAGAAAAAGACATCGAGGAGCGGGAAGGAAGGGTTTGGGCATTAAATCTATCGTGGAGGGTAAATACGTCTCGTCTATTATGTGACCCGTATATACATATATACTGTTAATAAAAATATTACCTATGCAACTGACTGAATGTATTTACAAGTTGAAAAATGTAGATGGCCAAGATGTATACAGATAGTAAATTGTGTACACTCTACTTATTAAACGTATAGTTTTCTCATATATGGCGATTTTCTCTAAATTCCTATACATATAGAAAGTAAAGCGCCGATTATACTAAAACTTTTATTAAAAAACAATTTTTCAATATGAAATCATTTTGCGGTCACTCCACTGAATTAAACCTTGAAAAGCATCTGACGAAATATTCATTTAATTCTCGCTGTCTGTTTCTTGCAAAAAGAAAATAACAAAATCAGATACGAGTGCAATAGATTGCTATGAGAAGAGAAAATTCTAATTTAATGCAGACGTGAGAATTAAGTAGAACTCGATTTTTCTTCTCAACAAAAATAAAATAATGTGAATAAGATTTCGCTTGCGGTGTCTGTTTTAACAATAAAATCTTTTTGTAAAAAAAATAGAACGGACTCCAAAAAGCAACTACTATTAAAAAAAAAAAAAAAAATGTATGAAATGAAACTAAATTGCGCCTAAAATTATAAAATAATTTCCTTCGCCAAACAACCTATAACACTACAATTAATCATAACTTTTGAAGTCGGCGCAAAATTAAATAAAATTTAATTAGTTTTCAAAGTTTTGTTTTTAGGTCGGTAGATACAAATGTTGTTGTCTCGAATGATTCATTATTATGTTTCCTTTATTATTTTATCACTGTATACAATTGGTCCATTGGCAGCATCTACACAGAACAGAGAACATATTCTTCACAATGCGGTATTTATGTTTCTACGAAGTTAGAGTTTCCTTTGCAAATTTCATATAACTTTGATAACTATAATCCTTGGTGGCTTTTGGATTTGGCGTTCAAAGCATATTGCAAAAATATACACGCAAGATGTATATTTACATAATATATTTTGTACGAAGTATTGTTTCATATTCTTGATTACTCTCTTAATATACCTTATAAAATTAATCACGATATCCCAAAGAAATTAAATATGTTTGCCAGATAATTTTGCGATTTTTCTTTCACCAAGTATGTCAGATACCAGCATCTTCGCCCACTTTTGCTGCTTACGAAATCTTATTCGTTTTATTGAATCAAAATAGTTTTCGGCTGCGTTCTGCAGGTGACAATGTGAGATGTGTATTTTGAATAGGATTTGATATTTGTATTGAATAAAAGTATCAATTTTTATTTAATTTTGCGCCGACTTCAAAAGTTATGATTAATTGTAGTGTTATAGGTTGTTTGGCGAAGGAAATTATTTTATAATTTTAGGCGCAATTTAGTTTCATTTCATACATTTTTTTTTTTTAATAGTAGTTGCTTTTTGGAGTCGGTTCTATTTTTTTTACAAAAAGATTTTATTTTTCTCTTTTCAGTGAAAACCTATTCATATAGCAGAACATCAAAAGACGTTCGACGGCAGTTTCACAAATCACAACTTCCAAGAAAAGTGACATAACTCAAAAAATGGTTTATGTCACTGAAAAATACATGAAATGTACCCAATGTGAACAAAAAAGTTACATCTTCATCTAGAAAGTTATCCACTCGAGAGACAGTTATGCCAGTTTTATTCTAGTCAAGTTATTTTTAAATTGATTTTTCTCAAATGCTGCATTTTTAAGTTGTGTCACTTTTCTTGCCTTTATCGGATATGAGCAAAAAACTATCTATTGAATGAACATACGTTAAGTTAAAAAATCTTTAGAAATGTAAAGAACGGATACGCTGTATTCGTAACCAAAAATTCTGTTAGGCATATATATTGAACTTTACAGTGAATACTTATCACTCGCTGCGCTGAAAATTGCGGAGCGTAAAGTTCAAATAAAGAGCAATATATGCATTGCAGCTGACGGACAGAAGTTTCAACATCGATACTTACATACTGCTTTTACCAGTGTATCTGCATGCGTTCAGCAGTTTTTGATATAGGAGCGCTGATTCCGCTATTTTTCACCAGATGGCGTTTTATTTTCTTCAGATTGTAAAGATATTGCAATGGGACCAACTTCAGACCAAGGTCTTTACAACAAAACAAAAAGTATCAAGCAATCGTATTTCGAACTATATAACGTATGTCTCACCAGCTACACTACAATGTGTGCAATGTAGCACAAGTGTGCATTGTGTAAGAAATTGCGAACAAACAAATGCACGTTTTTAGCATTGTATTTTTAGCATCGATGGCTAAACTATCTTTTCGTACTAAATCGATGATGCCCTGCAATTTCATAATTCACTCTTTCCCCCCTGTCTTGAACCGTTTCCGAGATAGGAACGCTAGCATGAATGTCTAAACTATCTTTTTGTACTAAATCGATGATACTTTTCAACTTTGTAATTCACTTTTTTCTCTAGAACCGATTTCTAGATATTAACACTAACTCCGATGTTTTCCACCAGGTGGTGCTGCAAGCGGTTTAACCTTGTACTACATGGCCACTTTGCTGTACTTTCATACCATTTTTAACACTATAGCTGCTGCCGTTTAACAGTTAAAAGAGTTGGGACTGATTTTTTTGGGCACCCTGTATTTTCTTTAGATTGTAAAGATAATACAATTGGACCTATTGCAGACCAAGACCTTTTCAACAAAACAAAAAGTGTCAAAATCGGAGCATCCGTTCAGAAGTTATGAGCTAACAAACATAAAAAAAACATACGGTTTGAATTGAGAACCTTCCTTCTTTTTTGAAGTCGGTTAAAAAACAGATGTACTCTAGAAAAGGAAATTATCTATTTTCTATAGACTCAAAGGCTCATGAAACCATAATAAGTATAAACAACTGTATTAATAGAAAAAGAAAATTTTGCTCAAAAACATTAACGTTTTATGAGCTTCTAACGTCCCTTCAACGAACTTTTTGGCTTGTCTTAATTTTCGCCAATATATTTGAAAAAGCATTTTACTGATATATGCGTAACTGAAAAAAAAAAAAAAAAATAAGACTTGCTCTTGCTTTCTTTTAAATAAAGTTTGGCGAATATCTAATGTTTTTTATGAGGAGTAATTGAGCCAAACTTTGATCACTCTCTCATTGGTTCAGAGATGCCAGATTGGGGATTTTGTTCCCATTTTGGGGATTTTTGAGGCTTCTGGGGATAATTTTGGGGACAAATCGGGGGAGTTCTTCAACTTTCTGTCAATATTGGCAACGTAATGATTTATCCCAACGACAAGAGACTTTCAATAGCTTTATTGTTATTTGGGGATTTTTTTCAAAAATTGCCTTCACTTGGGGAAAAATCTGAGCTTTCTATGGCTTAAATATGGTTGATATATATATATATATATATATATTATTTATTTATTTATTTATTTATTTTTTGAAAAAAATTTTATTTTCCCTTTTTGTAGAAATCAAGTTGGGGATTTTTTCGAAAAAAAAAAAAAACCCTGATTTGGGGAAATTTGAAGACCTGTTTGGGGAAATAATTTTCGACCATTTGGCATCACTGATTGGTTGTCGCTATGTAAGGACACATCTTTGCTCGAAAAAGTACTTACTTACTCTCTATGTGTTAATGTTTATTAATTGGCTGCTAATGTACTTCAATATCAGTATTTTTAAGAAAGCTATTTTAATGATTATTTCGTTTCATAATGTTGGAGAAGATTGAGAAGATTGAAATCCAATTTTGAGAAGATTGAAATCCAATAAAACATTTTAAATTAAACAGTTGAATCCTGGAGTTATTGACTTATCAACGCATTACTCGCTCATAATTATCGATGATTAATGAGACAATTGAATTTTGCTTTAGGAATTCAACTTATGTCAACCTGGATAGTACTTAAAAATTTAAACATCCTATTTAATCTTATGGTGACCAAAATTATTATTTTACTATGCGAATTAGAAAAGAGAAGGAATAAAATTAGATTTTAGAAAAAAATATAGATTTATAAATTAATTGTAACTGCATTTAAACACCTTAACATTTTATAAAATTACACAATAAAAAATCTTTAAAAAAGGCAAAAATAATTTTATAAAGAGAAATCTTCAAAATTGCATAACATAAATTATAATATGAGTGTCATTGTGAAAGAATTATTTAAATTTTAGTTATTAAAAAATTTATAATTCAAATTATGCTATTTTTAAAACAAAAGAAATATTATAAGGTACATTAAATTATGCATTCAACTATAGAATTCAAAAGTCACTTTTATTTATATCTATTAAAATATACAAATAAAAACTTTACTATATTTTGTGTTATTAAAAAATAAATATATATTTAAAATTAATTTATCTATGAAAAAGTTTTTATCGTTTTAAAATATTTTGAAATTTGAAATAGAAAAGACAAAAATACATTAAATTTTAATTTTAAGGATGTTGAAAATTAATGAAAATATCAAACGAAAAAGAAATACCTTAAGACAATTAAAAAAAAAAAAAAAAAAAAAATGTAGTGCGTTTTGAAAGAGTATTGCAGAATTATTTTTGAAATAAAAAAGGCAAAAACGAATTAAACATTAATAAAGGCAGAAATAAATAAATATATGAATTTAAAAAAAATTAAATAAATAAAAAGAATTAGTACGTTTTATAAGAGTATTCCAGACACTTTCCTATTCATCTAAGTAGAATTCCAGTTATTATTACAATGGAAGAAACAGAACTTACCTAAGAATTTCTTTTCCATGTATTATATAGAAAAAAATATTCATCGAGAAAATAATAGCAGATATTGGAATAACAAATTTATTAATTGTATTGCAATCAAATAGCCTCCACCTATTTCAGAACATTTTTTTTTTCTAGTGTAAAGAATATTTGTGTATTTCCAGTCACTTTTACATTTTATTTTCTGTGATAACTGTTTTTTTGTTTTATTTTATATGAGAAAAAATCACTTGAAACATTAAAATTTTGTATAGCCAATCTCCAACCTGTAACATTTTAGAAAGTTCGTTAGGTATGATAAGTTGGTGTAAGATGCCACGTTCGATTTTGTGTCACGTATAGTTCTCTTATTTCCAGAGGCGAAAAAACGTAGGGAAACGCCGGCGACTAACAAGACCTATGTTACTTTTTTGTGAATTTTTAAGAATTTCTTAGATTAGTTTGGACTGAGAATTCATCTTTCTTCACCTGGTAAGTGTTAAGAAATTTTACTTATCCTTGTTTAGTAAATTATGTGAACCGTAGTTCAAACAAGAAAAAAAAAAAAAAAAAAAAACATCAGATGAATTTTAAAAGTACAGTGTCTGGCCTTCCTTTCAAACCTATAGAGCAGATCTGTTTTCATTTTTGTAAGTTATTAAGAGGACTTATGTGTTGCTCAGCGTTTTGCGGAAAGGTGACGAAAACGTTTTGGGGTAATATGCTGGTAAATTTATTTGAGGAAAGATGCTTGGTTGGCTTATTTGTTGTTTTATTATTTATTATTTGTTACATATGGGCATAATTTTAGCAAAACATTAAATTATATATATATATATATATATATATATTAGTCTATCTCTGTCAATCATTTGTTAAATTAAGTATTTATTATTTTATAAAAACGTGTATTTTACATTGAAATGCCATAAATCATTTTACCACTAAATAGACGGCCATCTTATGGGGTAAGATGTTGAAACGAAAGCGTTAATGAAAATTTTTATTTCACAGTTTTTGTATGTTTGAAGAGAAAAAAAATTATATGTACTCAAATTTATTATATATGCTTTATAGACACATTTGTAAAAGTATAACGACAGTTACCGTAAAACGTACTTTTAGAAGGTAAACTTTGTATAATAAAAGGAAAAAATAAATCATTTGGCAAAATATAACTTAGATACTAACTTAAAAGTAATATATATATATATATATATATATATATATATATAATACTTAGCACTTTAATTTTGTAATTTAAACAAAACAAGTAATATATATAAATATACATATATTTCGCTTAGTGCTGTATTAAAACATCTAGTAACTTTAGTTACTAAGAAACATATCAATAACTGTTTATATTAATACAAGTTACAAAAATACAAGTATACAAGTTACAAAAATTTGTTAATTTTGGTATTTTATTGAAAATGTTTAATGCAGCAAGTTTTTCCTCTTTCTCCGAATGATTAAGTAAAAAAACCAATTTAAAAGAATTAATTAATTTTTTTATTACTTTTATTATATATGCATTTGAAAACCACTATTAAATAAAACTGTTAGGATTTCCAACTGAGCGTATTTGTTGTATCATATAACTTCCAATGTTCTTTACAGACGTTATCACACAATGGACAAATAAAAGGTCTAAAAGGCATACACATAGACTAATTGAATTCATAGTCACACTTAAAAACATTGTTGAAAAATGTTTAAATTGCTTAACGTAAAAGAGAATATAACACTTTGATTCAAATTCAGCCTTTAATGTATCTGAATACTTTTGTGCAACCCTACAAATTGATAAGTTAACTATATCCTATTCTTTACAAAACATTATTTTAGCATATTAACAATAAATGTATTTTTTAATGAATTTTGTAGTAGAAAGTTATTTAAATATGATTTATTTAAATGTCTGTCCTAAAATATAGCGCATTGGATTTTTTTTTAGTATCCCTGTACACAAACCAGTTATACAGGACCTGTAATTGCCATTTTAAATAGGAAACATTCCATAGGGTACTTGAATAGCACATATCATTTTTTTAGATTTCTGAAAATGTTTACGAGCACGGACGGATAGACAGGTGAACAGTCGGACAAATATGTACACAAATTCAAATCATATGCACACATAAAAATTGTTAGAAAGTGTAAAAACACTTCATGGAAACGAAAATGCGATTTCGGGAAATTTCCAATTACATCCCTTAATGTAACTGAATATTTTTGTGTGGCCCTGTAAATCTTAATTCTAATCATACTTTATTCTATAGAAATACTTTTTTTTCTGCATATGGATAACGCATTTTAATTTTATTAAGATTTGTGCAAAGTAAAGTTATTAAAATTTGGTTCATAGAAATATCTTTCATAGAATGCAATGCTTTAGAATACTTTCGGGTGTCCCTGTACACAAACCAGCGGTAGTATTTACTTCATTTTCTATAGAAAACATCCGATAATGAACTTGAATTACATATTTCAATTTCATTAAAATTTGTGGAAAGTAAAGTTATGAAAATAAAGTTTATATAAATATCAGCCATAGAACGTAATGCTTTGGAATACTTTCGGTTGTCCCTGTACACAAACCAGTAGAATTATTCACTCCACTTTCAATATTGAACATCCAACAGTGAACCTGAATAACATATATCAGTTTCAGGAAATTCAATGGATATTTACGGGAGTTAGAGCGCGGAGGGACAGACAGACAAACCGAAGTCATTAACACATTTCAACCTTATATTCAATGCCAGATTAAAATACACCATAGTTTTTAAATGAAATTTTATGCTAAACATAGTGTATATATATATATATATATATATGGCCTTTTGCTCTGTTTGCTTAAGAATACAAATTACACTCATGTCAATTGAACGTCTAATCGTACAATTTCTAAAATCACTTAATAGTAACTCATTTTTTCCACGTTAGATGGCGCTGGCTCACATTGTGTCGAACGTATGCTCTAAAGTGAAAATCGTATTGATCTACATTATACTTAAGTTTCCCTCTAGAACATCTTTTTATTTGTGATTTTAAGCTTTTAAATTTTAAGAACAATAATTATCACTTCATGCTTACATTTATTTCATTTCAGATACTATTTCGATTAATCGATTCTTTACTTTTAATCATTTCTTTTCAGTTTGTTCGTTTTGGCAACCGCCCGGATTATTATCTACTTATTCGATTTGAACTTGGTTTACATGTGGACTTCACTTTACGTATTCCAATTTTCATTCTGGTTAAGTTACTTTATAAGCTAATTTCCTTTTATCTTTCTACTTTTTATGCAAGATAGAAACTAGTGTTGTATATTGTTGAAATAGCTATACAGCAATCAGAAATCCTGCATTCCATGCTGACAGTACTGCTAGTTTCCTTATGAGATCTTTACTGGGTTTCAGCATTTATAACTCTATTTTTCCTTCATGTATTCTTTTTTATTTCAACAGTTTTTTTTTTGTTAATTTTTTCAATTTATATTATGTTTGCCTGTATTTACTGGTTTAATGGTTTCTGCAAATTATCTCATCGTTAGGTTTAAGTGTTATATGCGTCATTTCTCTTTTGCGTAAGCATTTTAACATGTTTTTACTACTCAGTGTATTTTAATTAAATGATAATCGTTACTATAACTTTATACGTAATACATCTCATTTTAAATTTCATTGTTGGTATTTTCATCTTTCTTTCATTTGCTGAGTATTGTAAAGGAATTAAATTATTCATTATATATATATATATATATATATATATATATATATATATATTACAATAGAAAGAAATTTTTAATATGTAGACCATTTTTCGTTACAGCTATAGTATATGAACCCTCTGGTGAGATTTAAATTTTTGGCACTATTCGGCGATGAATTTTTTGGTGTAATTGCTTATTAAAAAAAAAAAAAATCCATTACCTATTTTTTCTAATGCCTATACTTTCTACTACTAAATTTTTTAGTTAATTTAGAGCAGTATGTAATAGTCTCTATGTATATTTCTAATGTACAGCTAGGTAATAATTTTACACATTCGAAAATACCTGAAAAGAAAAATGTTTATTATTATTATAATAATTAGAATTTGAAAAACTGCCTACAACTTCAATTTTTAATTCTTTCCTACCTACTGTTTAAAATAACAAAGGATAAAATGCACTCGATTCTCTATAAGAGTTTTATGTGATTAATTTTTTTCTTGCCATAATTAATCTTTCTTTCCATAATTCTGTAATGATAAAAAATATCAATGAGAAATTAGAAGATGAGTTTATATATGAGTTATAATGAGTTATATTAATATATATGAGTTATATATGTCATTTATAAATGAGTTTGAATTTGCCAAAATATATCCAAAGTACTTTAAAATATTTCTTAAATAATAATAATAATAATAATAAAGATAGATATACTTTAAAGACAAAAAGGAATGCAGTCAATTATACAGATACGACATTATTCATTATTCACAAAAAAGAAAAAAAAAAGAACTTCCAAAAAAAAAAAATCTATATTTAACATAATAGACTGTCAGTAAGAAAATTTATTTTCTGACAGTAGAAAAGCAATATTTGCAGATGACAAATTACAATCCTAAATTCATTTTTTCATAAAAAATATCTAAGATAAAGCTTTTTATTTATTTGAAGGGGAAAAATTTCTTTGTTATAAAAAGCAAAATTGAGATTTGTTTGACATTTTTTACCCCATGGATCATATTTTAATTTTCCCGTAGAAAAGGATGAAATGACAGAAAAACAACGTCATAAGAAAAACTTTTTTCAAGTTGACAAATAGAGTACCTGTATTAACCCGACGTTTTTAATTAATATCTTCCTTAATTAAAATGATAGGAATTTCTAAGTAACTAAAATGTCTTCCTTGAAGTATTCGGCAAACAATGATACTTCTCATGACGAGAAGGATGCTACCATTCGCGAAGAGATGCGGTCGCAGACAAAGAAAAAAAAAAAAAAAAAAAAAAAAAAATGACGCCAGTGACAGTAACATTTTTTTTTTAATATATAGAGATATTCTAATTAAACTATCATTTCTATCTTTAGTAACTGGTAATCATGTGCTCATATTTAACCGTCGCAAAAGCTGAAAAAATCTATAAAAACTACTAACTCTGAAGAAAATTCTGTTTCAAATGTTCTTTTATATGTAAACTAACACTTCGAAACGTAACAAAAAAAAAAAAAAAAAAAAAAAAAGAAAAGAAAAGGAAAAAGAAAAAAGAAAAAAAAGAAAGAAAAAGAAAGAAAAAAAAAAATCTGCCGTTTATCTGCTAAAATTCAAATATAATGGAGCGGGTAATTTATTATATTTGATGAAACAATTTTAACTTCACTCCTTGTTAGTCGGTAATACAATGTTAAACGCTCGAGAAATTTTTAAAAAAAAAAAAAATGTTCAGGATTAAATTTTAATGCGAAAAAGTATAAACATATTTTTAACCTTTTAAAACATAACAACAAATATTATTAAGAATATATATCAAGATTTCAAAACTGATTTTTTTTTTTTTTTCGGCCTGGCCCATACCTAGCTTTAGATTATCAACTATTCCATGAATTCTAACACTCGTCAAACATTTTTACAAATATATTGTATGAAAGTAAATACTAAAATTTCTTTGCTATTGCTTTAGAATATAACATATAAAATCTAAAATGTTAAATTAAAGCAACAGCAGACCAGTTCTACAATTTAATTTTTTAATATCAGTATTTAAAATTTTGTGACGAGGATGACATTTAAGCGAATTATAGTTTTGTGCCTAACTCTATCTTTTTAAAAAATTGTAATGAGTCAAGGCAGTTCCTACTACTTTTTAAGTTTTTCAAGAACTTAAAATGTACGTTTCCTTAAATAAATAAATAAATAAAAAATATAATTAAAATAAATAAAAACATTTGAATTATTCAAATAAACATCATAGGAAGCCATTCCTTTACATTTCAACATCTCAGATAGATTCCCAGCACGTAAGCATTCCTAGAATTATGTTCAAGGACTTCTCTTTGCATAGTAAAAGTGGATCCATATCATCCATCATTTTAAACAACTAATATGACGTGAACAACACAACAAATTTATTTATTAATATATCACGGCACAAAAAATCATCTCGAATGTAAGTTACGTAATCTCTTTCATGTAAATGGAATGGATCTAATCGAGAAACTTTTGTCCACGGAAACTTTTAAATCTTTTTCTTTAACTATTAATCAGTTTGCAGCCGATTAGTAGTTAAATAAAAAAGTTTTAATTTTGCAATCTCAACTATTCTATATCTCGTTATCTGCGTTAAGTAAACATGTTTAATGCTTGCATAATATATTTTTAATTAAAAGTATAAACAGATTAAAAGGGAAAGGAAAAGTTTAAATCTAAAAAGACAACAGCATTGTATTTCATATGGAGCACTTGTTAAAGCACTTGTTTTTAAATGTTGATTACAAAAATTTTAATCAAGAAAAGTAATTCATGTTTATATGAAAAGCAAATCAACTATGAATAATATTATCACAATTTTGTATATTTAAAATCATACACAGCGAAAGAACGAAAAAAGTTATCAGTTACCTAAGATAATTAATTAACATTTTTTTAAATATTATTTAAAAGTGTTTTAATGTTAATTTAACGCAGAATATAAAATTAACAATTTCGTATGTTTTAATCTAAGTCTGAAAGATTTAGAATACTGGTATGCATAATTACTCATTGCATTGAAAATAATAATAATAATAATAAAGTTGAAAATAAAATTGAAGTTTCCTCTATTTGTCTTACAAAAAATTCCAACTTTTCGTGGAATCTTTCGTGTTTAAAACACAAAATCTGTAAATTTAATTTGCATTCTTTTTTTTTTTTTTCAGGATTTTTCTTGTAAATTTTCAAAAAACATCTTTAATGAAACAATTTTGGGATTTTATGGGATTCACTGCGATTTTTGCAACCAGAGAAGCCACATAATTTGAAGTGGATTTTCTTTATAGTGTGACGGCTTCTAGTCGATCTATCAAAAAAAAAAAAAAAAAAAAAAAAAAAACACTGATTGTAATATAATTGCAAAAAAATAGTGACACGTATAACATAATAAAAGAGTAGTGAACATTGTTTCAAAATAATATATCAAATAAAAGTGAATACCTAACAACGTTTTATTTTTGACGATTAAAATCTATTCATACTTAAAAGGAAAATCATCAACTAACAATATCAAGCAATGTAGCCAACACTGGCTGCAATCTATAGATCTAGTTACCAAATTAGCACCTTTTGGCAACCGGAAAATTTTAGTAAAAATTTATATTTTGCTTAATCAGTGAAAAACACTATAATTCGCCTATTAAATAAAATAAATATTTCTATTAAAAATTTCTGGTCGCCAAAAGTTGCTAAGTTGGCAACAGCGTTGCAAGATCTGGCGGATTTTTTATTTTATAATCACCAATAATTTTTAACTGTAAAGTTTGCCTAATCACTTCGAACACTGAGAAAAAATTCTGTAACTGACATCTAGAATCTAAATTGTGGCTCTAGAAAAAAATAGCTTCATGTCATCCTTATAAATTCTAGTCCCCTTGGAAAGCGAGTTCTAGAAGCCCCTATTAGAATTCTAAAGTGTTTGCCTATATTCTCGAGGGCAAAGTTATTTAAAAATCTCTGCAAATAAGTGAGACTACAAGAGACGGGTTTCTGAAACTATAATCTTGGTTTATTACCAAATTCTAGAAAATCAAGCGAGAATTTCTCGCAATATAAATGATTCAGAATATTTAGAGTATTCAGAATATTGTTTCACCATCTAGAAATGTGTACACTAGAAATTCTCTTTAATTTCGTCTATTCAGTTTATTGGCGTGCCTTATGCGTATAGCTCGGAAATCTATATTTCTAGTTAAGGGATTTAGAAAATGGCCACTTATTCATTCTAGAGAAAGGCGGTATATATTTTTTCTCAGTGAAGATTGATAGTCTATTATGTATATTAAATATCACATCTCAAAATGTTTGGTGATTATTGAATGAAAAATCCGCCAGGCAACACTGGTTGGCAACTATATCTACAGATATCTTTTGAAATGCAAATTTTATCTCCAATGGCATTTTAATTAAAATATTTATATAGAATTATATCTTTCAAAATATATTTCACTTCAAATTTTGATTTATTAAATAAATTTGTTTTAAATTCCTACAAATCTTGTCATTTTTCTTTCCTGATAAATATGAAAGAGATTTTATAAAACATATTTTTTTTCTTTTATAAAATTTCGAAATGTAATTAAAAGATTTATTACAGATCGATTAAAGTGCCATTTTGCAAATATTTACATAATTTTACCGTAATATAGAATATTGTTAAGTGCTATCAGCATAACTTATCTTAGTTGTTGTGTAAATAAAGAAAAATGTTTGTAGTGATTGATTAGTCAGATATAAAAAAAAAAAAATATGGTTATGAAACATTTAAATACAGATAAAATTACGAAAATAGGGTTCTTATAGAAAAAACATTAATATAAATTTCAGTTTGATACTCTACGCAATGTAAATAAAATTTTCTATTCCTTTTCAAAACATATTATTGTAGTTTAACTTATAATTTTATGGATATTTTATTATTTTTTAATGCTTCCATTTTTTTTTCATATTTTCCTCATATTTTTTGTGTGTTGTGCATTGTTATGTAAAAGTAAAACTTTAATTTATTTAAATTCGTAAGATATATACAAGGGTAAAAGATAACAAATAAATGATCAGATATTTGAGAAATTAAATTAACATCTAATAAGAATTTACTCCGTATTACTTCATAAAAATCAATATTATGTGAAAGAATTTTATACTAGTCGATTTAATACAAAGACAGTGTCAATCCAATTTCTTTGTTCACTCATAAAAAGAAAAGGAAAATACAACATAATAATTAAATATCTTTTAAAAAAATCCAATCAGCAAGTTTCCAGTATATCAACGGATTAAACTTGCGCTTTATTTTGTAAAGAATTTATATATATACATATATTTATTTTTGTTATTTATTTTAGCGTATTTGTTTTTCGGTTTATGTGAATTCCTTATCTTTCCATTTCTTTCTGCGTTATTCGACGCTGTTTACTTAAGAGAAATGGAAATGGAATATTATTTTCTTTAGTTTTTGGAAATTTTAAATTTCTTTTACTTAGGCAAAATTTATAATTATACATATTTTATTTATCTGTTATTATTCATGTAAAAACCATTGTTGGATGTGTCAAATAGTTCAAGCTCTATGAACTAAAATATTTTAATACATCCTATATAGATTTTTTTTTTTTTTTTTTTTTGAGGGGGATGTCCATTACATTTTTGTTGTAATTGGTCGTAAAATGATAATAAAATGTTAAAACATACAGTTTTATTTTTAGCTTTAATTTGAAATATAACGTTTTTGAATCTTACAGTGTGAAAAACCGATATTCTGATACCATGCCTCCGGACTGTTCGTTGGGGCCAATCGCAAACCGTATGCAATTGCCTAATATGCAGCTCTAGTGCAACATCCTAATTCACTCAAAACAGAGTTGATAGTTTTTAACAATAGGTGAGAATTTGAAAAACTATACTCAATTGAAATATTCATTCACCATATACTGGCGGAATGGTTTGGCTTTCCAGGTTCTACGTTCGAATCCCATTTCAAGCATGAATATTTATAAAGATTCGAAATCCATTTTATATGGTAGGATCCATTATAATAAAACTTAATGTGAAAATAATTACTTTAGAACTTTAACTCCAAACATGAAATATTTACTTAAATCAAAAATTTCGTTTTGAAAACATGTTCTCTAAATTGCTTCATACCATCTGTATTAATGTACGAATAATTTTAATAAAAATCAAAAATATCACTAAAAAAAATTTTAAATAAAAGAATTGAATTATAGAATTACACAAAACTACATTTAAAATTAGGTGTTAATTAATACATGTAAGGCATCAATACATGTATTCCATCCTGAAACACAGGTAATTTTTGTAGCATTTCGCTAAAATGTAGAACAGTGTCGCAATAGTTTTATATTTTTTAAATTAATAAACTTTTTTTTTGAGTGCGTGTGTGCGTGCATGATTATGATTAACCAGAAATCCTAAATGCTTAGAATAAAAATAACCGCAAGAAATATTTTCATTACCTGGTTTTACGTGTTTTAAAACATACAAAAGATATTTTTTTTTTATTATTATTTTTATTTTATTTTTTTAATTATTATATATATATATATTTTAAATATGTTTGTAGATTTTGAAACTAATATATTTTTAAAAGAATTGGTTTTTCTGACAGTATTTATAATGCGTTATGAAATTCAGTTATTTTGTGAAGTATTAATATGTATTTGTTCGTTTCATTTCTTATAATAAACTATATGATGCACATAAAGTAATATGTGTTCGTGGTTTTTTTTTCTTATAGTAAGCTACACATAATGATGACTTAAGGTAAAGCTAGGAAAGATTGCACGTTAGGAGAGATTGCGCATATAGGGGATCCGTGGTAATTAGAAAAGTGCGAGCGTTGCTATTCCAGGTTAGTTGTACAACAGCAATAGTAGATTGCCGACTTGAATGTGCATGTTGATATTTTCGATAGTCTTAGATAAAACATGGTTATTGTATATTGTTTTCAAAAAATGAAATTGAATTTTCATATCACTTCCAGGAATTTCTATAGAATGGCAGTAGTACAAACTATTTTTAAATTAAATGATTTCTCATAAGCTACTAACCTAGACAAACGATACGAACACAAACATTTCTCTATAAAAGCGAATAAGTATTGAATAAGAGCTGCGTAATCTTTCCTATATAAATGGGAGAGTTCACGCATTTGCTACTTAGGAGAATTTGCTTATTGATTCCATTAAAGTCCTTACTAAAGCAAGGGTCGTACTTTTAGCCCTTTTTTCAAGACACTCTCAGGAGTTTGATATTTCTGCCTCTATTGCTACCACAATTTTTATACAAAAATTTCCAACCCATCCAGCCACAACATATTGTTATAAAAATACTATAAGTATTTCTGGATGAAATTAGTGGTAGCAAAAAAAAGGCAAAAATTTCTCATCCCTGACAGTGTCCTGAAAAAGGGCGGAGAGTACGACCCCTGCTATGAGAGATTATGCATCTTATTAGTGTTGATAAGACAATGAGGATTAGTTTGTTAAATGTCTGGAACTGTACCAAGAGACAACTTTGACAAGTGAATGTACTAGTTTTATCCATTCAAGACAATGCATCTTTTTTGGAAAACGTTCCCAAAATCCAAAATTGGACATTATTCGATCGACAAAACGATCGACAAAAGCCACACCTGGTAGTATTTACCTCTTGAGTGCTATGTTAGCTTATGGGAAATGTATCGCAAATTATTTAATATTGTTGTACATATGTTTAGTTTTGCAACATTTTCATGTGTTTTGTGCAGCTATAGGCTGCTGAAACAAAAGCGATAAAACTGAATGGAAACAAAATATATCAGCCCTCTCAAATTTCTTTTTAAGGATAGTAATCATTTAAAGTTCAATAAAATAAATTCACGTAAACGTTTTTAATATTGAATCGAGAAGATTTTAAACCAAGTGAAATTTAGATTTTGTGTTTTGAACATTTTTCTGCGGAAGATTTAGGGAAATATATTTAATAAATAATAAACGGTAGGCGAAGTCTGGGCTTAAAAGTGCACGGAACCAGCCATGTAACATTAAACACACCATAACCTCCTAAACTAGATGCCTTCCGCGTGGCTCGGAAATTTGTCAACAGTTCAAGCTTTAGACAGCGTCACCTGGTACAGATTGCGCGAATTTTTTATTCAACTTTCACCAATAATTTTAAGAAGTGATATATGATATATATAATCCACGTTTCTTCGATACTATTAGCCTTTTATGTATATAAAATCCCCCTTTTAATATTTTTTGGTGACTGTTGAATAAAAAAGTCGAGCAATCTGTACCTTGTGGCGCTGTCTACCGATTGAACTCTTGCCAAGTTTCCGAGTCACGCGGAAGGCATCTAATTTAGGAGGCTATGAACACACGGTGTGCTACCGGTCTTTATGTCTCGGAAATACATTGTACACAAGATATGCAATACGTCTGGAATAGGTTAACTCGTGGCAGGAAGTTGCACGAAAATTGCGCCATTTACAAAAATAAGTACAATGATTGAGTACAAAGACAGATTAGGTCAGTAAAGAAGAAACCATTTAAACTGAAAAGTAACTGTACTAATTTTAAATTAAACGTGTTATCTAGTAACTTATTGCTATTTTTTATTACCTGGTCTTGTTTTTTCTGACTCTTTAAAAATTTTCAATGATTTTTAAATTTTCTTAAATTTTTTCGATTTTTAATTATTAAATCGAAATATCCACTCCTAATTACCAAAATAATTAATTTAAGAACCTTGCAATAATACAATTTAAGTGCAATTAATATTGTTATCAATTTAATTGTACTTATAATTAAGCGCAATCTCTTCTACGTATGGGCAGAATCACATCTACACTGTAAAGAGAGTTTGCACAAAATAGCGCAAAATGGTTTTATTGCAGCTGTTGCTTTAAATTGTAGCATAACAACAAAATAGTAATGGAAATGCATATATAACGAATGGATTCAAATCTTTTCAGCTATAGTTTAGCAAAAAATATTTAGATATTTTATATTATTCTGTTTAATTGTGTGCAAACTCTCCTAGCTTTACCTTAATTTAATTAATTTAATTGATTTGTACTTTACGACGATGAAATAATTTAATCTTCAATATATTGATTATTATCGGTACGTCCCAGGCAGTTCAATCATTGGTCAGGCGGTAAAAATCTAAACAAATTATACAATTAGATTACAAGAAATTAATTAAATGCAACAACAGTGTTGCCAGATCTAGTGAACTTTTCATTCAATAACCACCAATAATTTTAAAAAGTGATATTTGATATACATAATAGACTATTAATTTTCAAAGGGATTAGGCAAATGTTACAATAAAAAATTATTGGTGATTATTGAATAAAAATCTGCCAGATCTGGCAAAACTGTGCAACAATAAAATAACAATACTGATTAAAAAATTAAGTAATTAAACAGTTTACATTATGCAAGGTAATTCGCTAACGGTGAGCTAAACTTATAGGAGTGTTGGGGGTACAAAAAGGATTTGGTATTGCATAGCAATGAAGGGTCGAAAATGCAATCCTAACGAGATATGGGTTATTAAAGTGTATAATTATTAAATACTCATAACTTATTTTAAACTTTTGGTCTTGAAATGTCATTTCGTGATTCCCATGCATTTATAGTTTTCATCCTAACACGTTTGCAAGTGACTGTTGGCAGTTTTCATGTGATAGCCCTTAACTGTTTAACTCTCGTGTACGTAAAATCCGCAGGAACCACGTCCCCTGTTACTTGTTTTATTGATATTTTAGAGAATTAGAAATCATCAATCAGCATCATATATTTAAAATGCATTAAAAAATATTGGGTGAATGAAAATGCCTATCATTTATATGCTTATTTTAATGTAACTTTCTTGAATTCAATAAGAATTGGAACAATTTCGCTGTGTCTTTAAAGAATTAAAAAAAAAAGGTTAAAAAAATCCCCTATCTTGTTTGGATTGCATTTACGACCCTGCAGTGCTATGTGATTCCGAATCATCTTTGTGCCCCTCACATCTCCTGTAAGTTTATCGCACCGGTAATGAATCACCCTGTATATAAATTGTACCCTGTATATACATTATATACAAGTATTTACATTACACTAATACAAATTTAGTAATACTGATGACCATGGTATGAGGCTAGCATATCATAATACATTACCTTCGTTTGTCACAGGTGTTTTAGTAATCCGCAAAATGTCGTCATTCAGCCTTTTTAGGACTTTTTAACGTCCCAGTCACACTGTAGCTTGGCGGAGAGTCCTATACGTCGAACAGGGTTCCATAATCAAACTCTGTCTCCTTCCTTTAATTTGTGATGCGTAGACTTTAGGTCATATCTCGTCTTTATTCTCTCCAACGCCATACTAAAAAAAAAAAAAAAAAATGGATATTTAGTTTAAAAATTTGGGATTTTTTCACATTTTCTCGGGGAGGGGGGGAGAGGGGGGGTAAAAATGATGAGTAAAATGATTATTGGGTAGGTTAAAAAAAAAAAAAAAATGCGTAAAATGATTTTACGTTGAAAAACTTAGATACACGGGAATACGTCAATTTAATTTAGAATGGGAAAATATATCTAAATGATTCAACTACAAAATGCATTCTGTCTTTTCTTTTCTTCCCATAATGTTTCTTTAAAAATCAAAAGCGATATTTTAAAGAATAACATTTATAGTTTTTGTCTTAAGCATGTAGTAATAATAATAAATATAAAAATTCTTTTTTGAAAAATATTGTCTTTAAAAAAGTAAGAAAGTACTTCTGCAAAATATTTTCTAAAACACGGGAATCCTTAAGATATATCTACGCATTTATGAAGCTATTTTGTCATCAAATGATACAGAAATCGAGGTTTTCTATGAATTTTGTATGCTTTCTGCTCTGGCCGTTCCACTTTAGTATCAAGAGTCTCTTTATTAAATAGTCAGAGAGACAAATATACTGCTGCAGATTATTGAAAACTTTGAATAAATTTGTTGACTTTAGAAATTTAGAAAGTTTGTTGTATTATATACCATTATCACATACTATTATTATATATATTTACCATTTCTACTCAAAGATTCGCTAAAAAATGTTTCCGTAATTGTGTAAAGAACAAAAAGTTATATAGATAATTATTTATTTAGGGTACAACCCCTGGCAAAAAGTATCCGATCACCGAAAACAGTGCTTATGATACGTTAAAACATAAGGTTATTTTTTCACAAATTCAAACTTTTTTCAAACCTATGAGTATGCTTTTGTGAAATATGACTAATTTTGTCAAATTCTATTAAATAGTAATAGAAATTACAATATCAGTTAAGAGTTTACACGAGAAAATACGTTGAATCACAAAGGAAAAATATTTCCGATCATCATTGTGTGGAGAAAAAAGTATTTGATCGCAAACAAAAGCAACACAGTTAAATGATATATGCAAATTTTTTTTACTCGGCGCATGCGTTCAAGTTCGAAGAAGACGGTATAAAAGGTCAAATTGTAGTTTGAAAGTTACAAGTTAGTTTCGCATCTGCTGAAGTATGGCTCGAAAGAGAGAATTATCTAATGATGTAAAACTTTTGATTGTTAAACGCTTAAAAAGCGGAATTTCCCAAAGAAAGGTTGCTAAGACATTTGGATGTGCTCAAAGTACTGTTTGCGAAATTTGGAAGAAATATCGCTTAAGAAATGATGTAAGAAATCTGCCTCGAAGCGGTCGACCACGAGTAACATCAAGTAGACAAGACAGGAAATTAGTTGATCTTGCCAAATCTATGCGAAGGTGTACGTCTAAACAACTGAATGCCGAGTGGTCAAAGTATGGAGTAAAGGTATGTGCACGTACAGTGCGAAATCGTTTAAATAATAAAGGATATCACTTCTGCAAAGCCAAAACCAAGCCATATATGACTAAGAAACACAAGAAAAATCGTCTTCAATGGTGCAAGAAATACAAATGCTGGTCTTCTGATGATTGGAAGAAGGTTATTTTCAGTGACGAATCTCGTGTTTGTCTAGGAACTGGGGATAACCCTGGAATGTTTGTGTGGAGGAGAGCTGATGAAAAGTTCAAAGAAGATTGCCTAAAAACTAAAGCTAAATATCAGCCTTCATTTATGGTGTGGAGTTGCATGACATCTCAAGGAGTTGGTAAATTGTGTATAGTGTTGCAAACAATCAATTCAGAAGTATATGTTAACATTTTAGAGCATTATTTGATACCTAGCATCGAGGAAGCGTTTGGTGACTCCTCCGATTTCCTATTTCAAGATGATAATGCGTCCTGCCATAGAGGTAAACGGGTCAAGGATTTCTTAAATAAAAACGGAAATTCTCCAATAAAGACTCTGAACTGGCCTGCAAATAGTCCTGATCTTAATCCGATCGAAAATATTTGGAATGTTTGGAAAAATAATATAGAAAAGAGAAGACCGACCAATATGAATGCACTTCGTCTAGCCATCAAGGAAAGCTGGAAGGAAATTCCATCACATTTATGTGAAAAGGTTGTTGAATCCATGCCCCGCCGTTTAAAGGCAGTTATTAGAGCAAAAGGAGGACCAACCAAGTTTTAAATTGAAATTTATCGAATATTTTTTTCCCAGTTATGTGATGATCGGACATTTTTTTCTTTGAATACTTTATATTAATTTTCCTCTGTATTGTAAAAATTAATTGCAATTTATGGTATTATTTTTTATCATGTCACAAAGTAAGATACTTTTGTAATAAAAAACTTTATTTTAAAAAATGTAATAAATTTTTAGAAAAATAGCCTTTTATAGTAACGTATCTTAGACACATCTTTCAGTGATCGGATACTTTTTGCCAGGGGTTGTATATATAAACATATTCTACAAAAATGATATTGGCAAAATTTGATTTGTTAATTTTAGCTGATTCATATCTTTTTTGGTGCGCTGAAACCGAAAACGAAGCCAGTTTTCCTCAATCACATTTAGATTTATGTCAATACAGGGTGTCTACTGACACTTTTTTTTTTCATTTTCGATAGTTTCTAATAGGCACTCATGATTAATTATAATTAATAAAAAGTTACCTGTAAGAATTAATAAATAAAAAAGAAATAATCTATAAAAAATAATCTATAAAAGTTATACAAAAATTACATTGGTGAAAAACTGGCTTTTTTTTTTTTTTTTTTTTTTAATACGTCGTAAAACATAAAAATCAAGCAAAACTTTCAAATCAAAATTTTAGATATAGACCTGTATAACTTATACACAATCATAGCTACATACCATATTAATTGAGAAATTGATAAAATTTTCCGAAAAGTCTACATATTTACATTTGTTGCTTTTTCTTAATTAAATTATCCTTAAATTCATAACTAATATCAAAAATTAGAATTGTCAAATACCTTCAGAATTTTTACAGATAATCGATTTTTATTTTTGCAGCAATTGCATCTGATTATAAAGAGATTAAACAAGAAATTTTAACTTCTTTAATATGTCAAATACTTAAAAGAAAACAGAAGTATAACTGAGACAGAACGTTTAAAAAGTGATATTTCCCAATATTGTAAAAAGTTAAGATTCCTTCAAAATGTCTTAGCGTCAATCTACATTATAACCTAAAAGATGAAAGTAATCTTCTTAATGAAATCCGTGTGCCAATCACTGGTTTAATATTTGCGTGAGCGCTAAACTTCTTTTGAAATCATAATCCTTATCTAGATTGCAAAATACTGATAATGACGATTTAAAAAATAAAAAAAATAGATAAATAAATACTCTCCTAATTATGAAGTCAATAAAATAACTGTTATCTTATTATTTACATTTTTTTTCTTTACTTTTGCTAATCGATAACCTAAAAGGTTGAAGTATATACATTTAAACGTTTTTTTTTATTATTGAGGTATGATTTAAAAAAAAGTTTTTTTTATTATAAAAGAATAATTGGGATTTAAAATATAAGTTGTTTTTATTCTTAAAAAAAAAAAAAAAAAAATCAATTTTGCATACCTGCTGTTTTCTTGAATTCGAGATGTATCATACTCTGTAACGTACTTAAATTAAGTTTCCTGGAATTTTAATTTAGAAAATTACTTTTTAAAATTTCATAATTCTTAAATAAAATGCATAATAATTTTAACAACATTCTAAATATTAATTATAAAATATTTTAAATTAAAATATCATTCTTGACTCATAATTATGACTCAAATCAAGTTTTTGATTCATGAAATTTTTTACTAATCTGTTTATGAAAAATATGGCTTATGTTCTGAAACTTACAAAATGTAAATCTTATTTTTTATAATAAGAATATCTTTTTTTCCCGAACTGAAACGAAAAAAAAAGTAATTTAAATATTATATAAAATCTGCTGAAAAGTTTTACATGTCTATATTTATGTAACTTTTAAGCTATTTAAAATTAACTTAGACAAAGTAACTTTTTGCCGTTCTATACTCAAAGATAGTCAATTGTTTATGATTAATTTAATAGTTTAGTTATTTCAGAATTTGACACAATTTTTTATTTTTTTTTCCTCGTGAATAGTAATAGATATAACTGCACACTGCAAATTTGCAAGTTACTGCAATAATTAATTCGTTTCAGAAATTGATACAACATTTTAATCTTATTATTATTATTTTATTTTCAATTTTTAATAGTTTTAGATATCATTGTGCAGTACAGATTTGTAAGCAAAAAAGGATCTAAAAGTTAAAATATATGTATCAAATTAAAGGTTCAGCACACTAAAAAAAATTAGCACCTAATGTTATATTTACTAATTTAATCATTTCAGAAATTGGTATTTTTTTCTAATAATACATTTAAATATTATTACATACTATAAATTCGTAAGCAAAGGCAAGAGTTAAAAATTAAAAATATATATATATATATATATATATATGAAATTAAAGTTTCAACACACTAAAAAATTAGTGCATGTTGTTATATTTATTAATTTAATCATTTCAGAAATTGCTATATTTTTTCTCATAATACTTTTAAATATATTACTCCACACTTCAAATTCGTAAGCTATGGCAATAGCTGGAAAAAAAAAGTATTTAAACATTCAAAACACTAAAAGATTCGTACATATGTGTTATAGTCATGCTGTTAATCATTTAAAATGCTTCGTTTTTAATCTTTTTTTTTTTTTTTATCTCATAGATATTTTCCATTGGAGTTGAAAATAGATCAGCCTGGTATATTTCAAAATTTTCTTTGATTGCAGACACATTTGAAATTTTCACATAGCTCATGTACAATATTTATTTTCATAACAAGATTTTTCTAACCAACACTTTGGGACTAAAAGAGAGAAAATTCATAATAAAAATCACATTATTTTTTCTGAAAAGTTATTTGTGTGGCCAATTAAAATATCTAGTCTGTTAAATATTACTTATTCCTTTATAAATTTGCATATATGTCTCGTGGGAATCTGGGACATTCATACCTGGTTTTTCTAGGAAAATTCGGAGATACAGTAATTTTTTTTTTCCGCAAAATTCTGGGTGGACTTTTGCACTTAAAAGATATGGGGATATAGTGACTAATAATTCATTTCAAACTAAATGTGTTAAATTATGTATTGCACTTAAGCTTTTGTAAAAAAGGAAAATTAGATGTATATGATTGCGCATAAAAATTTAATAAAAGAGCATTTCTATTAATGTAAAAATAAATAAATAAATAAAAAATCCTCAACAAAACAAAATAAATGTTATTGATTATTAAATAATATTTAGATTCTTTGAATGTTCCGATAAAAATACAATTTTCCTCAACCTATTTTTCCCATATTGCTTTATTACAATGGGTGTGAGCTATAGTAATGTGTGATCAAGAATGATAAATCATGAGGTTCACATAAGTTGTTAACACATTCCAACTGTACGTAATCGTTGCATAGTTTAATCTTCAATGAAAAATCACACAGTGTTCAAACGGAAGGAAATAAATACAGACAGATAGAATTATTGAATTTCTTAAACATTGTTACAGAGCGTTAAAAACGCTTAACACAAACTAAAACACAATACCAGAAATTTCCAATTGTACCTCTAAATGTATCTAAATATTTTAGTGTAGCCCTGTAAATCTTAACGCTAAACCAACCATAATCCACAGAAAACATTCTTTTTCGCATATGAATATTAAATGTCAGTTTCATTATGATTTGAGAAGTACAAATATATTTAAATTGGATTTATAAAAATGCCTCTCATAAAACACAATTCATTGGCATTCTTTTAGGTGTCCCTGTACACAAAACATTTGTGCTGTTTATACTACTATAAATAGGGAAGTCATTCCAGCAACTCGAATCCCATGTACAGGAATATTGTATATCATTTTGTACAAATTCTAAAAAATATTTATAGATGTTAGAGGCGGACATGCTTGCAGATAGGCATACGATTAGTTAGACGAAAAGAAAAATGGACACATAGACTAATCAAATCATAATATCTCATAAGCGTTATTACAAAGTGTTAAAAACGCATAAAAAAGCGAAAATGCAATTGAAGCAATTTTAATTTATTTTTCTGTGGCCATGTACAGTCGGTAACAAAAGTCTCCGAACACTAGCAAAAATGCCTATGTAAAAAAATGTACACTTAATACAGTTTTGTTTAATAAATCCTTGTCGAATCCTATTTTTAGACTGACTAAGAACAGGATTCGACAAGGATTTATTTAACAAAACTGCATTAAGTGTACTTTTTTTACACAGGAATTTTTGCTAGTGTTCGGAGACTTTTGTTACCGACTGTACTTCTTATACTTCTTATACTATACTCTATAGAAAACATTTTTTGTTACAATGTTAAATAAAGGCAGCGAAATTAAAATACATCATATCATTAAACTTATTACAACTATGCATGCATAAAGTTTGTATTCCTGGAATGAGATTCAATCAGCTAATAATTAGATTAAATGCTGTTTCAGTGTAGTTTAAGATTAATAAATTAGCTTAAAAATTGCGGTTGTCGTAAATGGTTGAAATTACTATCTATTACCTTTCATTTGTGATATTAAATCACAAAATCAAAATCATGTTAATTATAAAACTTAGTCTTTTTGCTAATATTTATAAAATTTATTTTTGATTTTGAATATTTTCGGTTAACTTTTAATGTTATATATTTTTAATTTTTAATTATTATTTTTTTAATATTATATAATTATTTTCAAAAAAGGTTTGATATTTTTGTTTTGTTGTTTAATAACACTCCATTTTTTTGGTGAAATAAAAAAACATTCTTTCTCCGATTTAAGTCGTAAACAAGCAAAAAGAATTCTATTCTGGTAGTAGGATTGTCCTTGTTTATTTACGATTCGAATTGTATGTATCATACCCCGATCCGTTTGTCTGTTTATTGATAACATATACATCAAATTTGTATGCTTGACTTATAGTCCGCTTGTAAATCTTCGTCAGATAATTACAGATAGCACATGACAGAATTAAAATACGAAGAAATGGAAAAACACCCAGGGCTAGCGCGGAAATCGAATCCGCTCTCCTACGCTCGAGACGATTAGCAGTGTGGTGACATCACAGATTATCATACAGATAGGACAGTGAAGCTAAAACGCGAACCGGAAATATAGTAGCACCACTAGTGTCAAGAGAGGGGAACTACATGTGTTAAGTCTACATGAATAGCATCCTTGTGAGCAGTTAGTAGCAGGTTAGTATGGGAAGTTTTCTTTTTCTTCACTTTCTATTGTTTTTGAATTCACAAAATTACCCTCAAAACATTCACAGCTATTCTTCTAAAAAATAAAAATTAATTTTTATAATGTTTAAAAATATGCTTTGTTAAACATATTCATATTCAAGTACAAATTAAAATTACAAACTGTAATTCTGAAATAGCAGTATGAAATCATTAAATATTTAACGTTGCTTGGTTTAAATAATACAAAATGCTTTAAAATGAAAAAAAAAAAAAATGTTTTTATTTTATGTATATTTCCAAAGTTTATTTTCTTAATATTTAGCACTTGCTTCTTAAAATAAATTGCTTTTGGCTATCAAGTTTATAAACAATAATAAAGTTGCCAAACGAAAACGTGTGTGCAGTTTTCTTTCCTTCACTTTTTCTACTACTTTTAAATTCACAAAATCATAACATTCATAGCTATTTTCTAAATAAAACTAATTTTTATTATGTTTGAAAATAAATTTTGCCGAACACATTCGTGTTCAAGTGTACAAACTAACATAACAAACTGTAATGCTGAAATAGCAGCATGGTATGAAATCTTAAATGTTTAACATTGCTTGATTTAAATAATACAAAATGCTTTAAAATGAAAAAAAAAAAAAAATTCTGGTTTATGTATATTTTCGAAATTTATTTGCTTAATATTTAGTACTTGCTTCTTAAATTAAATTGCTTTCGACAATCAAGTTCGTAAACAATAACAAAGTTGCCAAACGTAAACATCAGTACAATGGTTAGTTGGTTGGATGTTGGGTTTAGCGTTGCACTAATATTACGATATGAACATAGATACAATAAAAATAAGACGAGCGATTGCGTAAGCTGGAGAGCTCGAGAAACTTACAGCAGTTGACAATAGGGTCGTTGCAGTCAAATTTTGGTTACAGCGTCTAGAATAAATAGTGTGGCAATCGCCTATAACCGTGATGTTAAAATAATGCTACAAAAATTAAGCTTCCCCAGATGTCTCTGTGATCAAAGCTATTGCTCAAATCGAAGACCTGATTGGCTTTTTACAGTTTCGTCAGCTCAATCACGTGATCTAAGTACGTAATTAACCAATAGGGAGTCTCGTTTTTGATGTCGTGACACTAGCTTCGATTACAATGACATCTGGTGACAGGCTTAATTTTTTTAGTACAATTTTATTTGCCGCTTTCCACACTGTTTATTCTAGACGCTGTATGTTGGTTACCGAAGAATATACGGGAGTGTCCTATCTGTATAATAATCTGTGGGTGACATAAACACTCGGTCACGAAGAACCCATACCCCGGTCAATGAGCGTGAACAGGATACGCCCACCGTTTAAATATATATATATATAATAATATTACTATGAATCATGTATCAGAGGTGCCGTAGAGTATTTCTTTTAATATAAGTGTATATATTTCAATTAAGTTAATAAGGTTTCTTAATTCATCTCAGATAAAATGACTTTACTTGAAAATAGTTTTACAATTGTGTCTGGATTAAATCGGCATGTGGTACCTCAGCTTGCGTAGAACACCTTAGGTTAGAGACTGTCTAAGTGTGTCTCAGACTGTATTTATACAAATTTTGAAGAGAACCTAACAACTCCGAATAGGTAGCCGACGAGCGTGATTTGAGTTTAAAAGGGGCATTTCCTGTTTACTGCCTTCTGTAAACTGGTGGAGTCTACAATTTAGAGATAATATTATTGTGTTAGTACATTAAAAAAATATTTTCATACAATTACGAATTCTACCGTTTATTTTTCTTAAAGTAATTTCCTTCTCAGATATTTCGCTAAGCAATATCTTGTTTACTGATTCAAATATAAATATTTTTCTCACAAGTTAATTGCATAAGATTTAGAAATGTCATGAATTTTAAACTTACATGTTTCCTGAATAATTTGAATTTGAAACAAGTAAGCTGCAACTTTTGACATAAGCACTTGAAATTCTAAACACGGGTACACCGGTTTCAATGTATTTTGAATTTAAATACATGTATTTAATCTTTATTTCTATTGAATTAAAAATAATTATATATAAAGATTTTCTGTATTTTACATAAATATTGAACAAAATAAAATAACCTAAACCAAAGATTTTGTAGATGTTATTACACTTTTTTTTTTTTGAAGATGATTTTTATTTTTAGTGAAGAAAAAAACCGCTCTTCCTCTCTCGAGAATTTCTAAATTTACAAGAAATTTTCAAAAACAAATAATTTTCTTTCTAACGCTTTTATTACTTTAAAGGATTTAAATATGAAAACCAGACTTTTTCCCTCCCGGGTTCCTGTCGCAAGAGCAATACAGAATTAGTATATTTTAAACCTAAACAACTTTTCGTTATAATACCAACTTTATATTACTTTAAACAAAAAAGGACAACCTGAAAAACTGAATAATATTCTTAAGAATTTCTTAGAGCACGCTTTTCAGGGTTACTGCATTTTAAACTAACTTTCACGTGCAAAGTTAAGGTATAATCCGAAGAAAGCGATAAATTGCCAAAAAAAACTAACCGATTGTCCGTGGCGACGGAAATCGATCGAGAAACTTGCGCATGCCTGCACACAAATCATAAGGTGTTACCAGTCTATGTCACTCCTCCATCGATGGGACTGCCATCTGGATTTAGAGAAGTTATTTTCCGAAAAAAAAAAAATCATTAGTAAAAATAATCTAACCCCTACAAGTGGTTAGTAAAAGAAAGATTTTTCATCTCTCTCTTTCTCTCTCTCTAAATCGACCCACAAATCAACTGTTGCTTCATGGCTAAAGTCCAAACTCTATTTTACTTTGATCTTGATAATCTTTTCTGTATACTTAAGTGTACAATTCTAATCTTCTTGAGTTTCGTTACAACATGAGTTAATAGAGAAACTGTAGTTAATTAATTCGAAAGAGACAAGATGAAAATTTTTATTTGTGTTACTTGTTTTTTTTTATTTATTTTTTTTTTTTTTCGTTAATGGAAAAAACAAATTCCTCATTCCTAGTTAAACATATCGATTTTTACTTTTTCCTTCTTTTATTTTGCTGTTAGATAGAAGAGAATCGGTAGTAATTCCTTCCGTCAATGCAGAATGAGTTTTAGTTGCGTTGATATTTGAGTTCCTTTTATTTCCTTACATTTGTAACGATTTTAATAAGAGTTTTACTGTATTTTACCATTTTAACTATAGATTTCAAAAATAGTACAGATAAAAAAAAAGAATGAGCAATATCGAAACTAGGTATTATAATTAGGTTTTGAATTAATTTAATGTTCTGATTATTCTCTATTTGTTTGAGAAAACCTAGTTACTAAGTCTTCCGTAGTTTGCATATCACTATTTGTTTTTAAAAATTTTTAGCTTCATTTAAAGTTCAATTTCTGTAATTAAATAACACTAAATTAACTATAACAAAAAAATATATTAAAAAAATCGGAACACTTGACAGTTATGTAAATATTTTTTTGAGCACAGACTTTTTATATTTATTAAATACTCGTTTATCTTTATATAAAAATTGTTTTAGAATAAAATGTAAATTTTTCTATCAAATTTGTTTGACGTTTCTATAAGTTTAAAAAACAAATTATTCAGTAGGAAATTGAAAACTGTCACAGCATAACGCAAAAAAAAAAAAATCAGAATAATTTTAGTTAATTTTGCACGTTTTAAAATTTTTGTTGGATACAAATGGCAGGTATTTAAAAATATGTATTAAAGGATACGCCCTTTTTAACGAAAAGAAAATCTTGACTTCACACCGGAATAAACTTCTCATTTAAGTACATTTATTAACACATTATTTGTGTGTTAATATAAATGTATTTAAATGAGAAGTTTATTCCGGTGTGAATGCAGGATTTCGTTTTCATTAAAAAAGGCAGAATCTTTCATCCCTGCTATGAAGTGAAGCAGAAATCAGTTTTAAACTTTGGTCTAAAATTAAATTTGATACTATATATAAGAAAACATTTTTCGTATTCCATTTATAGATAAATACATGGAATTTCTATCAATTTATATTTTTGGAAAAGAATAAATCATATTACAAAAACTGTGATAATACTGGTCATTCATAACTGATTTACAGTACACAATAATTATGGAATTTTAACTGTGGGATAGCAGTCGATGGTAATCATAAAAAAAAAAAAATCACATGAAAAATCACGACTTATTATTATAAGTTAGTTATAATATTATATGCGTTTTTTATATTACATATTTTTTATTACCACACTATTCAATAATCACGTTTAGTTATCCGTATCGTACATTTTCTATAATTGATTTTATCATTAATTATATCTACTTCACTTTTTTTGAAATATAAATTTCTTTAAGTGCTTCATATAAATTTTTTCTTCAGAAGGAATTCATCTAACACATTAATAAATAGTTTTGTTTAACGTGACACATGTAGATAAGAGGAGATATCCCAACACCACGGCGTGATGTTTATTTGTGTCATCTAGTTGCAAAATTGGACATCTCGAAAAATTAAAAATTTTGGGGAAAAGCTTGTTTTTTTTTTTTTTTTAATAATACATCAAGCCAAAATAATTTCGCAACAAAAATTCTTTTGCTTTATAGTCATTAGGGCAGTATGTTTCAGAACTCGAAAGAAGGTGGCACCGGTACCTGAAGGAAGGGAATTATTTAAGTTTTCATTTTGAATTTAACCGCCTTTGCAACTTACTTTGGAGTTGGCCGGTTTTGGGGCAAAGAAGAACCTAATTCTCTCTAAATTTAATATGAATATTGGATCTTTAGACTTGTGATATACAAAATGTTTTGTTCCATTAAATTTTATTTGATAAATAATTTCTGTTATCTGATTAAAAATAACTGATATTCTGAACAAAAAAAAATTCTAGAAAAATGTGAAAATGTATCTAAATTCATTAATCACGAGCTATTCCTTAATAGAGTGGGAAATCATTCGAGTTGAAAACAAAATTACATAAACACGTCGCTATAACTGCTCAATCATCATAAATATTTTATTAAATTAATAACATATGATTAATTAATTATAATATGCTAACTATGATGCTAATATAGCAATTAATATTATGTTGTTACAAAATGATTGTACACTACCTTCCAAATTTGGCATTGTTCCTTTTCCCCGTCGAAGGGTAACTTTTGCTCTTCCTAGATTGGTTAGAGGGTACTTCTACAAACTTCTCCATAGTCGAAAGAAACGCGAAATTTAATTATTAGAAACTTTGTGCGCACCAAGAAAGAGCAGTCATAGGTGAGAGAAAACTTGATACACTAACCAGTAAATGTGCTGCTGTTGCCGGGAGTAGCATAATCGCGCTCTCGCGGATATGGAGATGACAGGTTTTGAAATTCACCAGTCCTACAATTTGACGGGTTTTGCAGCACATCATGATTTTCAAACGCAAATAATACAAGCATACTTGCCAACCACCTCATTAATAACCGTACAATTGTTAACGCCCCATGAAAAAACGCCTCTTTTCTCACACCAATATATTTTTAGAGTAAATCTCTCCAAATGGTGTTACGATTAAATAAGACTAAAATTACTCTAAAAAATTATTGGTGTGTAAAAAAAGGCGGGTACTAAAAATTGTACGGTTCATAATGAGATGGTTGGCAAGTATGTACAAGGATGGATCAGATTTATCATGGTTTCTTGTTTCCAGATGGGTAAAAATATTTACATAGAATTTAACAAATTGAAAAATCGCATATTTCGATTTTAAGGAGTTTGCCGATTTTGCAATTAGACGACACATTTACGAAACAAAACTTGCGGTCGAGTATTTTTCTTTGATAAAAAATAATAATAATAATTATTATTATATTTGCACGTAAATAATAAAAAAAAACTGAAAAAAAAAAAAAAAAGAAAGAAAGAAAAAGAAAAGTTGCAAATTACATTTTTGTTAAAACCGACGCCATTTATTTAATTATATATATATATATTTACATATATTATATGTATATTCGATTTTAAACTTGGTTTACATGTGGACTTTACTTTACGTATTCCAATTTTCATTCTGGTTAAGTTACTTTATAAGCTAATTTCCTTTTATCTTTCTACTTTTTATGCAAGATAATTATTTTTGAAACTAGTGTTGTATATTGTTGAAATAGCTATACAACAATCAGAAATCCTGCATTCCATGCTGACAGTACTGCTAGTTTCCTTATGAGATCTTTACTGGGTTTCAGCATATATAACTCTATTTTTCCTTCATGTATTCTTTTTTATTTCAACAGTTTTTTTGGTTAATTTCTTTCAATTTATATTATGTTTGCCTGTATTTACTGGTTTAATGGTTTCTGCAAATTATCTCATAGTTAGGTTTAAGTTTTATATGCGTCATTTCTCTTTTGCGTAAGTACTTTAACATGATTTTACTACTCAGTGTATTTTAATTAAATGATAATCGTGAATATAACTGTATACGTAATACATCTCATTTTAAATTTCATTGTTGGTATTTTCATCTTTCTTTCATTTGCTGAGTATTGTAAAGGAATTAAATTATTCATTATATATATATATACACATATATATATATATATATATATATATATATATATACCACCGCCCTTTAGTGTGTAAAAATCGAGGGGGAAAAAGGCAAAAATCCATAGGAAAAGCATGGGATGAAAACGAAAAAAACTCAAGTGTATGGGAAAAAAAACTGTCACCGGAAAGAGTAAAAGAACAAATTTGTCTAGAAAAATTCATCGAAGAGCAGGAACGGACTCGGGTTGGGGCCCTGTACCTATCGTCGAGGGTTTAATACGTCTCGCGTATTATGTGACTCAGCGGTGGGTGGGAAGTAAAAAATGACGAGAAAAAAGCCAAAAATCCGTATAAAAATCATATGAGGAAAACGAAAAAAAAAAAAAAAAAATGTTAAGTGTGTGGGGAAAAAAAGGCTAACACCGGAAGGAATAAAAGGACAAAATAGACTAGAAAAATCATCGAAGAGCGGAAAAGAAGTCGGGTTGGTGCACTGAAGCTATCATCGAGTGTTTAATACGTCTTGCTTATTATGTGTGTGTATATATATACACTAAGCGACAAAAAAAAAAAAAAAAAAAAAGCCGCACTGCAGAAGAATGTCTTATACCCTTTTTAATTGTAATAACTTTAAAATTAATGGTTGAAACAAATAAAACTGTCTTATTTGCATAATACCAAAGGGATGAAATGATACCTACGTACATATTCATTTTAATAATTCGCTTTATTACACTCTACGAAGTACTTTATAAAAATCTGCACAAAACTTTCTTTTTAAACATAATACAATAACCATACACTTTATATTCTATTATGATTTTTTTTATCTGAAATAAACAACTTATATTTTAATATGTGAAATAAAACTATTTATTTGTTAGATCTAAGCATTTTTTTTTTATTAAAAATATGCATTCTGCATTGGGTTAATACCACCTTTATATGGAATTATTGCTTTAATGCACAATAGGGTAGTATTATACAGTGTTTTAATATAAATCTCAGAAATTGCAATGTTCTGCCAAATATAACAAATAGTTTTTTCTAGTCCTGGCAGAAATGTAGACTGCAAATTTCGAATCCTCTCCCCTCTCCCCCGGCTTTATATAGACGAAACATTTTAGAGTGGATCGCGATTAGGACTATTTCCATGTCTGGTAAGGAAGAAATTCTACTATATCCTTCGTCGAATTTAACTTAAAATGAAAAAAGATATGATTACTTACAGAATTATAGGTTCTGAAGGGAATGGATAGGACATTTTGACAATTTGTAATGAATAAACTTACTACAGACGCCGCGCAGTAAGGTGCATTATCATCTTGAAATGTTGTTTGCGGAAAGATTCAAGATACCTCCAAAAATGTCGGTCAGGCACCACTTTTATAAAGACTATGTTTCCTTTCGAGTTAATTGATCCCTTGAGCATAAAAATTTGCCCGACTGTTTGAAAATTTATGCACCTCAGTACCATAATGAACGGAGAACGTGTCACTGTTTTAAAAGTGCGATTTTCATCAAGTCGGTTATATTTTCGTTGTCAAATCTGCTTGTTTTCTTTAGCTCGAAATAAGTGAAACTTGACTCATCAGAGAGAACCAGTTCAGCCCAATAATTAACTAATCATTTTTTAATTTTTTTAGCCATCTGGGGTCTTGCTTTCCTAATTCTCTTCACAAAGAATGGAATTTGTTCAAATTTTCTTTCATTTAAACCTACTTTGTTTAATAGTTGCTGCACTGTAGTTAAAGAAATTATGCTGCTAAACACTTTTTCTGAACCTGTTTTATGTTCTAAATGTAATACAAACCGATTTTATAAGCAATGGCTTTTTAACTTACGATCATCTAGCTTGGATGAGCAACATGGCCGCCTAAAGCCAAATTTCCAGTTTAAACGGCCAAAAATTTTTATATCTTGCTAAAAACCATTTTACCAATATTTCGTTAACATTTAATTATTTTGCCATCTCACGTATTAAAATATTTTTTGATTTTCATTCAAAATTTAATACTTTTTGTGTCATCGTTAACTGCCTTATTATTACCATTTTTGAAATAATTTCTAAAATTACAATTTTTCTGACAATTGCATTTTGTTCTTAATACTGGACTCAATGCTAAGGTGTATGTAGAGGACAACATAATAAAATCTGTTCGAAAATTTTCTTTTTAAACGATAAAATTGGCGGTTGTAGAAGATAAAAAGGAAAATATCCAAGTGCGGTTTTTTTTTTTTTTTTTTTTTTTTTTTTTTTTTTTTTTTTGCTTAGTGTATATATACAGTCGGTAACAAAAGTCTCCGAACACTAGCAAAAGTTCCTATATAAAAAAGGTACACTTAATACAGTTTTCTTAAATAAATCCTTGTCGAATACTGTTCTTAATCAATCTAAAAACAGGATTCGGCGAGGATTTATTTAACAAAACTGTATTAAGTGTACTTTTTTTCTATAGGAATTTTTGCTAGTGTTCGGAGACTTTTGTTACTGACTGCATATATATATATATATATATATATTTTCTGATAGCTAGTAGTTTAAAATTTTATAGTGCAAGCAGAGAATTGTTTGCTATATATATAGATTTATGACGATTTTATATATGACTGAAATATATTATAACCATTTTAACTAATTTTTTTAGGATTTTCTTAACCTAGGGTTGCAATTTTTTTAAGTTTGCCCTAGGTTTGCCTTAGGTTTGCCTTTTAAGTAACTTAGTTTTATGCTTTGAATATTATTTGTTGGTTTTATTGGGGAGGCTCCGAAAGAAATAAAAGAATTTTCTGAATACCAGTCTTCAAACGGAGAAGTACTAAAAATGTTATAAAGGGCTACAAATTTGTGTATAAGGACAGGGAAAGAAGTCAAATATATTGCAGTCTGTAGGTGAAATATTTAAAATTGCATATTAATACCTTTATACTGCACTAAACATAAATAAGTCCTCTTTTAAGACGAAAAAAAGCACGTCTTCTATATAAACCTACCCTATAAGCAGCAATAATTTTTCTACCCTGTAAACAACAATAATATTTCAACCGTATATACAGCAATAATATTCACGCAAATGTGTTTAACATATGCTGTCTTTTTTTTTTTTTTTTTTTTTTTCCCTTTAATTGGCCAACTTTTGGTACTCCACATAACACATGTACAACAGACAGACAATGTACAAGGCTACTTAAAAACAATCAAAAGAATTTTTTGCTTTCTATTTGACTTATCTGATAGGCATGCCTTTTTAAATTATTTTATACACATCGCTGCCGAAGTTTACATATATGCACTTTTTTCACTTATCAAAAGTTCGATTATTTTGATACCCTTAAGAAATACTGCTAATCATGAAAAGTAGATAGAAAAAAACTGTAAATACCCAAATTTAACATAAAATTTCTTTATTTTTAGGAATATTTTTCTTTGTACCCTACCTTTAAATATGCAATGCCTTCTAAATCAGGACATTAAGAAAAAAAAAAAAAAAAAAGGTCATATTTAAATGAAGAAAAAAAAATATTTTAGCGACATGCAGGTGCAACTTACATGTTATATTTAATAACATTGTATTCAATATTTATATTCTTAATTTACAGTTTTTGTTAGTAAACTTTCTAAAATTATGTAATTATCTTAACGTAATTTTCAACTTGAATACAATATTTAATATTTATGTTTCCTAATTCGGTTAGAAACATCCAATTTATATGAAAGGGCAACAACATAATATTCTTAACTTGCAATATTTAATGTAAATAATTTTTCTTATTCTCCTATTATGCTTTAAAAAAATTCTTTTGCAATGACTACATTTTATTAAAACATTCGCCTGGATTTTAAGCTTTTTACTCAAAAATATGTATAAAATGAAATGAAAATATCAGCGTTATGTGTAAAATGTTCAAAAAGAAACCAGTTTGAAAAAAAAAAAAATAGTCAGTTCACATTTATAAAATGCTAATAATTATATAGCCTTACTGAAAAATAGACGTAATTTAACGTAAAATTTACTGAAAATATAACATCAAAATACCACATTTTGAAAATTATGTTTAGAAACCTTTTACCTTTTTAGTTTGTCTAATGGCGTGCTTAAATTACGAAAATTGAAAAAAGAGAAGATTGTTTACAAATTTCTATACAAATAACATATTTCTTCTGCACATTATGACCATATTGTGTTAATTTAGAAAAGATTTTTTTTTTTTTTGTTTTTGGTATATATTCCATTGAAAATAAATTGTTTGAAAACGGGTAACAACAATTAGTTAGCTTCAGGTATTTTTAAAAATTTTAAAAATAAATACTAGATAAATTTAAGTAAAATATAAATATGTTTAGAGAAAACAGCCTTTCATTTATAAAATTGTATATTAAAGAAAAAATAGAAATTTAAATACTGTACATATTAAGAAAAAAATATTAGGTTTTTAATGCATAAATAAATTAATTTTTTTTTAAATTTTACTCATATTTTACGAATGAACATTTATTTAATTATACAGACATAATGAGAATAATTATGTCTTAATATACCTTTAATAGAATGCTTTAAAGAGTACATAAAATTTATAAAAAGAATGTTGGTTGAATTTGTTTTCATAATACATGAAGTTGTTAATGTAAAAATTTAATAAACAAAAAGTTTGTTACAAGACAGTAGTGAGATGCAGCATTCTTATTGACTTAAATTTTAACTGGAAAGCTCATAGATTTAGGAGAGTTCAGTGTCAGACTTCAATGACATCTTATATATATAATTTCATATTAAGATTTGAACTCATTGGTGATTACTGGATTATTTAACTAAATAAAAGATTTCAGATGAAGAAGATTTGTGAAGGTGTTTGAAAGTACCGAATTTTGTTCAGATTAAAATAAATTAGAAGGAGAAGATTGTAAAATTGCCATACAGGTAAAAAAGAGTAAATTTATGAAAATTTTTGTGAGTTTTAAATAAAATGTATAATAATAAATTTAGTAAATCTACAGAATTTTGGATACTTTAAGCAGGTTGATTATTTTTGTGAATGAAAGATATTTTTGAATCATCGATGAAATGAGACAAGATCTAAATAGATTTGATCACCACAATTTTTAGTTTCTTAAGTTAAAACAATTAAAGTACTATGCGACCATATAAAGGATATTCTAATCTTTCGTTTTGTAAAAAGTAAATTTCTATAGGCGAAATAATGTTAAAATATATACATAGGGGAGCGTGGGGCTAGTTGTCACAGGTGTAAGAAGTAACACGCAATTTACGAAATAGTTTGTAAAATTTGTGATTAAATATTTTTATAAACATAATTCTTGTGACGTGCTTTATAATACAAGCACAATCGGTGCTCCACAAAAATGGTTAATTAGAGGTTCTGTACGCGTGCTTTATTCGTAAATTTTGATTAAATGTATGTTAATTTATACTTTAGCGAAAAGTTTATAGCTATTTATTTAGTCTGTGTGTTGAGTTAAAAAATGCATGTTTAATTTTTCGTATAAATCATTTTATTTTTTTTTAAATGAACAAAATATCAAAAATCGTACGATGGGGCAAGTTGAAACAAAATTTTGGAGCAAGTTGTAACATGTTAGAGGAGTGGCTTGTGGAGATGCCTACAGCCAGAGCTCGAAGTCTCCGCCCATTTTCAGGTAACTTTCAGAAATGAAGAATTCTTGCCTTCTTTGCCAATACTATATTTATACAGATATATTTCCTGTGTTTTTATATTATAGTGCCGAGATTATATAACCACGAATTAGAATCACGATTTAATAATGAATTAGAGAATATTGCATAAAAATAGTGGTAGAAAAAAAGCAGAAACTGCTCATGAATGAGAGTGTCCTGAAAAAAGGGTGGAGAATTCGAGCTCTGCTAAACGCTCTTTGTGGCATAAGAATGGGTATAATCTGAATTTGCAAAATGTGTGCACACATCAAATGCATGAGAGGGAACAAAGTATCATTTGCTTGAATTAAGTTAAACTTTGACTAAGATTGACTTCTATGTTGATTTTATCTTTAATTTTTTTCTTTATTTTACTGTAATTCATTTGATATAATTCATTGTTACTATACCAAGAAGGTTATAATTTAATATTAGCTATTAATTGCATTGTTTATTAAATTAATAAATGATTGATAACAAAAAACATTTTGAAATATTGTCATTTTTATTGTTAGGGTTCCCTTTGTATCCGTTACAATTTGCCCTACGCGTGTTACAAATTGCCCCAAATCCGGGGCAAATTGTAACAGGCAAATAATTTTGAAAAGATATTTTTTTGTGCTAAAATTAGCAAAATTAACGAAAGTTCTTTTTATGAATATGATAGATGAATATGCATGCTATGGAAAATAGCAATTATAAACAGGAAAACGTAAGTACATTTCAAAATATACTTAATTTTCCAAAAACTGTTACAACTCGTCCCACGCTCTCGTATATACTACAGACAATATCAAAATTTTAATAATATTTACATTTTATTGCCTTACTAAATTTTTACCCATTTACATTTAACATACATAATTACTATGAATGGCGTAACCAAAATCATGATAGGCAAATTCTCTTAAACAAACACTTAAAACATCAAACATTTTTACATATAAATATACATTCTTTTAAATAAATAGGTTTACTTTAATCTGAGAAATTAAACAATAAATAGCTCTATTCTTTTATAATACACTTTTTTAAAAAATTTTTTAGTATGTCTAAAACACAGAAATTCGATAGCATTTTGAAACATAGAAAAAGTCTTAAAAAATCTTTTTCGGTAAAATAAAGTTTTACAGTAATTTTAGATTCAGCTTTATGTAAAATAATAATAATAATAATAATAATAATAATAATAATAATAATAAATAAAAAATATTTCAAAGAAATTAGAAAAAAGCACATTTCTAAGATACCTTTAATGAAAATCTTTTTTAGAGTGTTTTAAATATATTCTGGCTCCAAGAAATGTTAAAATTACAGCATTCAAAGTGCATTTGAAAATATTTAAGACTTCTAGATATTTTATAATGATAAGCTCCTCTTTTAAAATAATGAGAGAGGATTCAATTTCTGCTTAACTGAAAAAAAAAAAGAAAAAAGAATAAATCAGAGACAGTATAAAAAAGAAAAACGGTCTTTGGAATTATATTTCCTAAGTTCCTTCCTCTACAGCTACAGATTTTATCCTTTTTTCATATTTTTAAGAGAATTCAACATTTTTGCATGATATTTTTACAGACAGAGATTTATTTTTTTGTGCAATTTTTGACAATGTAGTTAAAAATACTCGATGCGTTACATATCGATTATACTATATATCACATTATGCTGTTATTCTGTTGTATAATTACATCTTGTTATTTTTTTCGTTCAATAAAATTAATTATGCTAAAAAAAAGCACAGGGAAAGGTCAACTGGCTTTTTCTATACTGTTCAGATTAGTAAAACAAATATTTTTACTATATTTAGAGTTTAATATACTTCTTTCACTTTCTTGCTTAAAGAATTTTATTTGAGGAGTTTCAATAACGTAGTAAACTCTTTTTAAACGTAAAAAAAAAAAAAAAAATCACTTTATATCAAAACATAGTAAAATATAGCTATGCTTTAAGGACATATTCTTATTACAATACCAGGATTTTTTTTTCAAACTTTTCAAATTTGTTTCATTTTTAGATAAATTTTAAAAGCATTTATCTAAATACAGCATTTATCTACTTAACATTAAGATATTAAGCATTCCATTAATTATTATAAAGTTACTTTACAAAGTTCGAAATTAAACGCTATAATACATCGAAGTGATTAAAAGGTCAAGCATAAACATATTAACATTAAAATATCAGTATGATAAAGTTTCCTCTATAATTGAAAACTGAATTATCTATCCATATGTTAAATTTAGTTAAATTTTAATTCGTATCTCATTCCTTAATTTTTATGTTGCGGAAAAATATTTATTTCAACATAGTACTATGTGATTACATATTATTCACATTTAATTCATGACATTATTTTAAATAAGGAATAAGTATAAGAGAAAAATAATACTATAGAAGAAAAATAGATAAAAAAAGATAAAAGACTAGGAAACAGAACAAATCTTTATAGCTCCCATAAATAATAATAATAATAAAAAAGAAAGAAAGAAAAAATGTTTTTTTAATAAGATATTAATTTCATTTATTTTAAATTAGAGTTTTTTAATTTAGCAATAATAATGAAGTGTTTGTAATTACATCTTTAATATTTTATTCAATTAAAAGAAAGTTATTCGTTTGATTTTAAATTTCATATTGTACATATGTAGATTCGCATATGTCAGCACTACGATTTTCTATAAATTTGAATGAAGAAGATAATGTTTATACTATAACTTATTACAGAGCTATTTACAGAGCCTTTTACTAATTTCTAGAATGACTATTAATCTCAATATTAAGTTCTGCGCTCCAAATATTTGTCGTACGCTGGTATGTCCTGGTCAAGAAATAATTCATAAAAAATAGACTTTATTCAGTTTCGTATTTTACGTATATTTATTCTTAATACTTTTTTCAGCATTACAGAAGAAAAGAATAAGCTCGCGTACATCTTAATTATGACATAGACCGTATTTTTTAAGTTTAGGTATTAAAATTATTTTCTGTATTTAATGTATTAAATCTTCTTTAGATGATACCAGCAGGCTACGCACGATTCGCTGATCATTATTTTTAAACGAATCACCATAGTTAATGAGTACTCAAAATTGCAATAATTTTTATCATGTGAAAAAAAAGAGAGAGAGAGAGAAAATTCTAATTGGAAAATATGTCACACCGAGTCCCCACTGCCTTCGGCAGCGCAGGCCATTGTGGGCTGCTCGCGCGCATTTATGTTCGACACTCTTAATGAATCACTATATTATCGTAAGGGAAAAACATAAATATAAAATACAAAAAAAAAAAAAAAAAAAAAAAAAAAATATTTTTCCATCAGAGAATAATTGGTCCAGGTCCCCACTGTCTGCAGCAGCGTATACAGACGCGAACGGCGCACATGTTCCTTCACCTGCCGTTCCCGCCCCTCCTAATTATTTTAGACTTTAAAAAATACTCACAATCGTTCTCTCGGGCTTTTAAACCTAATAATACTAATTTCCAACATTCTATCTGAATTTCTTTATTTTTACCCCTGCGCCCGCCCCTCGTAATAATTATGTACTTTCGAAAATATCCGCAATCGATTTATCGGGCCCCTAAACCTAACAACACTAATTTTCAGAGCTCTAACACTTATTTATATATTTTTGTCCCTTCACCCCCCCCCCTTCCCGTCTATCCTAATAACTTTACAAATCCGAAAACATCCGCAATCGATTTGTAAGTATCAAAAACCTCCATGTACCAATTTTGAACGACTTAACTCTATTTTTATTTCTTTTTTGCCCCTCCGCCCCTCCCCCTTTCTCACCCCTCCTAATAACATTACAAATTCAAAAATATCCGCAATCGATTTGTAGGTATCAAAAACCTCTATGTACTAATTTTGAACGATCTACCTCTATTTTTATTTATTTTTTGCCCCTCCGCCCTCCCCCCTTTTCTGACTCTCCTAATAACTTCACACTTTCGAAAATATCCTCATTCTACATGCAGGTCTCTAAACCCTGTCTGTATCATTGTTGAACTGTCTAATTCTTTTTCAATTTTTTTTTTCCCTTGCTTCATTTTTTATGTGCTATGAGGCGTAATCTAATTTTGTTCTTTAACATTGTAACTGCTTATCCCTAGGTTAGAGACAATGTGATTGTAGCAGATTCATACTATTGCATCGAAAGCGACTTTTTCTAATCATCTATTTTCCAATGATCAAATTCCCTATTTAAATAAAATGCTCTACATATTTAATCACGAAATATGTGTAAATGTTAAATATGTCCTAAAAATAGACAACTATTTAAGATTTTTTTTTTTTTAAAATGAATAGTCAGAGGGTTAAGAATCATAGGTTGTATAATGACGTTATTTGGAAAGAAACTGACTACTACAAACATACTGGAAATGTAGAAAATATCAAGTTTTATAACTACTGTTTACTGTATTTAAACAAAAAAATTCAAACTTTACTCCATTCCATAACACTGAAGAAAAATTCTGTAACTGACATCTAGAATCTGCATTGTGGCTCAAGAAAAATAGTTCCATGTCATACTTATAAATTGTAGTCCCCTTTAAAAGCGAGTTCTAGAAACCGCTGTTAGAACTCTAGTGCGTTTGCTTATATTCTCGAGGGCAAAGTTATTTAAAAATCTCTGCAAATAAATGCAAATGCAAGAGACGGGTTTCAGCAACTATAATCTTAGTTTATTACCCAATTCTAGGAAATCAAGCGAGAGTTTCTCGCAATACTAAAGATTCATAATGTTATTGTTTGACTATCTAGAAATGTGTAGACTAGAAATTCTCGATCATTTCGTCGATTCAGTTTATTGGCGTGCCTTATGCGCATAGCTCGGAAATCTATATTTCTAGTTAAGGGACATAGAAAATGTCCAATTATTCATTCTAGATGAAGGCGGTGTATATATTTTTTTTCTCAGTGAAATATGTATGTGATGTATAGTTAAACATATATTATATCTAGTCTTGACAACTTGTAGGGACTTTTTTATTCGATATTCAGCACTAATTTTTAATTATAATATTTCTCTATTTGTATGTTTATTTAACCCGTTGAGCGCCACGCGAGTTCTTAAGAAAATTCCCGTCAGGCTACGCGCGCTATTTAGAAGCGCATTATGTTTACCGTGTTTCAATGAAATCCATTAAAATCCCTTAATGATGTCCTGTAACAAATAAAAATTAAGTTACATTTTATGTAAATTTTCAGCAATTACTTAAAACAATGTAAATTTTTCAGTTTTATAACACATTTTCCACTGTCAGCTATCGGTGGTTGATGCGGCCTAAACGGAAAGTTCAGTGTCAGCCACCGTTGGCTGACATGGCACTTAACGTGTCTTCAAAATTAATGGTGAACTTTAAATAAAAAATTCCCTACAGAATGGCAACACTGATTATACCTAGCGTAATATGATGTTCAGTTAACAAATTCATTCATGACAGTCCATCGAAAGTCTTTGAGATAGTAATATTAATAACAAAATTATAATACTAAGATAATAATAACAAAACTGAGATAAATGCCGGTAGAGAGATATTTCATTTTTTTAAATAATAGTCAAAAGCTTATAAAGACAATTTCAACGTCATTTATTATAAGAAAGAAAAAAAATACACTTACATTTTCTTATTTACTATATTTGCTATTTTAGAAGAAAAAGAAAATTGTTATTTTCATTTATTTATTTACTATTACTATTATTATTATTATTATATGATCGTTATTGGGTCAATTTAACAGAGATATTGAATAGGACAGCTACTAAAACCAAACTTATTTAATATAGATATATATATTAAGGTTACTTTTATTTACTGTTTATTTTTCTAGAGATACTTTGTCCCATTTTTTTTTTATCTTAATAACTAACATAGACTAGACAATACTAAGACTATATGGGCTAAAATTCAACTAAGTCTTCCATATTTTTAATTTTTATTTTAAGTTTACATAGATTTAGTCTACTAAATGCATAAAAGCGAAAAGAAAGAAAATAAATGTTGTTACTTTAATTTACAACTCAGAAAAAGAAATGAAAAATTTTAACCTATTCATACCAGATCATTCCTTCTTAGTTTTCAAATAGGTTATAATATTAGTTCAAATGCTGAAATTGTATCCACTTTCCCATCATTTAAATTAATATTTTTATCGAACTATACCTGCAAAAATAAAATGACTCACTAATCACGAATTATTATTATTATTTATTTATTTAATAAACTATGCTTTACATATCATTAAACATTAAATGTACTCCAAATAAATTTTATTACTTTCTAATTAATTTTATATTTACAAAAAATTATTTACACTCTAATTATTTTTTCACCGTGAAAAGAAGTATGGTTGAGGATAAATGGGTTTTGTGTTGCACAATGTCTATGGGATGCATTCTGCGATTTACCACTAAAGGAGGTCCGATGACATATCATCACAATTTTGATCATTCATGTAGAATATGTCTCACCCGTTTTAGTAACTCCCAGAGGTATTATTTTTGCGGAACATGGAAGATATTGTAGCCATGTCGAATTTTACAAACACCAGCCACTACTCGCGTACACTGTCTTCTTTGGCCGGCTCAAATGTTGAACTAGCAATTGTTTTATTACGAGCTCGACGCTCTACCAACCAGGTTTCTGCAGCTCCAGAGTATGATAAAATTGTTAAATGGTCTGGCTTAAGTAATAAAAGAATAAAAGAAAGTAATCGCTATTTTCTTCTACAAATCTATACATTTTTTAGTTTTAAAAAATATCATATTTTGTATTATTGTATTGTATTAAGTTACATATACACACACGCGTAAGAAATATTTTCAATCAAATACGCTATCTGTTGTTTTTTTCGGCTTTTTGCATACATTGTAATAGAAAATTGTGCTTGATCACATATCACGTTACTGAAATTTAGTATCTTGTCATCCATCCCCACGTGTTTTTTAGAGATCTGTGGAACATATCTTAAGAAAAAAGCACTTTGTCTGATTTGATTCTAAGAGAAAGCGAATCTAAAAATAACATAATGGATTTATATAATTCAGTTTGTTTCCGTTTGTATTTATCATCTGAATGTTCTGATACAAAATAGAAATTTCTAATGTATTATATATGAGTGGATATAAGGAGGATATTAATACATATTCAAAAAAAAAAAAAAGTAGCACAATACGTTACCCTTATGGTAATTGGAATGCATTTTTTTTCTATAAAAAAGCCTTTTATAATATGAAATTCTTTAAAGAAATCCACAGAGAAAATGTATAGCATAATAGGGAATTTTTATTCAGAATTTTTTTCAGAGAAAAAACAGTTATTCAAGAAATTTCCATACAATGAATATATTCCCTTCTTAATGATTCTAATATAATTTTTTAGGTAAATCTAAAGGAGTTTTAAAGTGTATAAATATGCATACTGAAAAGTACTATTTTAATATTTCTCTTTGAAACTGAAGCGTTAAAGGGAAATTTCAATCCTAGTGCAATCAGTTATCATGACAAAACCAAGTAATGTATATTCTTTATGAGAAAAAAATAAAGCACATTATTTCATGATTTTTAAGTGAGTTTTTTTTTTTTTTTTTAATTTGTGTAAATAAACTGAGAGAAGGAAATCAAGGGAAGGAAAATCACTGCGATCTGGATTCACAATTGAATATTTGTAATCTTAAGTAATACTTGAATGTTTAAAATATAATAATAATTTAAAAAAAAAAAAAAAAAAAAACATGAAAGCGTAGAAAAAGACTTTGAGATTGGAAAAATTCATGACAACTTGTATTGTAATATTATCATATTTAGTATTTCGCGTTTCTTCCTTTCACAAGAATGACGTGTAAAAGACGTTTCGTAAAAAACTTTGCTAAGGTCTCCGAAACAGTACTATATTGTCTTCCATTTGCATAAAGTTCGCGTTAAAACGATCCTTCCACATGTTCTCTATGTGGTTCAGGTCTGGACTTTTGCCCAGAAACTCCATAAAACTAATGGTATTTTCAGATAAGCATGGTATGCACTGTAAAATATATATATATATATAAAAATCCTGATGTATTACTAAAAATTCCTCGCCGTAAAATTGCCAGAAAATATTCGTATGCTATGCGAAAAATACGTTGATAAAAGATGTCTGTAACAAAATATTACAGAGAATATTTGCAGACAAAAGAACTGATGTTATTTTTAATGAATACAATATTAGGTTTAACGTACACAAACATCAAACAGTCTCAATTATATATATTAAAAACAAAAACTATTTTATTTACGAGACAAAACTTAAGTTAAAATATATTTAAAAACAAAATATACATATAAAAATAATTAAAATCTACACGTTTCGAAACCCGTCCGGATTTCCTCATCTGTATCAATTACAACATAATATGCAAGCATTACATAAATACTCAAGGAATTTAAAGAAGTACCGAATATTGAGGAGCTAGTGCGCATGCTTTATTGACAGTATAGAGATGCCTGGCAATGTGCCAGCTCTCAAGAAAAATACGTGATTTATAATTATCAAAACCAGAATTTAGAACTTTTATATTATCGAAGTCAGGAATATGATCGTTTTCTATTGAATGGATTACAATTTTAGAATTTTGGTTGCAAGTTTTAAAAGATCGTCTGTGCTCCTGTAGTCTAATTTTTGTTGTACGGCCAGTTTCACCTATATAAACCTATTTACAATTTTTACAAGGAATTAAATATATTACGCCAGTTAAATCCAGAGAAGGGGTTATGGGTTTAAAGTTAAAAAGAATTTTCTTTAAAATAAAAATGTAAAAAAAAAAAATATTCGTTAAAAGTATAACAATCTTTTTAACTTTCAACCCATAACCCCTTCTCTGGATCTAACTGGCGAAATATATTTAATTCCTTGTAAAAATTGTAAATATGTTTATATAGGTGAAACAGGCCGTACAGCAAAAATTAGACTACACGAGCACAGACGATCTTTTAAAACTTGCAACCAAAATTCTAAAATTGTAATCCATTCAATAGAAACCGATCATATTCCTGACTTCGATAATACAAAAGTTCTAAATTCTGGTTTGTATAATTATAAATCACGTATTTTCCTTAAAAGCTGGCACACTGCCAGGCATCTCCACACTATCAATGAAGCATGCGCACTAGCTCCTCAATATTCGGTACTTCTTTAAATTCCTTGGGTATTTATGTAATGCCCAAGTATATTATGTTGTAATTGATACTGATGAGGAAACCCGGACGGGTTTCGAAACGTCTAGGTTTTAATTATTTTTATATGTATATTTTGTTTTTAAATGTATTTTAACTTAAGTTTTGTCTTGTAAATAAAATAGTTTTTGTTTTTAACAATATTAGTTTCATCTCGAGCATTTAATTCTTCCCAAATTATAACTCAGTCACCACTCTGCACTTGGTTCGAAAAGAAAACTCAGGATCTTGCTTTGCGTCATGCCAGTACTTTCTTAAAGTCTCTTAGGTTCAACCAGGTTATGTCTTTATCCGTTATTTTTATTTATTTATTTATTTTTGCTACAAGTGGGTTTTTAAAACACGTGGTGTTTCCAATTTTATCCTTGACTCAATATATCGTTTCTCAAGATTAGGTTTTCTTTTGTATTTTGAATATTTCATGTGTCTCATCCAACATAGGATTTGTTCGAATAGTTCTAGAAGTAACTGGAAGATTAAAGGCTGTGTTTATTGCTATAGAGTGTGCATGTCCTTTATCAGCCATCCGCATAACGTACATTTTTATTTTGGCTGACAGTTTTGATGGCCGTCCACCCCTATTCTTTGCACCATATTTGTATGAATTGGAGGAAAATATATGAAAAATTTTTGATTGGTTAATTTTGCCAGCCATTTGTCTTTCACTTGTTCCTTTCTGATGATATGCCCCGCTTTTCCCTTTTTCAATATCAGCCAAATCTTTTCCGCTCCCTATACTCCCAATTGTTTCATTAGACAAACTAATCTCTAGGTAACCTTCCTACACTTCATCAGAACTGTCTCGGACTGGTGTACGTTAAATCCCTCATGGTTGCAAAGTCCTCCAAGTTTCCCTTAAAATTATACCTCTAGGGATCATAGACCAAGAGATTACTCGGCCCTAATCTAGATCAAATTTTAAGCTCTTATTTGCTGGTACTGCTATCTTTCGCTATTTTGTCGAGCTAAGTCGTACTTTAACCACTTGTGGTGCTCTTCTAATAAACGGAAGGCGCCTCATCTCGCTTAAATTCGGATAGTTTCACTACTGAGAATTGGAGTTTCCGTGTAGCATGGCCCACCAGCGGCCGAGCGGTTCTGCGCTCAAAGCTGGTAGATGGGAGGTGCCGGGTTCAATCCCAGGTCGCGCTTATCGACCTAGCCGTTCTGAGTTTTCCGTGGTTTCCTCCGAAACTTGCGTAAATACGGGCTAGGACCCCTTAGAAAGACCCCCACGGAGGGCATTCCCCCTCTAGGCCTAGGACACATCAGGAGTCAATCGGCCTTAAATCCTACAACCAACCAACCAACCGTGTAGCAAAATGAACAGCAACAAAAGCAACACAATTCTCTTGCCCAAAATTATTGAATTCTGACCTCATCTCATTATGCGAACATCGCTTTTAATTAGTCTCAAAGTTTTTTTCTTTTCATTAAATTGCACGCTTTTCCTTATAACTCATTAAAATTATGTAAAAATCCATATTCATTATTCAATCTCTAACTTCATTTTAATTTAATTCAATTAATTAATTTTTTTTTTATTATTATTTATTTATTTTTGTAAATGTTTAAATATAATTCACACATACACACACACACACACAAAAGTCCCATTTTAATGGATAACAAGAAAATCGATGGCGGGAGGGTGTCGAAAAGCCCAGCACTGTACCAATACGAATGATTTTACCATAAACGTGCTCGAGTGATATGGTATAGGTGTTAAGGTCGATTCACAACATAAGGGTCCTAAGATAGGGTATAGTGCCTTCCTTCGGGGTCTTTCTATCATAAATAAACCCATAACTACAATTAAATTCAAATGTCGTAAAAAAACTCGGAAATTTCCTTGCGGCTAGACGAATTTGTACGACATGGGTTCAAACCTGGCATCTCTCGTTTTCTACATTCGATAACTTAACGTCTCAGCCATCGGCTAACATAAATTGATTTTCAAAAGTTCATGAGTTAGGGAAAAAAAGAAAAAGAAAAGAAAAGAAACCTGAGTTTAAATAATACATTGAAAGAAATGTTAAACTTCCTTCTTGAATAGACTTTTATTTAAGTACTTTGTTTTTCTACCTTCACTAAATTCAAATTAGAGATATTTTTGGGAAAGGCTTCTCTGGTTTCCGAAGTATGTATAAATTAATTATTAAAATATTTATATCAAAATGCTTTTGAAATTGCAAAACAAATCTAAAATCTAAACTATAACATTATAATTTAATTTAAGTTCAGTTTTACTTAAAATTTTGCAGTTTAACTACTGAAAATAAAACTATACTTTTATTATATTTCCATTTTTTTTCTTATTATTAGATTACTTAAATAATCATATTAGCATAAAATTAAGTAAAATTTTAAAAAAATCCTTCCCCCTAAAACATATAGCATCTCAATTCCATTAATTTTCGTTTACTTCCTCCGTAAATATAACCAGAATTACCGTTTAGGTGATTTGGAAGGACTACTTGCACACGATTTAAGTTCTTTTATTTCACCTTAGGGTATTTAAAGTAGTTTGCGTCCAATCTTGTAAAAGCTTTTAATTTCTTAATGTTCACGGTTCAAGCTTTAGTTGATTTAATATTTCCTCATATATTACAAAAGACGTCATCCTAAAATTACGTCACTTTCCTCCAACTAACATTTAAAGAAACGCAATAGCACATTAATAAACGGGGCAGATTAATTGAGGGCTTTTCCGGCGAGTGTTGTAATTCTCTGTTTAATTCACAAAACTTTTCCATCGAAGAAATAAATGACTACGAATTTCTGAAATTAAAATTTTTGTTTTTAATCGCAATTTTCAAAAAGTGAATAATTACTAAAATTATGACGAAATTTTCTTCGCTTCAGAAACATATATAGTTTTATCCACTAATATTCATTTTTCTTAATAGATTGTTAAATTTATCTAAAAATGAACGCGGAAATAGATAAATGTTGGTTCTATGTAATTTTGATAATGGGAGTCTCAAGGTCTTGTTATGATATTACGTAATTTTAAGAAATATTAAAAGTTAATTCAGTGTCACGTTACGATATAGAAACTTTAGAGTAACGTGATCGTTCTTTGTAATAATTAAGGAATTGTTTCATGGACTAGTAAACTTTGAAAACCTATTGACCAAGTTTCTAGACGTCTAGAAGTTTCTAAAACAAAGGATATGCGTAAACAATTTTAAAATAAAACTTTTCAGAATATTTATTCATATTGCGTAGTCTTTATGTGCTATATTTAGTGTTACATGAGCAACCACTGAGATAAAAAATACTTTTAAAAAATGTTATAATTTTGTTTAATTCTAAACCACAGAAAGTTTAGCATTTTGTTTAATATAGCCTTAATATGGAAAAAAATTTAAACTGGAAGCGGAAAATTGCATAATTAGATGAGAAGAAAAAAAAATAGTTTATTCTTAAAAAAAAGAAACAAAAAATAGATTATGCTGAACAAAGGGTTCATAGAGTAATTTTAAATATAATATTCACTTGATTATTTAAAAGTTTATTAAGTTAAATAACTAACATAACTTTATTTAAAAAATTATTTCAGTTAATCTATTTTTATAAAAGTCACGGCAATCAAATGCAATACATTTATATTTAACATTTTAAATTGATTATTCCAAAATTTTTCTCTACATTTCAGATATTCATTAAAATGCCTTTTTTTTTTTTTTTTTTTTTTATTGAAACATTATAAAAGTTTTAAGCGACATCAAAAGCAAATTATCAACGTATATATTCTACACTAACACACTATTCTAAACTACTCTACTCTAAAAACTCACATTAAGGTTAAATATCATCCTACAGTAAAAAAATGTTATTCAACTAAAGAAACTGAGAGTTTCTTGTTTAATACTTTCAACGAATGCTGTAAATATTTTATGACTTCGATTTGTTTGCTTGACTGTTTGCGCAGTAATTTTGTAAATATTTTTGAAATACCTTAAAACTGATATATGATATTATAGTTCGCTAAAATACAGTTGCTATTAAAAATGACATAAATAGTACTAATGGTTTGTTTCTGAAGATTCATAAAACTATACGAATACATTAGTACAGTTTACATTAGACCATTACAAAAGTTCGAATACATTAGAACAGTTCGAGCAGTTCGAATTCATAAAACACTTCGATGACATTACAGGTTATGAGGTATTTTTCTTTTTAAGTACATTGCAATATCTTTATACTGCGGTAAATATAATGAAATTAACATAAATTATTCCAATACATAAAAAAATGATTTTTGTAAAATACTTTATAATTAGCTATAATTAATGTTTTACAAAACCACAAATTGAACTTAGATATGTTATTGGATATAAAGTGTAAATTTCTTTAAGTGAATTTTCAGCTGTGTTATGTAATTTTAATATTTTTCAAGAAAGTTAAAAAGTCTTTATAACTTTGTGTCGCCCATTTGTCTCTCCGAGTTTTCTTTTAAATAAATATCTTTGGAATTCTTTGAAAGTGATATAAGTTATTCAGCTTTTTCTTCTTTACTATAGAGTGTTACCTACTGAAAATTATACATGCAGCAAAATTAGTTTATGTGCAGGGACCAACAAAAAAATTCGGATGTATTAAGCACATTTCAACATTTTTATACGATGTAAATATAAAGAAAAAACCTATATATATATATATATATATTATAGAATATAACCTATTAAAAATGGTATAATTAAATTAATAATTTATTTAGAGGACCTCACAATAATTTTAAACAGAATAATTAAAACAGAAATATATTGTTATTGTAATTAAATTCACAGTAATCAGAAGGAGTTTTTTTTTTTTCTTTTTTTTTTTTTTTTTTATGTTTTAAATTTCTATATAAAATGCCGCATTTTAGTCTAAACTAATTGCAAAAGAGTAAGATGCAAATACATTTATCTATAAAAGAGCTTTCAGAAACTTTTCAAACAATGACCATGTATCTTGACAATGAGGAACACACGCATTTGTAGTAAATCTTTTAACCAGAAGAAAAAAAAATTGGCATTTATTCGGCCCTAATCTTTATGCCGTGCAAAAACATCTGTTATTTGCTACATATCTTACAGCATGGTGTACGCTTACAGCCAGTTTTAGTCTGTGTCCCTACATCTATGAGGTAGCCACATCGAATGGGTTCGAACTTCCCTGCTGAACGCGTAACCTTGCATCTTTGCATCTTTTTCGAAATGTATAGCTGCCAGATCGCCAATCTAGACACTAAATCTTCTAGACTTCTGGCTTGGCGTTTTTGTCAAAAATAATGTACTTCGTGGCCGTGTGAACTATGAAGCGAAGTCTAATTCGCCATTTCACTCTCGTTTCTATCAATATATGTTTCATGTGGCATGGCTGTAGATTACGGGATATAACAATTTCAACTCGTTGTTGACAGGCTAGGTAGCTCATTAAAATAGAAATACGAATGTTTATTTATTTATAAAAAATGTTTCTGTTAACCTTTGATTTTTGTACTCCTTTCTTTTGATTTAATACAACACCGTCAGTGTGCATAATTTAAAACTTTTTTTTTTATTATCATTATTATTTTTATTATTTTTTAGATAAACATCAACCATTTGATCTATCTAACACACATGTGAAGTGTATCATTCAGATCTTAACAGTAGAATCGTAACTATCTGCTTCTAATAACCGTCAGCAGTTTGTCTTTAGAATATCTTAGTGTTATGCTTTTTTTCTCAGAAATGCACTGTCATATGCAGTACTTACACTGCAAATAAAAGGGTCTTAAAGTAAGACATAAAAACAACTGAAACGGCATTTAAGACACGTAAATGTCTTAAAATGTACCTTAGACGTTATATATATTTTAATTTAAGACAGAAATATGTCTGAAATATCAATTCAGACACAAAAATGTCTGAAACACGTAAACACGCGAATTTTCAGACAGCAAAACGCGTTTGAATTTTCAGACACTTGAGAAATTCAGACACTTGCATTACTTAGAAATTTTTTCGTATGGAATCTACTTTAAGAAAATATGCTTATCCTCCTTCTTTCCACATTCAATAAATATATTATTATTTTATATAGTAAGCAGTTAAACTATTTAAATTATGGTAGCTTTATGAAATTATATTTTTATGGATACTCTAGGGATGTGAATGATATTTGCATGCTATTATCTTTAACACAATTCTTAAACAACCTATTTAGACACAACGATTATTTTGTTAAAAAAAAAAAAAAATCTTTGTCTTTAAAGCTTTCTTATATTAAAAGAAAAAGTGTGAAGACAAGTAATTTGTAGAGAAGAAAGCGAATTTATAAGTGAACAATCATGAATAATTTGGGCATATATTTTTTTCTTTCTGTCTTATTATTATTCATTTAAAAACTTTTTTCTTTCAGAAATTCACCTACATCTAAATGTAAAACTACAAATTTTCCTGTATTCATGATCACAGTTCGTTTTCAATTAAATACCACTTTAAGGAAAGAAATCGTTATCATCTAGGGATGAAAACTTCACATACTTGTTATGCATTATTAAAAGATTCTGGTCCTATAAATATGAAATTTAAGATAATAATATTTATTAAGTTTAAGATACCATACTATCAATAGTTTTATGGCAAAAAAATTAGAAGTAAAACATAACACTGCGATTTGTTTCACGAAGATTGCAGCATATTATATCATAAAAACATATAATGCTGTATTCGACGATAGCGTGATTGGTAAACGCTTCACTCCGAAGATGCTTGGCTCGAGGTTTCGGTTTACTTAAACAGTATGAGTTCGAATCCCAACGCCGGAAAATGTCTTTTTTTTTTCTTTCTTTCCTTTTTTATATAAATATTTCATTAATGCTCTAAACAATTCTAAAATACATTTTTAACAGAAAAACGTAATCGCACGCCATATTTATTTATTTATATATTTATTAAAAAGCGTTAAAAACGGTAGTATTTTTAAGCCTAACATGGCGGTGTTTTTAAGCCTAAAACATGGCGACGTTTTAAGACACTTGCAATATCTTAATTTCTGATGCAAAAAGGTGTCTTAAAAAGTAAGACATTTTTTTTTCGCTTAAAAAATGACCATCCATTTAAGACACTTTTTTAACTGAATTTAAGACATTTACGTTTACAGTGAATAGATGTGTGAACTTGTATACATTTATCCACCATTTTATATTTTTCGACTTTAAATCATGATTTAGTATTTTTTTTTTCTTCTTTTTTTTTTTCTTAATTACTAAATTTTTATTCCCGGCGTGAACTTTTGTTATTATTATTATTATCTTTTTTCGCAGTTTTTTTTATAATACAACAAATAAAAATTGTTTAAAAGTGATTTTCTCTCAAATGTCACATATATATTTTTTTTAATTCAGTACTAATTTTCATTAAAATGCTAAATAAAAAATTAGCTACAAGTTATTAAATATTAATGCATTATAAAAGTAATTTAAATACTTCAAAATAAAGTCCTACGTTTCACCAGCAAAACAGTCTCAATTTCGCTGCAACCAATATCTTTAGAAATTTGATAAGCTAAATTTCAGAATTTTAGTGGCGCTTACTTCTAAAATGGAACAACTTATGCGGTGAAGTATGGCGCTCGAAATTTAACCTCCAAAATTCTTAAACAAACACGTATAAAGACTATTCTTTACTTCAGAATAATCGCACATTTTCATATGATGGAAATGTATAATTTCTTAATTACATTTATACTTTTTGGAATTTGTACAGTCATCTTATAGGAGCAGGTGCTATAAAAATACTTTTAAAAAAGTTAGTACAAATGCTTTTTAAATGTGTAAGTTAATCGAAATTGTAAAGAAGTCTATTACAGTCTTTAGGATATGTAGGTGCTAAAGCTGATTGACTATATGCGGGTCCTAGGATTAGGTGGGGTGCCCTAGTGGGGGGTCATTCTAAGGGGTCCAAACCCATATTTACGCGCGTTTCGAAGAAAACCGCAGTAAACTCTGAACGGTTAAGTGAACGAACGTGGCCTGGGTTCGAACCCACACCTAACGTCTACCAAGTTCGAGAGCAGAACCCCACAACCACTTGGTGAGGCCAGCTTACTAGGGAAATAGTATTTTAAAGCGATGTAATTTGATATGTTACGCAGACAGTATATAAAATCTAAACTTTGTAAACAACAACAAAAAAAATCCTCAAAATACCTAAATAAACCATATCTACCGTAATAAAGACGTGTATCATTAGTTAAGTTTGCAAAATTATATAGTACATCAAACAAAGTATTTTATGTCATAATATATAATAAAACGTAAGAGTATTCCCACTAATGAAACTTGATTTATAGATAGAGAATAAATCATTGTATGAGCAGACTTTAGTGCATGTTGACGCAAGAATATTTTCTTAGATTTAGTTAAAAATGGAATTGTGAACTTCAACTAAAACCAACTTCACTTAAATTAATTAAAATCATTATGAAACTTTACGAAAAAGGGTAGAATTTATTTTGACATATATTTTAAGAAAATTAAATTAAATATTATTCTTAATATTAATTGTTAATGCGCGTGCGATATAAAGACTTGTATTTTTCCTGTTCCAGACTCAGTATATATATAATGAAGATAATTTTAATTACGTTTTCCAGTTCTTTAATGTAATCACCTGTAAAATTAATAAGATTTTAGAATATATAAAAGTATTTTAATATTTTGATCTAGATTGTTTGATTCGTTTATTTAATCATTTAAGACTATAATAATACTATTTTAATTGTACAATTTAGTGTTTTCATAAGAAATCTTTAAACTTGCTTAACTTATTTGCTAATCTTACATTATCCCATTCCCCCTTCCTCTACAAAAATATACTAATTTAATAAAAGATAAAAGCGAATTTCCGAATTAATATATTTATCTGAAAAATATTCTGATATTGTAATAGATAGTCAAAATATGAAGAAAATTTTTTTGAAAAAGTATTTTCTTATTAAATCATTCAAACATATTCTCTTTTATTTTGATTGCAAAATAAATGCATATTATTGAACTTTGTCCAAAACCTAATGAATAACAATATCATTTTTTCGTTTATTTTATTTTATTTTGAAAACTTATAATCAATCGATGCTAACATGCGTTCAAAAAAAATAAAGTATAGCATCTCTATGTCTAAAAGGTAATAATTTTAATTCAGTCAATCTGTATATTTACCTGAAAATTGACGAAAAAAAAATATATATATATATATATATATATATATATATATATATATATATATATATATATATATCGTAAGTTTTTCTTTAGTTATTTTTGTTACTTATTTTCATCTTTTATGACTGAAAACATATATTATAATTTCTTATATGCATACATATATATATTGTCTCGTTTATTATAACTTTGAGTTGCATCTTTTTCAATAAAAATTTTTTAAGCAAATTTTGATTTATTATGTGTAGTGATGAGTTTATTTTGATCTACGATTTTAAATGGTTTTGGATTATCATTTTTAGTGAATTGTTTTATTTTGATCTTCGTTTTTTCTGGTTTTACTATGGGTGTTTCGGGCCTGTGAACAAAGAAATTCTTAGCTTTCGCTTTCTTTGTGACAGAAAAACATCCATTTTTTAGCATATTTGCATTCTACATGGCCCTTGAAAACGTTAGAATGCAAATAATGCTTTTCTCTCATTCCAATTTCCAATAATTCATTTCGATATTACTTTATTTCTTTTTTGGTTTGATTTGGGTAGTCTTCGCTTATGATCCGAATAATTGTTTTAATACTGAAATTAAATCATCTTTAAATTTCAAATTTTTGCACTGATAATATTGTATTACTATATATATATACATACGACGAACAGGTCTGTAATATTTAAATTTTATATTATTTAATGACTTGGAGGTATCACCTAATTCTAATCTTAAATTCTTAGAATTAAAGATTTAATGAAGATACTTTTTTACAAAAAAAAAAAAATAAGTGTTAGTTTAAATTCTTATGAAAACAAGGGACGTTTAAAGGAATTATTTTTGTTTTACATTCTGTTGCTTCCTAAATCAAGTACTGCCATGAAATCAATAATCATTTTTATGCATATAGCCTGTTTTAAATGACAAAAAATAATTTTGGAGATGAAAAAGGTATTTTTCATGGGAAAAATAATACAATATATTGCCCAATTTTAAAAGTGATGCATGCTAATTATAAGTTACTTTAAAGCTTCAATGTTTCTACTGAGTGTATTTTGCATGTTTAAGTGAACACATATTTGCGTTGAATTTTTTATACCTCAATGACAACATCAGTTACAAACAAAAGTAATTTAAAACTTGATTTATTCATGAATTTTTGTCATGCGACTGAATTTAAGATTTCGTAATAAATGTAATAATTACTTTATTTCAAAATGAGTACCCAGATTTATGACAAATACTCTGATTAACATTTACTCAAATTTTTAAGAGGATGTGATTAAAACGAATAAGCAAGGAGCATTATAAGTAACTAAATATTTCCTAAACATGGAACCCAAGAACAATAAATTGAAAGTTTAAAATGTTGTGAAATGCTTTAAATAATGTTTTAAAAGCTGTAAAATGATATTATTTAAGATTATTACATAGCATATGAAATTCTATAATGTCTATCTAGATATTTTTAATAGTATCGATTTTGATTATTTTCATCATTCCTTGTCTCCTTAATGACAGCCATTTTGTTTTTATTTGCGTTAGGGACGCTACAGTCGGCAGCATAATTATTGAAGCACACATCCACACTTTTCATATATATATACTTTTTTTTTTTTTCAATTTGATCGCTCATTTTTATCATCAACTTACTTTTTTATAAGCAGTATAAGACTAAGATCATGACTCGACAAATATTTGCTGAATAAAACCCATCTTTTAAGTAGGAATTATTGCTCGTGCTTTAATACTTTTGCTCCCGACTGTATTTTATGACATTTCTTATTAGTAGTATTTTCTACTATATATAAAGAAAAAAAAATATTTATTTAATTTTTAAAGAATGTGAAGATTTTTCTTGTCTGTGCAAATAAAAATATATAATCTTTCATTTATGCTGCATATAACTTTTTAAAATTGTCATATTTATGGGGACATGCCTACAAAAAATAGATGTTGCAATAATAAATTCAAAAGAAAAAAAATATCACACGTATACATATCGTAAAAATCCCAGTACTGGCCTGGGTGGTATCAGATTTAGACTTAGCTTGTAAGGATTTGCCACAAAAGTACTAAAATTTGAAAAACGTTTTCGTTTTAAAGCAAACTAAAATTTAAAAGCAACTGAAATTCTAGATGGACTATGTTTTTCATTGCCGATACAATGATATTTTCTAGCTTTATTAGCTGTCTCTTTTATGAATCAAAGATGTACTTCAATAAAAGTAGAATTATATTGTTAAAACATACAGTGATTTAGATATAAAATATAGAAGAAAACCCCTAATCAAAACTTTTTGAAATAAAATATTATCAATATCACTTATTGAAAGTATACATTTCAACATATCATTTCTCCTCGACAATAAAATTACATATATACATATAAATTACCATCCAATTTTCATTTATATAAAGGTTCACTAATATTAGAAATAATACATGAAATTTAACTGAGAGAATTGTGAATAAAAAAGACCATTAGGAAAATATATCTCAGAATATACTATAGAAATGCTCTCACAAAATAATAATAATAATAATAATAATAATAATAATAATTAGCAGTAAACAAAATTAAATGTTAACAAAAATTAAACATCACTTCTCATCAGTTGGGAAGGAGGAAAATTCTTTCAAAAATAGATGTGGTCCAGTGGTTATAACCAAAAATTTCCTAGTTATCTGCTTACTATATCGCTTAATATCTGCATTGCTTCCTCTTTATTTAAATCAGAGAGAGTAACGAATTAAAAATTCATATTGCAACTCTATTTAAAATATTTGTAGAGTAAAAACACAAGTTACTATTCTGAGGAACAAGAAATTTAAAAACACTTGTGCGATTCCATGGGAGTAATTAAATTAACTTGAAAATGAATTACTCTACGTCTATCAAAAGTATCAAACAATAATTTATCATTCTTAAGATTAATATTAATATCTAAATAAAAATTTCTGTATTTTTCATGGTAACTTTTATTAAATTAAGGTTAGACGGATAATTAATAGCCAAAGATAAGTAATAATTTCATTAAAAAAAAAAAAAAAAAAAGATGATATCACTTATATATATCTAAAGAAACTAAGCTCTTTACCTATTTAAAAATGCCTTTCATATATTCATATACATACAGGTAAACATCTACTAACTAACTACAAACAGGTCCATCTTGAGGAATGCCTTGAATACTCTTGTAAATAATGTTATTATAAGTAATATAATTATTACGCAAGCTATTAAATTATAAAGTTAATACTAATAAATATATATCCCTAAACTGGAGGGTACTATATTAAAATGTGCCTAGGTTGCAATCGAAAACAAATCTACTTGTATAATTAAGTACGCAGAACGAGTGCAGTACACTTGAAATCCACCAGAACCGCAAATGATAAGTAGCTACATCTTCATTGTAAAAAGCAAATAATATTTTCTTTTTACAATGATATTAACATAAAAATATCTTTTGAAAAAGAAATAAAATATCAAAATTACTCTTTCATACTTAGGGTAGAAAATCATTCTTAAAGTTATATTCAATGCGGGATCATACTAAATGCATAAGAATTCCTCCAAAAAATAGCGTTAAAATATAAATATGAACATTATAATCAAGGTAATAAAACACTTTAAAATTCAGAAACATGCAAAAAAAAATTTTTTTGCGGTCTGGGTGCTGCACTAGTAACTACATATTATTGGCCTGATGAAGGGTCTTGATGAATTACTTACTCAAAACAAATTTTGAGTGTTTTTGAAATTTATGGTGTTTACTTACAAACTTTTATTTTTTTACTAATCTCAGTGTATCCTAGTAGTACGTGAATATTTGTTTTATATTTATATTTGTCTGACAGAAAATTTTACGCACAATAAATATATTATAGAATAATTAAAAAAAAAATACTGTCTTGTTGCTATTGGATATTTTTCACAGATAATTTACAACAAAACTTTTTTTTTTTTTTTTTTGTACTTAAAGGCATCTATTCATAATTAATTTATATTATTTTTTCTATATGCATATTTGTGTATAAAAATAACTTATCTAATATGTGCAATAAAATAGTAATACTTTATCAGTCACAATATCGTCATAATAACATTTCACAACAAATTCCTCTGTCGAAATCTTGAATTGGTCTTGCATCAAAGTTTATTCCTTTCACTACCCCAAAATGGCATACGAATATGCAGTCCTTAACAATATTATTACTATTTCTAGCCAGTTTTATCTAACAGTTGCCCCAAAAGAAATGTTGCAACGTAAGAGCTTAATGTCTTAATCAAACATGTGTGATGAAAATTATGTGAATTCCTTGCATCTAGTTAACTCTTATATCCCAATAATGGCTTCATTGAAGTTTGTGACATTTCCTTTTGTTGTATGACCCAAAAAATAAATAAAAATTGTGTAATTCCCTCCATTTAGTTCAGTATTTTAACTAAATTTTTATTTCGTTGTCAAATCTCAGATTTTCGATGTGACATTTTCGCTCATAACATCGTGTTTGAAAAAGATGACAGTAAGTTTCTAAGGTATGATTTTTTTTTCCTGGATAGTGAACAGGATGGCTAAATTTATAGCTGTTAATCAAATATAAAAAGATTAAACGGAAAAATATTATTCTCAATGCATTATACGTAATGAAAAAACTTGAATCTGAATAAAACATGAACGAGTTTTTGTAAATTTCTTTATTTATATGGATAGTAAATTTATGATACAAAATAATCAAGTAAAGTAAATTAATCATACAAAATAACTTTCACCAAAGAATTGAAGGTTTAATGATGTTTGAAAATAATGTGTATGACAGTAGTATCATTGAACCAAATTTGAAGGGAAAAAAATGTACTCTTTTTTTTTTTTTTTTTTTTTTTTTTTTTTAATATATAGAATATTAAAACATATTTTTATTAAACATTTTTTCTTAACATTTCGTCGACGAGTGCTTGCAAATAGCAGACAAAAGAAAAAAAAAAGGTGTTTTCAGAAAAAAAAAGCTATGGTTAAAATTCTCTTTATGACAGAATTTAATTTAGTACGACAGGACTACTTATATTTGTATTTTAACACCCTTTCAAAAAAAAAAAAAAAACTGAAAACACAAAAAATCAAAATAATCAAGAAATATTCAACCGAGACCCGTTAGCTCTGCGGTCAGAGTACACAACTACGAAACCGGAGGTTGTGAGTTCGAGTGAAAAAAATATATATAAAAGTTTTTACGGAGTTCACAATATATTTTTAGATAGAGTAAAAAAGTAAATGGTAAAATTTTCGAAGTGGAACACTATAAATTGGTAACGACGCAAAATGCCAGATTGAAAGAAATAGTCCTGTCGTACTAAAAAAAAAAAAAAAAAAAAAGAAAGAAAGAAAGAAAAAGAAGAAAAAGAGGGAGAGAGAGAGAATTTCACCTTTAGGCATTCATCTAAAACAATATATTATTTTTAAAAATGAGTTTGCGTATACTGTTTAATCGTTGATTTCCGCTGGCGTATATATACGATAATGACATTTATCGCATCGATTACTGCAAATAATATGTAAATGATTTTAATAAGAATACGTAAAAATATTTTGTTAGATACAGTATTGTTTTATAGGAACGATAAAAGGCCAGGCTTATTATTTAAAATACGAAAATCTCCCGACCGCAAAGGGATACATAGTGTAACATTTTCTTAAAAAAAAAAAAAAATACGCTTTACATTAATAATAATAATAAAAAAGTAACATTTCGTTACCGATATTTTCAAATTCTAATAACTTTCTACTAATATTTAACAAAGTCCTTATAATATGCATTCTAATTATTCAGAAGATTTTTTAAGAAAACCAATTTTATACCTTTGATTCAATCTTTTCCAAAAATAATAATTCAATTAAGTTCGTTTTTTTATTCTTTTTTTTTTCTTTCAAAGTTAAAAATGGAACATGCGTGTGTCAATATCATAAATTTTAAAACTTTTTTCCTTCTTCCAAAAATAAAAATTAAAATCTTACTTAATGAAATTTTGAAGAATATTAAAAATGAGCACTGAAACCGATAAAAAAAAGTTACTTTTCATAAAAGCTCTTAAATTAAAAATTGTTCATCTTGAAATAGGTTTAAATACCCAGATTACATAATACACGAATATAAAGAAACATAATGACACATTTATAGGATTGAGTTATTTCATATTTTAGGGATAATTTAATACCGCTATTTTTAATCATTTACATAAGTTATCGCTTTTTTTAGCAATAGACAAACGGAATTGCAGGTTTTATAAATAAAATAAATTTGCAAAATATATATAGAGAGAGGAAAGTAGATAAATACGGAATACCCATTTGCTTAAAGTATAATATTGAATATAGCAGTATTTTTACAGAAAATCATTAATAATTGCATTAAAAAACTTTATTTTGAAATTAATTTTGTAAATAAACAGTATTGAAAAAACTATAAACGCTCAAATTTTACAGAAATCACAAATAATATAGAATAATTGATATTCCATATTACCTGAATCGCCATATTGAAGAATAAATAAACTTCAACCACATGTTGGTAGAAATAAGTTCACGGGAATTAGACTACTAACTAACACAGTTCCCTTAACGGAAATGAAACAAGGTTTTCATTCACTTTACTGCTTCGAAAATATATTACAAAATTCATAATACTTACGTTTAAAAAGTCTGCATCTTGGTAAATCAAAGAAATTGCAAGGCACAAAAACTTCTCATCTCACTGACACAAGGTGAACTACCGTTCATATTTGAGGCCCTAAAGAGGTCTGCAGCACCGTACCGATGAGATATAACGGTGTTCCCTTTTACCCGACTATTCCATATTCCCCAGGATTCCTCTCTCTCTCTCTCTCTCTATATATATATATATATATATATATATCTATATCTATATATCTATATCTATATATATCTATATATATATATATCTATATATCTATATATATATATATCTATATATATATATATATATATGTATATATATATATAATAAGTTCTAAAGTTAATTTTGAGATGTGTATAAGTCTTTCTACCTATTAACTTTCTGATTAATTATTACTAAAAACGGAATAATTAAACCTTTAGAATCAGGCATCTTAATGGGCGAATTTTAGTTCAAATGAATTATAGGATGGCAATTATAGTTCTTAGAACATAAGGGAATTATAGATCATATTTCCCACACTCTGAAAAATCATTTCTTAACTAAATTTTGACAATCAAATAAAATTACAAAACTGGAATATAGCCTTATTTTATCTTCAATTATGTTTTATGTTAATCAGTGTTTTTTAACTAACAATATTTAATCCTTTCCTGTGTAAAAAACGCTTATGGGGTAAAAATGTAACGTCATTGAAAAACTATTCATTAAGATAGAATATTTCACATTCAATAGCCGAAGGGTTTTGCTTTTAAAGCGCGTTGGCGGGAGGTAATTTAAAATATCTATTTTAAGTAACAGATTCTATTGAATTTATAAGTCTTTCATTTTACTATAATAATAAGAGAAAATTTAAAGTAATTTGATATTAACAAGATTTTTTACTGTTTAAAACAGATTTAAAATAGTTTTCATAATTAAGAAAAATATAGGAAGTACAATTTTAGAGCACTCAAGAAAGACCTTTTATTTATTTTTTATCTATCAATCAAATATTACAGTTTGTTAAACAACTATAAAAAATAAGCCTTTTTTATATTTGTGACTAATACAAGAATCTTTGTACAGTAAATAATATACTTTTTCCTAATTAAGTATTAACATATAACGTAAATAATACCAGAATTTTTAAAAGCAACTAATATACAAATAACAGAAGATAAATTAAAGAAGATATACAAAGACATTTTTAACATAATCAGGGGGTCGTACTCGCCGCCCTTATTTCAGGCCACTGTCAGGGATGAGAAAATTTTACCTTTTTTGCCACCACAAATTTCAAGCAGAAATAAATATTTATAGTATTTTTATAGTAATGTGTCGTGATTGAATAGGATAGATATTATTCTATAAAAATTGCGGCAACAATAAAGGCAAAAATGTCTAATCCCCGAGAGTGTCCTGAAAAGAGGGCGGAGTGTACAATAGGGTGGTTCGAAAAAAACTTTTTTTTTAATTTCAGATCGCTATAGTGCGCAAAAGTTGCCATTGGTATAGACTTGAAAAAAGCACTAATTATTATTTTTTTATTAATTTGTCTTCCGGTCGCGCAATGCCATCGAAGTTAGCAAAAAATTGTGAAAAACCTTAATTTTTCATAATTTTTTTAAGCACGCCAGATGGTTTTAATTGCGTTCCTATCCCAGGAATTAACTACTAAAAGTATGTAAAATCAATATATATGCACTTGTTATACATTTGTTTCATATCTTCCAGTCGCGCAACATAGTACAAAATCAGTAAAATCAGTAGTTTTTTCAAAATTTCAAAGTTTGACTGTTTAGTACATTTTAATCATACGACTTCTACAAACGCTATAGTTTAATTCTAGTACAATAATATATTTAAAATCCAAGCATTGTAGATAAATATGGCTATAAGATAGACGTGGCGTACGTGACGAATGCCAGCGATGCGCGCGCAGCGCTGCCAGTCGCAGCCATTATCGTTTCCCGCTATTTTCTTCAGTCTGCTCATGCCGCTAGTTCTAGTCAGTACTAGATTGTGTAGTGCTTAAGTTCATATTCTACTTTTGTGTTCAGTGTTTGTATTTGAATACGACAGTTATTGATACAATGGATGTACCAATGAAAGTTGGTATAGGTACAATAAATAGAAAAGATTTTGAGTGCCCTATTTTTGGTCGCTCACGAAACTTGTTGCACAACAAGCTTCCTACTCATGAAAATGTCCTTCGCTGCTGCTTTCAACAGAGATTCAACCTAGCTGGGACAATAAGCAACAAGAGTGTATATTTTTCAAGAGTAGCCTCAACAGTAGCAAAGAAAATTTTCGGTTTGTATGACAAAGCCTCGATCCGAAGTGTTACGGAGTACACTTCCGAAAGTGTTACGGAGTCATCTAGCTAATTAGTTCTTACTGCGAATCTTACAGTAAACTCAAAAGGTCGTTTCATCGTGACAAAGATAAACCAGCATTCAAACTTAAACTTGACAATTTCAAGGAGAAAGGATGCTCTCTTTTTTATGTCGCGGCGTGTAAATGTGCAAGTACGTAAACCTTAATTCAAAAGGTGGAATATTTTTTTCTCTTTCACAAATACAGTTCACACTTAGAGGACATACACATGTATCTGAAGATTTCTTACATGAACAGTCGTTAGCAACAATTACACATTTACACGCCGCGATATCAAAAAAAGAGCATTCTTTCTTCTTCAAATTGTCAAGTTTAAGTTTGAATGCTGGTTTATCTTTGTCACGATGAAACGACTTTCTGAGTTTACTGTATGATTCGTAGTAAGAACTAATTAGCTGGATGACTCTGTACTCCGTAACAGTTGGGATCGAGGCTTTGTCATATAAACCGATAATTTTCTTTGCCACTGTTGAGGCTTCTCTTAAAAAAGATACACTCTTGTTGTTTATTGTCACAGCTAGGTTGAATCTCTGTTGAAAGCAGCAGCGAAGGACATCTTCATGCGTAGGAAGCTTGTTGTGTAACAAGTCTCGTGGGTGACCAAAAATAGGGAACTTAAAATCTTTTCTAGGTTTTGTACCTATACCAACTTTCTTTGGCACACCATCTGTCGTATTCAAGTACAAACATTGAACACAAAAGTAGACAGAAAAATAAGGACTTAAGTACAACACAATCTAGTACTGATTCGAGCTAGCGGCATAAGCAGACAAAAGAAAATAGCGGGAAACGATAATGGCTGTGATTGGGTGCGCTGCGCGCGCATCGCTGGCATTCGTCACGTACGCCACGTCTATCTTATAGCCATGTTTATCTACAATGCTTGGATTTTAAATATATTATTGTAATAGAATTAAACTATAGCATTTCTAGAAGTCGTATGATTAAAATGTACTAAACAGTCAAACTTTGAAATTTTGAAAAAAAACTACTAATTTTACTCGTTTTGTACTATGTTACGCGACCGGAAGATATGAAACAAATGTATAACAAGTGCATGTATATTGATTTTACATACTTTTAGTAGTTAATTCATGGGAGAGGAACGCAATTAAAACCATCTGGCGTGCTTAAAAAAATTATGAAAAATTAAGGTTTTTCACAATTTTTTGCTAACTTCATTGGCATTGCGCGACCGGAAGACAAATTAATAAAAAAATAATAATTAGTGCTTTTTTCATGTCTATACCAATGGCAACTTTCCCGCACTATAGCGATTTGAAATTAAAAAAAAAGTTTTTTTCGAACCACCCTAGTGTACAACCCCTGAATATAAGCCATCATACGAGAATACCCATTGTAGAAGACCACGGCTAATACCAAACTTAGATGATCACCGATCCTAATGTTCACCACAGAAGACACAAAAAAAAAAAAAAAAAATAAAAAAAAATAAATAAATTCTAATTTTGATAAATCACATTTCAGACATGATATCACAGTGGCCTTACAAATTATGAAAATGTCTCGGTAAAAGTAAACAACATGTAACTGTTTAATTTATAATGTAACAAATAATTTTCACTTTATAACCTTTGTTAAATATGAAGGATAATTACACCAGCTTATTTTTTCCCACCAAAGCATAACATTAGATTTTTATGGAAACTGCATATTGGATGCTATACAATTAAAGGAAATATTATAAAATACTAGCAGCCTTTGCCCGCTTCGCTTGTTAATATATTCAAGTGAATTCTTAAAATTCCATATAAATATTATTAAAATCTCAAAAAAGAAAAAAAAAACTTAATGCAGTGGATACCGAAGATAAAGTTCCCGCTGCGTTCGGTAGTGGTTTTCCCGCTCACAACATAAGAAGTATGAGACTGCCATCGGCAGCAACTTATCCATTTTCATTCTCCCCGCTCCCACCAGTAAGTTTCACGAAATCCCACTAAACTGCATATTGTGTACATTTAATCTACAGCCACACACCAAAATTTGCCATTTTAAACTAATTTAAGGCATATTTAATAGGGTGAGCCGAAAAATGGATATTTTCAATAAAAAATTTCTAATAGCAAAGCAAAGTTGTACTTTGGCATCCTGAATTTGGGAAAAATAATAAAAATGAATAAATATTTATATCTTTAGTTCGCGCATGACCTTCAAATTCAAAAAATAAGTGATCAAAAAAGGTCAAATTTAATTTTTTTTTTATTGAAGTACAAATATGATTACTTTTTGTTCTAATACCTTTCAAATGCTTTCTTATAACACTATTTTCATATATCTTGGAAAAAAAAAATACATTATTTTTCAGTTTTGAAATCGCGCATAAACTATAAAGTTCCGTAAAATTAACCAAAATTGGACTTTTTTATTGTTTTTTTAAATAATACATCAGCTTGCTAGAAAACCTAATGAATGGAATATTTCGTTACATATGTAGGCATTTCTACCTTTACAGTTAATAAAAGCATGTGATCGTAACAGATAGTACCTAAATTTAGTTAAGAAATCATCAGACTCGATGCCACCGTATCTGGCTTCATCCACTGAGCCACGCGAATTCTCTATTCAATTTCTTTCTCCATTCTCATTATAATATATAACAGTCTGCTGTCAGCAAGCAGTGTGATCAGATCATTAGGTTTTATTATTATCATATTTAATTAGGGTTGTGTTAAAATATTATGTTAAATAGTGAATTTACAATAGTGCTTTAAAAACTATTTGGTGTTGTATTTATGTTTTTTTTTTTTACCTTTACCGTCGTTAGTAATGGCGGCTACCAGACAATCCTTTGTGTATTTATTTTTATTTTCATTTACTTATTTATTTAGTTTTGTTGGGGACTTACCAATAAAATAGTTGAATACGAACACTTTTCCGACATATAAGGATGCATTTTTACGTTGTGTATAAAAGGTAGAGATTGTCTTTATAGTATAAGAAAATACCTGAATTTTTGCTATTGCCGATTGAGTTTGTTCACAAGTACAGGATTTATACCGAAAAGCTTCAATACCATCTGCGTTTATACTAGAATAGTACAATTAATAAAAGGCAATCATGATCCATGTTTCAATTTAAGAAAATCTTATAACAGAGACAAAGCTGAACGCAGCTTTAAATAAAAGGTGAGTGCTTCATCGGTGATGCTAAATCAAAGTTGTTGGATGTTATAGCATGTAAAAGCACAATCACTTTTTCTTGCTTTCGTGGGAAAAACCAGATGTCCTGTGACTGCCCTGTAAACACTGATTGTAAATGTGAAAAAGAGAAAAAAAAATCTCGTATCGAACTAAAATTTTTGTATGGCCAACGAAAAACTAGAAATACTTACATTAGTATTCTAGTCAGGAAAGAAATATAAAAGCTGAGATAGAAGAAACTTAGAAACTTATTAGATCAATACTGAAAAAAAATTTAAAGTTTAATTTAAAAAAAGTTTAATTAATTCTTCCAATGATTTAGTTGTAAATGTACATCTTAAGAAGTCATTTAAAGAAACAGCAAAAGAAGGTGATGCATCTGTTGCTTCAACATATAAACACAAATGAAAATTAAGTTATCTGTCACCATGCGTCAGATAATCATCTGTCACCATTTATACGCTGCCTGCGGCAGCGTATACACGCCCGTATTCCTTCACCCACCATTCCCGCCCCTCCTAATTATTTTACATTTTTAAAAATTTCCGCAGGGCTTTTAAACATAATAATGCAAATTTCCAACGTTCTACCTGAATTTCTTTATTTTTGCCCCTGCGCCCGCCTCCTTCTCGCCCCTCGTAACAATCTACATTTCCGAAAATACCCGCAATCGATTTATCGGGTCTTAAAACCTAATAATACTAATTCTCAACGCTCTAACTGTAACTTCTATATTTTTGCCCTTACCCTCCCTCCCTTCCCGTCTATCCTAATAATTTTACAAATTCGAAAACATCGCAATCGATTTGTAGGTATCAATACCTCTATGTACTAATTCTAAACGATCTTTCTCTATTTTTATTTTTGGCCCTCCGCCCCCCCTTTCCGCAACTCCTAATAACTTTACAAATTTGAAAGTATCCGCAATCGATTTGTAGGTATGAAAAAACCTCTATGTACCAATTTTGAACGATCTAACTGTATTTCTATTTTTTTTTTTCCCCTCCGACACCCCCTTCCCGTTTCTCCTAATAACTTTACTCTTTCGAAAATATCCTCATTCGACTTGCAGCCTTCTAAAACCTATCTGTATCAATTTTGAACGGTCTAACTGTATTTCTATTTTTCTTTGCCCCATGACACCAGCCCCCTCCTCCCGCCCCGCCTCGGATGAATTTCTAAAATTTCAGAAATTGTTTTTAGGTATTTGTGTGAGCTATATTTTAGAGCAAAAATCTCACATATACAGTGGTGGACGTAATTATGAGACACCTATCTAATTCGACAAATAATGAAAGAAAAGATTCAGAGGTTAAAAATGTTTTATCAAATACGTCAAAAACATAAATTTATTCTGTTATCATATATAATTATTTTATAATAATGATATTTTCATACAATTTAATCATAAAACTTAAAAACATAATGGACAAAATTATAAGACACCAACCGTTTTTTCCAAATACAGTGGTCAACACTAATGGTCTAAAAGAAAATCCTCTAACATGGTTATTCAATATTTGGTGGAGCCGCCATTGTTTTTTATAACATGAAAGATGCGATTCGGCATCGAATCTATCAATTCTAACAAAATATCGCAACACAGTTCTTCCCAAGCACATTTTATAGCGTTCTTTAGGTTTTCGACACATATAAACTGCCTCCCTTTTTGTAAACCGCATGAGCTAAGATCCCCCAGAAGTTTTCGATGGGATTTAAGCCTGGGGAGCGAGAAGGCCAAGGGAGAACATTGATACTTTGCTCTGAAAGCCACTTTTTTGTTTCGTGTGATGCATGAATCGGTGCGTTATCGTGCTGGAAAGTGTAGTTTTCACCACAAAGAAATTCACCGTATCCTAGGTGATCTTTAAGAAGATCCTTATACTTTTCGGAATTCATTCTTGAATGCACAAAAATAATATCCGTCTTCCCATGAGCCGAAAAAACCATCCCAAACCATTACTGAGCTTCCACCCATTTGGCGGCTCATCAGTACATGAGGAGACTTCCGTAAATCATGCCAGTAATATTGAAACCCGTCAGGACCATCCAGGTTAAACTTTTTTTTCATCAGAAAATAACACAGAGTACCATTTGGAGGTCCAGACCATAGTTTGTTTAGCGAAGTTTAGATGCTCCCTTTTGTGCCGACTTAGAAGCGGTGGTTTTTTCTTCAAATTTTAATATTTCACATAGGAAGCATTATGCAATACCCTGCGAATGGTTCTTCTTAAACAATTCAGTTTCAAAGTTTTTTTAAGGCCTGTAGTGGTCATCTTATTCGGTGTAGCGAGCGAAAGCACATGGCGTCTGTCTCTCGAGGACAAGCAAGGAGTACGTCCAGATTTTTAATCACCGATCCATTAATTCCTCTTTTCAAAACATTTCTAATTTCACATCTAGAGCGTTTAATAACTTTTGAAATGTTATTGATTGATGCACCAGCTCCATTTAATCTCCAAATTTCGCGAATTTCACTTTCTTTTAATTCTGTAGCTCGTGGCATGTTTGTAAATGCATGAAGTCGGTTATCGTCTGCTTTAGTTAACTTCTGACGTCATAACAGCGTGCAGAAAATTTGCATATTACACATTATTTTCGAAAAAAAAAAACACAGGTGTTTTAATTAAAATGTTAGGGTGTCTTATAATTTTGTCCATGGTATTTTTTTTTTTTTTTATTATTATTAAACTGTATAAAAATATTATTTCTGTAAAACAATTACATGTGATAACAGAATAAATTTATGTTTTTGACGTATTTGATAAAACATTTTTAAGCTCTGAATCTTTTCTTTGACTATTTGTCAAATTAGGTAGGTGTCTTATAATTATGTCCACCACTGTATCTTTTTTTCTTTTTTTTCCGATATAAAGGACTATTTGAAATTACGTTTCGCTCCCCCCCCCTTGGGGGCTGAATTTCTAAAATTCTAGAAATTGGTTTTTAGGTATTTGTAATAGCTATATTTTAGAGCAAAAATTTCACATATATCTGTTTTTTGTTTGTTTGATTGAGATATTTAGGATTATGGGAAATCACGTTTTGCCCCTTCACACCCTTGCGTGCCAATTTTCTAAAATTCCCGAAATTGAATTTTAGATATTTATGTTAGCTATATTTTAAAGCAAAAATTTCACGGATATATCTGTGTTTTTGTTTGAAATGTGAAGGATTTTGTGAAATCACGTTTTGCCCTACCTGCCCCCCCTTGGAGGGGGCGAATTTTGTAAAATCCCTTCTCAGTGAATGCCTGCATCATATATTGAACATTGTCACAAAATTTCATGCTTCTATGTCCAGGGGGTTGGGCTGGACGATGATGAATCACTCACGCACTCAATCGCCCAGGACAAAAGATTATATATATACGGATGAGAAGTTACATATAGTTAGTGCCGCCTTTTTAAAACTTCATGGGTAGTGGGGGGGGGGCGATATTTCGGGCAACAGATCCGATCGTTTTGAATCTAATTTTTCTTATTATCTTTGTATTATAAATCTGATTATCTATGTATCATGGGATATAAAGTTATATCAGGTTAATTCAGGCAGTGAAAATAATCTTATTGTTTTACAATAATTCTGTCTGCACCAATTTTTCAATAGATTAATCTCAACTGATATTTTTCAAAATAGTTTTAGGGAATATAATTTATTCACACGGATTGCCTGTCCTGAGAAACGTACAACATTAACCCGTTAGTAGTCGCTAGTTGGTCGATTTGCCGCCCATCCTTCAGTGTTGCCAGATTTTTTTATACAATTGCCACCAAAAATTTTTAGAAGTGGCATTTGATATACATAAAACGCGAATAAAATCGAAGAAACGTCGATCACATGACTTCTTAAAATTATTGGTGACAGTCAAATAAAAAGTGCGCAATCTGTAATTGGTGGCGCTGTCTATAGCGACTACTAACGGGTTAAGAACAGCCAAAGTTTGGTCAAATGATGTTTGAACAAACAATCAGGTTGTTTTTAACACAATATTTAAAATTATCAAAGTCTAAGAACTTTCTAAAATATTACTATTGCATGGCTAATTACAATAATTTATTTACCTATAGACTTCGCATCTAAATCCTCTCCGACGTATAATAATAATAATAATAATAATAATAAAGACAGCTGACAGCTTACTTTTAGCTAGCATAAAAATGTCAACAGTCTACTACCTTGAAAATAGCTTTAATAAGGCTGAATAAATTCTAAGCAAATTTTAATAAATATTTATTTGCACCTTAATATTATCTGAATCAACGTTTGTAAGCAATACTTTTACACAAATAATACGTTTCGCCTTCCTACAACAAATTTATATATATATAAAAAAAAAACAGAGACATAAAGAGTAATAGCAGAGTAAAAATTTAGTAATGAGGAGAACATATGAAGAAGGTTTTAATTGGTATGGCAAAATTATCACATAGCTAAAAACTGTAAAAATAAAATAAAATAATAAAATAATCTGTTAAATAACAGAACATTTCTCTAACTTTCTGACAGAAAATATTCGTTTTCTAAAACTACTGAAAATTACTTAAAAAGTATATCTGAATCTGTGAAAAGTCTCAGAATGTCTAGTGGTTATGTATTTTATTCGTTTTGCATCCGGAGAACTTGGTATCAAATCAGCAATGAAAAGTGCCAAGTAATGGCATGTAATGTGGTTTCGTGGATAAAATATAGCGTCGTGGATAACTATGCGGTGAATCCCGGTTCGATCATGGATAGCCGAAATCAGAATTTAATGAATGGGATTTTATTGTATAGTGTGTCTGACTTCAAAAAAATCTGTTATGTACAATTTTATTCTGAATTATTTTGTTACGGAAAATTTCTGCCAGCGTATTTTTTCAGTAGGGGAAGGATGGGCAAAATGGGGTTTTTAATAACCCCGCTAATACAGTGCTGCCATCTGTATGTCATTGCTATAGGTTGTGCGCACCGTACCTGATATTCATTTCCACGTGAGATACTGCTTGCAGAGTCACAGACATATACGCTCCCAAGATTTATGTACTTTTTTATTACCCAATATAACATAAGTGTGATGTTTGGATATTTTAATTGTTAGGTTAGCTTGCAGATACGAACGTGACAGTTTGTATTAGCTAAAAGGGATATTTTTTGAGTGAATTGCATGAAAGAGTAGAAATACTTTCAGTGTGATTTATTATGCAGGCCTAGTTGTTTTACATGGCTGCTTGTAGGGCAAAACGGGGTATATCGAGGTGGGGTCAAATAGTAATGGCCAAAAGGACAAATGGCAAGGTCGGGTTTCGGACAGTTCACAAGCCAAGAGAAGTTGCGTTCCTACCCTACCAACAGCCAACATATCGTCAGAAGGTGATCCAGACGATGTGGATGTTACATACTTGTACTGTCCCGAAATATATGCAAGATTAGCACAAGGATAAGGATGGATCAAGTGCAGTGAATGTAACAAATGGGCTCATGACTTGTGCGCCTGTGCTGATGAGGATGATGACAGGTTCGTATGTAAACTGTGTCAGTAAAGTTTATTAAGTTGAGAGGTACCCCATTTTGCACTATCCCGTAGGGCAAAATGGGGAAGTTTGCAGCTTTGAATATATTCATATGCAGATCATAAAATATGCTGTGTACTTCAAATTCCAATACTGCAGAATAACCGTTAAGATTGTAAAATTTAAATAAATATTACTTATTGCATTTCTTTCTATTTTTCACAGAGTTATTGGCCAGAATAACCTTAAGTACCCCATTTTGCCCACCCTTCTACTGTATGGATACTTATGGACAACTTTGCTGCTAATATTTTTTGTTATATAAAAGGATTTTTTTTTCTTCTCACAGTGTTCTTGTATTTCCCTATATCGCCAGTCAAAGGCAATATAATATGAATTAATTCTTGTCAGATGCTGATTCGCTTTACTTGAAATTTACTTTGATAAATTAAAGTGTTCTAATATTACCTAAAACTTAACTTAATGCAAAATAATGTAAAATTTTCTTACATAATCATACTTTATTGAACTTATTTAATTATAATATATATATATTTATATATATATAAAGCATATAACTATAACCATAAAAATAACAATGAAACAAGACAAATAATTGACTCAAAAAGCATCGAGGATATCATCAGGAAGACCCCTCTAATGCAGCGTGTATAAAGCTATGTTTCAAGAGATACTAGCAGAATATAATAGTATTTTGATCCCCTACACCTTACCAAAAGAAAAAATTCCTTATCCATTGCAGCTCGCAAGTCCAAATGAAAAAATATTTAAATAAATAATAATAATAATAATAGTAAAACATTTCAATACAGTCGAACCTCGTTAACGTGAACACTGTTAACGTGAATTACTTTTAACATGAACTGTTTCCGCAGTCCCCGTAAAAATGAAGATTAGTTTAGTTATATGAAGAATAGTTACTGATTGCATGAATTACTGATAACATGAAAAATATTTTTATACCCCTGGAGATTCACGTTAACTAGGTTCGACTGTATATACAAATATAAATGGAAAAACGTATAAAAAAATTGTAAAAAAAACTGTTAAAAATAAATAAACACTTACCAATAACGAAAAAATTAAACGATTAATGAACACCAAGATATCTAAAATGAAAAACATATACGAAATGTTAACAGTTCTGCAGTGAAAATATAAGAAGGGTATACATTCGATGTCGCGGTTTCACATAAATTGTAGAATGGAACTTCCGGACTATCGCAATTGTTGTATATCCTTTTAATTCTAGCAATTTGCGGAAACAAGATATTTTTCAAAACTTTAATACTAATACATGATAACCAATTAGTTAAACTTCTAACTTTAAAATAGAAATTATTTCGATTTTCCTCAATGATTTTTTTGTCCGTTATCTGTTTGGTTTCATTGTTATGTTTATGGTTATAGTTACTTACTTTTTATTTAGCTTTACATATCTTCTAACTACTGAATTTTATTGCACGTTCAGAATGTAAATTTTGTTTTAATAATGTTTAATTTATTAATTTTAGGTTTTTTAACATTTTGATTTTTTTTCTCTTTAATTATATATTTACATGTATATTCAAGCCCTATATACATAATGGACGACTAGAACGAGGCAGGGCTTTGAGTGTTTGTGTGGAAAATCTGTGGTATCATCGGCTATATTCCAAATGTTTATGCGCCCCACCAGTGGCCAAGAAGTCCAGTACTAAAAGCAGGTAGATGGGAAGTGCAGGGTTCCATCCTAGCTTCATCGACCTGGCCGTCCGGGGTTTTTATGGTTTTCTCAAACCATGCGTAGATACGGGCTAGGACCTCTTAAAAAGAGCTCTACCTAGGGCACTCTACCTATAGGCCTATGACTCTAGCGTAGTCAATCTGCCTTAAACCCAACAACCAACCAACCAACGAATCCAATTGTTTGTGGTTAAATTAAGGTTAAATTAAAGAAAATTGTCATCATGACATCGAGAGTTGTCAGAGAGGCATGTCGTTTATTGTATTGTCCCATCAAATTATTCTATTGCGGATTTTTTTCTCTGGATATTATTTTGTATCATTAAAATGCTGTGATAGCCTGGTCGGTTAGAGCACCGTTCTCGTAACTGGAGATCTTGTTAGCTGGTGCTGCCACCTACCACAGATTTCTCGGGCAGAAGTCGTGCTTCCCCCTTGTGGTGTTCTCCAAAAACTGAAGGCACTTCTCTCTTCTCTTAAATTCGGGTAGTTTTACTACCAGGCTTGGAGTTTTCGAGTGTCATAATTTACGGCAACAACAAATATCATTATTAAGAGAATAATCAGGATTTTTGTCGTGTTTCATATTTTTGCTTTCAATTTTTTAATAACGATCATGTTTATTTCTACATGACATTTGAATCGCATTTTGATGCAATACAGCTATATTTGAATCATTAAGTATATACATATAGTGATACTTCATGTAATATGTCGCCATCTGAAATGTGATTTTGTGTGTCCTAAATTTAGAAAGATAAATTTAAAAAAAAATTAATTGAGTAAAATATTTATTTATAAAGTAGCAAGGCAGAGAAGAAATAATGAGCAAAATCTCTACAAAAGGAAATTTTTATCTAGAGCAATGGTATTTTTGTTACGCTAATTTGCTACCCCACTCCCCTCCCCCCCCCACCAAAAAAATAAATAAATAATCTGCTACCGTAATTAAAATGCGCCATATTTTAACATATATCTGATAATTTAACGCTCCGTGAAGATTAAAAACACACTAAATTTTTTAAACGCTGAATTCATTGTATATGTCTGACATAGTTTTCTGTAAATAGTTATTGAAATTTTGCAGAGAAAGATGAAAAATTTGCAAAATAACTATTATACTGTTGCATTGAAATTGTTTTTGCATAATATTAATATTTTCCTTCAAACTCCTGTATTCTTTACACAAAAATTAACTAACATATTGTCAAAAAATATTTTATTGAAGTAAAATAATTAATTGAAGTTTTTTATCTCTCTCTTAAAATTTCATATTTCTTATGTCAAGAAGAAAAACCTTTCATTACTTTTTTGTTTAAGGTATGTTTTGCTCTTTAATAATTCTCAAATAAAAAAAAGCTCTTTACAAAACTTAATGCATAATTAAATTAATGGAATCTAGAGAATTTAAAATTACTGTTTCATATGAACATTTTATGCAGCAATTAATTCAGGGTCACGTTTTCTTCATTTTTAATTTAAGAATTTTCTTAAGATCGTTTCTTTCTCTTGAAGTATTATTCAAATGACAAAGATTGTCATGTCGAATTTCTTTTCATAAAAATCCCTAATTAATATTTCACGAATTAAATATTAATCACAATTTTAAATTTAAATTTTTACAATAAAGCATATTAATATTTTGATAACTTATAATTTTTTTCTTTGTGATGGAATTTGGAGTGGGACAAATTATATTGCATTAATTAAGCTTCATCATTATGCTTTTAATTTAAGCGTGTTGTGTGTCTGCGAGTTTTTCAGATATATTCTACAGTAGGTAAAAATATAATTTAAAAAAAAAATTGCAGAAAACAGTGCGATGAAAAATATTACTTATTTTGTAACTATTTTGTAAGTTTCGGTTAGTTCGTAAATTGGTTGTTATGAAAAATCTATAACGATATTCTTGCAACAGAGTAAATCTCTTTCCTGCTGCTTCAATTATGCTATTGTGCGCTTATGAAAATGAATGATACTCCATTCACTTATGATAAGGTCGTCTTAACGACTTCGCTATTAGCCGCCAGGTGGAGCTGTAACAAAACTCAGCTTTCCACGCATAGCCAATTTACTATACATGGAAACCACACTTAAGGCAACAGATAACGCAGTTTTAAAATTAAGGTGGATGGCAGGACTTAAACGGACACTTTGTATCATCATCATCATCATTATCATCACTTTCAGCCTATACCAATTTACTGCAGGATGAACGCCTCTCCTACGTGATCACAATGTGCCCTGTTTTCCGCAAATGCTCCCTATTATGCTTTTCCAAACTTCGCAATTTCATCTCTCTAACGATACTGTGGTTTCTTCCTCGGTCTTTTCTTATCTCTCGGTATCCAAAGTAGAACTTTGCTGAACCATCTTTCGTCGTTTCTTCTGGCAAGGTGCCCAGCCTAGTTCCATTTTAAATTCTTAACTTTCCGAATGACATCCGGAACTTTCTTTTGCTCCTTAATCGATGTGTTTCGCATTCTCTCTCTTCGGGAGAATCCTAACAGGCACCTCTCTAAGATTCTCAGGGTTGTTTGAAGCTTTTGTATAGTTTTTCACATTAATGCCCAAGTTTCTAAAGCATAAGTTAGTACAGGCAAAATACGCAAATCAAATACTTTTTTTTTTTTCAAACACTTTTGAATATAGAGCTATTTTATCCTAATGCGCTCCATGCAAGTTTAACTTGGTTGTTAATTTCTTCCATGATGTTCCCGTTTATGGTAATGGTTTGATCCAGATAAGTATAGCTGCATATCATTTCTAATTCATCCAAATCAACGGTGATCTTCAGTGGAGAAACAAAGAAATTAGACAAGATTTTTGTCTTACCGTAAATCATTATCAATCCAACGAACTTGCTTTCTTTGTTTAATTTTTGAAGCATTCTTTGCAAATCCTGAAATAAAGAAGCAAGCAGTACAATGTGATCCGCCCATCCAAAATGCTTGTAAATTCTCCATCTTTTTTTATGCCATTCTCTTCCCAGTTTAATTTCTTTTAAACTTTTTCAAGTACTGTATTGAACAGTTTAGATGAAATTGTGTCCCCTTGTTTCACACCATTTCTGATTTTGAATGCATTACTCGCTTTGTGGAGTTTTAATTTAACTATTACTTCTTTATAAATGTTTCCAATAAGGTGAATATATCCTGAATTAATATTAGTATTTCTTAATGCACCCATAACTGCTGATGATGGTACAGAGTCAAAATCTTTTTAATAGTCCACAAAAGCCACACAGAGAGAGAGTTCGTATCTATTAATTCTTTCAATAATTTCTTTAATTGTATGAAAATGGTCGATGGTACTAAAACCACATCGAAATCTTGCTTGTTCTTTAGGTTGCGCTTCATATAGTTGTTTCCCTAAGCGGTTTATCAGAATTTTATACAAAAATAAGAGAAGACTGATTGGACGATAGTTTATAATATTTTCTTTTTCTCCTTTCTTAAAAAGTAAGATTATGGCAGGAATTTTCCAGTCCTTTGGAACATTATATAATATTCTACATTTGTTGAATAATTCAGTAAGAATTTAATTGGCTTCATTATCGGCTTCTTTAAACTACCCACAGTCAATTTAGCTTCTCCTGAAGCTTTTATATTTTTCATTACTTTTATTGCCATAGTTACTTCTTCCTTCATTATTGCTAGTATAACATCGTTTGTATTTGATGAGGTAGGTGAACAACTGAGTTGTTCTATGGTGAGCTGTATAATTCTGAATAAAAAATGTTGCTTCTTTTAAAATTTGTTCTGGATTCCGGGTGGTAGTTCCACTTTTTGTCTTCAAACCTAGAATTGTTTTCCTACTAAGCATCGAATTCCTTTTTGCAGTCTTAAACATTTATTTTCTACAATGGCTTGATGGATCATATTACAAATAAATTTCTTCGTGTCGTCTACAAATTTCTTCGTGTCGTTATATTTCATTTTCTTCTCTTTTCCACAAGCTGCCGTATCGCTTCCGAGATTTTCTTAACAGATTTATCTTCTTCTAAAACAGCAACATTTTTTGCTGATTTCAGAAGAATATTAAAAAAATTCATTAAGAACTCATTGATGTCTTTAGTATCCTCAAGCAGCTGAAATCTGTTTTTTTTTTTAGTTCAAGCTAGAGATTTTGATTTTTATCGTTCAGAACCTATATTCGAATTCATCTTGCTTAGAATCTGCACAGGTTTCTGAATTTCCAATGCAACCTGAGACTTTACCTTCCAACGTACTATCGTATGATCACTACCAGAGTAGTGATCTATTTATCACTCCAAAATCAGCAAAAGAAATTTCTTGTCATTTAGAATGTAATCAATTTCACTTGATCTTCCATTAGGATTTCTCCATGGTCATTCCTTTTTTTTTTTTTTTTTTTTTTTTGGGGGGGGGGGGTGTTCTTTTGAAAAAAATATTCATGACATAATGATTTTCACATTCTGCAAATTCAAACAATCTATGTCCACTTTCATCTCTAGTTTTCTTGTCAAATCCACAAATTACACGTTCATTTGAATGTTTCGTATCAATCCGTGCATCTGCCATAGTGATTGTAAGGTTGAGTGTTCTCATTTTGCTGAGGGCTTTTACAACATCCTCATAGAATTTCTCAACAACTTGGACATGTACTGGTTAGAGCATAAACTTGAATTATCTTAGCATTAGAACGCTTAGAGAACTTGATGGTAGTGTTACAACTCTATAAGAAAAGATTGTGGCGTTTAATACTTTGTTTTATATGTTCCTGTTAACCAAAAGTCCTGTTCCACTACATTTCCCATAGTCAGTTCCTAGATAATAAAGCATATTTCCACCTTTCGAATCTAGAAAATCTTCACATTTTCTGCTACCTTCACTGAGTCCTACCGCATTCGATGCAATATGTCGTAGTTCTTCTTCGGAGCTCAATGACCTGCAATTTAAAGTACATATATTCATTCCTTGGCAGCGGATAAAGTGAATGTTCGAACTTATTGCCTTTTTGCTTTCCTGCTTGCTGTCCAGAGCAGAAAATTTTGTCCGCCGGGGACTGAAGGCGTACATACTACGTAGGAATCATGCATTCTGAAATATGAAGGAGGAGTTGGCCAAGTCACACCACGCTGGCCAATGGGTCTTAGTGCGGCCAATTCGTCTTGGTGCGAGCCAATCCTTGTTGGTTCATGAAGCTAGGAATTACTAACACCTGCACTACGTGAAGGTACGGATTGGACATTAGGCCTACGTCCTGCTCGGTTCCTCCAAGCCATGAGTAATGAAATTGGAGGGTATCCTCCCAATTAATAACGCAGACCATTATGCAAACCACACTTTGTATACTTTTGTAAAATTCGGTTATAAAGAAAAGTTGAACATTGAATTATGCTCTGAATCTGATTATTTAAAAATACAATTTATTTTTCTGTATGTTGAATTGTCCAGGCATTCTAATTCATATGCTATAGCATCTAACAACATCTCACATTTTAATGGCATTAAAACTAAATCTTTATATATATATATTTAATTGAGCGCACAAAAATACAGGGTGGTCCTAATTAAGCTTGGCGTAGTGAGTGCTCTCTGTAGCTGTAACTGAAATTCGGATTGAAACGAAAATTTGTATACGCACTATTCAAAGGATACGCTCAAAAATTCTGCAAATAAAATAAATAAATTAATTTAAAAAAATGTTCTTTTAGGAAGTGTATTACAGTCAAAAGAATTTAAATGATATGCTATAAATAACTGTGATCTATTTAAATATTTTAAAACCTTACGACATTTAAAACTGTTAGTCTTACATTTTGCAAAGGATTTTTTGGCAAAATTTTACAGATGACAGGGTGATTAACCGTTCATTTTCCACTCCTTGGCTGGCCCGTTCTTCCGATAAAATCTGTGTGATTATGGGGCCATTTAAAGAGTGGTTTATCATGGAAATGTTGTAACTTTGGTTGACTTAAAGGACCGATTAACGTTGCATGTGCGGCAGATCACTGGCGATCAGCTGTGGTAAGTCGATAAAAACACTGTTCTTTGGCTGCATGTTGGGGCGCACATCGAACAATCTCTCTCCCTAAAAAATAACAAAAATGTCTGCAATAATAAATAAAGATATTTGTATTGACATTTGTAGCTTACATGTATTTCGATATATGGCCCCTTTAGCAGGTTTTTTATGTATTTATTTGTTTATGTTTGCAGAATTTTTGAGCGCATCCTTTGAATTGTCTAAAAAAAAATCGACTCATTCCACATATTAATTACAGCTACAGAATTCGCTGAATAGGCAATAATTAGGGTCACCCTGTATTTCATCATTAGAGTATCTCCTATTTCCCAAGATTTTATTACATTTAAAATTTGCTTTCTTTTTTTTTCTTCATTGAAGCCTTAATTAAAATTGGTTGTAAAACCACGATTGTTTTAAGAGTAAAGTTTCCCAAGCAGTGCAGTGATGCGCCCCATTATTTTTGATTCCATGATGCTCGTCAAATAATCTTGCCTAAAAGTTTAATTTTCCGCTGCGGAAGTCTTTTTAACACAACACTTTGGTAAAAATTAAATAACATGTAACAACACCCTTTTTTTGTCGGGAGATTAAAGTATTCGTTTTACCGAAACTTGCAATACTAATGTTATCTGTATGGCGAGCAACTAAGCTTTTTCACTGAATCAATACTTTATTAATTTTACCAGGTGTATTTAAGCGACATGCTGGTTTGTGTTTCATGAAACTGAAGTTATATATCATTTTAAGCTACCAAATTCTGATATATTTTCTATCTTTCTTTTCTTATCCAATTTCTATTTACAAGCAGAAGTGTAAGATCAGAATTATTTACATTTCAAAAGGAAGTAGATTTAAAAAATTATTATTATTATTATTATTATTTTCAGTAAACAGCTAAAAAAAAAAAAAATATTGCTTAAAAAAAAAAAAAAAAAAAAATGTCGTGAGCTTAGAGTTATTATTATTTTTTAAATATATATATACAATTATATAGTTTTAATGTACGTTAAAAGAAACAAAATATGTTTTCAGAAAAAAAAATATATTAATCTTAATATTTACTGTTTGTTTAAAAATGTAATAATTATGTTACAGGAAATTTTTAATTATACTTGCGTTATAGTTTTATGTATTTATATATATATATATGATGTTCATCCAACGTTTCTTTAAATATAAATTTGAAAACAAAAATTGGAATTTTTTAACCTGACTTTAACAGAATATATTGATTCAAGTGGAATTTGAAGTAAACGCTTAATATCTGAGGATCATAAAAAAAATAATAATAAATATAATAATAATTTTTTTATTCAACAAATAAATGAACAGTAAATAAAGAATTACGACGCTAAATAAAGTACTCTATTTTAAAAAGATAATAAGCATGTTTTTCATACAGTTTTCATTAATGACCAGAAAAATATTTTTGAGCATTTTTTAATATATATATGCTTAGTTTAGGTTTTCTTATATTTCGAAAGTAAAAAAAAAAAAAAAGTAAATGAAAAAAATTTTTAAATTCCGATCTTCTTGAAGCTAAATACCTTTGGGCTTTATTAATTATAAATTCTCTTAGCAATTGTTTAGAATTTTTCTGTACGTAAAAAGTTAGAGACATGTTGATCCTTTTTTAATTATTTTTCTTTTAAAAAAGAAATTAATTAGAGAATACTTATGTCAGTAATTGTAAGTTTTTACAATTAGTTACATGTAATAAAAAGCTAAGTATATATAAAAAAAGTTATGAGCATCGTGTATATAAAAGAGATAAAGAAAAATGTAAATTTATATAAGTATTGCTACAAAACTCTGACATTATTAATTCTTTTTAAGCATGTCCTATTTACGAATGGAGATTTTCTGAAACTAACATTTTTTTTTTTTTTTTAATATGGAATAAGGTATTTATTTGAAATGAATTATTTATATTTTGCACTTATCAAATAAAGCTGCATTCCATATTATATGTTATTTCACGAGACCAGTAGCATTTGTCTGTTACAATTCTATTTCTTATAATAGAATTATATATTGTTTATTGCAGGCTTATCCAGAGTATCTTAGATGGCAGTGAAACCTGCTTCTGTGGGCACGTATGCCATTTTGCACAGGTATTTGTGCCTCCACAAATATCGTATTTGAAATTATCAAATATATTAATCCGAACACCTAAATGTCCATGTCTAATAAACATATGCCTTGCGAGTTAGTTTTATATTTTGTGCAGGATGATTAAATTGCATAGTCTATTTACTCGACTGATGGCGCCAAAAAAGTCGTCAAAAAAAAAAAAAAAAAAAAAGAACAGAGGGATAATTTCTCCTGCCCACCGGGGCTCTTATGGGTCTGGTTTTGTGTGATATGGGGGATTACTTTAAAAAATAATTACTTAACAGAGATATTTAGACACATCAGATTTTACTCCAGCCGTAATTCATATACAAAATAATTTAGTATTTTTTCTATTTTTCAAGCTTGTTTTTTCCATAAAATAATATAAGCTAAACTGACCTTTCAGTAGACAATTTTTAAAGTTTTATTTCATTTTCCAATTCATTGCAAACTCATTGTCAACATTTTTAGGAAATTATTCTAAGTACTAATTACTATATAAAGATTAAAAACTAAGAATCATTCCTTTTTTCTTATATCTGAAGTTTTTGTCATTCACAATATGAGATTCGGAATAAGATATTTGTAGTAGTTAACAACTTACATCCAGAAAATGATCACCGTCAAATCAGCAATTGACCATTTCAATTTTCAGTTTAAAAATTTCATAAATTGAAAGCTATTAGTAAATGTATATATTTAAATTATATTTCAATGTAAATATATGAAATATATTAATATATTATTTATCAACACCAATCGACTTATTTATTAAGCGCCACCATCTCTGTAGGAAATTCCTCCTTCGACAATTTTGTCCAAAAATGACATTACCACTTTTCTAAACCACTTAAATTATAAAATGCAAACACAGTATGAATGTCGGAAGCTAACAATCCTTCGAAAGGTCAAAAATTTGTCGCGAAAACCTTTTAGGGAGACGTTTCTTATATTTAGTAACTAACCACATTTATCAATTACTAAAAAACGTTTTTACCCACTGAAAGTGGGTTAATATTGAAGCAGTGGCGGCTTGTGCACCGAAAATAGGTGAAGAGGCACACTGTATTTTACACTGTATTCATTTATAGAATATAAATTTACATTTAAATAAGTATTTTTAGTTAATTTTAGTTAAGACTATGCTTAATAAAAATTATATGTTAAAAATACTTAAATATTATTTTTAAGTTCTTCACCTATTTTCGGTTCACGAGCCGCCACTGTATTGAATTGCAGATAAAAGCATTTTATGATAACTTTGTTTTATAAAAGGGGCTTGAAAACAAATAAAATTTCAGTAACTAATCAATTTCGTCTTTCACTAGCATTAATACTATTTTAGATACCTAGAAATTGACCACCACTTAATTGGAATAAAAATAGTTTCTTTATTATAATAAGTATATTTATTTATTTAAAATAAATATAAATGACTTACGTAAATCAATAAATAAACTTTTAGATTGAATTTTAGCTTGATGATTAAAGATTAAATTAAACATCTGGTAGCAACTGTCTAATACTAGCAGCTAATTACTTTAAGCTTTGTGGACAACTTTGTAATTATTCCATGTTAACATATAAATAAAACATCAGTTACAATTGGGAATTGTAAGAGGGCATTTTTTAAATGTTAGCTTCCTGTTTTACTAATCAAATTCAAAACTTTTCCTTGTTAATTCTTGTTTTTTTATCTTTCTGTGTTTAAAGGATCAATTAGCAGCCTGAGGTAGGTTAATGTCAAATTACTCAATTTAAGCAATAATTCATACAGTGGATTATTTTGAATTTAAATATACGAAAAAAGTATTTTCACTGGATTTTTTATTTATTTATTTATTTATTATATAGATATTAAAATTTAATACAGATATTCGATGAAATGTATTTTCTGACACTTTTCATTTATAATTTTTTTATACCTAGTTACTTTTTATCTGACGATACATAGCAAAATTGGTTCCATTCCATCCAACTGAAACTCACTTTAATTTAAATTTAATCAAATTTTATTCAATGCTACTTTTTAAATTATAAAAAAAGCATTTATTATAATCTTTCTACGAATAGAGATAAATAAAGACTCGAACAAAAATTAATTTGATATTTTTTTATTGTGTAACTGCATTGTATGTCTTTAGATGTTTTTTCCAATATGGGTTTAAATCTTTTATTACCTACAACTCACCAACTGGATAGAATTATGAATTTGTCATTGGTAGACACAAACAATAAATAAGAATTATCAGTATGTTTAACAAAACTGTAAGCTAATTTTTCATTATATTGCAGTAATTGAAGTTTTGCATAACATTGATTACACTACATACCCTCTTCAACCAAATATTGCCTTGATGATTATATATTTTTGATTGTTTCCAAATTTATAATTTTGATTTATTTTTGCTATCTAAATACACTATTTACCAATAAGTATTTGGACACTTTGGAATTTAGATGTTTTGTGAAAATATCTAGAAAATTTCTGCAGGAATTATCTTGAAACTTTGGAACTATAAGGAACATGTTATGCCTCATACACTTCAGAAAATATTTTGACCTGATGAGAAAAAGAGGGCCAGTAAAAAAATTAAACAAAAGTCAAAATGTTTTGGATCCCCCTGCAAAAAGTAATGCTTGGAATGCTTTTTGGCTGTAGCATGCCATGATGAGGATTCTTCTAATTATACTTACGAAATGTTATGAGGCTACCACATATATTCATGAAGATAAAACGCTAAAATTGAAAAAAAAATTTCAGTTTTTTAGTTATAACGCGTACGGTATTAGACCCAGTGCAAAACCATTTTTATAAAACTTGGCATATTACATTAGGTACAACATCCTGCGATGAGAATGCAAAAATGTTAAATATCTTACAAATTATAAGCATTTTTACTAAATAATTTTTAACTACACATGTGCAAGCTTTTAAAAAATCATTTGCATAATTTAATAGCCAAAAGTACATAGGGCTACTTATATGAAAGCTTCAAACAAATATAGTGTTAATTCAGAACGTTATAAAAGATGAAATGAACAAAATTTCCGTACCTCTCAAAATAAAAGCTTAACTCTAAAGTGTTTTATTCACATTTTTATTTTGATTCAATGAATGTCCAACGGTTATACAATGTTCACTGATTGTAAGTAAAATTGATAGAACCCCCTATCATTTTCCCTTTTTATTTTTATTTATTTTATTTACTTTTTATTTATTATTTATTTTTTTATTTTTTTGAGAGGAAGTGAAATTCTGTTCGTTCTATAACTAATAATTTTTTGAATTCACACGATATTTGTTTGAGATTTTCATGTAAGTAGCTCAATACTTTTGATTATTAAATTAGGCAAATGAAATTTTTTAAAAGCTTGGGCATGCGTAGTTAAAAATTATTTAGTAAAAATGCTTATATATCGTAAGATATCTAACATTTTTGTATTCTGATTACAGTATGCTATGTATAACGTAGTACGCCAAATTTCCCAAAAATGGCTTTGCAGTGGGTGTTATATCCTACGTGTTATAATTCAAAAAGTGGACATTTTTTACATTTTTTAAGGAAATTGTCATATTTAAATAAATATATGTGGTAGCCTCATAAAAATTTATAGAGATATTTAAAAGAATGCTGGTAATCACATGCTACAGCCAAAGCACATTTCAAGCCTTACTTTTTACAGGGTGATCCAAAACATTTTGATTATTATTTAATTTTTACAGGTCTCGTTTTCCTCTTCAGAACAAATCTTTTGCTGAAATATATAATGTATAACACGTTCTTTATACTACCAAATGTTCAAGATAATTCCCGCAGAATTTTTCTAGATATTTGACAAAACGTCTAAATTCAAAAGTGTCCAAATACTTATTTATAGATAGTGTACAACAAAACACAAGTATATAATTATGATTAAAAAAAATATGGTAAATATATTCATTATGATGTAAAAATAGAATTTTAGTTTGATAAAAATATTGTAAACTAATTAAAAAAAAGAGGTCCTATAACTGATACTGTCCTATAAATGACCTTACCAATTTGGTGGTGTAATAGGTGAAAGGAATGTAATGCATAATGTTGCAGTGAGAGAGCTGTTATCTGCATTTTTAAAATATTTTGTAAAGTTACAGAGAATATCCCGTACCTTATGCTGTAATAATATAAAGTACATGTGCTGTGGAATTATTTTTAAGCCCGACGTTTTTAGAATTTCTCCCGCCATGTTAAACTTATGTTATCAAAACCTTAATTCCATGACAAATGAAGGTTTAAAAGTCAATTATACTGGTTTTAATTTTCATTTTGTTTAATATTTTTACTCTGCCGCCTTGAAAAAAAAATTCTGTATTTTATTAATTAAATGTACTAGATATTTTAATAGCTCTTATAAATGTAAAATAATCAGCGTTAGAGTTGCGATGCAGTAATTATTTCCTCCCGAAAAAAAGTACTATTAAACCACAAATATTTTAAATAAAGTTATTTTATCAAAGATTTAAATTATAATTATAAACTAAAAAATGGAATATATCAGTATTTAATTCTGAAATTTTTCTTTTAATTGGGAGTGTGTATGAATGATTTAGAGATAGTACTTTTCCATTCATTTTTAATTTTTTCTTTCTTTATTTTATGTATGATGATTATGTGTTAATTTGTAAATTTGTTTCACTTCTTCAGATAATTCACATAAGTTTATCATTAATATTGGTAATTTTCCTGTATATATAAGGGCACTTCAGATCGAAATGGCATCTCAAAAGCTCACTAACTCTAAATTTGTATCAAAATCAATGGAGTACTTTCGAAGAAAAAGAAATTTCTGCCTCTTTATTTGAGGGCGAAAGGCAAGTTACCAGCAAACGCTAATTTTGCTGAAGAAAAATACAATTCTGTTTGAATTTTAAACTTAAGAAATCGCTTAAGCCTAAATTTTTTTTAATTCATTTAAGAAGTTTCTAAGAAAACCAAATCGAGGCCACCTTTTGCCATAGTCGAAGTGAGGGTCAACAGTGAACGCTAATTTTCGAAAAGATGGAGAAAATTGAAATAAAACAAGATAATTAGAAATATATAACAGCATTTTTGTATTCTAACTTTTCCAAGGGCTTGGTAGAATACAAAGCATGCAAAGTAAATGGTTTTGTGTCACAAAGAGAGCATCAGCTAAATTTCTCTTTGCTCCAAGCCCTAACTATTTACTAAATGCAAATCAAGAATAAAAAGAACAAAATATTAAATTAGTAAGTTGAAACAAAGATTGAAAGAATCGGCTAACAAAGTAAATTCACTGTAACACCACAAAAAACAAATAAGGTACTAAATAATACCTGGTAACCATAAACATCGAACGAAACTGGAAGTAATAACTTATTACTATCAACAAATCAAGAAATAAAAAGAACAAAATATCAAATTAATAAGTTTAAACAAAGATTGAAAGAATAGTCTATCAAAGTACACTCACCAGAACATCACAAAAAGCAAACAACAAATCAAGTACTAAATTGAATACCCGATAACCAAAAACATCGAATCAAATTGTAAGTAATAAAATTTAAAGACAAAATATTTACTATAAATATGTTACATATATATATATATATATATATATATATATCGTATTAAAATGTAGCATGTAAAACAAACATATTATCAATGCCAATTTCATCCAAAACATTATATAAATGGGGTCCTGTATAATAGTCATTCTTATGTCATTCCTAAACTTAACTTTATCAAATTTAGACGAACATTAAAAGTTTTTCTTTGCTTAAACAAATTAAAATTAAAATATTTTAAAATGGGGAAAAAATAATTTATTAAAAAAGAAGATTAATTTATTTTAAAACAGCAAGTTATTTTATATTCTATAATGTAGTTAACTTTTAAAATACTGATTTTGTAAATAGAAGATTAATTATTTTAAATAAGTAACATATACAATAATATATTATAATTTTATATGATTATTTTATAGATATTATTTTTTTAAATTCAATTCTCTTTTTTTTTCTTCCATTGGCGCGGCACTTGCGATTAATTATTTGCCGGGGTGTTGCCGAATTGAGGGCCATCTGCATAGGAGCATCTGACGGCCAGCCCTCGATACCCTTAACATGGACAACACAAAACCTGCCTTGTCTGGGGATTCGAATCAAGTCCTACAGTGGAGGAGTCAGGGACGCTAACATCCATATACCGTATGTGTAGCATATTCAATTCTAAAGTACAATATATATATTCAAATAGCAAGAGGATTTAAATTTCTGCAGCATTACAAATATTATTTAACAAATTTGAAAAAAGACTGTGAGTAATAATTTACGTATTGCACTAATATAGTTCTTAATACTCTGGATATATGGAAATCTTTATTCTTATTTAAATTAAGCATAATATAGAAATTCACACACATATTAGCTTTACATTTGTTTCATGTAATTTAAGGAATAAATTAAATCCTAATTACCAAGGGAAACCAAAATTAATTCATTATATACATATAACAAGTCACGCGATTAACTCGTTTGATACAAGCGAAGGATAAAACAACTTTTATTACGTCTTATTTTACAGTTAACATACACTTCATTTTAGGTGGACAAATTCAAACTTTAAACATATTTATATTTATAATAAAAACTTATTAAGGGGATTTGCTTAACAATTAATATAATTTACAACACATTTGGTAGTTGATCAATCACAATAATAGTTATAATTTTAAAAACTGGTTTATATTTCCAAAAAGAATTTTCAAAACGTATCGTATAAATGATTTTAATTCTCGGTTTTCTGATGTCTAAATTAAATTCTCATAATAGACAGAATTTAAAGTTTGGTATCATATAAATATTAAAAATTAGATTTTAAAAAAGATCATTAAAATTACTTGTATGGTTATAATATATATATTAAAATTATTACTTTTTATTTCATCAACTTATTAAAACATTTTAAACTGTGTAGTATATCTAAGAGATGTAATAAGTACAAACTTTGAATAAACACCACAAAAGGCAAGAACTCGGAAGAGGTGTGTCAGATCGAAAGAAAACACGACCCTTCGTCAGGCGAACAGAGTAGGCACGAATGTTGCAAACATTCGACCCGAAACAATTGTTGCAAATTATTGCATTTTATGGTGTTTATTCAAAGTTTTGTACTTATTACTTTTAAAGGCTAGTTCTGTGGTACTTTTTTATAATCTAAGGTCTTGTCTAATTTCTCCCTGTTGAAATGTATCTTAATTAAGTGTTAATAGCTTATTTAATAATTATATTTTCATGTTCTAAACTGCGTTAAGTTTTATTAATTTTTAATAATTCTATTTACCAACTTACATTAGTATTATGCTGATTTCGTTACAGGAGGTCAAGATCCAATGATATGTACATTTCTGTCTAAAAAAAAAAAAAAAAAAAAAACATTAGAAATTACATTTATGATATCAATAAAGCAGTGTCCTACAACATAATGAGAATATAAATTAGAAACCGCCAAAATGATGAATTATCTAAATTCTTGTGTCAGTTTTTTAGAAAAGTTTCGATATCTTTATCCTAACAGTACATTTTCTTCCTGGGACATCATCAGATTGTACTGGAATAAGTATACTGCATCGGTCTGTACTGGGATAGAGTAGATTTACATACAATTAAACAATTGGGGCGTTGCCAAATTTCCATTATACCTATTTTCGGTTTATGCAATATACTTTGAACTATGTGGTTTGTATAAACTGTGTATTTGGGTATGACCTCATATAAAAATTTCAATAGGAAATAAACTCGCGTGTTTCCCCATAATTTTATTTTTTCGATGACTGTATAACATAGACTTTGTGATATATAACTGTCTCCATTGTAAAAATTCAGGAAACATTTAAAAATTTCATTCAGAGGCAGATATTTTTTCTTAAGAATGTGTTCCGAAACGCGTAATTTTAAAATCACATTTTTATTATATCTTTCAAAAACATTATTAGCAAAAGGTGTTTGGAAAGTTCGATCATAGAAAAATTTTTCTTCACTTTAAATTCGATTGCTCGTATTCGTACACGATTGGATAAAATTTGTCTATTTTGTACGGTATAAAACTTCTAGTAACTCTTGATTTATAAAAGGGTGTTCCTGTTAGGATTAAGACCAAATGACTAAGCTAATGTCCTGGTCTGAAGGGAGTGGCCACCACTGGGAGGATTTATAAGAGGTCCTAGCCTGTATTTATGCAAGTTTCGGAGATAACCATGGAAAACTCCGAACGGCTTGGCCAACGAACGCTTTTTAAAAGGGAACGAGTCCTTCAATTAATGAGTTGCAGTTACGAGAATGCGACGAAGAAAAGTAACTGAGAAAGAAATTGTCGATTTGAGATATTTAAAAACTATCAACTCAGCGCATTTATATAAGGCGCCAGTGAAAATTATATATAAGAGGTGCAATTCCAAATATTTTCCCGCAGTTTCTTTATGTATATATATATAGAAAGACAGAAAGAGAGAGATAAACAAATGATTGCAGTAGGTCGATTTCTAAAGAAGTCAACCTAATAAAATTTCAAAAAAATTAAAATTAAAGAATTATAAATTTCAATTTATATCTTTCTTCATACAATAGATTTCCTGGTGTGTGAAATGTTTCTCATACCTAAATAAGGTTAAATATATAACATATTTCATAATATCATAAAATATTTTCGAAAAAAAAAATATATGCTGACTTAAAACTCTTTCCTATGTCTAGACATAAGTTCTCAAACTATTAAAAAACGACGCAAAAGGCCGTTTCCGTAATAATATTTCAATGACCAGTGAGGAAAATATTAACGTAAACTAATAAACACATTTAAATTTAAATTTGTGAATTTAAATTCGTCAACAACATTGTTTAAACATATTTCAATTTATATATATTTTTTTTTTCGTCGTATAATGCTGAAATATTTTTGTTTACGACCTTATTATGATATGAAGTTTATTTTAATAATTGGGATTTCTTTTTATGGGAGTGTATAAAATTTAAATTTTGTAATTCTTGTAATTGAAATTCCTAATTTTTTTTAAATCAATTTTGTTTGTACCTTACCGATTTTCTTATGGTTTATATGACCAAGATCAACATTTACATAGTTAAATCCGAGGACAAGTTTTTTTTTTTTTTTTTAATATATTCCAGAGCAGATAGTACTACAATTTTTATGTAGAAAACGGAATTCATTTATGCTTTCAGACTTTCAAATCTAAAATATATTCTTAAAGCTATGATGAATATTTATTAATAACTATTATACTTTCATTGTAAATAGATTATAATTAAATTTAGACAAAAATATGTCTGAAAAATCAATTAAAACGCAAAACACGTAAGTGTGTGAAATTTTAGACAGCATATGCATCTGAATTTAAGAAAGTTGATTGAAATAAGTGTCCGAATAATGTTAATATATCTGAAATTAAGACATACCAAAAATCAGACACTTAGAAATGAAAATATTTTTTATTTTATACGTTTTTCAATACAGACGCTTTTTTGTTTAAACACTTATGATTTCGAACATTTGTGTCTTTTTGTAATATTTTTAAATGGAATGCATTTTAAGCAACATACATATTTATTTATTTATTTATTTATTTATTTATTTTTTTTTCATATCCACAAAATTCGGTATTATCTTATATAATAAGTTTTGAAGCTATTTAAACTATTTTAGTAATATGCAATAAATTTTTTCAAAACTAATAAATTACATATATAAATTTTATTGCATGAAATTATATTTAAAATAATTATTAAAAAAAAAAAAAAAAAAAAAAAAAAACATATTTCTGGTCTTTCAGCGTTCCCAAAATGTTACCCGCATTTTATTACATTGTCACGATTATTTTAAAACAATACTTTTTTTACATAATGTTTACACCAGTTTCAACATTAAAACATTCAAGATTTTTTTTTTTTTTTAAATGACGACAGTGGTGGCAATATAATAAAACGCGAGTAAAATTTTAAGAACGCTGCGAGGTCTGATATATAGACACAAAACATATGATTAAAAAAAGTATTTTTTTTATTTAAAGAAAGTAATACTCTATCAATTAATAAAATAAAAGTGATTAAGGCAATCGGAACTAATAGCTTGTAACTAAGCAAGTGAATTTATATAACGGATCATGTTTGATTCGTTTGTATCTAAGAGCCGCCTAAATTAATACTTTCGATTTAAAAACTCTTTTCTTCCTTATGTTGTTCATGCATGATTATCATATACACTTAAAGAAATCAATTTTCTGGTCTTCATATTTTTTTTTCTAACCAAATAAGAAAAGTGTAAGCGTAATTTCAAACACATTTCTGTAATTGTCTTATATTTGTCATCTATTTTACGAAAATGAAATTTACAACATCTTGTAAATTTGGAATTTAGTATAGTAATATAAAAAGATCGAGATGGGTTATCAATAATTTTTATAGCAATAAGAGTAGGTTAAAAAGATAAAAATGCAGCGATTCTTGAATACTACATACATATAGCTAAACAAAGTCATTTCGTCTGTAGCAGTCATAGATTGATGGGTAAATTGTTAGTTTGCGAACGAGGAATTGTATCCAATTCTGGCTGAATAGGAATATATATATTACACTATTGGTGTTTTATTTGTTGATTAGTAGATTATAAAAGCTATTCTTAACAGAAAAATAGAATTACATATACTATTTATTATTATTATTATTATTATTATTATTCGTGTTAAATTATTTACTGTGCTTAGTAATGGCTGACTAATAAATAACTGATCGAAGAGAGCGACTTTTAAGACACATATAAAGTGTGTGAAATAATGGAGTAACATCAAGGGTCTGAAAAAAAAGATATTTTTATGCATCTTAAAACTGAACACTTCATATTCAGACAGTTGGATTTACGGTAAATTATTAATATTTAAGTTTCTTTTTGTAGACTTTGCTTCCTTTAAAGAAAAAAAAATGAAAAAACTGATTAATATATGTAGCACTTTCTTTAGAACTGCAATTTCCTGCAATTAGGTAATGATTTTTTTTTTCACACCATAATAGATGTCGTGTAATCAATCCTTAATGTATTTTAACGACATTAAAAAGCTATTCAAGTGAAATGTATAATTACATTTATCTTTTGACTATTTTATTAAATCAACATTTACTTTTCAAGCAATATTAGTAATTTTAATATCATATTTATCAGCACATAATATACAAACTAAAAAAAAAAAAAAAAGAAAAAAAAAAGAAAAAGAAAAAAGAAAAAGAAAAACGTAAATAAAATCATAACAAAATAATAACAAAAACAATAAAAAATAACAAAAAAATGCAGTTGTTTTCGGAAGCTTTTATTTATCCTGTTTTGTTTACACTCAGTTAATGAGATTACGATATAATAGATTTTTTATTAAATATAATAGCTTTTTTATTGTGTGTTGTCTTATTTTTAGAATTATTAAGAGGATTAAGTCCTCTTTTATAAGATGAAATATAATAAACTAAAACTTGAACTAGAACCTGAAAGTAATTTAAAATATTTATTAAAATTTCCAAAATATTCATAAATTTTGTAGTAAAATTGCATAAAAAATAACGTTATCTTATAAAGACCTCTTTTTGTAATTAATTCTTAAACTAGTGAATATATACAGGATACGATAGTACATTTTCTGTAAAAGAAGCAATTGTATTTTTTTCCTTCCCAATTTAAATGTTATAATTAAATCTGTAAAAGCAAAAAATCAATCCTCTTCTTGTATATTTACTTTTTGTATGGAAAGTACAGTCGGTAACAAAAGTGTCCGAGCACTAGCAAAAATTCCTATGTAAAAAAATGTACACTTCATACGGTTTTGTTAAATAAATCATTGTCGAATCCTGTTTTTAGTCAGTGTAAAAACATGATTCGATAAGGATTTGTTTAACAAAAACCATATAGAGTGTGCTTTTTTTACATCTGAATTTTTGCTAGTGTTCGGACACTTTTGTTACCGACTGTACGTATGTATATTATATATTTTTTATTAACAAGACAAATCAAAATTTTGGGAAAGTGAAAAGTAATCAAGTGATTGTAATTACGTTTCTCTTCTTTATTTTGAGTTTACCAGGATAATCTTTAATAGGCCCTATTCTCTCACTGATGTATATATATATATATATTTTATATGTATTAACAATAACAATACAGTTTTTAAGATGAAACATTTAACGCATTCGCGACCACATGTTTTCCACTTTTTGACAAAAAACTCAGACTGTGTGTGTCATTCTTCAAATTTACATTAGTTTAGAACAACCTTTTTATAATAATGTTTATATTCCAAATGTATATGCATTATAATTATATTCACTCTAATGAAAGTACTTGTATATATACTAATATATTCGGTGTATAAATAAGAATATTTCATGTATTTTAAGAAATAATGTAACATAAAAAAATAGAAAAGAAACGTCTCTACGTGGTGTTACAGGTTTCGAAATCATTTATATTAACATTTTTGAGCTCCTTATTGTTAAATGACAATGAATAATTATAAATTGACTATACTTACTTTGACTATATTACTTTGAATATATGAAGACTATAAGCACATAATAATAATAAAAAAAAAAGGAATGCACCTTTGCTTGAAATTGTTTCCTAACCAGATTATTTTTCTCTCTTGCTATTTTATTTTTTCATCAAAACTGTGCAGTTTATATTTAGTAGAAGTTGAATGCCTAATCATTCGTATATATACTTTTGCATATATGTACTAATAACCATTCTTAGAAAATACACTGTAAATAGAAGCGTCTTAAATTCAGACAGAAATGTGTCTGAAATGCCAATTCAGACACATACATGCCTGAAACACTTACGCATGCAAAATTTCAGACGCTTGTGCTGTCTTAAATTAAGACACATAAGTGTCTTTTTTATAAATGAGCTGAGATAAGTGTCTGAATAAGATTGATATGTCTGAAAGTAAGACATATTACAGTTTAGACACATAACATTTCAGACATTTTACAATTTAGGCACTTAAAAATTCAGACATTACAAATTTCAGACACTTAGAAATTCAGACATTTGTATTACTTTACAAATTTTCTATATGGAATCTACTTTAAGCCGCATGCATATCCTGCTTTTACATTTTTTAAAATAAATAAATTTGATATTATTTTATATAATATAAGTAGTTAACTTATTTAAAATACTTAGACGCGGAACTTATTCTGTTAAAAATTCAAAACAAAGTTAATTTAAAATTCTCACGTGTAATAAAACAAAAAATATTAAGATAAACGAAGCATGTAGCTAACAAAGCGAATTCGTAACTAGACAATCATAAACAATTTGTACATAATCGATTTTTTTTCCGCGTTTTTAAAATTATTTTATGTTTCCCTACACTTCGAAACGTTAAAGAGCAATTCTTTTGGTTTCATGTACATAGTTTGTTTTCTAGCAAATACCAGTTAAAAAAAAAAAAAATCGTTTAAAATCCATAGTCTACTATTTTTTTCATATTTATTACGCATTTTACAAAAAAACTCTAAACCTCTACACATAAATTTAAGATAATAATACGTATTAAGCTTTACTTCTTACGGACAGAGCTTTACTTCTTTACTTCTTAAGACATAAAACTTCGATTTGTTTTACGGATACTAGAATATATTTCATTATACAAGCAGCGTACAGCGTGAGTACCGATTGCTTGATTGGGAAGACGCTCGACTTAGATTCCGTTGATTGTCAGTTCGATTCCCGACGCGGGCATCGGGGAATATTTTTGTAAAAATTATTAATGCTTTTTTTATGCTCTAGGTGATTCTAAAATCTATTTTTCTCAGGTAAACCATATAAAACGCATCTTTTTATTTATTTATTTATGAAAAATATTCTCTATAGTCAGGATCAAAGACTTGGAGCGTGAAACACTTGGAGCGTGAAAGACACTTGGAGCGTGAAACGATGTGCCTTTTAACAGAGCTGCCAGCCTAATCCGGCAAATTGTTAATACCGCCCCTTTTTCTATACCACTTAATTTTTAAAATATTTTTCTTCTTAATTCATCCTAGATATATTTGAAGAGAATTACTCAAAAATTAAGTGGTGTAGAAAAAGGGGCGGTACTAACAATTTGGCGGATTAGGTTGGCAGCTCTGTTTTAAGATACTTCAGGTGTCTGAAATAAATAAGACACTTTTTAGCATCTTAAAATTGAACACCCATTTTAGACACAATTGTGTCTGAATTTCAGACACTTGTATTTTCAGTGTATTATTTATAACACGTTGTATTTTCAAGTATGAACATCCATTAAAAACTAATTTAAATAATCTGGTGTGTCACTCACACGACTTTCTCCTATCATGCAATTCCATACTATAAAGGTAGATTGCAGAATTAGTCCTAAAATCAATAAAGTAAGATAAGAAAGTTTAATCTGCTTTAAAAAATAATCTAAAATAGGTTTAGGAATAGTTTCATTTGAAATATGTGAGGAAGCTACCGCCTCCTCAACACCCCGTTCAATAGTGCCTACATTTGCTGAAAATAGAAAAAAAATCAAGGCAGTCATTAATTTGTCTTCAAACTTAATAATCTTGATCACGTTTTTCAAGTGGCAACCGAATACGAACTTCAAAATAGCAAATTTGTATTTTCTGCAATTATGTGTTTTTAAGTTATGCTGAAAATATACATACGAATCAATCGCTAAAAATTTGACTTTCATATTCAGGGGACCTTAAACTTTCTATTATGCAAAAATACTAGAGTTTAAAATAAAACTTAAAAAACAAATACTTCCTTTATAGAATAGGTATGAAAAATTAATTTTCCTTCATTTGAAGTCTTTGACCAAATAGTAAAATGTAGCAAAGCATTTCTGTCAGTTTCATTCAATATAAAAGAACGTTTAGCTTAATTTTGGGTAGCCCTGTATTGTGTCTATAAAATATATGCGCATCACAAGATGTACTGAAATTTAGTTTTAAAGTAAAGCTAGGAGAGTTTGCGCACAATTTAACAAAACGTTATAAAAAATCTAATTTTAATTTTTTGCTGAACTGTTGGTGCATAGCTCTGAAGTGATCCTTCTTCTACGCATTTCTATTACTATTTTGTTGTTATATTATGATTTAAAGTAATAGCTGTAATAAAACCAAGAGAGCTGTTTTGCTTATAGGGTAGGAGAGATTGTGCAAATGGGTAGGTGTGATTGCGCTTAATTTTAACTACAGTTAATATGTTAACAATGATAATTGAACTTAAATGACATTAGTATAAGGATATTGTAAACAAATATTTTTATATTACATGTAGATATAAAACCAAGAGAGCTATTTTGCACAATCGCTCGTTATAGGGTAGGAGAGACTGTGCAAATGGGTAAAAGTGATTGCGCTTAATTTGAACTACAATTAAATTGCTAACAATGACAATTGCACTTAAATGACACTTTTTTAAGGTTTTTGTAAACAAATATTTTTGTATTACATGTATGTAGTTCAATTTAATAACAATAAAAAAAAATTTAAAAGAATTAAAAATTTCTATTTAATGAAAATAAATTAAAGAAGCAGATAAAAAAACAAGACTAGTTAATAAAAAGTAACATTTAGTTTCTAGATAATATATTTAACTTAAAATTAATAAAGTTCCTTATCAGTTTCAATGGTTTCTTGTTTGTTGATCTAATCTGTCGCTGTCCATAATCGTTGCACTCGTTGTTATAAATAATGCAACTTTCATGCAACCACCTGCCACAAGTAAAATTTATAAGCGAGTCCATAGGAAATCGTTTAATTTAAAAATATTTTGTAATACTACCATTCTATAAAAATTCCCAGATAGGGTTTTGAAAATGTAAGCAAACATTTTTGAAAACGAGACAAAATAACCACGTTTAATCTCAGATTGTTTAAGCAATGAACATGCACATTTAATTGGGCACTCCGCTATCGATATTGTAGAACTATCTGGAGTTTCAGAGTGCTCATTTTACTCCTTCCTATCGATCCCCTATGTGCGCAATCTCGCCTAGCTTTACCTTATATGAAAAACGCCTAACACAAAATGAAATATATTTCCAGCAATTTCCAAGAATAGCCCTGATATATCTAAATACTTTGAGTCGTCCTGTAAACGAATGGTAAATGATTTCCATATCGCAATCTGCATAAAACGTGCTTTTATGCATATTAAAAAAAATATGTTTGTTTCATTTTGTTTAGAGAAACCTTTAGATGTTACACTGTACTCACCAAAAATTTCCCCCATAGACGTAATGTATTTGAATTCTCTTAGATGACCCGGTACAGGAACCATTTGCTTGATCTCAACGAAAAGTTTCGCGTAGCATTCCTATATGATACAAGTTTTGAATATTGAGTTTTGACTTCCTTCTGCTACTTATTCTTGAGATATGGTAATAACATACACACAGACACACACACACACTGACAGAGACCAACCGCTAAATATACGACTTTTGGTATCAAAATACCTGAAAACTTGTAAATGTAACAAAAACTGAATTTCGAAAATTTGACCTGAAAACAATGTTTTCTCTACCATGCATATGGGTAAGAGAAAGTAAAATATTACAGATCTTAATACTTGGGTGAGTATATAATAACATTTTTTAGTTAATCATTTTCGTTATTTCATTTAGATAACATAGTGTCGCACATATAACTATTTTAAACCTTAATTTTTCAAATAATTTTATTGCTAGAAATATTCACGCTGATATCTACTTTTTTAGTTAAAATTTGTTTACAATTTATCAAAATTTAAATTCATTTTTTATTTTTTCAAAATGCAGATTTTAAAATGATTAAATACATACTAATCAATGATTACAACTTAATGGATTTATTATTATTTAACATAAGATTAATCTGAAATTTAGAGAAATAAACAGCCATTTGATTTTAGAAACCTAAATGTAATCTCTAAATCCTTTTCTGGGTAGCTTTCAATTTAACCAGAATTGTAATTCAGGATGCGGTTGAATTAACAGCAAAATTTCCATTAGACCTGATGAAACTTCGAAGCATGTGGGCTTCATTTCCGATAACCTTTGAAAACGATCTTTTCCCCTGTAGTCTTGAGTATTGCATTTTACTCAAGAATTACCTGATCACCATATTAATAAGTAATCTCTTTGCATAATGTTTTTAATCACGCATTTTATCAAAAAGTATTAAAATCAATTTTACTTAAAAACTATTTTACGTTACTTAAAAACTATTTTACTTTTACGTAAATTAATGCAGTACTAAACAATGTCGATTTTCTTTTAAATAATAAAACAACTGTACTTTTAAATACTCCTTAACGGGATGGCTGATGTTAATAACCCTTAAAAAAAAAAAAATACTGTGTTAAAGTTGTGAAAATTTCCAAACATATGCACCGAAATATAACAAAGTTAAGTATATTCAAATCATTGGAAAACTGTCTAAATTTAACAAAATAAAATTTATTTTATTTTATTTTTTAAAAACTTTTTAAATGCTCCCAACTAACGAATTTGAAGATATTTTTAAAATAATTTTTTATTTGTATGCTAATAATCTGCATTAAATTTCAGCATTCTAAGATTTTTTTATATTCTTAGCTTATAAAACTATTCATAAAAAAAAAAAAAAAAAAAAAAAAAAAAAAATCAAATATTTTTAGAATATATTGTCAAAATATATTTAAATAAAATCGAGAGGAAAAATTTAAAAATTAGATGTCATTAAAAAAAATAATAATAAATGTTGAAAGTTTGAGCTATATATTTTTTTCAATTTCGACTGCGTTCGAAAATTTTAAATGTAGGGTGAAGTGGAATAAATGTAGCAATGTATTAGCATAGTTCAACTTTGACTTATATTGAGACTTTTGAAACTTTTTAGGCATACATCACAATTAATAGGCTTTTACAAAAGATAAAAACTTTATATTTAACAATGTACCACTGAACCCTTTAACACTCATTTGGTTTCGCAGCGAAACCAAACATTTGACATAATCTAACAATTTTTTATGCAGCAGTTTTTTAACATTTACCCCTTGTTTTAATCAGGTTTTAAACTTTTGTTCCTTTTCTGTTCGGTAGATAGCAGCACTATTCCAAACTTTAACAAATAGTGCTTCAAAGGAAGCTAAATGCATAAGTCACTTGAAGTTTCTTAGTGGACGTGAGTGCGAACTGCTGATTTGATAATGCACTCATGTCTAGTTCATTTCATTTGATGATGTTTCAAATCAAACATTTCTCGAAATGGAACAATACTAATTTGTTATTTTTTAAATATTTATGATCAGCTGTGTGTCTAAAAGCCATTTTTAAAATTAGTTTAGTAATTTTTAAAATAAATTAAATAGTGAACGTTAAAGGGTTAAAGGAAAAAAAAAAGAAAATTGTATGTTTCCTGCTTCCACTGCCCCATGGTTTGATGCAAGCGTAAACTAGTATAAAGTTAACAGTATAAAGTACACTAAGAGATATCTTATTTGAGTTACCATGTATCCATGAATCTGAGTTTATTTGAATTTTTAAAATATCTCAACTCGCCCTTCCCCAAATACCTTCACAGATTTCATTGCCGACGATCACCCTTATGCTCATGCGGTGAAGAGGGGACTGCACAACATTACTACTTTCACTGTCAACTTACAATACCTTACCATTTAAGGAACCCTAACCCTAGACCAGCAACTTGGCTGAACAATATAATAACTAGAAAGCCCCTACGGCTCAAATTAAAGCGCATCTATGCCTTCCTTCAAGATTTATCAAATTCAACAAACTAAATTCCTTCTCTATCTTTCCTTAAATTTTCCTCCTCTCTACATGGCGAATACTGGTCATGCCTGATGCTACAGTATTCCAAAGAAGGGCTTTCGGAAAGCAATCATCCTGCGCATGATGTTGCTATTAACCGACATTGTTCATAGGGTGTTTGGGCTTGATATAAAGAGTGCGAGAACATTGTATAAAGACTGTGAAATTTGTACATTACCTGAATGAACTTTGCAAATAGACTTCCACTTGGCTCCGGTCCTCTTCACTTTCATGCAACTTTGTCGCCTTTTGTCTCGGGAGAGCTCTGCTCTAGCGACCTTTGCATTTTTTTTTTTTTTTTTTTTTTGTTATTTGTTATGCAATAAACAACGGGGGAGGCTTAACCTTTGGAGACGGGCTCTTCTGAATCTCCACAATGGCTTTGGAGCCCCTCTCTAAAGGTTAAAAATGCTCAAAACCGCTGCATAGTGGTGAGCGGCCTCCTTCCGTCTTAGAATCTTAGAATCTTAGAATATCTCAACTCGCTACAAAGTTGTAAATTTTTCCGTACTACTTGAACTTTTCCACAAATTCTCCGTCTCCAACTAGCACTTCTCATCTTAAACGTTTTTAAAGTACAACAAAATCTTAAAAAATTAAGTGTATTAGGTTTCATTAGTAACTAAAAGATATAACTGAAAATCAAAGTAAAAAATATATAAGTGATATAGTTGAATTGCTCAGGACCCAGTATAAATACCCTTATTACACCTCATCGCCGACATGTAAAATTTCTGGGGTAAGTCTAACCACGAGGGAAAAGTTAAAAAACTTAAGAACAGGAAAAAATCTGATGCATATTCAAAATTTACATACATAACTTAGTATTATAATATGTTACAAAGTTATGTATGTAAATTTTGATTATACTTTAGATTTATCATAAAAAATCATCATATTATTATCATATATTATTATCATATATTATCATGTATTATTATCAGATATTATTATCAGTTATTATTATCATACGAAAATTATGAAACAGAATGAAAAAATTACCAAAAAATAAATGTATATGTAAATTTTATTTAATGCGTATAGAAACTGTCAATTAGAGATATGTAATGGAATTCTTATGCGGCGAAAGAACAATAATTTGCTAAAAAATCCATTTTTTAATCATTAATTTCTCATTAAATATTGTGTTTAAAATTATTAAGATTGTCTGTAAATGACTTTCTAAAAGTAGAATTTTATTTTACCAAATGAAAATTTTGGTATCCATTGTGCCCATAAAAATACTTTTTTTTCTATTTTTTATTACGGCCTTTAAAAATACTTGGTACAAAAATTAGCTGCGTATAATAATGATAATAAAAAAAAAAACTGTAATTTGAAGTCTAAATGTTAATAATAGTTTAAAATCTAGTCCTCAGATAAAACAACTTGAAATACACACTATACACGTCATTGTACATCAAATATCAGAAATATACGGTTAAATTCGCTTCTAAACTAGGAATTTGAAATTCATATTATATATATATATATATATATATATAAGGTCATTGCGCCTAAATGCGATAACCCATAAATGCGACAAAGTTCTTCTACTGAAAATCTAAATGCTTAAATCACAAACTTATAAGTCATAATGGAACATACACATTTCAAGAATGGTTCGCGAAACTTTTCATTAATTTTTAAAGGTTTTTTCTAGTAGAATTTTCTTTTGCTATAAACATTGTTCATAATGGCTTTCCCCCATCTCTTTCTAATTGCGATAAAATATTTTCAAATAGTAACTGTAATTTTATCCTTTCATCTTTTAAGGTCAAATAACCACTGTTACGTCATGTGCTTGATTACCCTTGATACCTATCAGAAGAAAATTTAAAAAAATACTACATTTTTTTAAAAAGAGGGGTTTAAAATTTTTATCGCATTTAAGGATCTGTTTACACCATTTTCTTAAATGCGACAAATTTTATCCCTTAAATGCGGAGAGTTTTACAGTTGATATATTAAGGGAAGTTTAAGCATTTTTTCCTTTTTAACACTTTCCAACAAGGCTTAAAAGTGACTTAGGCTTGTCTGTCCCTCTGTCCGTCTGTCTGTCTGTCTGTCCGCGCTCTAATTCCTGTAGGGACACCCGAAAGTATTCCAAAGCACTGTGTTCTATGAGTGGTATTGCTGTAAACCATATTTAATACCTTAACTGTATACAAATCTTAGTGAAATTGAATCATGTTATTGAAGTTCACTATCGGATGTTTCATATATAAATTGGAATAAATACCGCCACTAGTTTGTGCACAGGGACACTCGAAAGTACTCCAAAGCATTGCGTTCTATGAGAGGTATTTCTATAAACCAACTTTACTTTCCACAAAGTTTAATGAAATTGAAATATGTTATTCATATGCACAAAAGAATGCTTTGCATAGAATATAGCATGATTAGCATTAGATTTACAGGGCCATACAAAAATATTCAGTTACATTAAGAGCTGTTAATAAAAATTTGCTAGAATTGCAATTTTGTTTACATTAAGCGTTTTTAACATTGTCTAACAATTTTCATCTGTGAATATGATTTCAATTTAAGTATCTCTCTGTTCGTCTGTCCGCGCTCTTACTCCAGTAAATATTTATGTAATTTCTTGAAACTGATATATGTTATTTGAGTTCACTATCGGATGTTTCCTATTGAAAAAGGAGTTAATATCTCTACTGGTTTGTGTACAGAGGCACCCAAACCTTTTACAAAGCATTGTGTTCAATGAGAGATATTTCTATAAACCCTATTTTAATACCTTTACTGTACACAAACCTTAATGAAATTGAGAAATATCATTCAAGTTCGCTATCGGATGTTTTATATATTAAATGGAGAAAATACCACCACTGGTTTGGGCACAGAGACACTTGAAAAGTTTGCTGGAATTGCACTTTCGTTTACATTAAGCGTTTTTAACATTTTCTAACAATTTTTAAGTGTGAATATAATTTCAATTTGTGTATCTGTGTATCTGTTTGTCTGCCCATCTGTCTGTCTTTCGGCTTTCTAACTCCGGTAAATATTTATGGAATATCTTGAAACTAATATATGTTTTTCAAGTTCACTATCGGATGTCCCCTATTAAAAATGGAGTGAATACCTCTACTGGTTTGTGTACAGGAGCATCGGAAAGTACTGCAAACTATTTTTTTTTCTATGAGAGGCATTTCTATAAACCATATTTTAATACCGTAACTTTACACAAATCTTAATGAAATTGAAATATGTTATTCAAGTTCGCTATCGGATGTTTCCTATGTGAAATGGATAAAATATTAGCACTGGTTTGTGTACAGTGAGACTTGCAAGTATTGCGTTGTATGAGAGGTATTTCTGCAAACCAAATTTTAATAACTTTACTTTGCACAAATCTTAATGAAATTGAAATATGTTATTCATATGCAAAAAGGAATGCTTTTTATAAATACAGTATGATTAGTATTAATGTTACAGGGCCACATAAAAATATTAAGTTACATTATGAGCTATTAATAAAAATTTGCTGTAATTGCATTTTCTTTTACAATAAGCATTTTTAACACTTTCTAACAATTTTTAAGCGCGAATATGATTTTAATTTGGTTATCTTTCTGTCCGATTGTCTGTCTTTCTATCTGGCTCTCGTCCCGAGAGTTCTTAAATATTTTCAGAATTTTGAAAAATTGATATCTGTTATTAAAGTTCACTATGGAATGTTTCCTATTTAAAATGCCATTAATATGTCCTACACAACGTGTTTGTGTACAGGGAACTTCCAATGCTTTGCGTTTTAGGACAGACATTTTTATAAATCACATCTAAATAACTTTCTACTGTAAAAATCATAAATAAATTGAAATGTATTTTAATATTCTAAAATAATGTTTTGTATAGAATATGATATGATCAACCTTCAGATTTACAGGACTACACTAAAATATTCAAATACATTAAGGGCAGCAATTATAATCTAACGGCTGGATTTTCTTTTGCATTAAGCCTTTTTAACGTTCTTCAACGATGTCTGAGAGCGGTTTTAAATTGAATTAGTCAATCTGTATATTTTTTCTGTGCTTCTCTCCTTTGTTTGATAATGGAGGCAAAGAATATTGAAAGTTATACGATACAACAAGCACGTACAATTGGAGAGTTATAATAACCAGTGCGTACTGCATGATTTTTCGTTCTTTTTTTAACACTTTCCAGCAAGGTTGAAAAGTGTCAATGACTTCGGTTTGTCTGTCTGTCCGCAGTCGAACTCCTGTAAATTTTCATGGAATTTCTTGAAGCTGATATATCGTATTCAAGTTCACTATCGGATGTTTCCTATTGAAAAGGGAGGGAATTCCTCTTCAGATTTCTCTACAGGGACACCCAAAATTTTCCAAAGCACTGTGTTCCATGATAGATATTTCTATAAACCGTATTTTGAACGTTTACTTTAAACAAATTTTAATGAAATTGAAATATATCATTTAAGTCCACTGCCGGATGCTCCCCATGTAAATTGAAGTAAATACCATCACTGGTTTGTATACAGGGACATCCGAAAGTATTTAAAAGCATTGCGTTCTATGGAAGGTGATGGGCAAAAGCAGCCATTTTGTTAAAAACAAAATAATAAAGGTACAAAAGGGCATTATTTAAAAGGAAAAAAAATATAAGAATACAAAAGCTGTTTTACTGAAGACTAAAAAAGCTGTTTTACTGCCTTTTAAAAGCCTCAGACAGAAATACAACGTCATATTTATGACCTGCACGTGGAACTCTGAAAGGGGACCACCCGCATTAAGCCCCGTTGGCTACCGCCAAAAAAGCCCCTGCGAAGTCATAAGAAAGGCACTACAGTAATCTAGAAGCAAGCAGACTGGTCGAAGAAGGGCCTAATCAGAAGTAGACCCAATAAAAAAAATGCAAGGGGAAAACCTCCTCCAAAAATTATAATGAGAGACTTAAAAAATTAAAAGGGAAAAAAAATTCCTTTAAGAGTAGGATTCAAAAATTTGCCTTCGTGTTGTGCAGACGTCATGTGAGGTTCTGACAATTGTTGTGTGCTAACATCAGAGTGTTGCTGCCTAGCCTACCTGACTCATCTAAGATACGTAAAGATGTGCTCCCTGCTAGCTAAAATATCCCTCTTGTGCCTTGACTGCGCCATAGCATCTGGTAAATCTGGTGAGAAGTTCTTTTATTCCTTGGTCAGTAAATATTCATTTTACTTTGCAAAAACGCATTTCTAGATACATGTTTGCTAAGTACTCATCTTTAGCACCATTGATGCAAAATCAAAGATCATTGTTATATCATTTATATTGTATTGTAAAATCATAGAATAATCAATTTAATCAGTATTCAAAATTTGGATATTTAATAAAAAAAATAATTAAAATTATATTGAGTCTAATGTTATTTAATAAGAGCAAATTTTATTTATTAATAACAATTTTTACTTTCAGCAGTGTTTATATTTTTAATTAGGATTAATTTTAGGGCATTTCACAACGCATGCCCGAATATCGAATTGATATTCAAAATGTACGACCATGAAGCTGTCACTTTAGAGCCACGGAAGTGAGGGTAGTCTGATGTTTGTTAATAACCGCCCAACATCTACCCCCTTACCGGATTTGGTGCCGTGTATTTGGTGACGAATTTGGCACAGTTAACTTTCAAAATTCTTCCGCGTCATTTACTAAAATTTAATACGATTAAAATCATTAACGTTAGCGGAAAAGCAAATAAAATAAAAATAAAAGATGAATACAGAGAAAAAAGATTTAAGGAAATATAATTATTTGTACGTATACTAACACTCAACAATGATGTGTACTTTATAATTTGTGTCTTTTATTCAATTGTATGTGTTAAGTGTAGACATGAAAATTAAAGGTTAAAGTCAAAAATAATTAAATAACAGAATTAATATAGAAAGAAGATATATAGAATATCTAGGGTTGTGTGGATATAACATAATAAAAATATGTATGTGTATAAGCGTATAGTATAAATCAAAAATAAGAAGAAGAATAAGAATAAGAATAATATTTTTGTATCTTATTTATCTCATGGTGTTATATATATATAAAAAATTCTTAGGATGTTATAAAGAGTAATCACTTCATAAAAATTGAAAGTGGTAGAGTATAGTGTATTTGCAAAAAAATTTCTAGGAGATTTACAGCAGAATTTCTACTTTTAACAGAGGTGTTGTTATAAATTGAAAAATTTTCAAGAATTTGTATGTTAAATAAAAGCCTTATATACAGGAGTAACAAATAATGTGCAAATAAATAAATTGATTAATTAAGAAAATTGTGAAAATAAATTAACATAATATTTGCAAAAAACTGACAGTTACTCATGTATATATGCTAATTCTATTTTATGTACATATATTTTGATTTATAAATATTGTATTTGGTATACATATTTTGGAGGGGTAATCAATTTAATTAAGAAAAAAAAAATACGCGTGAAGGCATTTCTAAGCACCAAATTTTAATGATTTTACTTTGCACGAGTCGTAAAATATATATATATATATATATTATTCATATGCACAAAAGAATGCCTTCCATAAAATACAATATTATTAGCATTATATTTACAGGGCCACACAAAAATATTCAGATACATTAAGAGGTATTGTTGGAAAATTGCTTGAATTGCATTTTCGTTTACAATAAGCGTTTTTATCACTTTCTAAATGTTTTTAACACTTTCCAACAAAGTTGAAAAGTGTTAATGACTTAGGTTTGTCTGTCTGTCTGTCCGTGCTCTATCTCCTCTAAATATTCATGGAATCAGAGTTACACATACACTGCTCAGAAAAGAAGAGTTAAACACGGAGTTACACACTCTGTTATAAAAAGGCAAAGTTACACACACAATTACACACAAACTGTTAATGAGTTACACTCCTTCTCATAATTATAAGGACACCCGTTTTTCTATATTAACTGAACACTGAACACTATTATTTAAACAAATATATTTTTAATTAATTTGAATTTCATTAATAGACTATATTTAAAAGGTTTTATCGTTTTTCTATCTTAAAAACTTTAAATATGGTAAAAAGTTGATTTTTCAGGTGTTCACAATTATACACTGTAAGAAATTTCAGTAAAATTTGGAGAGTTGACCGTTTAAGTATACGGCCAGCTCCCTTCTTTGAGGAAAAACTTCAGTGCACTCTAAAAAAATTTCAGTAAAATTCAGAGAGTTGACCGTTAAATATTACGGCCAGCTCCCTTCTTCAAGAAAAAATGTCCAGTTCTCGTATTTGTAAGAAAGTGCTGCAAAATCGAAAGTATTGACCATTTAAAAAAGGCCACTTCCCTTCTTCGAGGAAAAAAAAATCATTAAAGCTATACGGACGTGACATTAAATTACGGTCACTGACTGGCAAAAAGTATTCCTGTCACTGACCGTAAAATTAGTGTGCGAATATTTTTACAGTGTACAAATATTTAAAATAAATTGCTGTAAAATTCAGAGCGTTGACCGTTCGTTCAAAGTCAATTACCTTTTATGTGAAAAAGTCATGACAAATTTATGAACATGACTTTATTTTTACAGTCAGTGACTGTAAAATCTTCAACGGTCACTGACCGGCAAAATGTGTTCAAAATTTTTTACAGTGTAAGGACAGCCCGAATTTTAGTAATTTTTTTCAGTTATTCTTTAAATTAATATTTTATGGGGTCTCTTTTTAGGGTTAAACAGTCAGACATTCTCTCTGGTACATATATGTATATACATTTTTTTTAATATTCAGTTTCAATACCATTTCATATAGCATATATGATATTCTTAATATATTTAAACTATTTAAAATTGCTTTCCACTTGCATGCACATTTCTAATATCATAAATTAAGTTTTCTTCAACTTTTAGACCATGGGAAAGGCAATAATACAAAAGTTTCTTTCTTAAAACTATTTCCTATTGCTCTAAAAGTAGAGCAAAAGTGTAAGTCTTGTTGAAAAAAATATTATTACCCCCCAAAATCTAACAAAAATCTGAGAATTCTACGTTTGAAATTTGCGGATATTCTCTTGATGTTCATAATAATAAAAATAAATTACTAAATTCCTTCTGCCTTCAGTAGAAACAGATCCCCAGAGCACCATAGATCCACGTTCAAAATGCCTGATTCATATCTACCTTTAAAAAATCTGCTCTGTCTTTCGCTATCTTCAGATCGTGCCAGTAACTGTTAAAACCATTTGGCTAATCAAGAATAAAATGTTTTTCATCCGAAAATGCAACATTTTACCATTTAATACTGTCTTTATTCAATTTTAACACAGACGTGCTTTCCCCCATTAAATGCTTATTGATTATTACAGGTTTTTTAATCATTTTAACATATTATTAATTATTTTAAGCATGCATAAATGTGGACCCCAACCTTTCGTTAAAAATTACGAGCAAATTCAGCAGCAGTCATTATGAGTAGAACAGTAAGAGGAATTATGAGTCTTCGATCTCTGTAAAACAACTCTGATTTTGCATTAGATCTCTCTCCTATCGAATCAACAGTTCAACGTTTGATCACATTTCCTTCAGCAATTTTAGATCTTCGAATTTCATTAGAAATTCGGCGGATTGAAATTACCCTTCCACTTAAAAAACACATCTATCATACTTCACTACATGAACGTTCTTTTTTTCGAGGAATTATCAAAAATGTCCGTCCAAGAAAAATTGAAGGCTTCTATATGAATTAATCTAGCCCAGTAGTTAACAAATTCGCATGATAACTGTAATTTATCCGCTAGTAATTTAAATAAAACGAAAAAATCTGGATTGTCCCTATAATTATGAACATCTAAAAACGTGGAGAAAAACACATTTTGCATTATTTTTTATTAATTTTGTTTTATATTAAAAAAATTATAGCAATTTTGGTTTTTAGAATACTAGATATCGTAAGTGCACTTAGTTAATCTTGTTCACAATTACTTTTACATTAGTTATTTCAAAATATAAAGTGTCCTTATAAATATGAGAAGGAGTGTACACACAGAGCTACATACACACTGTTATAAAAAAATTAGCGGTACACACAGCGTTACACACATTGTCAAAAAAAAAAGAGATTTACATACGGAGTTACACACACTGTTAATAAAAAGGCGGAATTATACAGAGTTACATACACTGTTAATAAAAAGGCGGGCTTACACACACACACAGTTAAAAAGAAGGCATAGTCACACAGTGAGTTACACACGCACTGTTAATTATATACAGGGTTACACACACACTGTTAGTTGCACATAGTTACACACACTTTTAGCAAAAAATCAGTGATACACACAGAGTTACACACATTGTTCAAAAAATAAAAAAGAATTGAACATTGAATTACACACACTGCTAATAAAAAGGCAGAATTATACACAGAGTTACATGCGCTGTTAATAAAAAGGCACTGTTAATAAAGAGTTACACACAGAGTTAATAAGAAGGCAGAGTTGCACACACACTTTTAATTACGTACAGGGTTACACACACTGTTAGTTACACATAAGTAAAATTACACACGCTGTTTGCTAAAAATCAGCGATACACACGGTGTTACACACACACAATGTTAAAAAAAACTGTTAATAAAAAACAAAATTACACATGGAGTTACACACACTGTTAATAAGAAAGAAGAGCTACACACACACTGTTAATTGCATAGAGGGTTGCACACACAGTGTCAGTTTCACATAGCGTTACGTACACTGTTAGAAAAGTTCAGCAATACACACAGAATCACACACACACTGTTAAAAAAAAGAAGAGTTACACACTGTTAACAAACAGCAGAGTTACACACAAAGTTCCACACACTGTAAATAAAAAGGAAGAGTTACACACACTGTTAAAGGCAGAGTTACACAACATTTTATCTTGAAATAGTTATGTGGTATTAAGTATTTTATAAACTATAAAAAAAGAACGAAAAGTCATGCATTACGCAATGATTATTAACACTTTCCAACTGCACGTAATTGTTGTATCTTATAACTTTGAAAGTTCTGTACCTACGTTATCACACAACAAACAAACAGTAGTTCTGAAAGGCATACAGACAGACTAGTTGAATTCCTAATCATTCTTAAACATTGTTTGAAAGCGTTAAAAATTCTTAAAAGAAAAGAAACCGTCGCCCTTCGATTGCAATTCCAGTCCTTAATCTATCTGAAAATTTCAGTGTAGCCCTGTAAATTTGAAGGTTAACAAAAACATATTTTATACAAAACATTATTTTAGCAAATTAACAATAAATGGCAATTTCTTTATGCTTTTTCAGTTGAAAGTACAGTATGAAAGTTCATTAAATGTAAATTATAAAAACGTATGTCCTAAAATGCAACGCATTGGCATTTTTTGCGCATTCCTGTACATAAACATGTTGTACAGTACCTATTAATGCCCTTTTAATTTGGGAACATTCAATAGTGAATATGAACAACATATATATTTTTTTTTAAATTCAGAAAATATTTCCGGACGCTAAGTGAGGTACACGGACAGATAGACAAATGGAGATTCGGGCACATAGATACAGAAATTGAAAACACGTTAAGACTTAAACAAGAAAGAAAAATCATGCAGTACCCATTGATTAGTAACACTTTCTAACTGTACGTAATTGTTGTATCGAATAACTTTAAATATTCTTTGCCTACGTTATCACACAACAGACAGAAGGACTGAAAAATATACAGATAAGACTAATAGATTTTAAAATTATTCTTAGGCATTTTGGAAAGAGTTAAAAAGGCTTAACGCAAAATAAAATGCAGCCATTAAATTATAATTACAGCTTTGGATCTCTCTGAATATTTTAGTGTAGCCCTTTAAATCAGAAAGCAAATCATATCATATTCTATACAAAACATTATTTTAGAATATTAACAATACATTTCAATATTTTTATGATTTTTACAGTAGAAAGACTTTAAAATATAACTTTCAAAAAATTCTGTCCTCAACCGTAATGCATTGGCATTTTTTGTTGTTGTTGTTGTTGTTGTCCCTGTAAACAAACTAGTTGTACAGGACATATTAGTGTCATTTTAAATGGGGAACATTCTATAGGGATAATGTTTATAAAAATAACACTCATAGAACACAATGCTTTCGAATGCTTTTGGGTGTCCCTGTACACAAACCAGAAGAGATATTCACTCCATTTTCAATATGGAACATCCGATAGTGAACACCAATAAAATATATCAGTTTCGAGAAATTCCATATATATTTACAGGAGTTAGAGCGCGGGCAGACAGACGGACAGACAGATGGATAGATACACAAACTGAAATCATATTCAATCTTAAAAATGTTAGAAAGTGTTAAAAATGCTTAGTGTAAACGAAAGTAATATTTTAGTATTTTATTACTAATAGCTCTTAATATAAATGGATATTTTTGTGTCACCCTGTAAATCTAATGCTAATTACGCTATATTCTACGAAAAGCATTTTTTTGTGCATATAAATAACATATTTCAATTTCCTAAAACTTCGTGGAAAGTAAAGTTATTAAAATTTGATTTATAGAAATATCTCTAATAGAACGCAATGCTTTGGAATAATTTTGAGTGTCCCTGTATATAAATCGGTGGTGGTATTTCCTCCATTTTATACAGGAAACATCCAATAGGGAATTTGACTAACATATTTCAATTTCATTAAGATATGTGTACAGTAAAGGTATGAAAATATGGTTTGTAGAAATACCTCTCATAGAACACAATGCTTTGAAATACTTTCGGGTGTCCCTGTACACAAACCAGTAGAGGTATAAACTCCATTTTCAATAGTGAACGTCCGATAGTGAACTTGAATAACATATATTAATTTCAAGAAATTCCATAAATATTTACGGGAGTTAGAGCGCGGGCAAACAGACAGACAGACAGACAAACCGAAGTCATTAACACTTTTCAACCTTGTTAGAAAGTGTTAAAAATGTTAAAAACTGTTATATCGCTCAATGTAAACGAAAATACAATTCCAGCAAATTTCCAATAAAAGCACTTAATGTAGCTGGATATTTTTGTGTGTCCCTGTAAATCTAATGCTAATCATACTACATTCTGTAGATAGCACTCTTTTATGCATATGAATAACATATTTCAATTTCATTAAAATTTGGTAAAATATAGGAATCAAAATTTAGTTCATAGTAATACCTCTCATCAAACGCAATGCTTTGAGGTACTTTCGGGTGTCCCTTTATACAAACGTGTGAGGGTACTTACTCTATTTTCAATGGGTAACATCCGATAGTGAACTTGAATAACATTTCAATTTCATGAAGGTATGTGTAAAGTAACAATAATAAAATATAGTTTACAAAAATACCTCTCACAGAACACAATGCTTTGGAATATTTTCGGGTGCCACTGTGTACTAACTAGTAGAAGTACACACTTCATTTTCAGTAGGGAACATCCTATACTAAACTTTAATAATATGTATCAGTTTCAAGAAATTCCATAAATAATAACGGGAATTATAGCGCGGACAGACGAACGCACAGACAGCAGACAAACGGACAGACTGACAAACCGGAGATATTAAAAACTTTCAAACTCGTTGGAAAGTGTTAAAAACATTTAGAAAGTAATAAAAACGTTTAATGTAAACGAAACTGCAATTCCAACAAATTTTCAATAGCTCTTATTATAACTGAATATTTTTGTTTGGCCCTGTAAATCTAACGCTAATCATACTGTGTTCTATGGAAAGCATTCTTCAGTGCATATGACTAACATATTTTAATATCATTAAGATTTGATATCAGTAAGTTTTTGAAGTTTGGTTTACAGAGATACCTCCATTAGAGCGCAATGATTTTGGGAATAATTTCGAATTTCCCTCTATTCAGACTAGTGATGGTACTTACTCCATTTTCAATGGGGAACATTCGATAGTAATGCTGAATAACATATTTCAATTTCATCAAGATATGTGTAAAGTAACGGTTATAAAATATGGTTTATGAAAATACCTTCCATAGAACACAATGCTTTGGACTACTTTCGAGTGTCCCTGTATACAAGCCAGTAGAGGTACATACTCCATTTTCAACAGGGAACATGTTATAAGGAACTTGAATAATATATATCAGTTTCAAGAAGTTCCATGAATATTTTCGGGAGTTAGTGCATGGACACACAGACAGATATACGGATGGACAGACCGACAGACCCAATCCGAAGTCAACAAGAAAGAAAAACCATGCAGTACGCATTGATTAGTAACACTTTCCAACTGTACGTAATTGTTGTATCAAATAACTTTTAATATTCTTTGCCTACGTTATCACACAACAGACAGAAGGACTGAAAAATGTACAGAGATTAATTGATTTTAAAATTACTCTTAGGCGTTTTGCAGAGAGTTAAAAAAGCTTAACACAAAAGAAAATGCAGCCATTAGATTATAATTGCAGCTTTTGATCTCTCTGAATATTTTAGTGTAGCCCTGTAAATCAGAGAGTTAATCATATCATATCCTATACAAAACATTATTTTAGAATATTAACAATACATTTCAATATTTTTATGATTTTTACAGTAGAAAATTTTTTAAATATAACGTTCAAAAACTTCTGTCCTAAAACGTAATGCAGTGGATTTTTTTTTTTTTTTTTAATTCCTGTAAACAAACTGGTTATACAGGACCTATTAATGTCATTTTAAATGGGGAACATTCTATAGGGAAAATATTTATAAAAATAACACTCATAGAACACAATGCTTTTGAATGCTTCTGGGTGTCCTTGTACACAAACCTGAAGAGATATTCACTCCATTTTCAATATGGAACATCCGGTAGTGAACATCAATAATATATATCAGTTTCGAGAAATTCCATAAATATTTAAAGGAGTTAGAGCGCGGGCGGACAGACGGACAGACAGATGGACAGATACACAAACTGAAATCATATTCAACTTAAAAATGTTAGAAAGTGTTAAAAACGCTTAATGTAAACGAAACTGCAATTCTAGAATTGTTTTATCAATAGCTCTTAATATAAATGGATATTTTTGTATCACCCTGTAAACCTAATGCTAATCATGCTATATTCTATGCAAAGCATTTTTTTTTTTTTTTTTTTTTTGCATATAAATAACATATTTCAATTTCCTAAACCTTCGTGGAAAGTAAAGTTATTAAAATTTGTATTATAGAAATATCTCTCATAGAACGCAATGCTTTCGAATACTTTTAAGTGTCCCTTTACATACATCGGTGGTGGTATTTCCGCCATTTTATACAGGAAACATCCAGTAGTGAACTTGAATAACATATTTCAATTTAACTGAGATATGTCTACAGTAAAACCAATAGAAATACCTCTCATAGAACACAATGCTTTGAAATGCTTCCGGTTGTCCCTGTACACAAACCAGTAGAGGTATAAACTCCATTTTAAATGGGGAACATCCGATAGTGAACTTGAATAACATATATCACTTTGAAGAAATTCCATAAATATTTATGAGATTTAGAGCTCGGACAGACAGACAGGCAGACAAACAGACGGACAGGCAGATACACAAAACTGAAATCATATTCACCCTTAAAAAATGTTAGAATGTGTTAAAAACGCTTAACATAAACGAAAGTACAATTCTAGCCATTATTTTAATAGCTTTTAATGAACTGGATATTTTTGTGCCACCCTGTAAATCTAATGCTAATCATGCTATATTCTGTGCAAAGCATTCTTTTGTGCATATAAATACCATATTTCAATTTCCAAAATCTTCGTGGAAAGTAAAGTTATTAAAATTTGATTTATAGAAATATCTCTCATAGAACGCAATGCTTTGGAATACTTTTGAGTGTCCCTGTACATAAACCGATGGTGATATTTCCTCCATTTTATACAGGAAACATCCTATAGTAAACTTTATAACATATTTCAATTTCATTAAGATATGTCTACAGTAAAGGTAGGAAAATATGGTTTGTAGAAATACCTATCATAGAACACAATGCTTTGAAATACTTTCGGGTGTCCCTGTATATAAACTAGTAGAGGTATAAACTCCATTTTCAATAGGGAACGTCCTATGGTGATCTTGAATAACATATATCAGTGTCAAGAAATTCCATAAATATTTACGGGAGTTAGAGCGCGGACAGACAGACGGACGGACAGACAGACAGACGGACAGACAGACAGACAAACCGAAGTCATAAACACTTTTCAACCTTGTTGGAAAGTGTTAATATAAGTTTTCAACCTTCTTTGGAAAGTGTTAATAACATTAAAGTAACTCCCATGCATTAAATGCATTATCGCATTTAGGGAGTTTGAACATCGCATTTAGGATATAGTACCTTAAATGCGACAAAAATTTCCTAAATGCGACGCTGTTATATATTTTCATAAATTACTGATATTTTTTTAATTTCTTGAAAAAAAAAATGACACAAAACACTAGTTTAGAACTATGAGTATAATATTCAACCATTTTTTCTTTCTTTTCATAATTATTTGTTTACTAAAATGTCATAAGTTTCCTAAATGCGATAAACTTACCAAAAATCACGTCGCATTTAGGCACAATGACCTTATATATGTATCTGACTTTTTTTTCTCTTAGGTTGATTACGACTTAAAATAAACAAATAAATTAGTAATATTGTTGCATAACTCCACAAATGTTTTTTTAGTACGACTTTCAAGGGAGATATTTTAAAACTTTCAGCGATGGGAACTTGGTGCAGAACTCATATAACTATCAATGAAAGAAATTTTTCTTCTTAAACTGGCGATTTTATAGATAGAGAATTTTTTTTAAAGAAATACTGGTATGAGCTTTCTACGCCAAATTCCCATTCCTGAATATAGAAAAAACAGCATAATAGTCTATAAAAAATAGTGTTAAATATACTGATATTTAACTATTATAATCAAAAAGGAAAACTTTATAAATCTGAATTATGCGAAAAGTTATCTAGCAGACGCTGCAATCTCCGAGAAAGAACGGTGAACCAACCAATTCAATGTAAATGTCACGGGCGAGCGAAAGATCAGTCCTGAACTTCTCTTTCATTTTGAACTTATTCTAGGAGCATTTCTCCCCAAATTATGCGTTCTACCAGAATAGCGTAAAAAACTTCCCTACATAATTTTTCATGCGCTTTAAAATGATATATGAACAAAATTTCTACAATAAAAGCTCACTATACTATGTCCCTGATATTTTTTATTTTATTTTATTTATTATTATTATTATTTTTATTTATTTATTTTTTTTTTGACAAAATTTGTCATTTCAGTGTAGCTCATCGATGTTCAACGTATTTTCGTTAAAATAATATACTTTTTTTTTTTTTATCGTCATGTAAAATTAAAAAAAAAAAAAAAAAAAAAAAAAAAAAAACTTTAGAATTTCCTAAAATACAAATTGACTTTAAATGCGTCAATTTTACTTTGTAAAATGGAAGTTAACCACTTTTTAGCTCATTCCAAATAAATATTTGGTTCTGAACAAATGTTCAAACCTTAAAACTTTTCAGATTTCACCTAATTTCAAATAATTATTTCGAAATTCTTAAAACTTTTAAACAGCATTAGCAAAAGTGATAGAAGTTGTCTTTAAAATATACATACTGAATATTACAGTCGGCAGCAAAAGCATCCGGTCACTAGCAAAAATTCCTATGTAAGAAAAGTGCACTTAATACAGTTTTGTTAAATAAATCCTTGTCGAATACTGTTTTTAGTCAGTCTAAGAACATGATTCGACAAGGATTTTTTTAACAAAACAGTATTAAGTGTACTTTTTTACATAGGTATTTTTGCTAGTGCTCGGATACTTTTGCTGCCGACTGTAGAAGTTCTATCGTTGTTGTTGACTTTTTCAATTGCATAAGTAAATTTAAAGGAAGATCATGGAAAGATAAATTCTACTTACAAAATTCTAAAAATTTATCTATTATTTAATTTTGAATTAAAGCAAATCGAAATATGTGTTTGATGGTACGATTGGTAAAGTGTTTGGCTGTACAGTCGGCAGCAAAATTATTCGAACGCTAGCAATAATTCCTATCTAAAAAAATGTGCAATTAATGCTACTTTGTTAATAAACCCTTGTCGAATCATGTTTTTATCAGTCTAAGAGCATGATTCAACAAGGATTTATTTAACAAAATATTATTAACTGTACATTTTTTTAGATAGGAATTATTGTTAGCGCTCGAATAAGTTTGCTACCGACTCTAAATATGATGATTTTTGGTTCGGTCCTAAGTATGTCTAAGTGTATATTGTTTTGAAATAACTGATTCTTAATTTAAAATGTTCTTAAACTAAAACTGATTCTTAAACTAAACTTCAAAAGCTCTATGCATCTTTTCCTTTACTTTTGTGTGCTTAGCTCTATTTAAAAATCTTTTCAAATGTCACTGTCAAATTGTTAAAGTAGAGTGCTAAAACTTAGTTATTGTATGAGAAAGTATCATTTCGAGTGAAATTTTTGTTAGAAAAATTCCTACGTATAAAATACTATTCTTATGAAACTGTGAAAGGGTGTGCTCGTTGACAGATTAGCTTTCGTTTGCTAGGGGTTCGTTTTGTAGAATTGTGCAGGTCAAGGAGGTGGTAGATTACGACTTGGTTGGCTTAAAGCTCGTCTTTGCCATTTTTGCTCCGTGAAGATATATATATATATATTTCACATGAGAATGTTGTTTGTATTTCAACCGAGAGACACGGAGTCTTGCGGTAGGTAACCAGAGTAGTGCCCAGTACAGACAGTGTTGAAGGGGTGTTAGAGGTTAAACTATTTTGTGTCCAGAAAAAAGAGTAGGGTTTCAAATTCCTGCTGAATGAGTGTTCTATTTTGAACAGTGGAAGCCGAAGGCGACGCTTTTATTTATCTTGGTGTATGTCTTGATTACGATTTTATTCTTAGCTAGGAATACCTTGAAGTACAATGTGCTCTAGAAAGAACTTTTTTCTAGTCAAGAAATTTTTCTCTAGTGGTTGTTTGATATTTTTTATTTTGTGAGAAGCTGCACATTTGATTAATTGTAGCAGAACTCCTCTTCCGCAGAGGCCTCTCTTGTAGCAGAACTCCTTAGGTCCGTCCTCTGAGACCTAATGAAACAGAACACATCTACTGATCGTTCCCTCGGCTTGTACCTTAATCAAACATCTTTTAGACTCTGGCGTCACTGGTCCTACCTGATGCATCATCTTGGATTATATAGATATAATATTTTCTTTCCTTAATTTTTGTATTATAAGTAATATTCACATAGTTGTGCTAGAATGTACATTTTTAAAAAGATGCATGTATTGATTCTTTTTATATATAGATAAATATTTAACGAGCTATATAATTGTGGCAAAGTAGCTCTAATTACGAGTGTGATAAAATAACAGATATAATTATGCTTGTAAAAATTTGAGAGAAATGAAGATATTTTCATTAAACAATTGTTGAATTTAAAGTTATTATGTTCACTTCTTTAATGCTATGTTATATATATTTTTTTCTTTTGAATAGTCTGTTAAAGAATTAGCGAAAAATCTTTCATAAAAAAGGAGGTGGGGGAGAAAGGACTACTGCCCGCAGCAAAAGTATCCAAGTACTAGCAAAAATTCCTATATAAAAATAGTACACTTAATAACTGTTTTGTAAAATAAATTCTTGGCGAATCCTGCTCTCAGACTGATTTGAGATTCGACAAGGATTTATTTAACAAAACAGTGTTAAGTGTACTTTTTTAACATAAGAATTTTTGCTAGTGCTCGGATACTTTTGCTGCCGACTTTAGCTTGGATGTCAGCCATCCAAAATAATAGAACCGGGGTGTATTTAGTGTTATTAAGGTGAAGATTAAGCTATGTGTGAGTCAATTTTGTATGTTAGTAAAATAGATGGAATATTTATTTTGCCTTTAAATTTGTAACAGTGATTAAAGTTAAATTTAGTTTTTTTTTACTGTTAGTCAGTTTTGTGTTGAATTAATTTCATAAAATTGACTCTCACTTGTTTAATTTTTATTATTAATATTATAATTTTATTATCATTTATTTATTAATTTTAACTGAACGCCTATTCAAGGTAATTATAGATAAATTAATAGTAGTGAGAGAGTGATTGGCCAGGATTAAACTTATTAATTAAAGGAAATAAGTGACTAGGAATCATATAAATAGTCTGCCATATTGAAATAATAATAATAATAAAAAAAAGAGTTAGTTAAAATTAAATTGAGTTAATCGAAAATATTTCCAAAAAACTTATCTATATATATACACTTTTTTTTTTTTATAGTTATAGATCAATGCATCTAAATATTTTTTTTTCTTTCCTTTTATTTATTCTCTTTATGAGATTTAAGATTTTTTGTAAGAAATTAACTCTCTAACTTGAATTAATAAAAATTAAGGTTATGTTATTCAAAACATAAACCGAAGTAAAACAGTAAAATTTTAATACTAAACATAAACTGTAGCAAGTACAAAAATCGTCTTACATTTTTTAATAATGCGTACAGTTTTAAGTACGTTTAACGATTATTTTAAGTACAGTCAGTAAAAAAAGTGTCCGAACACTAGCAAAAATTCCTATGTAAAAAATGTACACTTCATACGGTTTTGTTAAATAACTCCCTATCGAATCTTAGTCAGTCTAAGAACATGATTCGATAAGGATTTATTTAACAAAACCGTATGAAGTATACTTTTTTTACATAGTAATTTTTGCTAGTGTTCGGACACTTTTGTTACCGACTGTACAGTTTTCTTTTTTTGTAATAAGTATTCAGTTTTTAAATTAAAAAAAAATAAAATATCAGTAAATGATTTTATATAGATCTTAATAACGACAGATGTGCAACTTTTGATGTTCAAAAAGCTGGGATGTTTTGTTAGATGTGAAGTTAGCGGAGCGTACGATGTACAGATTTAAAAAAGAAAAAGATAAGTAAAAGCACATTTTTTAACATTAGAATCTTTTTATTGTGAAGCCCTAAAGAACATAAAACAAAAATTTATTGTGGCAAAAATTTGCTATAAAGAAATGAAAGTTTTAACACTAAGGAAATTTTAGAGAAAAATATAGATATTTCACTTATGTAAGAGATGAAAATTTTTAAATATTCAAAATATTTTAAAAAGCATTCGAGACCAATATTCTTAGTTATTAGTTTTTGCATTATTACTCGTTAAGCCATAAATTTCAAATGTCTCGAAAGCTTTTTAAGATATTTTGAATATTTAAAAAATTTCATGTCTTGCAAAAGTGAAATATCTATAATTTTCTCTAAAATTTCCATAGTGTTATAGTTTCATTTCCTTATAGCATGTCTTTGACATAATAAATTTTTATGTTATGCTTGTTAGGGCTTCACAATAAAAAGCTTATAGTGTTAAAAAATGTTTTTTTTACTTAAATTTTATTTTGTGCTTTTTAGTTATAAAAAAAGCTTCTTAAAAATCTAATCAAAATTTCTTAGGATACTGTGTAGACAACTAAAGATTTTCTTTTATCAATTAAAATCTTTATTTTTAATTATTTGAAAAAAAATAGCACATCGACTTTCAAGAATCAAAGCCAAGACCATCGCTTTGTCAGCATGACGTTCTAACCAAAAGTCAAAGAACAGTGAAGAAAAGACATAAAACATGCTAGAAAAATCTAACAAACACACACAAACAAAAAAAAAATTTCTTGAATGCTTTTTAAAATATTTTGAATATTTAAGAATTTTCATCTCTTGCAAAAGTGAAATATGTATATTTTTTCTTTAAAATTTTCTTATTGTTGAAACTGTTATTTTTTTATGGCATGTCTCTACAAGAATAAAATTTTATTTTTTGCTTTTTAGGATTCAACAATAAAAAGCTCCTAGCTTTTTTTTTTTTTTTTAATTTATTTATTTATTTATTTTTTAGTAGTTACTAAAAAAAGCTTCTTAAAAAAACTAATCAAAATTTCTTAGTATACTGTGTAGACCATGAAACGTTTTCTTTTTAACAAATGACATTTTTTCTATTGAATATCTTTTCTATTAAAAAAAGTAGTACTTCGACCTTTGGGGACCAAACACCCACCATCCCGTTATCAACATGACGCTTTAACCAACTGAGCCAACGAACGACGTAAAAATTAACTTACGTTTACTTTGAAGTGGAGGCTCCTTGTTTTTTAGCGTGACACGAAGACGCGATGACAAAATCCAATTTCAATAAAAAGCTTCTTAATATATATATATATATATATATATATATATATATATATATATATGCACACGGAAATTGAGAAAGCGCAGTCTATTAGTTTTGTAGTAGTGTGAAGTAGATATGAATTATGAAGAAATTTTAAGATAAATTTAATAATTGACATCTGTGCCCTCTAAGTGTTTTATTTCATTTTATTTATTTATCTGTTTATTTATTTGGTATGCTTGAAAGTAATGTCTGCTGTTTGCCATGGAATATTGGAAATGAATTGTATAAACACTTTAAACTTCATGTATTTTATTATTCATATTAATTAAATTATATATAAAGGAGTGGATATTTCGAATGGTATAAGATCATTTTCTAACCTCTTATTTATTTATTTATTGAGTTAAAATCACATTTTGGAAAGATGGCAGCAGTAATGCTTTTTTTTAAGTTTTTTAGAGGATATTAAAAGTTCCTCCATTGTATAACAGTTCATTTTTAGATTCTCAATATTTATCTGTAATAAAAAAAAAGTAATGAATATTCTTTTAATGACAAAAGAAGCCATTAAATATGGAAGCATCCAAAAATGGGTCCATTTAGTCGACAATTTTGAATATTTTGATCCACTTATCTTTTATTTCTTAGTTTTAGTTCTTTGTCGATATTATTATTTTCTTTTTTTTATTCACTGTAAATTTTTCATTTATTTCATTTTTCCATAATAAAATTCCTAATATATAAGCAGGGTTAATGCATGCATTAATTAATTTTGTGTTAATATCTATTCATTTAAATATTTTTAGCACTAATGAAAAGCATTAATGCATTCACATTTTTAATTGAATAAACAGATTAAAAGATTTATCAACGGGTCTGCTGCTTCTAGATGCCTTTTTTCTTAAGGATCATTAATGATTTTTTTTTTTTTTTTTTTTTTTTTTTTAATTTTTAGTGATATTTCTAACAGTATTTGATTACGAATATTGAATTTCTAAAATGAAAACGTGCCATAAATACTCATTGTTAAAAAATAAATAAATAAATGTTAATTGTAAAATAAATATCTTCTTAAACAATAGATGCTAACTCAGTTATTGTTGGATAAAAACTGTTAAAGGTGAAAATGAAACTTATAATAATACGAAGCATAAATTATCAGTAAATACTTTCATACAGGGATTAAATAATATTTTTTTATATGTAGAATTCCATATTTTTAAACTAATTGGAAAAATGTATGTCAATTAAAGTTTTTCTTTTAAATATTTACAGGGATGGAACACGGGCGCAGAATTCATACCGGAATGTGTTTAAGAAATTTCTCTGCCTATAATATCGTCGATTTAAGAGGTAGAAAATTTTCTTACATTGATAGTGGTATGAATTCTGCGCCCGTGTTCCATCCCTGTATTTAAGAAGGGATTGTGAAATAAAATTAATTTCTTCTTCTTAAGCCTTCTTAAAACATGACTTTTAGGAATTTTTTTATTCAAATATTAATATTAAAATGAAGCTGTTGCTAAAATATAATACATTTTTTATAGCAGGCTAGTATAGGGGTTGTTATGACGTTACATTAAGTCAATGAGGAAAACATGTTTTTAAACAATAAGGTCTATTTTTGATAAAATTTTAACACACAAAAAATCTATTAAACTATGTAAATTGCATTTAGTTTTGAAAATTAGTAAAATGTTCATCATTTGTACCACATAACCATTGGTTGAGAACATTATGTCAAAAACGCAATAAAGTATTAAAATCAAGTTAGAGAAATGATAATAAACTTCAAAAATTGAGAAAGTCATATCTCACTTTCGATGGATTTATTTATTTATTTATTTATTTATTTTTTTTTAAGAGACAACAAACAATATATGATATAACTGTTATTGCCTTTGATTTGAAGTATTAATACAAAATAAATAAATAAATTGATAACATTTGTTCTTCTGTGGCAAAAATTTGAAGATGTCACGATCACCTATAATCTCTATTTGTGTTACGTTATAATCTCTATTTGTGTTACGTGGCAGCGTATACATGCGCGCCGTGCGCGAGTATTCCTTTGCCCACCTCAGCAGCACGGAAACGTTCTCTGAACGTTTAAAAATAGTTCTACTAACACGTTTTATGAAAGTTCAGCTTGAACGTTTTATAGACCTCTATCTGTCCATCTTGAAGACGTCGAATAGTACGGTACAAAACACGTTCTGCACACGTGTAAACATCACCATTGTTTCTACAGACACGTTCTGAGAACGCTCTTCATATACGTTTTTGCAACGTCCTAAACGTTGTTTTAACGTTTTAAAATAGTTCTTTAAACGTTTTAAACGTTCTTTGAACGTTTTAAGGTGGCATACCACCCTTAGAACTTCAAGAAACATCGATTTAATTATAGTCTTTTTTAAAGTAAATTATTGTTAACTAAGCTTCATTGAGCATGTCTAAGTGTTACCTATAAGTTTATTATGTATTTTAGAATATAATTTAAATTTTGTGGTAAATTATTTAATAATTTATGTGTTAATAATAAATGTTTTTTTTTTTCACCTTGTGCACAGGATATCTCTGAAAGTATTTAATATTTTCAATTTTCACAGATTATGTAACATATCATATCCTTCAAAATGAAGCTAAATTTGTATCCCCCCACCCGACCTGTTTTTCATACAGGTGATACTTCAGATTTTATTACAAAATAAATTATCGTTGAACATTTTTTTAAATATATTTTTAACCTAAACTGGAACAAATTTAGATTCAGTTTGAAGGATCTGATATGTTAAATAATCTGCGAAAAATTCACGAAAAAATATTAAATAGTTTCAGAGATATCCTGCATGCAAGGTGAAAAAAAAAACACATTTATTATTAACACATAAATTATTAAACAATTCACCACAAAATTTAAATTATATTCCATAATACATAATAAACTTATAGGTAATAATTAGACATGCCCAATGAAGCTTAGTTAACAATAATTTACTTAAAAAAAAAAAAAAAAAAAGACTATGATTAAATCGATGTTTTTTGAATTTCTAAGGCCGTATGTCCCTTTAAAATTGTGTGACATGTGTACTTTTTCTTTTTTTCTTTACTCTTTCTTTACCTTCTTCCTTTCTTTCTTTTCTTTTCTCTCTTTTTTTTTGTGTGTGTCTGTGTGCTTGTAAATTACTGTCATAGTATTATACAATTTTACATAAATGTATTGAAATATAATATTATTACATACAAAGCAATTTCTCGAAATCTATTTAAATTCACAATAATAGTAAAATTTTCAATTGAGAAAGTTGAACGCCCCAGATTTGTCCCCAAAAATTTTAGAATTCCTACAAAATGTCCCTACAAAAATTTGGTCCCCAAAATCGTCCCCAGAAGCCTCAAAAATCCCCAAAGTGAGAACAAAATCCCCAATCTGGCATCCCTGGTTGCGAATTGTCTTATGCCATTGACTTTGCACTTTGGCTAGCAACATAGGCTGGCAAACTAGAGGAAGTTCGGCGACAGCAGTTAGGCGAGATTTAACAAAACACACTATTATTATTTTAATTTTATTATTAAAAATGAATTAATTTATTTTTAGTCTATATATATATTTTTTTTTTCAATTTTTTTTAATAAAATTTTTTAAATTGATCGTAGCTAAAATACTAAATGCCTGTTTCATTCATTTGCTTAAATGAATTACACGCACTGTTATTTTTATTAAAGAAAACTAATAATGAAAATGGAATAAAAATTGCATAGAAAAATTAAAATCATAAAGATAGAAACACAATAATTTTTTTTAGCTTTTTTATTTGGTCCAGACTGCATATTTTAAATTCATATGGAATATTTAAAAATTTATAATTATTATTGTTGTTGTGTTTTGTTTTTATTACTTTAACCCATTATTTATGATGGTCCCTTTTTTGGGACTTTACATTTTTTTTTATAGTTTTAGACAATATGATAATGTAATGGAAATATAGTTTTAGATAATGCATTCTGCCACTGTCCCAAAAATAGGACGATCTGTGGTAGAACGCTTAATTTCTTGAAATTTGTTATAATTCTTAAATAATTTTTACTAAAACTTATAAAATTCACTAATTAAGAAAGAATTAGAAAATTAATTTGGCAAATAATGGGTTAATGGCAGAAACTTTTTAAACGGTATGAAACATAACTATTGTATTATGTAATTTGAAAAAATAATAATAATTTTATTCAGTTATTGAAGCAATCACACATGTTTTACTAATTTATTAGTTAATAAAAAGAGAAAAGTTTTGCAGTTCGTATAAATTAGAAAACTCTTTCCAAGTACACTTTATCCGTTATATCGTTTAATCTGAAGTGAAATTTACCTCAATGATGGCGCCTTAAACTGTATAATGTTTTTAATTACGGAGGAAGAAATCTCATAAAAGCTTGCTTTATATCTTTATTATTATTATTATTATTATTGCGAAAGAGAAAGCATGAAGTGGATCATTATTTTTCTTTATAAGCTTGTATATCGTTTATAGTTTCCATACGTTCTACATACAATACCAAAGAAAAAAGAAAGGGCGAAAAAACCTTTACAGCACTGAAAATTTACATGCGCACTTTCGACTTATATCTCATAATGTATCTGAAAAAGATTGTAAAGTCCTATGAACTTATTAATTTTGCTAATCATATTCTACAGGAAATACTGCAATTTACAACAGAATAATGTATGCTAATTTTGTTATTCTGTGCAGATTATACAACTTTTAAAATATGCTTTGATGAAATACCGCCCATAGACCCCAATGTGTCGGAATTGTTTTCTGAGTTCCTGTGCATAAAACAGTACTATTTTTATTATTCTCAATAATGATAGAGCCATAGTAAACCTGAACAACATATCAGAAATATAATATTCTAAAATTATTTACTGAATAAATGAGCAGAAAAATACAGATAGACAAACAAACCAAAATCACAAACGCTTTTTGATTTTGAATGTTGAAAAGCATAAAAGAACTAAATATGAACTCAGAAATTTTCACATATATCCCCCAATGCACCTTAATAATTTTTTGTCGCAAAGGGAATCTTATGCTAATCGTGCCACAATTTATACAAAAAATGTATTTAGTCATATGAATTACATGAATTATGTAATGTAAGTGATCGTATGTATGTAATATACGTTTTCTTATGTTTTACGCTGTATAAGAATATAATAAAATATGTTTTACTGAAATATCCTTTGTAGACCATAATGTGGCAGAGTTCCTTTCAGTCATCATCGCATCTAAAGCACTAGTGCTATTTATACTATTTTCAGTCAAGAGCAAGGCATAGTAAAATTGAAAAATACATATAGGTTTTGGAGCATGTTAAAAATATTTATAAAATTAAAGCGCGAAAAAGCAGATCAAGAGACAGGAAAACTGGTAACATAAAAGCTTGTCAACTTTGCTGGAAAATGTTAAAAAATAATAATAATAATGGCTTGTGTAAATAAACACACACAAACGCATATCAGGAATCGTACAGCGCAAGTATTATTCAACACAATTAACGCTCTATCCTTTTTAACACTTTCCAAGAACATTTAACAGTATTTAAGATTTCGGTTCATCTGTCTGTCTACTCTTTCCTTTTCTTGATTATTTTTAGAATAAGCTTAATCTGATATACTGATATATTATTATTCAGCTGATTATGTCATGTTCTTTATTGAAAATAGTATAAAAATACGACTAGATTTTATACAAGGACTTACGAAAGAAATAGGTTATATTGCGTTCTATGACGAATATTTTCTAAAACATCCTGAAAATTTCGCTGCAATAGCCTGAATATGCACAAAAGGTAAACGTATATTATTTATATTCATGATTTGTTTACTTGATCACAAATCTAATTAGGGGATGAATGGAATTTGATCGAAGTGCATTTCTGTTGAGTTATCAGTTATGCGTTTTTAAAAATTTCAAATGAAGTTGAAAAGAATTAATAACTTTTGTTTGACTTTCTAAAATATCCGCAAACGATTTGTCGGGCCTTAAAACCTAATAATACAAATTTTCAACACTCAAATTCTTATTTCTATATTTTTTACCCTTCGCCCCTCCCCTACCCGTTATTCCTAATATTTTTTCTTTTTGAAAATATCTGCATTCCATTTGTAGGTTCCAAAAATCTATACGTGCGAACTTTTAACGGTCTATTTCTATTGTTTTGCTTATTCCCCCCCCCCTTCCTGGCTCTCCTAAAATTTTACAAATTCGAAAGTATCCGCAATCGATTTGTAGGCCTCAAAAACCCCTATGTACCAATTTTGAACGATCTAACTCTATTTTTTTTTTTTTTTTTTTGCACCTCCGTCCCACTCTTCCCGTTCCTTCTAATAATTTTACACTTTCGAAAATATCCTCATTCGACTTGCAGGCCTCGAAAACCTATACGTACCAATTTTGATCGGTCTAATTGTATTTATATATATATATATATTTACCCCATAGCCTCCCCTTACCGCCTCACCTGCGACGAATTTCTAAATTTCCCAAAATTGATTTTTAGATATTTCTGTGAGCTACATTTTAGAGCAAAAATCTCGCATATATCTTTTTTGTTTGTTTGAAGATATATTGGATTATGTGAAATCACGTTTTGCTCCCTCCCCTCCACCCTTGGGGACCAAACTTATATAATTTCAGAAATTGGTTTTAAGATATTTGTGTTAGGTATATTTTAAGGCAAAAACCTTACGTATTTCTTTTTTGTTGCTGATGTTGTTGTTTGTTTTGTTTGAGATATGAAGGATTTTGTGAAATCACGTTTTGCCCTCCCTACCCCCCTTGGGAGTCAAATTTTGTAAAATCGCTTCTTAGTGGATGTCTACGTAATAGAAGGAATATTGTCATTGAATTTCATGCTTCTAGGTCCAGGTGTTTGGGCTGAGATATGATGAATCATTCACGATTTTATATATATATAGATAATTATACTCTTTTTAACACTTTCCAACAAGGTTGAAGAGTGTTTATGACTTCGGTTTGTCTGTCTGTCTGTCTGTCCGTCTGTCTGTCCGTCTGCGCTCTAACTCCCGTAAATATTTATGAAATTTCTTGAAACTGATATATGTTATTCAAGTTCACTATCGGAAGTTCCTTATTGAAAATGGAGTTTATACCTCTACTGTTTTGTGTACAGGGACCCCGAAAATATCTCAAAGCATTGCGTTCTATGAGAGGCATTTCTATAAACCCTATTTTCATACCCTTACTGTACAGAAATCTTAAAGAAATTGAAATATGTTATACAAGTTCACTATCGGATGTTCCCTATTGAAAATGGAGTTTATACCTATACTGGTTTGTGTACAGGGACCCCCCAAAATATTTCAAAGCATTGTGCTCTATGAGAGGCATTTCTATAAACCATATTTTCATGCCCTTTCTGCAAAAAAATCTTAATGAAATTTAAATATGTTATACAATTTCACTATCGGATGTTCCCTATTGAAAATGGAGTCTATACCTCTAGTGGATTGTGTACAGGGACACCCGAAAATATTTCAAAGCATTGTGTTCTATGAGAGGCATTTCTATAAACCATATTTTCATACCCTTACTGTACAAAAATCTTACTGAAATTGAAATATGTTATACAAGTTCACTATCGGATGTACCCTGTTGAAAATGGAGTTTATACCTCTACTAGTGTGTATACAGGGACTTCCTAAAATATTTCAAAGCATTGTGTTCTACGAGAGGTATTTCTATAAACCATATTTCCATACCCTTACTGTACACAAATCTTAATGAAATTGAAATATGTTATTCAGGTTCACTATCGGATGTTTCCTGTATAAAGTGGAGCAAATACTACCACTGATTTGTGTACAGGGACACACAAAAGTATTCTAAAGCATTGCGTTTTATGAGAGATATTTCTAAAAACTAAATTTTAATAACTTGACCTTACACGACGATTTATAAAATTGAAATGTGTTATTTATAAGCACAAAAGAAAATGCTTTGCATAGATATAGCATGATTAGCATTAGATTTACAGGGTGACACAAAAATATTCAGTTATATAAAGAACTCATTATAAATATTTGCTAAAAGTGTACTTTCGTTTACATTAAGCGTTTTTAGCATTTTCTAACATTTTTAACACTTCCCAACAAGGTTGAAAAGTGTTAACGACTTTGGTTTGTCTGTCTGTCTGTTCGTCTGTCTGCCTCTCCGCGATCTAATTCCCGTAAATATTTGTGGAATTTCTTGAAACTGATACATGTTATTCAAGTTCACTATCGGATGTTCCCTGTTGAAAATTGAGTTTATACCTCTACTGGTTTGTGTACAGGGACACCCGAAAGTATTTCAAAGCATTGTGTTCTAAGAGAGGTATTTCTATAAATCATATTTTCATACCTTTAATGTACACATATCTTAATGAAATTGAAATATGTTATTCAAGTTCACTATTGGATGTTTCCTATATAAAATAGATTACATACCACCACTAGTTTATGTACAGGGACACTCAAAAGTACTCCAAAGCATTGCGTTCTTTGTGAGATACTTCTATAAATCAAATTTTAAAAACTTTACTTTCCACGAAGTTTTAGGAAATTGAAATATGTTATTTATACGCATAAAAGTATACTTTGCATAGAATATAGCATGGTTACCATTAGATTTACTGGGTGACACAAAAATATTCAGTTATATTAAGAGCTATTAATAAAAAATTGCTAGAATTGTACTTTCGTTTACATTAAGAGTTTTTGGCACTTTCTATCATTTTTGTAGTGTGAATATAATTTCAATTTGTGTATATGTCTGACTGTTCTTCTGTCCGTCTGTATGTCTTTCTGTCTGATTTTCTGCTCTCTAATTCCCGTAAATATTTATGGAATTTCTTTAAACCGATATATTTTATTGATGTTCACTATCGGATGTTCCCTATTGAAAACGGAATTTATACCTCTTTTGGTTTGTGTACAGGGACACCCAAAAGTATTCGAAAGCATTGTGTTCTATGAGAGGAGTTTCTATAAATCATATTTTAATACCTTTAATGTATAGAAACTTTAATGGAATTTTAATATGTTATTCAATTCCCTATCGGATGTTTCCTATGTGAAGTAGAGTACATTTTTAACTGGTTTGTGTACAGGGGCACTTGAAAGTACTCCAAAGCATTGTGTTGTATGAGAGTTATTTTTGTAAACCAAATTTTAATAATTTTATGTTCCACAAATCTTAATGCAATTGAAATATATTATTCGTATGCACAAACGAGTGTGCCTTCTATGTAATATAGTATGGTTAGCATAAGATTTACAGGGCCACAGAAAAATAATCAATTACATTAAGAGGTATTAATAAAAATTTGCTGGAATTGCACTTTTGATTACATGAGCGTTTTAACAATTTCTTATAATTTTAGTGGGAATATGATTTCAATTTGTGCATGTGTCTGTCCGATTGTCTACCTTTCTATGTGTTTGTCTCCGGCTCCTATCATCCGTGAATATTTTGAGAATTTTTTTAAAATGATACACTCATGTTCCCTATGGAATGTTCCCTATTTAAAATGTCATTAATAGGTCCTGTACAACTAGTTTGTTTATAGGGACAACAACAACAACAAGAAAAAAAAAAAGCCAATGTATTACATTTTAGGACCGAATTTTTTTTAAGCTATATTTAAAAAACTTTCTACTACAAAAATTTTAAAAACATTGACATGCATTATTATTATTCTAAAATATTGTTTTGTATAGAATATGATATGATTAACTTTCAGATTTACAGGGCTACAGTAAAACATTCAGAGAGTTTAAAAGCTGTAAATATAATCTAACGGGTGCACTTTCTTTTTCGTTAAGCCTTTTTAACACTTTCCAAAATGCCTAAGACTAATTTTAAAATCAATTAGTCTATCTGTATGTTTTTCAGTCCTTCTGTCTGTTGTGCGATAACGTAGGCAAAGAATATTAATAGTTATTCGATACACCAATTGCGTACAGTTGGAAAGTGTTACTAATCAATGCGTACTGCAAGATTTTTCTTTCTTGTTTAATATCTTTTTTAATACTCATTTTTAACAACTTCTTTTTAACGAATTTTCTTATGTTATTCATTTAGTTCAATTAGATATAATAAAACGTTTTCTTCGTTGCAAATATTAAACATTGAAGCGTTTTTTAACACTTTCCAACAAGGTTGAAAAGTGTTTATAACTTGGCTTTGTCTGTCTGTCCGTCTGTCCGTCTGTCTGTCTTTCCGCGCTCTAACCCCCGTAAATATTTATGGAATTTCTTAAAACTGATATATGTTATTCAAGTTCACTATCGGATGTTTCCTGTTGAAAATGGAGTTTATACTTCTACTGGTTTGTGTACAGGTACCCCGAAAATATTTCAAAGCATTGTGTTCTATGAGAGGCATTTCTATAAACCATATTTTTATACCCTTACTGTACAAAAATCTTAATGAAATTAAAATATGTTATACAAGTTCACTATCGGATGTTCCCTATTGAAAATGGAGTTTATGCCTCTATTGGTTTGTGTACAGGGACCCCCGAAAATATTTCAAAGCATTGTGTTCTATGAGAGGCATTTCTATAAACCATATTTCCATACTCTTACTGTACACAAAGCTTAATGAAATTGAAATATGTTATATAAGTTCACTATCGAATGTTTCCTATTAAAAATGGAGTTTATACCTCTACTGGTTTGTGTACAGGGACCCCCACCCCCCCAAAAAAAAATATTTCAAAGGATCGTGTTCTATGAGAGGCATTTCTATAAACCATATTTTCATACCCTTACTGTACAAAAATCTTAATGAAATTGAAATATGTTATACAAGTTCACTGTCGGATGTTCCCTGTTGAAAATGGAGTTTATCCCTCTACTAGTTTGTGCACAGGGACCCCTTAAAATATTTCAAAGTATTGTGTTCTATGAGAAGCAGTTCTATAAACCATATTTCCATAGCCTTACAGTACACAAATCATCATGAAATTGAAATATGTTATTCAAGTTCACTGTCAGATGTTTCCTGTATAAAGTGGAGCAAATACTACCACTGATTTGTGTACAGGGACACACAAAAGTATTCTAAAGCATTGCGTTTTATGAGAGATATTTCTATAAACTAAATTTTAATAACTTGACCTTACACGACGATTTATAAAATTGAAATGTGTTATTTTTAAGCACAAAAGAAAATGCTTTGCATAGATATAGCATGATTAGCATTAGATTTACAGGGTGACACAAAAATATTCAGTTATATAAAGAACTCATTATAAATATTTGCTAAAAGTGTACTTTCGTTTACATTAAGCGTTTTTAACATTTTCTAACATTTTTAACACTTCCCAACAAGGTTGAAAAGTGTTAACGACTTTGGTTTGTCTGTCTGTCTGTTCGTCTGTCTGCCTCTCCTCGATCTAATTCCCGTAAATATTTGTGGAATTTCTTGAAACTGATATATGTTATTCAAGTTCACTATCGGATGTTCCCTGTTGAAAATTGAGTTTATACCTCTACTGGTTTGTGTACAGGGACACCCGAAAGTATTTCAAAGCATTGTGTTCTAAGAGAGGTATTTCTATAAATCATATTTTCATACCTTTAATGTACACATATCTTAATGAAATTGAAATATGTTATTCAAGTTCACTATTGGATGTTTCCTATATAAAATATATTACATACCACCACTAGTTTATGTACAGGGACACTCAAAAGTACTCCAAAGCATTGCGTTCTTTGTGAGATACTTCTATAAATCAAATTTTAAAAACTTTACTTTCCACGAAGTTTTAGGAAATTGAAATATGTTATTTATATGCATAAAAGTATACTTTGCATAGAATATAGCATGGTTACCATTAGATTTACTGGGTGACACAAAAATATTCAGTTATATTAAGAGCTATTAATAAAAAATTGCTAGAATTGTACTTTCGTTTACATTAAGAGTTTTTGGCACTTTCTATCATTTTTGTAGTGTGAATATAATTTCAATTTGTGTATATGTCTGACTGTTCTTCTGTCCGTCTGTATGTCTTTCTGTCTGATTTTCTGCTCTCTAATTCCCGTAAATATTTATGGAATTTCTTTAAACCGATATATTTTATTGATGTTCACTATCGGATGTTCCCTATTGAAAACGGAATTTATACCTCTTTTGGTTTGTGTACAGGGACACCCAAAAGTATTCGAAAGCATTGTGTTCTATGAGAGGAGTTTCTATAAATCATATTTTAATACCTTTAATGTATAGAAACTTTAATGGAATTTTAATATGTTATTCAATTCCCTATCGGATGTTTCCTATGTGAAGTAGAGTACATTTTTAACTGGTTTGTGTACAGGGGCACTTGAAAGTACTCCAAAGCATTGTGTTGTATGAGAGTTTTTTTTGTAAACCAAATTTTAATAATTTTATGTTCCACAAATCTTAATGCAATTGAAATATATTATTCGTATGCACAAACGAGTGTGCCTTCTATGTAATATTGTATGGTTAGCATAAGATTTACAGGGCCACAGAAAAATAATCAATTACATTAAGAGGTATTAATAAAAATTTGCTGGAATTGCACTTTTGATTACATGAGCGTTTTAACAATTTCTTATAATTTTAGTGGGAATATGATTTCAATTTGTGCATGTGTCTGTCCGATTGTCTACCTTTCTATGTGTTTGTCTCCGGCTCCTATCATCCGTGAATATTTTGAGAATTTTTTTAAAATGATACACTCATGTTCCCTATGGAATGTTCCCTATTTAAAATGTCATTAATAGGTCCTGTACAACTAGTTTGTTTATAGGGACAACAACAACAACAAGAAAAAAAAAAAAGCCAATGTATTACATTTTAGGACCGAATTTTTTTTAAGCTATATTTAAAAAACTTTCTACTACAAAAATTTTAAAAACATTGACATGCATTATTATTATTCTAAAATATTGTTTTGTATAGAATATGATATGATTAACTTTCAGATTTACAGGGCTACAGTAAAACATTCAGAGAGTTTAAAAGCTGTAAATATAATCTAACGGGTGCACTTTCTCTTTCGTTAAGCCTTTTTAACACTTTCCAAAATGCCTAAGACTAATTTTAAAATCAATTAGTCTATCTGTATGTTTTTCAGTCCTTCTGTCTGTTGTGCGATAACGTAGGCAAAGAATATTAATAGTTATTCGATACACCAATTGCGTACAGTTGGAAAGTGTTACTAATCAATGCGTACTGCATGATTTTTCTTTCTTGTTTAATATCTTTTTTAATACTCATTTTTAACAACTTCTTTTTAACGAATTTTCTTATGTTATTCATTTAGTTCAATTAGATATAATAAAACGTTTTCTTCGTTGCAAATAATAAACATTGAAGCGTTTTTTAACACTTTCCAACAAGGTTGAAAAGTGTTTATAACTTGGCTTTGTCTGTCTGTCCGTCTGTCCGTCTGTATGTCTTTCCGCGCTCTAACCCCCGTAAATATTTATGGAATTTCTTAAAACTGATATATGTTATTCAAGTTCACTATCGGATGTTTCCTATTGAAAATGGAGTTTATACTTCTACTGGTTTGTGTACAGGTACCCCGAAAATATTTCAAAGCATTGTGTTCTATGAGAGGCATTTCTATAAACCATATTTTCATACCCTTACTCTACAAAAATCTTAATGAAATTGAAATATGTTATACAAGTTCACTATCGGATGTTCCCTATTGAAAATGGAGTTTATGCCTCTATTGGTTTGTGTACAGGGACACCCGAAAATATTTCAAAGCATTGTGTTCTATGAGAGGCATTTCTATAAACCATATTTCCATACTCTTACTGTACACAAAGCTTAATGAAATTGAAATATGTTATATAAGTTCACTATCGAATGTTTCCTATTAAAAATGGAGTTTATACCTCTACTGGTTTGTGTACAGGGACCCCCACCCAAAAAAAAAAAAATATTTCAAAGGATCGTGTTCTATGAGAGGCATTTCTATAAACCATATTTTCATACCCTTACTGTACAAAAATCTTAATGAAATTGAAATATGTTATACAAGTTCACTGTCGGATGTTCCCTGTTGAAAATGGAGTTTATCCCTCTACTAGTTTGTGCACAGGGACCCCTTAAAATATTTCAAAGTATTGTGTTCTATGAGAGGCAGTTCTATAAACCATATTTCCATAGCCTTACAGTACACAAATCATCATGAAATTGAAATATGTTATTCAAGTTCACTATCAGATGTTTCCTGTATAAAGTGGAGCAAATACTACCACTGATTTGTGTACAGGGACACACAAAAGTATTCTAAAGCATTGCGTTTTATGAGAGATATTTCTATAAACTAAATTTTAATAACTTGACCTTACACGACGATTTATAAAATTGAAATGTGTTATTTATAAGCACAAAAGAAAATGCTTTGCATAGAATATAGCATGATTAGCATTAGATTTACAGCGTGACACAAAAATATGCAGTTATATAAAGAGCTATTAATAAATACTTGCTACAAGAGTACTTTCGATTACATTAAGCGTTTTTAACACTTTATAACATTTTTAACACTTCCCAACAAGGTTGAAAAGTGTTAATGACTTCGGTTTGCCTGTCGGTCTCTCCGCGCTATAATTTCCGGAAATATTTGTGGAATTTCTTGAATCTGCTATATGTTATTCAAGTTCACTATCGGATGTTCTCTTTTGAAAATGGAGTTTATACCTTTACTGGTTTTGTATACAGGGACACCCGAAAGTAATTCAAAGCATTGTGTTGTATGAGAGGTATTTCTATAAATCATATTTTCATAACTTTACTCCACACATATCTTAATGAAATTGAAATATGTTATTCCAGTTCACTATCGGATGTTCCCTGTTGAAAATGGAGTTTATACCTCTACTGGTTTGTGTACAGGAGCACCCGAAAGTATTTCAAAGCATTGTGTTCTATGAGAGTTATTTCTATAAATCATATTTTCATACCTTTACTATACACATATCTTAATGAAATTGAAATATGACATTCAAGTTCACTTTTGGATTTTTCCTGTATAAAATGGATTAAATACCAACTCTGTTTTATATACAAGGACACTCAAAAGTATTCTAAAGCATTGCGTTCTATGAGAGATATTTCTATAAATCAAATTTTAATAACTTTACTTTCCACGAAGTTTTTGGAAATTGAAATACGTTATTTATATGCACAAAAGAATGCTTTACATAGAATATAGCATGATTAGCATTAGATTTACAGGGTGACACAAAAATATTCTGTTATATTAAGAGCTATTATTCAAAATTTGCTAGAATTCTACTTTCGTTTACATTAAGCGTTTTTAACACTTCCTAACATTTTTTTAAGTGTGAATATGATACCAATATGTGTATCTATCCGTCTGTCCGTCTGTCTGTCGGCCCGCGCTCTAACTGCCGTAAATATATATGGAATTTTTTGAAACTGATATATGTTATTCAAGTTCACTATCGGATGTTTTCTATTGAAAATGGAGTTTCTATCTCTACTGGTTTGTGTACAGGGACACCAGAAAGTATTTCAAAGAATTGTGTTCTATTAGAGGTATTTCTATAAACCATATTTTCATACCTTTACTGTGCAATATCTTCATGAAATTAAAATTTGTTATTCAAGTTCACTATTGGATGTTTCCTATATAAAATAGATTACATGCCACAACTAGTTTATGTACAGGGACACTCAAAAGTACTCCAAAGCATTGCGTTCTTTGTGAGATATTTCTATAAATCAAATTTTGTAACTTTACTTTCCACGAAGTTTTAGGAAATTAAAATATGTTATTTATATGCACAAAAGAATGCTTTGCATAGAATATAGCATGGTTACCATTAGATTTACAGGGTGACACAAAAAGATTTAGTTATATTAAGAGCTATTAATAAAAAATTGTTAGAATTGTACTTTCGTTTACATTAAGCGGTTTTGACACTTTCTATCATTTTTTTAGTGTGAATATAATTTCTATTTGTGCATATGTCTGACTGTTCTTCTGTCCGTCTGTCTGTCTCTCTGTCTGTTTTTCTGCGCTCTAATTCCCGTAAATGTTTATGGAACTTCTTTAAACCGATATATTTTATAGAATTCACTATCGGATGTTCCCTATTGAAAATGGAATGGATACCTCTGCTGGTTTGTGTACAGGGATACCCAAAAGTATTCGAAAGCATTGTGTTCTATGAGAGGAATTTCTATAAATCGTATTTTAATACCTTTAATATATAGAAACTTTAATGAAATTTTAATATGTTATTCAATTCCCTATCGGATGCTTCCTATGTAAAATAGAGTACATTTCTAATTCGTTTGTGTACAGGGGCACTTGAAAGTACTCCAAAGCATTGTGTTGTATGAGAGTTATTTTTATAAACCAAATTGTAATAAGTTTATTTTCCACAAAGCTTAATGCAATCGAAATATATTATTCGATTGCACAAAAGAGTGTGTCTTCTATGTAATATAGTATGGTTAGCATTAGATTTACAGTGCCACAGAAGAATAATCAGTTACATTAAGAGGTATTAATAAAAATTTGCTCGAATTGCACTTTCGTTTACATGAGCTTTTTAACACTTTCTTATAATTTTAGTGGAAATATGATTTCAATTTGTGCATCTGTCTGTCCAGTTGTCTACCTTTCTTTCTGTTTGTCTGCGGCTCCTATCATCCGTGAATATTGTTAGAATTTTTTTTAAACGATACACTCAAGTTCCCTATGGAATGTTCCCTATTAAAAATGTCATTAATAGGTCTTGTACAACTAGTTTGTTTACAGGGACAACAACAATAACAATAAAAAAAAAGCCAATGTATTACGTTTTAGGACAGAATTTTTTAAAAGTTATATTAAAAAACTTTCTACTACAAAAAGCTTAAAAACATTGACATGTATTATTAATATTCTAAAATATTGTTTTGTATAGAATATGATATGATTAACTTTCAGATTTACAGGGCTACATTAAAATATTCAGAGAGTTTAAAAGCTGTAATTATAATCTAACGGCTGCATTTTCATTTGCGTTAAGCCTTTTAAACATTTTCCAAAATGCCTAAGAGTAATTTTAAAATCAATTAGTCTATCTGTATGTTTTTCAGTCCTTCTGTCTGTTGTGCGATAACGTGGGCAAAAAATATTAGTAGTTATGTGATACAACAATTGCGTACAGTTGGAAAGTATTAATAATCAATGCGTACTGCATGATTTTTCTTTCTTTTTTTTCTCTCTTTACAGTATATCTGCTCGGAATTGAACGCGAGATCTACCATTATGAAATACTTTCCAAACAGCCTTCCAGGGAAACGCGATTTTTGCTGGTTAGTCTTGATTAAAATAATAATAATAATAAGTTTAACTTCTAGTTTTATATCTGTGTCCTTCGATACAGAAATCCAAAATGTTACTTGGCTACAGTTATTCAAAATCTGTACTCCGTCCTATGTTTTCGATCACGTTTTTCAAGATAATCTTTGCTTTTTTTCAGTGTTTGATTTAAAACTTTATACTTTCAGCGTTAATTTTCATTTTTCAATTAATTAATTGATTAGCAGTTTAAGGAATGCCTTTTTAGTCAACTCAAATCTTTTAAGTCGAAATAGGCAATGGATATTACATTTACTTATGTGCGGATTTCGCAAATGCTTTTGCAATGATTGGACTTCCTTTAAATAAATTGAAATTTTTTTAAACAGAGTCAACATAAAAATGAATTTTTTTTCTATTTGATTTTAATGGACGGCTTTTTATAAACTATATGGTATAGAAAGTATCTGCACATCATAAGAAAACTTTTTTGTAATTATATCTATAATTCTAATGTCAATTTTAAAATAAAAGCCTTCTGAACAAACAATTTAAAACACATTATCTTACATCTTACTATTGTATATTTGCTAAAATATTATTCTCTCAAATTCAAAATTTATTAAAGTATTTAATCAATAAAATGCCTTTCAGTTAAAACTTTCAATTACTTTTATAAATGGTAATTTTACTTGTTACATTTATAAACATAAAATCAACCATATAATTTAAAATTCATAAATTTTATTGTTTTTTGATGTGTTAAATATGAAATTAATTGATATTCTTCTAAAAATAATTATATTTATGAAGCTTTCTAAGTTAACAATAAGTTACAATAAAACAGTTTCACAATTAAATTTATAATACCAATTCATACTTTTTTTAGCACAGGAAATCATTTATATTTTATACCGAATGCATAAATTAACGGATATGCTTGTCGGTTTAAGTATCGGAAGTTAGTGCATTTTTACAGATTTTTTCTTTATAAAAATAATTCATGTGTCAAGAGAAATATAGCAAAATATAAAGTCAATTTGAACCGCACCCAAATTTTGCGATTTATTTTTCAGGTAAATCAGATCAAAGTTTCACTCCAACAAAGCTTTTCGTTAGAAACCTTTTTGAGATTTAAAAATTTTGTCGTAAAAAAGTATTTTAATATAATTACAATAAGGATTTAATAATTTCCTACTGTTCTTGTAAAAGGAAATAACCTATAATTTTATAGTATTCCAACTGTTTCCGGTATTAAAGTTCTAGTTAGTTTTAAAACTACTCTATATGTAGAAAACAGTTGACTTGTGTTTACTCTGAAATTTAAAAAAATCATTATAAAATTTACATTGAACTGTTTTTTGCGAAATGATATAGAAATTTTTTTTATATAGCTAATTCTTTCTTCTTATATTCGTCATTATATATAGAAAAACGTTAACACCAGTTGATACAAAATATTTAATGACAATACCTTAAGCAGATTTTATAATTTGATCTAGTTAATATTTCAGTTCACTAAAGCAATATTTCCTCCTCATTATTTCCAGAAGATAACTCATGCAAAGTTGTAGTCATGTATATTAATAAACGAAACAAGATTAGCCCATTAATGTTCATTAATTTTGCACTAAAACTGAAATATTTAACATTTTTATTCCATAATTTCTCAGTAATTTTTTCCTTGTTTTAAACTATTTTTTAACATTTCTTCCTTCTCTTCTCAGCAGATATTAGCACTCCTCTGAAATATTACAAATGATTTTTCAAAAGAAACCAAATGCAGAAGTAAGTCTCGTTAAATTTACCAAAAGGTGCGTGTACACCTTGAAGGCGCACTGGAACCTAGTTTTTTTCATCTGATGAAGTACCGTGCTATTATTTAGACTTAAAATAAATGCTGCGAAATTTTTGAAATTTATAATGTTTTTTTACAAACTAATATATTTATTAAAATAATTATTATTTCAATTTAATTAGGTTCATATACCATACCGATGTTTAAATCAAAATTTCTCGAAAATAAAATGTTATTTTTCCCCTTTTTTTATATATTTATGACCAGCTATGTGTCTAATAGCCATTTTAAAATTTAGTATAGCAATTTTCAGAAGCAAATGCGTAGTGAACGTTAAAAGGATAATAGGAACTTAAGATGATAAGGATAATATCGACCCACAAATGCCGAGAGGTACTGCTCTCAAACCTGGTAATCGTGAGGTGCCGGATTCGATCCCAGGATGCGTTTATTGGATTAACTTTTCAAAATTTTACGTGATTTTCCCTAAAAATTGCGTAAATATGGGTCAGGATCCTTTAGGAAAACCCCTTCGCATAGGACATTGTGCAGTTAATTGATCTCAGCCCCAATACGACCATCATGGATAATATCATTCACGCTACGTTTGTAGTTGCTTTTTAATTGCTCCCGAAATTTTGTTAACAAATACACTGTCGAAAAATATAAATATTGGATGACATGTTTGTAATCGAATCACTAATCTATTTTTATATACTTTTAATATGAGCAACAATTTTTAAACTTATTATAATTCATTGTTTCTCCAAAATATTCTTAACAATGAATTTAGAAAAATAATAAACAATTTAAGAAAAGAAAACTAAATAAGAAAAGGTTTTAAGGATGCATTAGTCATATCTGGAAGTACGCATGCTTCGAAAAACATGATTTTTCTTCCTGTATTCTTTCTTTTGTAAAATGTGTATATATATATATCCTTTGCTTTGTATGCAAATGGTTGTTTGCAGAGCTACAGAATTTTGCATGGAAGTACATTTTGACCTCACCTATGCACCTCGAAGCTCAAGTTTTAAATTTTTCATAAGTTTTATTTAATTAATTTAAAATATATAAACATTTCTGAAATGATCGATTCTGGAGATAGAAAGTAAATGTGAAAAATCTTTCCGTAGCCAATTAGCTCAGTTGGTTAGCGTGTCTTGCTAATAAAGCGAAAATCGTGAGTTTGATCCTTCAAGAGCCAATGTGTTACTTTTTGCAGATAATTAATAGAAAAGGTATCAATTGATAGAAAAAAAATTCTTTCAGTGTATTCACAGTATCCTAAACCATATGGATGATGAGGAAAGGGCAAGAAACAAAGTTAAACTTAGATGTGTATTGATCACTTTGAAGGCAAACGGCTGATCGCAAAACTCTGCGATTTTGCCTGTAGTTTTGACTTCTTCAAATGCACCTCGAAGCCTGATATTTAAATTTAGTGATTATTATTTTTTATTATTATTTGATTATTATTTTTTAATTAAATAAATCTTTTTTCAGCTGGGGAGAATTCCTGGTGCTGAAATATGTTATCATAGATTGAAGGTGATAATCTGTCCAACAAATGCAGTTCTGGAACAGCAGAGTCATTTATCGTCCAGTTAGCACTTAAATTAAAATGTCCGATAAAAATGCAAATGTAAGAAATGAGAACCCGGAACTAATATAACGCAAGTGGGAGACACGCTGCCGAAGGCAGTGGGAACACGAAGTGAGACTTCGAGCAAATTCAATGTATTTTTTAAAGTTTTATTTATAAAGTTATTTAAAATATAGTAATTAATGTTTATTTTTAATTCTTTTAAATAACGGGGAAAGCAAAGTAGACAAGGCTGCTAGTATTTTCACACGAGACATTTTGCAAAAATATATTTATTAATTTGTAAAGCATGAAAATCTCCAGAATGATAAGAATGTTAATCAATAATTTTATAACGAACATATCATCCAGTTTTCATACTTGTATTTTTTTAAAAGTTATTCGCATTCAAAGAAGAGAAGGGAAAGAAAAATTAATGCAGGATGAAAAGTTCAATTTTACGTTAACACTTGGAGACGTGTATTTTCTTTCATATGTATTGCTTCTTTAACACCTTTTCTCATTTAGTTTCCTTTCCGGTTTCTTATTTTATTTATTTATTTATTTATTTTTAATTTCTTCTAAAACTAGAAGATTTAAATTAATATCATTTTAAAAATTATTACTTAGTTTAAAATTGTATAAAACTCGATTAATAATTTGATAACGAACAAGCCAACCAAATTTTATGTTCAGATGCTCGTTTGTTTAAAAATTATGTGCACAAGAAGAAAACGAGGAAACAGGAATCCTTAAGTCTTGAACGCCGCTTGGCAAGAAAATTGCCATTAGACATTTTATTTTTTTCTCCACTCTTAAAATGCATATCCGAAAAAAAAAAAAGAACTTGCCAATGAAAAAATCCCAGAAATAAAATTCCAAAAATTTCCAAACTCTCATAAAATATTCAGACTGACCTACATAAACAAGTCATTTAAGAAAAAATAATTTTTTTAAGCATTTCAAAGTCAGCATTAATGGGTTATTTCTTCTCGCCAGTATATTTTCAACACATTTTTTAATGACTATTTTAGCCTTTATCCAGCGATTGTTGAAAATATTCTCTATTAAGGTTCCTCTGTACCTCTTACAATGTTCCCGTCTCCCCTCAATGTATCCCATGTAATTCTATGAGGAAATTTGTTACTAGAATTATTTTTTACATAATCTACTTTTTAAATTCCGGCCGTATTTTAAATATTTCCTAAAATATCGTCTATAGGGCACAAAATGTATTTTTCCTTCTGTATTTATAGTTATATTTTTCGGATATAAAAAATGTATGTACTTACCATGGGAAATAATTTTGATAGATAATCACTTTAATAAATAGTTTACACTACGGTAATTTACATAGAAAAACATAAAAGAAGTTTCTGTGATTACCACAGCATAGTAGTTTATTTTGTATCCGTGCTATCCATATCAACTATTTAAATGGAAATCATTCCCTGCACATGTATAACTTTAACAATAATTTTCCCTCTTTTTATGACAATTTTATATTTTTAACTTGCAATTTTATACTGTATAATTCTGGATTTCTTATTGTGTTCGTATATACCATTATAATCCTGCTGAAATTTAGAGAAAAAATTTCAAATTATGAATTTCCATTTTGTAATTTTATTCATTTCAAATATATAAATTTTTAATGAGTTGCAGGGTTAAATTGCATATTTACGCTTCAAACATCCTATGAATACATACCAAACATTCTAAAATTATTCTTAAAATTATATATATATATAATATTTTGCATATTTTTGTATTCTTTATATAGTTTTACTTTTTTTAATAGTTATAAAGTTTTTATGTTCTTTCTTAAGTGAGAGTATATATAGTATAAAATATTTTATAGCTATCGTATGAAAGGATATTGCATAACAGACGAACAACTACAGAAAATGTATATATTTATCTTTAAATAAATCTAAAACTTAATTATCCATACAAGATAATTTATTAGTATGCATTATGCATACTAATATTTTTTCAGTAGAGAACAAAATAAACCTTGTATTACATAGACTTTTAATTTTATTGTATTCAATAAACACACAGGTCAGGGAACTATAACGGATTATACTTAGAATGCAATAAAATAGTTTTTTTTTTTTTTTTATAAAAGATTCATAAATGACGTTATATAACATTAAGTAAATGATCAAAATGTAATCCTGTTCAATTTAATCTATAAAAAAATTGCATTATCCTCAAATTATAACACTTTCGTGGGATTAGCAAATAATTTTACTTTTACAAAAATTATTTTTTAATCAATTATCACTTACAAATAAGCGTAATGCTCAAGAAGTCTCCTTCATATGGCCACTTAGCTAAGATATTTACATGTCTAAAATACCGTTAAAAAATTGATAATTAAGGTTCATTTGTTTGAATTCCACTTCATAAAACTACTTTGCAGTTTCTTTCTAATTAACACAAAAGTTTTGTCTTGACATATTCTGAATTAAGTAGTTAAAATTATTAGGAAATCAGTTAGATGAGTTGAGTATCTTCCATTAACGGATAATTTTAAGTGTATGTTCTTTAATGACTAAAATCATGCTTTTGTGAAAATTAATAAATTTATAATTATGAAGCACTTGTTAGAATTTAAAGTTACTCAAAAGATTATCGAAAATATTTAACTGCATAAAAAAGACAAATATTTTTATATATGCTAAATAAGATAAATTGTATTACTTATTAATAATTAGGATAAGAACTTCAACTATTTATGCAGAACATTTTTTATATGAATCAGTTTTAACAGCAGCTAAAATTTAACAGGCTAGGATTCGAACCTAGGACTTTGTGGTTAACGTTCGAAACCTCGTCCAACTGAGACGCCGCAGTCGATATCTGACCAATTGTGATGTGACGTAAATGTGAAGTCAATTGCAAGCGCTAGGGAACAAAACCTGTGTGATATGTCAGTCGTGGGGTCATTTTAAGTGTCCTAGCCTGTACTCACGCTGTATTTTTAGAAAACGACAAAAAATCTAAACAGCTATACCGACGTAAATGACCTGGTGGTGATCTTGTGTTACCCATCTATCTGGCAAAAGATATATCTGACCGGGATAGCTGATATGTAATATAAATTGTCAAAAAAATACATTGTATACATGCTAAAATATAATAAAATAAACTTTGCATTAATTTTATAAATTAAAAAAGAAAGAGAGAAAGAAACCCTTGCAGCAGTTGTTTTCCATCGAAATAAAATCAAGACCCTACATCAATCATACGAATTAGGCACAAGTGCATCGCTGCTTTGTTTGCTAAACACGCGCCTACTTTATCTGACAAAAATGGTCGTGGCTTTATTTTGACCTTACACATTTTTTTTTCAGTTTATGGTATTTATGCAAATATTTTATCTATTAAATATGCATTATAAGTAAATAAATAATATTATATTCTTGTGACTGGACCTGTATTTCTGGAACAGTCAACTAAACGATAGTTTGAAACTTTCATTTCAGAAAACTGTGTGATCAGATATCGACAGAAGTAATTCATCTGGAACAGCATTGGGACATAAACCATAGGTCTTAGCTTTGAATCCTAGTCAGATCACTCTTCCCTATTACTAAAGATTATTTCGACGCATTCATTAAATAAACAGTACAGTCGGTAACAAAAGTCTCCGAACACTAGCAAAGATTCCTATAAAAAAAGTACACTTAATACAGTTTTGTTAAATAAATCCTTGTCGAATCCTGTTCTTAGTCAGTCTAAAAATAGGATTCAACAAGGATTTAATAACAAAACTGTGTACTTTTTTTACATAGAAATTTTTGCTAGTGTTCGGAGACTTTTGTTACCGACTGTAGTTATTATTACAATATTTCGCTTGAAAAAAAAAGTATAGATTCTCTTTTTCCAAGTGAAAGGAGCAGTAAACCTGCAGAATTTTGTGTCTAGTACGTATAGTTCGTGGTGTGATAGCTGATATCGTTCGTGTTCGTTTGTCATGTCACGCAACTAAGTGAATGTTTGCACATGGGTTTAACATGATATTTCTATTCAAAATTTGCAATAGTCGCCAATAGGCAATTACACATTAATTTTTAATTCTGTCTCCCGAAAAAAGTCATAGAATTCCTTGAAACTGAAATATTTTATTCCACTTCCTTAGGGGATATTCCCTATTGAAAACTAAGTAAATACCGCGAATGGTTTGTGTACAGGGATACTCGAAAGAATTCCAAAGCTATGAGAGATATTTTTATAAAACATATTTTAATACGTTTATTCTTCAAAAATCATAATGAAGTTTGTATTTATCATTCAAATGCAGAAAAAATCGTTTTCTATAGCCTTTATGGTTTTCTATGATTAGCATTAAAATTTACAGGGACGCGCAAAAATATTAAGATAGGGCTATAAATGGAAATTTCAGCAATGGTATTATTATTTGTATTAAGCGTTAAAAAAATTCCTGTCTATCTGTCGTCTGACCACTTCTAGCGTCTATAAATATTTTCAGATTGTCCTCAAATTCACTCAGGCATTTTTTTTTTTAATGGTATAAATAATACAATTGATTTGTGTACAGGGTTTATAGACAAAGTGCCAGAAAATTGTTTAATTTTATAACTCATGTTTAAATAACTTTGTATGACATAAACCTTAGTTAAATCGACATTTATTATTCAAATGCTGAAATAATATTTATACAAATGTTTAAAGTTAAAATTTATTGACCTGCACTAAAATGAGATATTCAGTATGAACAAATTACGAAAGCTTTTCAAAAATGTTATTGAGAAAAATGAAGAAAATATAAATATTTTTTTATTGGCAATTGTCAGTTAAAACACTGGCTTTTTCGAGTTTTTTGTCAACTTACATAGGTTAAACTAAGGTAATGTAATCATTCATACCCTTTTCTCTGCTATTCCAGTGAAAATGAAGCTTTGATTTTAATTCATGCTGAAGACGCAACAACAGAAACAGAGAGTGAAGCAGATGATTTCATGCTTTCAAGAGTTATAAACTATCTGAAAGAATTGTAAAATGTGCATTTTTCAGCCATGCATTTAAACCAAATAACTGAAGAGTCGTCAGCCATTTTATTGAATTTATATGGCCCTCTCGTGATAGAGTTTTAGTTAGGATTCCGTACTTACTCTTATTCTTGTATGGTGCTTAGGAATAACAAATGAAGTAGAATTTGAAAAAAAAAATGTTATTCTAAAAAATCTGCAGGAAATATTAGCTTATTTTTCTCAAGGTATTATATATTTTTCTTCTAAAGTTACAAAAAATAAATAAATAAATAAATAAAATAAAAAATAAATAAAATCACAAGCATTTATCGTTAGTAATGTCAGTATTAACACACTTTTAACAGCATCTTCAAAATTAATTAATCTGTTAAATATCTTATAATACTCTTTTTTTCATACTGCAGCTTTAAAATATTACACAGGACTTTCTCAAATGCAATTGGTTTCAAATAATGTGCTTCCTTCTGGATTTAAAAAAAGGTATATTACAACTCCTGTTTCGGACAACATTGATTTTTCTAAAGAAACTTAAGATCGTCGAAATTACTGCACATAATACTAATGGCAACATGATACAAAGTATCTATATTGATTACTTTGGGAAGAAAAAATTAAAAATAAGTAATGAATTTCTGAAAACTGGAAATAAATATCGGAAAACAACAATTTATTCTCCGAAAAACAGAATTAGTTGTTAGAAACATATGGTATGTAAATATTCCCTTATTTAAATGATTTCTGGTTCTATATATATATATAGAAATATATATATTAAATCATTATCTTTTAAACGTATTAAAATAGAGAATAATAAAATATTAAATGCACTGAAAACCATAATAACCAATAAGAATATATATATATACGCACTTATATTATTGTTAAGTAAAAAATATGTATATAATGAATTAGCTCACATCTAAATATTTTTATTGCATTTTCTTTTGACTTGAGTATACCGTTCACCAATTCACACGGCACAATTGCAGCAATATATGTATATATAATTTCCTGATAAGTGATAATTTCTGGTTTTCAGCATTTAAAATTCTATTTTTCATTTCATGAATTCTCTTTTTTTTTTAACAGATACTCTTGGTTAATTTACCTCTTTCCATTTATATTATTTAATGAATGTTTCTATTGGATTAATGGATTATGCAAATTATCTCATCGTTAGGCTTATATGTTATGTGTGTCATTTCTCTTCTGCGTAAGTACTTTAACATGTTTTTACTACTCAGTGTACTTGAATTAAATTATCATCGTGGCAATAACTTTATTCGAAATACATCTCATTTAAAATTTCATATGTTGCTATTTTCATCTATCTTTCATTTGCTGAGTGTTGTAAAGGATTTAAATTATTCAAATTATATATATGTGTGTGTGTGTGTAATATAAAAACATTCTACTACTGTTAGAAATATATTGTATGCAAAATTCGCTTATTTAAAAAAATTCTAGAAAATATATGTATGCATATACGTAATTTATTTATATTATTGATAATTATATATATATATATATATACATATACAGGGTGATTAGAAAAAAACTACCCCGATATATGAGACCATAGCTACCATACCGTTCCGAGTAACTGAATAAAAATTTGGTGGAAGGTGGTATTTTGAGGTATGCGCTCAAGAATTATATAAAAAACAACAGTTAAACTCTAACAGTTACAGTTACAGTGAGTTACAGTGAGAAAATTTCGCAAATTTCAAATGGCAATACCTACTTTTTTTAATTGAAATGTAATCTCCATAGCAAAAAACCATAAATAGCGTTGGAACCTTACCTCTAGCACGAAAATCGGCAGCGCTAGAAGGCTAACAAAAAAATAAGAAGAAACGACTGTTATATGCCTACCAGAGCACCACTTTCATTTTTTTAATGACGTCACATTTCACACTGAGTCTTTCGCTCAGACTAAAGTCTACTGATTCTGCTTCGAAACGAAAAGAAGAGACCAAGGTATCCTTAATTTCGTGTAGGGCCGCGGTAGCCCAGTCGGTAGAGCGCCGGCCTCGTAATTGGAAGATTGCGCGTTCGGTACTCGAGCCGGCCAAAGACCGTCGTGTACACTAATGGTGGCTGGTGCACGTAAAATCTGTCGTGGCCGCAATGTCCTCCATGTTCCCATCAAAAATTATACCTCTGGGGGTCACCGAAGCGGGAGAGACATCCCTTCCGTGGAGGATCAAAATTGTGATGGCATGTCTCCGGACCACCTCTAGGGGTGTGTCCCAGACCGTCGCCAATTGCCCATCTGCGCAGCATTAGTGCGACGTAAAACCCAACCACTAACCTTAATTTCGTGTAAGGCTACTGAATAAAGGCTTTAATTTCGTTGTTAGTCCTAAGACGCTGTCATGATGACGTCATCACAGTACGTGAAAAACAAAGCATTGTAAAATGGCAATCAAACCCGATTTTGATGATGATAATGATGTTTCCCAGTTAGCGACATATTGTTCACAGAGCAAGAAAGCAAGATACACATCATGCATTTCACAATGCCTTATTTTTCACTTAGTGTGATGACGTCACTCACGACGGTGTTTTACAACTAACAACGAAATTAAAACCCTTATTCAGTAGACCTACATGAAATTAAGGATACCGTGGTCTATTCTTCTCGTTTCGAAGCAGAATCAGTAGACTTTAGTGAGAGCCGAAGACTCAGTGTGAAATGTGACGTCATTAAGAAAATGTAAGTCGTGCTCTGGTAGGCACATCACAGCTGTTTTCTCTTTTCTTCTTAGTATGCCTAGCTTTTGGTGATTTTCATGCTAGAGGTACCGTTCCAACGCTATTTATGGTTTTTTGCTATGGAGATTCCATTTCAATAAAAAAAAAGTAGGTATTGCCATTTGAAATTTTTGAAATTTTGTCACTGTAACCGTAACTGTTAGAGTTTAACTGTTCTTTTTTACATAATTCTTGAGCGCATACCTCAAAATACCTTCCACCAAATTTTTATTCAGTTTCTCGGAACAGTATGGTAGCTATGGTCTCATGTATCGGGGTAGTTTTTTCTAATCACCCAGTATATAAAATGAAACATCGTCAAATAGTTCCATTTCATTTTCTTTTAACTCTGAGTATAACGCTCCCCAATTCTCACGGCGCATTTGCTACAAATCTATATATCTATGTATTAGGTCGTTGCAAATGTTCGTGTGGACGCGGATCATTTTATTGCCTCAAAATACGAGAGCTTCTATCGCCGTGGTATACATTTGTTACCCGAAAAATGGGCAAAGGTTGTAGAAAGTAATGGAGAGTACTTTGAGTAAAAATTGTCATTTGATTTGATGTATTTTTATGAAATGAAGCAATAAAAAACCGCACGAATTTATGCAAAGACCTAATATATATATTTATGCATTCTACTAATTTGCAACAATATATATATATATATATATACAAATAAATATATTAAGTTGTCTTTTATTATTATTTTATTATCTAAAATATTAATGTTCTTACAAGTACTGCTATTCAAATCTTTCTTTCTGCCGAACGTTTCGTTTGAAATATGTATGAACATAATTTAACGCATTTGCATGAAATTATTTTACATCTACCCTCTATTTTATTTTAAAATAATGCATGTAATGTAAAAAGTATCATTTTATTTGTATTAGATATTAATTAAATTTAAGTATCTATTGTATAATTTTATTGATTACATTATTTATATTAAAAACGTGAATTCTTAATAGAACTATCTCAATTAATACCGTCAATTATATAATCACATCATTAACATTACACATTATACTTCAAGAAATAAAAAGTTAAATTAAATATGGTGCATGAATAATTGTATTCGGAATTGTAAATGGAAAATATACGGAATTCAGCTAGTATTTAGTATTAAAATAAATGTGCTTTAAAAGTTAAAGTTATTTAGTTGCATAATTATTTGGCGTTGTAGTTAAAATGCATATAACGCACATAGAAAACAAATTATTTTTGATAATTTATTTTTCTTTTACAGCCAGTTTTAAAACACTTTTATTCTTCTTTAACAGAAAAAATAAAATTAATTGTACTGCAAAATTTTAAATGTAAAATTTGAAAGCATTTAAATAGTTTTATGAAAATGTCTTTTTTTTTTGCTTGTAAAAAAATTATGAGCGATTATTTTTTAGGGAACGTATTTTTCTATTCTGTATGCACCTACATTTACGAAAATAAGCAATTTCTTATTTAACATACGTGCAAACGAAACTTAATTTTTGTGCATAATTTGGACTATCGTCCAATGAACCAATACTCAAGTTGTCTGTTTCTTAGATTTTCTAACTGATAACCACCATATAAAGTCTTTTCTTTGGATTTAATGGATAATTTCACCCATTAAGAGTTTTAAAAAATTAAAAAAAGTGTTAAAGACATTTTTTTGTTTTGGTACTTTTCAGATATTTTTTCCATTTGCGTTATATACTGTTTACTGAAAAAGCATTGTAAATCGGGCTACAATTGCCCAGTGCAATTTCGTAAAAAAAAAATAAATAACTATGAAAACTATGAAGACAAGAGCTTTAGTCTTTGAAAAAATTAGTATGAGATTTGTCACAATATTCATGTTTTACTGTATGAGAATCATAACTGCAAGTATTTTGTTTGAAAAAAAGCAACATTATATACAAAGATAATAATAAATATAGTGTTATATTGTATATATCTATATTAATAAATTAATAAATTAATGTCTAACACTAATTGTGGGTTATCATGTCAATTTTTGAGTATTTTATGCAAACATTTTCACTGAAAATCACAAAATTAACTTTTGATATTATCTCTATTTCAAATTGTGTTAGAAACGCACTATAACTGAACATTTTGTAACTTATTGTTTAACAAATAAATGAAATTGAATTTTAATCGCAATGCCTGATATTAGTTTAAAAAATGCAAATTTTTTTTTTTTAAACTTTTATTTGAAAATAAATTATCTTTTTTCTGGGTCATTATTATTATTATTATTATTATCACAAAAAAATAAGTTTTATTACATGATACATTTGAAAGTAAATGGATGCAGTAATGTACTTTGTCTTTAAAAAATATCTAATAATGGTGCTTTTTCTATTTTAACTTCGTTAATTTTACTGAAATATATAAACATTACTTTGCTTATACTATCCAGACTATTAAGTCAAAGTAATAGGTCACTCAACATACCAAGCACTTAATATTAAATTTAGCTCACAGTTTTTAAAGGTTAACACAGAAAATACTTTATTATAATTTAATAACAAATAATTCCTAAACATAAGTTACTAATACGTAATCCCTAAATGTTAATATTTTTTGTATTAGAAAATGATCAATTTAAAAAAATACACAAGTTATATTATTTTCCAGAAAAGTTAATAAAATGATCTTTTATGTAATATTTAGTAAATAAGTAAAATATAAGTAAAAAAAAAAAAAGTAAAAAATATACAAAATATAAAGATTTTCTTTTAACATATAAAATATCTGGACTTTTATCTACTAAAATGTTTTTGCTCAATACGCCAATTTACATAAAGGCACAGCAGAAAAATCTAAACCTTATTTTAATTTAAAAAATTTTAAATTATATAAAATTTACGCATATTTTAAAAATCATACAAGTTATAATAATTTTTAGGAAAGTTAATAAAAGGAATTTTTATGTAATATTTAATAAATAAGTAAAAAAAAAAAATATATATATATATATAAAGCTTTTCTTTTAACAAATAAAATACCCGGACTTACATCTACTAAAATGTTTTTGCTCAATACGCCCAACTTACATAAATGCACAGTATACAAATCCGAACATTATCTTATTTTATTGCTAATTAGGTAATATGAATGTTTTGAAAATGACGGGTATGTGCAATTATCCTGTTCCTATACATCATATAATGAATGCATTTCATATCGAATTTTGTTAAAGCCATATTTAATAAAAATATTAATTTTTACAATTCTTCTTATACACAAAAGTTAAATATTATACATTTTTTTACCGTTTTACACTGTCGAAACACCTAAAATGAGATTTTTTCATGTAAATATCTTGGAATCATCTTTATGTGTCACAGACGTTCGTGGTATTTTTATTCACTCAATTACACGATTTAATAAAAACATTACGGAAAGATGAATAAAAGCTGAATAAGTGTAGATTTTAAATAAAAATGCATGTTCGGTGACATTGCTGACAATTATTGTTAAATTTATTTAAATTTAATATCATACTAAACATGTGAAAACGTTTTGTCATTTTAGATTTAAAACATATCTGTCTCATAACTTTTATGAGTATTTCAAAAGGACTTGCCTCCAGGCATACTTTTATATATAAGATTGTCAGAAATTTCTTTCTAGTATATTATTTTCAATTCAAAATTACAAAACAATCGGGCATTCTTTATTATTTACCTTATTTAAACTTACACCTATAAAGTTATGTCTAATTCAATTTTTATAGAAATTTTAAAGGAAACAGGATAAAAAAATAATTTAATACTAGTTCATATCATTTCATACTAAATTTGTATTTCACAAGAACTTCTATGAAAAGAAGACTAGAAGGAAAATTATAACTTTGATGCCTGAAGTTTTGGAGTCAATATTATTTTCTACATTCACTTATTTTATTTTATTTTATTTATATTGGGTTCATTTTTTTTTAAATTACTTTAAATACATATTACAAAAAAGTCTTATAATTATCTGTCCAGTTCTAACACCAAATACACACCTTCTCATATTTATAAGGACACTTGATATTTTGAAATAACTAATGTAAAAATAATTGTGAACAAGATTATACTAAATGCACTTAACATACCTAGTATTCTAAAAACCAAAACTGCTATAATTTTTTTAATATGAAACAAAATTAATAAAAAATAATACAAAATATTTTTTTCTCCACGTTTTTCGATGTTCATAATTATAGGGACAATCAAGATTTTTTCGTATTATTTAACTTACTAGCGGATAAATTATAGTTGACATGCGAATTCGTTAACTACTGGGCTAGATTAATTCATATATAAGCCTTCAATTTTTCTTGAACGGACATTACTGATAATTCCTCGAAAAAAAAGAACGTTCATGTAGTGAAGTATGATATATGTGTTTTTTAAGTGAAATGATAATTTCAATCCGCCGAATTTCTAATGAAATTCGAAAACCGAAAATTGCTGAAGGAAATATGATCAAACGTTGAACTGCTGGTTCGATAAGAGAGAGATCTGAAGCAAAATCATAGATGTTTTACAGAGATCGAAGACTCATAATACCTCTTACTGTTCTGTTCATAATGACTGCTGCTGAATTTGCTCGTAATTTTTAACGAAAGGTTGGGCTCCACATTTATGCATGTTTAAAATAATTAATAATATGTTAAAATGAACAAAAAACCTGTAATAATCAATAAGCATTTAATGGGGGAAAGAACGTCTGTGTTAAAGTTGAATAAAGACAATATTAAATGGTAAAATGTTGCATTTTCGGATGAAAAACATTTTATTCTTGATTAATCAAATGATTTTAACAGTTACTGGCACGATCTGAAGATAGTGAAAGACAGAGCAGATTTTTTAAAGGCAGATATGAATCGGGCATTTTAAAGGTGGATCTTTGGTGCTCTGGGGAGCTGTTTATATTGAAGGCAAAATGAATTTAATAATTATTTTATTATTATAAACATCAAGAGAATATCCGCAAATTTTAAACTTGGAATTCTCATATTTTTGTTAGATTTGAGGGGGGGGGGGGGGTAATAATGTTTTTTTCAATAACACTTACATTTTTGCTCTACTTCTGGGGCAATAGGAAATAGTTTAAAGAAAGAAACGTCTGTATTGTTGCCTTTCCTGTGGTCTAAAAGTTGAAAAAAACCCTTAACGTATCACATTAGAAAAGTGCATGCAAGTGGAAAGCAATTTTAAATAGTTTAAATGTATTCAGAATACCATCTATGCTGTATGAAATGGTACTGAAACTGAATATTAAAGAAAATATGTATGTATATATATATATATATATATATATATATACCAGAGAGAATGTCTGACTGTTTTACCCTAAAACGAGACCCCAAAAAATATTAGTTTAGAGAATAATTGAAAAAAAAAAATACTAAGATTTGAGCTGTCCTTATAATTGTGAACACCTAAAAAATCCTTTTTTGACAGTGTTTAAAGTTTTTTAAGATAGAAAAACGATAAAACTTTTTAAATATCGTCTATTAATGAAATTCAAATTAATAAAAAAAAATATTTGTTTAAATAAAAGTATTCAGTGTTTAGTTAATATAGAAAAACGGGTGTCCTTATAATTATGAGAAGGAGTGTAACATTTTTGAAAGCACCACCTATTAAATAAAACAAATAATTTTTATTAAAAGAGGGAAAACTTAAACATTTCAGTTGAAAAATGTTTTAGTATTTACTCACTGTCTGACGCATATCATGACATTTTGTGGACGCAATATTAAAATGAATGGCTTTGGGCACAATATGCTTGACACCCAGAGAACGGAAAAAATATTTTATAATTTTTCATTTTAAGCACTTTTTATTAAAATATTCTTTGACGTGTTTATAGCATATTTTGAAAATGTAGTGGCAAAGGAAGATCTAATTTTTAGGATTTTCATAAAAGTGGCCTGTATTTAACCCTTAAATATATGTAGTGCGTTTAATAAATCAGATGCGCTTAAAAAAAGAGTTAAATGACTACTTCTTATTTAAAAAAAATTATTATTACGTATGTATAATACGTATAATGTATTATTATGTTAATTTATATCAAACAAAGTTTACTTGTGAAATCTCATTTCCATGTAAGGATTTATTTCCAGATAACTATATGAAAATGAAACAGCTACAGTCTATCTACAACTATAAATATATATATATATATATATATATATATATATATATACAGTGCTGGAAAAAACTTTAAAACCACCATCGAATTTTTTTTTCATTCTAAAAGGAAAATCCCTTTTTAAGTTACCTTTACATTCAATATATAAAGTGTAAGAAATAATAAAATATATAAATTTAGAATTTAAAATACGTTTAGTTTTGATATAAAGTAAAAATGTGTAATGTAATCAACCAAAAAAAAACTTTAAGACCAGTTTTAAAAGTGATTGCTTGTATAATAAGATGACGTCACATTTGCACGGTTCTGTGCGACAGTTGTTAGAATGAAAAGAAACATTTATTATTATTATTATTATTATTATTATTTAGCTGTGTGTTGAAGCAACTGAGATTAGGAGTCGAGGAAAGTTAATGAGTTAAATTGAAAAAGCAATAATCTTGGCATGTTCAGAAAGTGGAATGAGTAAAAGGAAAATCTCTAGCAAAATCGAGAGGTCTAAAATTGTAGTACATCAATTTCTTTCTGATCTATGCAGATATGGTACAAAAAATAGAGGAGGAAGGCCTTCAAAATTATCAGCCAGAATGAAAAGAAGTGTTATAATAATGGCTGTTAAAGACAATGATTATTCTTCAACAATAAAATCGGCTTTAAAGCTTCAAGTAACAGTTAGAAATGTTAGAAATGTCCTGAATCAAGTGGAAAACATCAAATATTCAAAATTAAAAAGCAAACCTAAGCTTGAAAAACGGCATATTGAAGCAAGATTGAAATTTGCAATATCCAATGTTTTAAAACTCAATTTTTGGCAAAAAATACTGTTCACAGTTGAAAAGAAATTTAATCTTGATGGACCTGATGGTTTACGAAACTACTAGCATGATTTAAGACAAGATTCTATATATTTCTCAAAGCGAGTGCCAGGAAAGGGATCTCTCATGATTTGGGCAGGTTTCTGTGCTCGAGGTAAAACTAAAATTGTATTCACTAAAGGTAATATGAACTCTTTTAACTGTCAAGATATACTGTCTAACAATTTTGTTCCATTAAAAGATGAGCTCATGGATAAAAATTTTATTTTTTTGCAAGATAATGTGTCTGAGTACAAATCTGCTTCAATCATTTCATGTCTAACTGAAAATAATGGAAGTTTTATAGAATTTGCGGCCAAAAATCCAGACTTGAACCCCATAGAACACATGTGTAGTATCTTTCCACGCAAGGTATATAAAAATGATAAACAATACCATTCTGTTTCTAAGTTCAAATCTGCTATTTCAAAAGCATTGGATAAAATATCGATTCTAACATGCATCATCTAGCAAAATCTTTCCAAAATTGTCTTTTAGAAGCAATTCGTGTGAAATCAAAACACACAAAGTACTAAAATTTAGAATGCAATACTTTTAGTTAATATTTAACTTTATGGTCTTAAAGTTTTTTCTATTATTTGATGTTGTAAAAAAAAAATTGTTTGCTACAACCATTCTTTTATAAAACGTTGTGAAAATTTATTATTTTTCATTTTACTTATAATATTTTATGTTTCTTTCTTTCTTTCTTCTTCTTCTTTTTTTTTTTTTTTTTTTTTTTTAAGAAAAATTTAAAATTTTTGCAATTTTCCATGTGGATTTAAACTTTTTTCTAGTATTATATATATATATATATATATATATATATATATATATATATATATAATATAGATAGATAGATAGATAAAAAAATATGTGTACGTATGCATATATATGACGAAATTGTACGCTTTTTTATTGAGTTCAGGTTGAAAGTTTGTGAATTTTACATGATTTTGGACAGTTCGCGAGGATCTGGGAATCAGTCTTAGAGGTGGTCCTGATATATGCTATCAGATGCAGAAGAGATACCCAAGTAGCACCAGAACGTTCTCTGAACGTCTAATAACGGTTGCAATAGTTCAAACACCGTGTTTCGTGTCACAAAAACGTTCTACTCGACGTTCAAAAATAGTATTATTTGGAACGTTCTAAAAAGGTGTGTTTTGTACCATCCATAATACGTGCAATTAAAGTTTTATGAAAAACGTTAAATAGTTCACCGTCATAACACGTTCTGTTTCAGTGAACTATAATGAATATTATAAAGCGATTCATTTCCACTTATAATGTATAAAAAATTTTGAAAAAAAAAAAAAAAAAAAAAAAAAAAATGAACTTGAATTTCTTGATACGTTTAAAAATAATATTAGTTGGAAAATAAAAGAGATGAGGTGGACTGGTTTTTTAACATAATTTTAAATTTTGTTTATCTGATATTTGCAATAAAATTTCTGTTTTATATTCTTGAATGATGTAAAACTAATTTTCAGATAATTTTTGAGTTGTATTATTTTTTTGTTTCATAAAATGTTAATATTAAATATAATATTAATATAAAAATTTATAATTGAATAATATTGTTTAAAAAGACTCGCAAGTGCATAAAACCGGCTCTGTGGATTTTCTTCTGACTCGTCATTCTAACTTCCATCTAGACGTCCATTTGTATGTGATTTTAGGTTTAGGATAACGCGGTTAATTTACCAAATTTAGGTAAAACCGTAAGCGAGAATAAAATTCTATCTCAAAGACGGCTCTAATGATTTTCTTCAAATTTGCAACACATCCCAATTTTTACATGTTTTTTCGTTCGTAATTTCTAGTTACTACTGGAAAATTGTTAGGCATCAGGATTAGGTAGGTCAGAAATTGGTGTTTAAAAAATAGTTTTATCGATTTCTTTAAATTCGATATATAAACTTTATTTGTGTGTTTTTAACGCCGTATGTATAGCTGCCAATTTGTACTTCTTCTTTTTTTTTTTTTGACCGGAAATATTTTATAGAAATTTTTCATACATTTCCTATAAAGTTTTAATGATTAAATAAGGTGAAAATTTTTACTCAGAGAAAATGGTGTAAATAAAAAAAAAAAAAAAAAAAAAAAAAAGAGAGAGAGAGAGAGAGAGAAAAAAAAACGAGAAGTTGTTAGATATAGGTATATATTAGATTGCTCTTAAGTCTTAAGTTAGGACAATTTGTTCAAAAATTGTTAGATGTTTAATGCCTATCAATTTTATGTCTCTTGACCACACTATATCCAAAAGCAGTATATAATGTGTGTAGTTGTGGGTAATTGAAGTCGGATTGTTGTTACACAATAGATTTATTATTATTATTATTTAAATTATTTTAAAAAAATTGACACTATGATTTTTTTTTCTCACTACATTATTTTTGCTCATAAAAAATCAGAAAAAATAGTTTGATGTAATTATATATATATATATTATATATTTAATTCTGAAATATTTTGTGATTTAAAAGTTGTTCAAGTATCGAGATACATGTTAAATATTATATATTACTTGTATCTACAAATTAATTATTCATTATTTTTTTTAGATTTACTATTGTTTTAAATGTACATAAAAACCTTAATATATATACTTTATATATATATATATATATATATATATAACGGTTTAATTTTTGAATGTATAAATCCTTGCTTTTAAAAGGAAGCTTGAGTTGAATAAATATAATACTATTTGCATTATCAGCACTTCAGCAGCCACAAACATCTGCGTATGCTATGCGGATGGCAGTGGTTTATAACTTAGGCGTGTGTTTCGCTCTTTGTGGCGATTTTCTCCTTTGTTTTTACATAATTACATTGTTAATAATATAAAAGAATTAAAGCCTCCCCCATTTTTTTAATTATAACTGTTTATTTGGATGCCTATTTAAAAAACGCATAGGAACATGCAAATGCACATCGACAATTTTCCAATGAATCCACATATTTTTTGTGGCTCTTTAAATGAATTATTACTGTTAATCTTGCTATTTTCATTTATTTAATCAGGAATATGTATATTATATTCGCTATGATTACTGTAGCATAAAAACGCTGAAATTTAATTAATTAAAATGCCTCTTTTTAGACCAATGTTTATTCGAATTATTTTTTATTTTTATACACAAATTAGTTGTATCAGGTGCAAGATTTTTTGTAAGAAATATTTTATACTTTAGCTATAGAACCTGAATGATACATATTGATTTCAAAGATTATTTAAATTATTTATGGAAATGTGAACGCAGGCAGACGAACAAAGATTATTAATTAATCTTAACTTTATTTGAAATTTTGAAAAATGCATAACTCAACTGAAAATGCATTTCTAGCATTTTCCATTACACCTCTTTGTGGCCAAATATGCAAATCGTTGCTAACAGTAGCATAATCTATAGAGAAAATGCTTTTGTGAATTTAAATAATATATGTTTATTCCGTTTGTTTTTGTGCTGATTCAAAATATTATAATACGCTTTAAATAAATAATCGTCATAGACTGTAATGTATCCGAATTCTTTTTGCAAATCCTTGTATTAAAAAAAAAAAAAAAAAAAAAAAACTGTGCTTTCATACTATTTTCAATAAAGAACATGACATAGTGAGCTAAATAACAGTTTCATAGCTAACACAAAATCACATTCAAGGTATTCTAAAAATACTCAAGAAAGACAGACAGACAAATCGAAATCATAAATATTGTTCAACTTTCCTGGGAGAGCTAACATATTTGAATAATGCTTAATTTCTGATAATTTTTCTTTTAAAATTAAAACTCATATTTTAAATCTTAAACCGATCAAATACTAATTATTAAATTTAATAATTAAAAAATTAAAGACACATGTGGATGAATAATTAAATATTATTATGTATTATGTATATTTATTGATGTTTTATGTCCCACTTTTTTCTTACAGAAATTTTTTGTATACTTTGGAATAAACTAGAGGGACAATTACTATCCAAAAATAAATATATTAAAATCTCCGCAGTAGGATCTCTCATGTATGTGTGTGTGTGTTTATTTATCAATACATAAGACTTTTTTAAAGAACATTTTCCGGCAAATTTTAAAATATTATATGATATCGGTTTGTCTATTCTTCGTTCCCCCCCTTTTTCTTTCTTTACGGGGGGGGGGAGAGGTTAATTTATAAAATGTTTTTATGATACTCTGAAACATATATATATATATATATATTTTTTTTTTTTCCAAGTTCATTATAGTTTTCTCTTAATTGTAAATGATATAAATAAAGCTATTGTTTAATGTACGGGATGTCTGAAAAGGACTCTGTCATGGACTATGACAGATACTTATCCAAAGAAATATTTGTTTTATTTTTATGCTGCATAAAACATCAGAAAAACATGTTTTGTATAAAATGTGGCATGATCAACATAAGATTCAGTTGCGAGAGAAAAATATTAAGATACATTTGGAGATATACGTGAAAACTTCTTAAAGAGCATTTTTAGTTCTTTTATGCATTTTTAACATTATAACAAAATCAAAATGCGTTTATGATTTTGGTTCCATTGTGTATCTATCTTTCCGTTCTCTAATTCAGTTAATTATTTTAGAACATCTCTGATATATTATTCAGCTTTACTGTGGTGCATTCTTTATTTAAAAAAAAAAAAAAAAAAAAAAAAAAAAAAGTAGTTTTCGTTTACGTACAGGATCTCAGGAAATAGAGTCTATGGGATGTTTTTTTCTTTAAAACATATTTGAAAAGTTGTATAATCTTCACATCACAGCAAAATTAACATACTTTATTTAGATGTAAAATACTGTGTTTCCTGTAGAATATGATCAGTATTAATAATAGGTTTATAGGGATCCGAAATCATTTTCATGCCCTATATAAGTTGAACTCACGCAAAGTAAATTTTCAGTGTGTCAAATTCTTTTCGACTTTTGTCTTCTTTTTTATACCTTTTCTTTCTTTCTTTTTAAAGTATAGTAATATAGGACGTATGCAAATTTTAAACGATATTCAAAGATACACAATAATAAATTTAAAAAAAAATCTATTTTATGCTTTCATTTTTAGAAAAATAAAATAAAATAAATGATCTAAAACTAGATTTTGTGGGATTTCTTCCTTCTTAATTAAAACGATATACAGAATTGATGTGTCATTACTGAGGTAAATTTCACTTGAGATTAATATAAAGGTAAAAATTACTTGAAAAGTGTTTTATAATTTATGCGAATTGCAACATTTTTAAAATTAATAAAACATGCATAATTGCTGTAATATTTGAATAATATATATATATTGTTTTCAAATTACATAATACAATAGTTTATGTTTCAAACCGTTTAAGCAGTTTCTTCAATTAAAGATCAAAAACAAAACAAAAAGTAATAAATATAAAATTTTATTGTGTTTCTTTTTTTTTCATTGGGATTGTAATTTTTCTATGCAATTTTTATTTCATTTTGCTTTGATCAGGGCCCGTTTAAGACTGAAAAACGAGGTAAGAGAGGTGTCATTCAGGGGCACCCCCTAGTTCTATACAAATCATCTATATTCTTTGTTATATCTACAGATTTTTATGCAAGCTTAAAAAGTGTGACTATTCACCATAAAATTTTTAAAGAAAAAAAAAAGAATCATAAGTTCATATCTAGTCTAATTTTTATGCAAATGATGTCAGAACACTAATTATTTAACATATAATGCTAATTCTATATTAATTTGACACAGTGCAGAAAGGAAATGGCATTCGAATACACACAAATCTCATGTAATTACATAATACCTAATAGTATAGTAGATACTTTGTCAGTTAAAAAGAAATATAAAGCACCCTGATAACAAAATGGTAGTGGATGCTGCAGATAATTTTAGGCAATATCAAACATTAAGTCCTTAAATTTTATTCAAATCAAAACTTTTTTCATTTCAAGCTATAGTTATGGACTTTAGATTTAGAAAACATAAAATGCATTTAATATGAATGCAAAATAAATAAATAAATAGAAAATAATATGTCATTTAAAATAATTTTTTATAGACAAACACAAGACTGCCTAGTGAGTTTCGCAGTTTAGATAAAAGTTTCGTATATAAAATAAAAAATAAAAAAAATCTTGGACAAAAAATTATTAAAAAAAATATTTTAAAAAGTGAGTTTTGGGGGGACCCCCTTGTAAATTCTTGAGTAAGCCCGGGCTTCACGGGCCTATTCGGTAAACAGGCCCTGGTTTTGATGATTAGTTTTTTTTTTTTTTTTTTTTTTAACTAAAATAACAATGCAATTTATTTGAAGTAACATAGGCATTCTGAAACAAGGATTTACTATTTTAGCTACGATCGAATTTCAAAATTTTACTTTAAAAACCTTTAAAAAAAATAATAATACATAGAATAAAAGTAAAATAATTTCTTTTTAATAATAGAATTAAAATAATAATCGTATGTTTTACAGAATCTCGCCAACCGTTCAGTTTTCGTATGGTTGCCAGCCGGATGTATTTTCAAAAATCAAAACAAGTGCGAAGCGAAGACAGTAGTAGTAATGAGTCGTGTAATGATACCATCTGCTTAATTTCATATTTTATTCAGTTAAGATTTGCTGCTAGACGAAGTAAATCTACAGATAAAAGATAAGTTTAATTTCATTTTACAAATTACAATTTTAGCTATTTTAAGAATTACAAATTTTATAAATATGTGCATCGAAATATAACAATATTATGTGAGCTTAAACTTCTCCGAAATTATTTAAATTTTTAAAAGTAAATTCAAAATATTTTTATTATTATTTTTTTGAAATTTTTTAAAATGTTCCATTTTAATTTGTTTTTTGCTGGTTTCATATTACTATTGTTTAACGATATATTTTAGTAGAATGATTAGTTAATTTCTTATAAATATTTTTATGTTTGAGAGCTGAAGTTTAAGTTTTAGCATTCAAGCTTAAAAGTGTTTTTAAAACATTAACAAATTATTGAATCCACACCCAAAGAAAAGCACTGCGCTTTAAAATAATCTGCGCTTTATTTTTTTTTTCTCATATATATTTAGAATTTATTGTTACATTGCAGTAATATAAAATCAGGTGAAAATAATAAAAATTAGTTAGAAAGAGATTTTAAAAAATTTTCAAAAAAAAAAAAAAAAAAAAATTGAAATTTGTTATTTTTAAATTTAAGTAGTTTTGGAGAAAACTTTATTTATATTGTTGTATATCAATGCATATGTATGGAAAATTTTTAAACTCTAAATAAATTATTTAAATACAGTTTTGCATTCTATATGCTTTGAAATATAATATCATTAAGTTTATTAAAATTTCTCAAAATCTATTTAAATTTACAATAATAATAAAATTTTTAGTTTTAATTTTTTGAAAATATTTTAGATGTTCCTCTTAACAAAGTTTTGTTTTATTTTTCCATCGATTATGTATTATTATAGTTTGGAAATAGAGTCTAAATACTTCTAGGTATTAATTTGTGTATACATTCATAAGTTAATGTTTTAAAAATATTTTCATTTTTAAATGAAAAAACTTTCCAACAAACTTCAGTATATAAATAAAAAAATCTTTAAAATTTTAACTTATCAATGAATCTAAAAATTAATACACAGACTAGATTCTATGGCTAAACTAAAATAATGTACAAACGGTGGAAAAATAAAACTTTTATTAGGAAAACAGTAAAAATATTTTTTTAAAATTAAATTAAAAATTTTTGTTATTATTGTAAATTTAAATAGATTTCGAGAAATTTTAATATACATAATAATATTATATTTTAATGCATTTATGTAAAATTGTATAATACTAAAACAGTAATTTACTAAAATTACTCACAGAATGATGCATTTGGAGTCACAAGGATTAAAACAAGCAAAATAATTCAAGAGTTTAGTTGTGCATAGCAGATGAAGAATAATGATGCAAACAACAACAGGGATATGAACTACTTTTTTATTAATTCAAATAATGTTTCAGAAATTTTAACATACTTACTATTCCTTTAATTTCAACGTATATGCATGAAAAATTCCATATTCTATGACAGTAATTCCCAAAAAGTGTCATAACATCTCTATCCCTTAAAAAATTCCATAACTATCCCTTAAAAAATTCCTTAAATTTTTGCATTAAAAAAAAAAAAAAATTCTTTTTTCCTAATCTGAAGATAATGACGTAATAGTTTTGATTACAAGACTTTGAATAAACACCATAAAATTCAAGAAAATGCAACTGTTACAAACAAAGCGGCAACACATTCAATGTACTCAACGTGCTTGTTTGCAGCTCTCATGTCTACATTGTTCGCCTGAAGAAAAGTTGTGTCTTCTTTTGACACGAAACAATTGTTGCGAGTTCTTGCATTTTATGGTGTTTATTCAAAGTTTTGTAATGAATACTATATCTTCATTTTCTTCAGATTAGGGGAAATAAATATATATATTTTTTTTAAATGCAAAAATATAAGATATATTTTAAGGGATATAGCGACGTTATGACACTTTTTGGGAATTACTGTCGTAGAATATGGAATTTTTCATGCATATACGTTGAAATTAAAGGAATAGTAAGTATGTTAAAATTTCTGAAACATTATTTGAATTAAAAAAAAAAAAAAAAAAAAAAGTAGTGGGGTGCTTTTTTATAATGACGTCACAATTTTTTTTTTTTTTTTTTTTTTTTTTTTTTTTTTTTAATTGCACTATTTTAGAACGTTTATAGTACGTTTTCTAGAACGTTCTGAAAACGTTTTGAAAACGTTCTAAAAACGTTTAGAACGTTCTGAGACCGTATACATAGAACGTTCTCTGAACGCTTCTATAACACCAATGGTGATAGCTACACGTTCATTGAACGTTCCCTGAACCGTACTATTGTACGTCTTCAAGATGGACAAATAGACGTCTATAGCACGTTCAAAGGGAACGTTCTTAGAACGTGTTTGCAGAACAATTTTTGAACGTTCAGAGAACGTTTCGGTGCTGCTTGGGTACTTTTTAATTGGGATTCTCTAATAACCCGGTAGGTTTATATATAAATATATATACTTGATATATTTTTATATTACTGGTTTTTCCTTAAATTTGTTTTGCATTTTAAACGATTCAGTATTAAAAAACGTTTTTAATTTGTTATTTAACAAAGCCTTTTATAAATTGCTCATACAATTATATTAATTGAATTTATCCTTAAAATATTGAATATTGAATATTACTTACTTTTATTTTCATTAAATACTTTATATCATTCTATACTTTAATATTGCACTACATCTCAAGTTAAATCTTAATACATTTTAGCGTTTGCTTGTAAGTATCACATATACGCGCTTGGTATTGTACTTTCTTACCTTGATATTTCAATTTATATAATTTTTAAGTTTAATAATTCATTTTTTTTACAAAATGTACATTATTTTTGGTTATTTCATGATATTTTTGGGTACTGATGGGGAACTTTTGCAAAAATCCATTACAGTTAGAGAAACAATGTTATTTTTTTCAACCTAGAGTGATAAGAACCCCTGATAATATTATGGCAGTTTGTTGGGTTTTATCACAGTTATTTCGTGATTTGTTTCTTTCTTTCATGAGTGTTCTTTTACGAACTTTATGTCAGATTACGCATTTTCCAATGTGTAACCTTCAGTTGTTATGATTATATTTAAAATTTTTATCATGATCTGCTTCTTGGTTTTTTCACATAGCCGTGATGAAATATTTTAGGAAGTAAATGAAGTCTGTTGCAGATCACATTTTGTTATTAAACAGTAAACTATGAATGAATTTATGAATATCAATTATTATTTTGTGATTAATTACTTCCTTGTCTATTACAATAAATTCTAAGCGTTCAAAATAGGTTGTTAGATAGTTACAAGTATATATATATATATATATATATATATATATATATATATATTAGTAAATCATGCAGATGCAATTGCTAATCAATTAAATTATTTAAAAAAAGTACTTTTTAAATAACATTTACAAACAATCCTCTTATAAATAATATAAACAGAAATACGAAATAACAAGCTATAAACAAAATTGCAAGCAATTGTTATACAGTCGGCAGAAAAAGTATTAGAGCACTCGCAATAAGCCCTGTCTAAAAAAAGTACACTTAATACTGCTTTGTTAAATAAATCCTTGTCTAGTCATGTTCTTAGTCATTCTAAAAATACGATTCGACAAGAATTTATTTAACAAAACTGTTTTAAGTGTACTTTTTTGATATCGGAATTATTGGCTGAATACTTTTGTTGCCGACTGTAGAATGTAATTGTCAAAATGTCAATTATATCACATCTGCTGGCACAATTAATATAATTTAAAATGTAGGAATAAAATGAAGCAAATAAATAAGAATGTAAATAGTAATTTTCTCTAAAACATTTTACACATGATAAAACTTGAAATTAATTAGTTGCGTTAAATTCCGTTCATATTTTTCAGCAACAAACAAAATTTTGCGAGTAAGGATTTTTTTTTTTTTTTTTTTTTTTTTTTTTTATGTAGAAGAATACCCCAGTACTAATAATTGTAGCGTAAGGTACATTGACGTCCAATATTAGCGGTATTCGAATACATATTAGATATTAAATTTTTACATAGTTATACAGTTTTGCATCTTTTAAAATTAGACAACTTCTTATGCATTTAACTCGGTAGTTACATAGTCCTATAAATTAAAAACGAATAACACTGCTCGGCATGAAAATTGACTCTGACACCATTTCAACATATTCTTATGTAAAGTGACCTCCTGAATCTGAATACGACGCCCATTTTGTCCTATCATCCACCGTTTTTTAAGAATGCTATTTTATCATTTTGCGGTGATTTTATGGCTATAAAGTTAATTTTTAGGAGGGGGGATTATTTTAAGTGTTAAATATCTCCTGGGGGGCTACGGAGTTGGAAAATTCTAAAACATGAACATTTGCGGCAAGGGTAAAATTTGGGGGGGGGGGGGCGGGGTTTGCCACTAAAATTATGCATTACATATCTTATATTTTTTTAATCTGATATTAATGTTATTTTTTTTTAATTTTATATATATATTTTTTTTTTGTTTCTAGTTGTTAAATTAACTATTTTTCATTCTTCAAATAAAATTCATGGTCATAAAATTATCGAACAGGGAAAGAAATTGAGGGAGGGGTGGTGTTTCTAGAAAACGGTGGGTGACTGGGCAAAATGGGAGTCATATTCGGATTCAGGAGGTCATTTTACATCAGCAAGAATGGTATCAGACCTCGATTTTTTTTTTTAGAGCAGTGTAACAGGCATTTCTGAATAACTTGTTTTTTTTGTAACTTATCTTAATTAAAAAATCGATAAATAAAAAATTCGTACTCTGGCTTTATTTTTCTAATTAAATAACATTAAAAAATACGATGTATAAGTTAAAAAAGAAAACTTTTATTTTAATATTTCCTTTCACACATTTTTATTTTTTATAACAAAATTTTTAATAGTGTTAAAATTTTACAGACTATTTTCATATTAGTTAAATTAACAAGATATTTACATGTTTAAGGCTTATGAGTATCCATTTAATAAAGTTTTTACACTAATTATCTCTAAAAAGTTTAGAATATTTATTTAATTCAACTTTTGCAAGTTGTACATCAGGTATGAAGTGTTTCTTTAGTTTTTTAAACCTATACTGGTTAAAGTTTAGTTAAGAACGATTAAAAGTTTCATTAATCATCATTTTCTGTATCTCCAAACACATCGTAATTTATGTCACGTTAATAGAGATTAACATTTACGTATCCATAACAAAAATTCTAACTGATTTATTAAGAATATGGCAGTTGTTATGTGGATCAAATCATTAACTTCCATGAATTCGCTTAATTATTAGCTTTAATGTTTGGAAACGATGTTTTTTAGCATTTCCACTCTTAGTTTTCGATTTTTCTTTTCTTGTTTTTATTCATTAAAAACTATCTAGGTAAGAAGGCACAGAGGAAATTTTTGTTTATTCCTTCTCAATATTAAAATATATTTTACTGAATTACAGTACAAAATTTACTGAAAAATAATCAATCCTGTAAATTTATTACTTTTATTAATAATTTTAACGCACATGCTTTATGAAGGGTTCTCAACTTTTTTAATAATAACATTTTTTTTATGGTAATCTTCATTAATCACTTGTTGTACATATCTTCGAAAGAGTATGATACAAAGATTGCTTTTTGAAAACAGATTTATAGATAAAATCTATTTCTATAGATATAATCTAAGATCTGAGCAAATTTATCTAAATTTGCTGTAAATTATGAGCGAGATTAGGTGTCTATTTTCGAGAATTAAAGCTAATTATCCTTTTCAAAGGCAAGTCTTGATTCCTCTAGACCAGGGGTGGCCAACCCGCGGCCCACCGCGTAGTTTATTGCGGCCCGCGAGGAGACTAACGATATTTAAAGTTTAACAACTTTGGTTAACGGATCAAAAATTAATAAATACGTTCTGACTTTTCGAAGAGAAAATACTTTTCAAAGATTATAGTAACAAACTGTGTTTTCTAAGAACTGTGATAATGAAATATTATTAGATCCATTTTTCATTTAATTTATTATAGTTTTAATATATAGTCCGAAATTTTTCACGATTCTATTGTTAATTTATGAATGAAAATATTTAAATTAATATATTCTGCTCCGAATTTTCACCCTGCCCTTCTCTGAAAAAAAAGTATATAAATACATTAATCATATACTCACAAACATATATGCACATATGCATATGAACGGTCATAAAATAGTAATAATAATAATTTCCTTCCCCGACCAGCAGCTGATGCCTAACGATTGGTAATAACATCCAGTTTTAAATTCAATTGCTAAATTTTGTTTAGGGTGTCATCTACATATTACAACTTGCACAAACTTCTTCTTTTTTTTTCGAATAGTAACACCCATTTTTGACTACATATTCAAATTTTTGAGGTCAAGGCGGTTTGGAAAAAGATATAGTTATATTCCTTATATTAAGTCTTCATAAAGTTACAACCAAAAATTGATCAGGGTTAAATCTCTATATTTTAGAAAATTAAATTAAGATATCACAGACAAAAGTATCATGTCCATTCAGATAATAACCGGAAAAGAAGTATAACAATTTGAAATATAAAATAAAGTAAATAATGCTAATTAAGAAATGATGTGCACGTTTAAACTTACTTGAATAACTATTTTAAATCATTGCGTAAGCAAAGTAATATATGACACAAATGATAACAAGTGACAGCCCCTAAGAACAATAAAAATTGAAAAATCACAATAATTCGAAAACTAATGTTTGGAATGAAATGTAAATTTAGAAACCCATATTTTTTTTTATGATGCCCATTCTATTCGAGCAAAAATTAATGTATGCCATAACTCATAATTTTTTTGAAATATAAATATTAATAAATTTCCATAAAAAAAAAAAAAAAAAAAAAAAAAAAAAAATCAAAAATATGCATGGAGTATATTTTAGCTTACTTCATTCTAACGTTTAAAAAATGAATAAATAATAATAATAATAATAAATAATTTTTTTAGGTAGATATGAATTAACGTTTATTACATTCATTTAACATTAGCATCTCCATATTTTAACAAATTGTAACTCTGTGAAAAACTGAGAGAAACATATAAACTATACCATTTTTTGGGCTGATTTGATCCAAATAATCGAAAAAGCTTGTCGAAATAGGGGGTTGCCTTTGACAAAAATGAAATTGATGCTAGTTTTAATATGTAAACACCCCTTAAGAAAAATTTAGTGTTCTAAACTAGGCCTTTTTGTTAATCGATCGGCACCGGACGCATGTCTCTACACTAATTTACGGCGAAATTAGTCGAGAAATGAGGAGTTGGGGGGGGGGGGGCTTTTTTATGACTGTACATATGGTGTGGCCCGAATGAATAAAATGGATTTCCAGTGCGGCCCACCAAGTGTTTTGGGTTGGACAGGCCTGCTCTAGACAATAGAGAAATAAAGTACTATTGGTAAAGGACTTTTCCAGCATCATCACATTCGATTCATCAATCATCACATTCTTTTTTTTTTTAAGGATAAAGCGGCATTTGACAGTTTGATGCACCGTTAAAAATAATAGTTCCACATTTTGCCAAAAGAATACTTCTAAATAGGCATTCTTAGCTGTAGCCAGTATTTCAGTGCTGGTGTTTTACTGTTTCAGTGGTGCTTACTGATGAAATGACATCACTAAAATGGTGAAATATTGTGTCAAAATGTTGGTTGCAGCTAACTGGAACCAATATTTTTTGGTGAAATGTCGTAAGATTTTATTTTTTAACATTTATTGTGAAAGGAGTACATTTAGACATTTGTTAAAGATTTTGGTCAGTCGATTTCTACAACATTCTCATAGTTACGATGAATATAAAATATATCAGTGTGATATTATAAAAAATAAAATAAAATAAAAAAAAATAAATAAATAAATAAATAATAAAAAAAAAAATAAAACTAATTGTCTCCAAATGTAGAACTATTCAAAGAGATTATCAAGATTTCAAGATCATATTTGGTGCTCATTGTCTTAGCTGAGTACTTGCTTATACAGAGATCCAGAAAATGGGTCTGGCGTTAAGCCCTGTTCACTTTCATGAGCAGCAAGGCTTTCGGAAAAATTATATGCTGTATAGATGATTCGTATAAGGGTTTTCTAATATCGCAAATCTTTCCATACATTCATAGAAATTAAACAAAATATTTGTGGACTGGTGAAGTAAAAGCTTCATTTTATTAAATAAAAATAAATATTATTAAATGTACTTTATTCTTTTAATACTTCATATTTTACGCAGATGAAATCCCAATTACTAAACTTCATGAGTGTCTGTTTAAATGGCTTTCTAAACATATAATTATTTGGTTATAAAAGTAATTAGACAATTTTTGAAGGTTTACTACCTTTGTTCAATCTCCATAGCTTTTATTTTTATGCCACAGTTGCATGGGAAATAAATTATCCTTATATTTGTAGGTTATATTTTGCTATAATATTGCATGCTTTAATTATTAATGGCATGGTTAAATGCTATTCAGTAACGTGAGTCGTTTTCCGCTATATATATATATAAAAAAAAAAAAAAAGTTCAATTTACATTAATAAAAACCTACAGTTACATTATAAATTTAATGAACAAAAAAAAACAATGCTATAATTATAATAGTAGGAAAAGAAAAGTAAATGTAAAATCAGATTGTGCAAAGTGAAAAAGAAGTAATGAATTGTCCTTGGACGCGTAAGCAGCTTAATCCTCATTTATTACTTTCTCCTTTATTCAATAGGTAAAAGTATTGGTTTCGTAAAACCTATCGATTTATACTTTTCGATGGATTTACAAGTGTTGAGAGGTCCAATACACTATTTGATAATTTTTTAAAAATGTCTGTCTGTCTTTCTGTGCGTGTGAGACAAAAGATTCTAGCTTCTGTATATCAGGAACAACTATTCGGATTTTCATATAAATTCATATGCCTCTTGACATAAATTAGTGCCTATCACCTTTTGGTAAAAATCGCTTAACAGGTGGCGTTGCCATCTCGCATTTTCTAATTATTTAATATTATAAGACAAAATTTCGTATAAATGTGCACAATGAGAATTATAATAAAAGTAATTATTTATAATATTAATAGTTAGCTAGGGAATGTTTTGTTTATGTAGGAGTATTCCTAGGTAGGGGAGAGGTATCCTCGGGGATAAGCAAAATTTTAATATAGTTATATTTCAAAAGAACTCCTTAATATCTTAAAACGAATAGTTTAACCATAGATATGTGATAATTTTCAACGAAGCTATCGATTATTTTCAGTAAAAGAAAAAGAAAAAAAAAAAAAAAAGGAAAGGAAAAAGAAAAAGAAAACGCATTCTCTAAAACTTTGTCTACAGAGCATAAAATTGAATTTTTTTTTAATATTTAGTACTACACTTTTTCTAAGATGAGGTTTGTCTACATTAATCAAGAAAATTTGTTTTTAAAAATATGAATTTTAAAAAATAATTTGTATTGCGTGAATTTGTATAGATAATATAAAAGAGAGTATTGTGATGGCAACAACATGCTAGTTTTTATATCGTTATTGTTAAATAAACACGTAGTGTATGATTAAAATATTTTAGATTTTTTTTTTTTTTATGTTGGTAGAAATCACTCTGATTTACAAGTTTTTATATAAATCTCTTCATTTTTACTCAGATACCAATAAACTAATTGTACTTGACACATGAATGTTTCGGATCTACACTCTCTAAAGAAATCAATTGTCCTGAATAAGTCAGGTCGCGGTAGCCTGCTCAGTAAGAGCAGCAAAATCGTGATCGAAAGGTTGCGGGTTCGGTCCTCGATCCAGCCGAAGACCGTTGTGTTCGAGTAATGGCGACTGGTGCACGTTAAATTCCGTCGTGGTCGCAATGTCCTCCAAGTTCCCATAAAAAATTATACCTCTGGGGGTAACGGAACATGGGTTTAACTCGGCCTTGATCCGGATCAAAATTTGAGTTCCTGCTGGTGCTACCTTTCTTTCTCCAGCTTCTGGAACTAAGTCGTACTTCCTCCTTAAGTGGCGCACCTCTGTTAAAAAAAAAAAAAAAAAAAAAAAAAAAAAAAAAAAAAAAACGGAAGACGCACCCCTCTTGCCTTAAATCCGGTTAGTTCCTCTTATAGAGCTCGGAATTTCCGAGTAGCACACGACAACAACAACAACAAGTCATATTCTTCAGCTGTTAGTGATTACCGAATCTTCAAATAAACTATTGCGTCACTTCTAACAAAGTATCACCACTATAAAGGTTAGAAGACATTTTTACTTATACCTTTAAGATCTACAATCTCTATTACGGAATCTAGGTTGGGTACTGAATTTAGAAAGCACTCAGAGACAAATAGTCAGATGAAGTTCAAAGCTCTAAAAATATTATTTAAAAAATATATATCGAAAATTGTTGTTTCAATAAAATACCAAAGCTATTTCCACAAAGCTTTAAATTTCAAGCGTCAAACAATGTTCATATGACTACGACCAAATAAGGCCCATTTGAAAAATAACAGCATTAATATTAGCGATGGCAAATCATTATCGGAAATCATTCTTGTAATAATGAGAGAATTTCAAAAGATCAGACGTATGATCCTAAGATCTGTTTAAAAGAAGGCTTCTGGAGACATCCACAGTGAAATTAAACTGTCAAGACGTATTTATTTACAGTACCATACTCAAGCTCTCTGGCAATAACGCTATTTTTGCAAAATATCATTATAACTGCAGAGTGACGACGAAACTACTAATCGATTGCAGGTATGCTTCTTAGAAATCAAATCTTAAAGCATCAACACAAAAGATCAAGTACAGGATTTCAAGTGTGTTAATGAATACTGTTATACCAGACGAGAAACCTATTTCGGATTTCTTAATCACCTAAATCCTAAATATCGTACAATCCAAAGTCCACTTCACAACATTTTAACAATCAATATTAGTAATTTCTTTTAAATATCTGTCGTTCATGTCAGTGAATTTCATCTAAAAATTTCTTAACTGAAATTATAACTTTCAGAAATCATGCGTGTTCTAAACACGAAATTTTTAAATTGAAGATTCTTGTTAAATAATATATCAATTCATTTCTTAAATAAAAATGATTTTTTTTTTTTTTTAAATAAGTGTTTGCTGTAAAGATAATTTTAAAGATATAAACTTACGAAAAATCTAATTCCCCTCATAAATTTATGCGAAAGCAAATATAGTTCACTTCTAAAATTTATTTTTATTTTTTAAAGTTTTAAGTATTTTATTGAACTACATTTTTATATATTAAACCAAATATTTTGAACACTTCAAAAGGATATTATATGTTTTCCTAATAAGAACGCTTTTAAAGAATTTTGTAATAAATTATTTTTAGTAATTTATATTTACTTGCTATTCGAATTTCGGAGAAGAACATTTTTATTAAACGTAAAATTCTGTTTAAAGAAAAGGTTATCTTATAAACTGAATTTATTTTGTTAAAAAATAAAATTATGTTCAGTAGAAAATCAAAGACTAAAAAGATTTAATAAAGCGTAATGTTTATTTGGATTCTAATAAAGAAATTGTAAGTTTTAGCTGCTCTGTAAAAAGAAATATATCTTATGAAAAATGATATCCACTTATTTCCAAAACAAATTATTGAAAGTAGAAGAATGGAAAGTAAACATGTATTCACTACAAAATTTATAACCAAAAATGTAATCTGTCAAATTATTAAAATGAAGGAATTAAAAGTAAGTGATTTAAAAATTATTTCTTCAATAATTTTTTTTTTTTAAATGTGAACGAATTATTCTATAAGTAAATAGTTTGTTTTTATGTTAATATCACCAACTAGTAGGTCATGCAGATATATTTCTTTAATCAAATTTGTCTATACTGTTAAAATTGGATTCTTATCATTTCGATAAAAATCCTTTTTTTTTTTTTTCAAGTATATTATGCACTAAGAACCAAAATGACTTAGATTTCAAAAACTGGTATTCTTATTTCTCACAAATGATTCACATTCTAAAAATTGATAAAAGATGTACCTATTTTTGTTACACACCTCTTATCAAAAGTGATTAATCTACCAATTGACTAATCATTTCGTCTACTTAAAAAGGATAAAACATTTGATGCCAAGAAGTTGTACTACATGTGACATTTCCGTCCTTGGATTCTTATTTTTGTAACCATAGAGGAACTAGAATCGAATTTCGAAATTCCAAATTCGAGGCAAGCACCATACTGTTAAACCAAAAAACAACACAGCTAAACCAAAAAAAAAAAAAAAAAAAGAATGGCATGTTTCACTGTTGTGCATGAAATAACATCGTTATAAACAGCTTTTTCTTTTTTTTTTTTTTTTTTAATCTGACGCGAGATGTTCTGTTGTTTTCACAGAAGTACTAATTTTCTAAAAAACCACAAGAAAACTTTCATGAAGATTAAATCTAAAGTTATTATACAGGGTGTCCCAAAATTACAGCGACAAACTTTAAGAAGAAATAGAACGCATCATAAGGATTCAGAATTACACAGGAACCCACGTCCGCAAATATCATCTTAACCCTTTAAGAACCAGTTGTTTTGGGTTACTTTTTAATTAATGTGAGCGATACAAACGTAAAGCTACAAATTTTAAGTGGGTGTACAGGGGGGTTATAATTAAAGGGACCTTATTCAGACCACTGTAGAACCCGTACTGTCTATGAAATTTGGTATGTATGTTATATGAACCACGAAGAAACGACTTCTGTAATAAAAAATAGCTCGAATTTTGACCACCAGATGACGCTTTTTAAAGATTTCTTATGCAAATTCGTCAAACCTATAAAGAGAGTTCCAGTCAGAGCCAGAAAATCATTCTACGTGCCTTTGTCATCGTTAATCATGCCCTTACAGAAGAAAGATCAAGCGTTACTGGTAAAACTGTATTACCAAGACACAGCAATTTCTTATAGCTGTACTGCGTGAATATTGTCTTTTAAAGAGATTGCGAAAAAGGTCCATGTCGAAGGATGGTTTGAAGAAGATGATTGATTAGGAAATTTGAAGAGACTGGAGAGAATGTTTATAGAGGTGTTGACTTTACCTGAGTTGAAAACCAGCATTAAATGTCATGTTGCTGAAATCCCTCGAGAGGTTCTTCGTGCTACCTCTAAACACGCTATAATGCGCTTTCAACGTGTAATTGATGTCGATGGAGCATACCAGCACACCTTGAGCATTTTCTGTAGTTGTAAAAAATTTAAGGATTCTGACAGATTTTTTTTCCTTCTTTAAGTGCCACAATTCCCCCTGGAGGTCAAAATTTGAACTATTATCTTTTTTATTGCAGAAATCGTTTACCAAATTTTATCAAACTCCGATAGGCAGAACGGGTTCTAAAAGAGTCTGAATATGGTTACTTTAATTATAACCACCCTGTAGATAACAGCTGAAAGAATAAGGAATATAACATCCCATGGCCGCAGACATCATATTAACCCTTTAAGGAGCGGACATATTCAATTATTTTTAACACTTACCGTTTTTGTGTTATTATTATCGTATGTATAGTCTAATATTTTGGTTATATGTAACTCCACCTACCTTCAAATATTTAAAAACTTGTCCGATACTTTACCTCACTAAATCTTATCCAATATTCGTAATAGTACAATAATTTAAGTAAATCGATTGCAAACACCATTTTTGCTATGTATATCTTTTTATGTATCCATTTGAAAAAAAAAAAAAAAAGTGTTTGGTAAAAATTCAGAATTTAAAAGCCACACCCCTTTCAAATAATGCGCGTCTCTCGGTTAAAAAATACCCCAAAACAATCGGTTCTTAAGAAGACATTTGCGAGTTAAGATGACAATTGTGATAATATTAAAAGGTTACGATGACATTTGCGGACATAGGTTCCTAAGCAATTCTGAATTCTTATGAAGTGCACTATCTTCTCTTAAAGTTTGACGCTGTAATTTTGGGACACACCGTATAGATCCACAAATTCTTGATTTAATAATAACTGCTATTTCTGTTACTGTAACTTTTAAGAGTGTGTAGGTACCTAAACATAAGAACAGTGCATAAAAATTTTCAAATTAAAATTACTTGAAAAAGTGAACAGGTATTTTTTTATTTAAGAACAAAATCTTTACCAGTATATGATTACAAAAACGAAAGAAAATGCAATATAAACTAGGTTTTATGAAATATAATTACGCTTCTACATAACAGAAATAATAATAATAATAATAATAATAATAATAATAATGGCAAATAGTTTATATGGGAATAGAATTATCATGGAACTTTGATTGTAGTGTATTGCATGACTTTAGACAATGCAAAAAAAAAAAAAAAAAAAAAAAAAAAAAAATGTAATAATAATAATAATAATAAGAGAAAGAAGAATACAGAAAATCTACATGTATTTTTTAGACTCTAAATGCATAAAAATTTAAAATGATTATATATCTAAGTTGATGATTTTTTTCTAAAATTTCGTAGGAATATGTTTATCCATATGAAGTAAAAATTTGTTATCCTTTGAAAGTATTAAAAAAAAAAATCACTCGTTTGCTTTAATTTCTATATATATATATTTTTTTTTCTACGAATATTTCCTATTTACTTCGGCTCTACATAAAATAAAAGAACATGTATGTGTGTCTGTGTGTATGTATGTCGGTCGCTTTGTAGGCAAACCGCTAATTGTTGAGTCCCAAAAGTTTAGACAATCAATAAAATTTGCATTAACGTAAAAAGTAATAAGGTTCAGTTAAAATTCGTGAGATAGGTAATAAATAAAAATAGTTTTACTGATATACCCATATAAATTATAATCAAAGGATTTTAATTATATAATGTACATTAAATTATATAAAAATGTGCTGTCCCAAGAGTATAGACACAATACAGCATTACATGGTCTCTTTTACATTTTTGTTCATAGAATAAAATATTTTTATTGTCGTCTGCTTCTATAAATGCAGAATAATTTTCCCCTTTAATTGAAATGTCGTCTGTTATATATTTAGCATAATAATTTAATGAGTTCAATGTATTGTTTTGTTTGTGATTTCGAAAAGGCGTTTCCTGCGTATTCTGATAAAAATGTCACGTTTCCTGTGAATTCTGATAAAAATGTCACGTTCTAAAGAAATTTCTGAAGATGAAAGTATTAAGATTTTACAGTTAAAAGCGCAAAGACAAAATCCTGTACAAATATCGAGAAGAATAAAGCGACACTTGAGCAGTATTTATAGAGTTTTGAGATCAGGTGGAACATGGATTACTCGAAAGCGAGTCGGAACACCAAAGAAAACAACGTTACGTGATGATAGAATGTTACTAAAAAAGGCTTCATTTGAAAATTTATCTGTGAGTGCAATTGCATCAATTTCCAAAAATTCAAAAAGTATTGTACGTAGAATAATTAAAGTTTCAAAACACATTGCTTACAGGAGAATGAAAGCAAAACCTTGCATAAAACAGAGACAGAAAGGTGCACGTGTAAAGTGGGCTAGAAAGCATATGTCATAAGGTGAAAAGTGACTTTCTGTCATCTTCAGTGACAAAAAGAAATGGAATTTGGACGGCCCTGACGGTTATAAAATTTACTGGTATATGACCTAAGAAAAGAACCGAAGAACTGTTTTAGCAGGCAACAAGTCGGAGGATCCGTAATGAACTGGGGAGGGTTTTTTTTCAACGGGCAAACATTTCTAGGTTTTACGGACAGTAAAATGAAATCAGAGGATTATCAGGATATTTTACGTACCAATTTACTGCCAATTATGGATTTGCTAGCAGGACCGGACTGTGTTTTCCAACAAGACCATACCTCCAACGAGGTATGGATCAACGAAAACGTGGTTTATGCAAAACAATATCACACGATTAGACTGGCCAGCACTTAGTCCGGATTTGAATTCCATGGAGAACATGTGGGGGATCTTATCTCGTAAAATATATGAAAATGAAAAGCAATATACATGTGTAAATGACTTAAAAACTGCAATTGACAAAGCGTGGTATGAAATATCTCCTTCTGTACTGCAATGCTTAATTAATTCTATGGAACAACGTGTATTTGGTGTTACAAAGTGCCGTGGCAATACAATCCAATATTAAAAGTAAGTTTTGAGTTACTTTTATAAATGTAAAATCAAAAACACTTACAGGTGTCTATACTTTTGGGACAGCACATTTTTATATAATTTAATGTACATTTTATAATTTGAAACCTTTGATCATAATTTATATGTGTATATCAGCAAAACTGTTTTTATTTATTACCTATCTCACGAATTTTTATTGTACCTTTTTACTTTTCATGTTAATGCAAATTTTATGGATTGTCTAAACTTTTGGGACACGGTGTAGAATTTCGCATGGTGGGGTCACTTTGGACTTCTCTTGATAAACCTCGAAGCCCGAGTTCCGAAATTTTCATTAGTATTGTTTTTAATTAATTTAAAATATACTAGCTGGAACCCGTCGAACTCGACGATCATTTTATTGACCGCAATGTTTCAAAAAACATCGCATCATTATTTAAATGTATTTCAAGTTAAAACATCTAATATAATTTACGACATTTCAATTTAAAAAAAAAGAAAGTCAGAAAAATGCTTACAAATAGAAATACTATATATGACATCACTTTCAACAAAGTACAGTCAATGTGACGTCAAACTGACTCCAAATAAACAGTTCCTATCTTTCATTTTCTATTTCGTTTAATACTAAGACTACATGTTAGTTGACCCGTCCGGCGTTTCCCGGGCCCATGGTAATAACCTTAAATGAACCTTAAATTTGTATGGTTTTACATCTTTAACTCAATTTTGTTTGAATTTCTATTTTTAAATAAAAGCATCGTGAAAAAATAATCAGCTGTAACCAAAAGAATTACCTCGAACCGAAAGAAACTCTGCCTTGTGACCTTGGTGCCTTCGGTAGCGCATACGCCGGCCGCTAATAACATAAAAATATTCCCAAAAATTAACCTGGAACCGAACGAACCCGCCAGGTGTTGCCCGGGCCCGTGATACCTTAAATGAACCTTAAATTTGTATGATTTTATGCCTTTAACTCGATTTAGTTTGAATTTCTATTTTTAAATGAAAGCATCACGAAAAAAATAATCAGATGTAACAAAAAAAATTACCTCGAACCGAACGAAACTCTGCCTTGTGACCCCGGTGCCTGCGGCAGCTCATACGCGGGCCGCTAATAACATAAAAAATTTCCAAAAAATTAACCTGGAACCAAACGAACCCGCCCGGCAATGACCGGGCCCATGATAATAACCTTAAATGAACTTTACATTTGTATGGTTTTATATCTTTTCGATTTTGTTTGAATTTCTATTTTTAAATGAAAGCATCACAAAAAAAAAAAAAAAAAAATCATCTGTAACAAAAAAAAAAAAACCTCAAACAGAACGGAACTCGGGCTCGTGACCCGGTGTCTGCGGCAGCGTATATACAGGCCGCTAATAACATGAAACTATTCTCAAAAATTAACCTTGAACCGAGTGAACCTCTGACTCGTGTTACCTCTGCCTGTGACTGCTGCACTGTATAGCAGGCATGCGTTGCAAATTCCACTTTCCTCCACCAAGGGGTGCAGTATGTTGTATACGAACATCACCAATCGCCTTGAATTTCCAAGACTTTTCAAATAAGGTGTCACTGGTGGTGTCAACTGCAAAATCATTTAGTTGCCCTTTCCACCGCCATGGGGCACAGCGTGTTCTATACGAACAACACCAACGGTAAGGAAATACCAAGACCTTTAAAATAATGTGTAACATGATAGGGTTGACTGCAAAATCACCTAGTTCCATTTTTAACCACCAGGTGGTGCAGTATATTGTGTACGAACATCCTCAATCAACACGAAATTTCAAGACCTCTATCACCAATCGCCTTGGATTTCCAAGACCTTTGAAATAAGGTGTCACATGGTGGTGTCAACTGCATGGTGGTGTCAACCCATTTTTACAAAGAGGTCCATTTTGACCTTTTCTGATGTACCTATAAGCCAGAGTCTCGAATTTTTGATTAGATATTTTTTAATTAACCCGTTTTAACCACAGCCCTGTATACACAGTGTTGCAAGATTTGGGGACTTTCTTATTCAATAGCCACCAAGAATTTCGAGAAGTGATATTTGATATACGTAATAGACGGTTAATCTTCGAAGTGATTATGCGCCCGTTACAATTAAAATTTAGTGGTGGATATTGAATGAAAAATATACCTAAATAAGACAAATCTGTGTACACAGGACGCAATAAGAATCAAATTTCTCTGTGTTAAAAGTTTTCGCGTTGTTATTTTTAATTAATATCAAGCTGGCAACGCGCCAATATCTATCTGAATGTATCATAAAAAAAACTTAAATAGATGATTTACTAGAGCCTAATAAAGAATATACTACGATAAATAGTTGTTTAGAAAAAATAGTTGTTTAGAAAAGTTTGATTAAAAATGGGTTAATTAAAATTTTCTCAGCTGGAGAAATCGTCTGGCACTGCCATCTGTTGTCATAGATTGAATATAATAATTTGTCCGAGAAATGTCTGTCCGAAGTTCTTCAATAATAGCAGCGACATTTATCGTCCAGTTAGCAATTAATTTGAAATGTCCGGATAATGTGGGGAACTGGAACCAATTAAGTTTAGGCGTGGAAAATGTGCCAAAGACAGCGTTTACCCGATGCTAAGTTTTAAACGATTTCGATGATTATTTATTATTATTTTTTTTAGTTTTTATTTATAAAGTTGTTAATGGGGTGATTAATGTTTCTAGAAAAGCTGCATTAAATATAATGAAGCAAGCAAAACCTGCTAGTGTTCAGATATTACATCAATATTCTAATTACACACAATTTATGTATTTTTGTAAACAATTTTTTGTGGGTATGCATTCATTGTTACAGTTTATATGGACCACTTCATTGTCAAGTATGTAATATTTTGAAAGCATTTTAGATATTACAACATTTATTTAAAGGTAGAATTTACCAACTCTGCTTTAAAAAAATAAATACATAAAAATAAATAGTACAATATCCTAGTTACAACTTTATATTTTAAATCAACAGCAAAATACTTCTACCACTTTTCTTTTTCAAAATTAATATTAAAAAATTTTGCGACGTGTTTGACATTTTCGGTACATAAACTAATAGTATCTGTATTTGTTAATATTCTTAGAAATTTTACAAAGATAAACTCTTGATTATTTTTCCTAATGAAAACAAATTCCCTTTAGTAAATTAAAACAATTAACAAAATTGGTTTAAGTTATTAAAACTAATACAAAAATAAAAATTTTATGTGACGCGTGTAACATCATTTTATTATTATTATTATTATTATTATACTTAGAAGTTTAAATAGTGAGAAATAAGCTATAAGATTAGTAATCCCTACATATAATAAAAGATGTTTAAGTGTATGCATGTCCGTCGCTTTGTAAGAAAACAGCTGATCTCCGGAATTTTGCATGGAGGTCCATATTGACCTCTTCTGGCGTACATCGAAGCTCGAATTACGAATTTCTTAATAGTATTTTATGAAATGAATTAATATCTATAAATGTCTGTAACGATACACTCTAGAGATATAAACATAAAAGTAAATTTTCCGTGGTGAATTAGCTCTTTTTTTTTTTTTTTTTTTTTTTTTTTTTTTTTATCATCACGCTAATAACATGGACGACATTTGTTTGATCTTTCAAAGACTGATGTGTTTTTTTTCCAGATAATTAATAGAAAAGGTGTCAATTAACAGAAAAAAAAATATTTCAGTGTATTCACGGTATCTTAAACCGTATAAATGACTTGATCTTCAATACTAATAAGGGAGACTTAATGAATGTATGTTAACCTTTTGAGGAGAATGCAAACCTTCTCATTTAAAATCAAAAGCCACCAGAATTCCCCAACAACATTAGAAAAGAAGAAAGAAATGAAGTTATTCCTGTATAAAAATAAACTTTTATAAAATATTTCCGGGGCCAGTTTTCGCAAACGGCGATTAAAATTTGCGTTTGCATTATGAAAACGGCGGCCCTGAAAGGGTTAAAACAATTTCTTTGTTTTGATTATTTTCTAAATTTCTTCAGCGTTATGAGTCAAATTTATACAACCGTACTAATTAAGCAAAAAAAAAAAAACTTTTTAATTCATGTTCTACATAGAATTAATTAGCTTTAATTTAAAGTATAACAAACGGTTATGCATTAAATTAAAATAGCTCCCCACATATGTCAGATTTTATATTGAATGGCTGATATATAGTATATATATATATATATATATATATATATATATAGTATATATATATATATACATATAGTATATATATATATATACATATAGTATATATATATATATATATATGTATGTATACAGAATGCCAATAAAGTCCATTTTTTAAGCATTACGGTGCACACGTTGTAGCGTAGCGGATGATATGTATGCTATGTAAAGTTCAAACAAGAGTCCAGGTGAGAATGAAGGCAGAAGGACAGAAGTCTGAACATCGAAAATAATGGCACATCGCGAAAACTATTGGGAGTACAAATTAATTCGGTCCGTTTTCAATAGATGGCTCTGGCTGATTTGTTTACTGAATAATGATAGATGTTTTTGGCATTGTTAGAAAGGTTTGACCTTTGTCAACCATATTCAGTCAACGAAGCTTCGAGTTTTATACAACAACATTGGTTTTTTGAGCATTCAATATGTCGAGTTTTGTGCTAAAGAAACAACATTTGCGGGAAGTTTTGATTTTCTTTTTTAATTGGAAGAAAAGTGCCGCTGAAGCGCATCGATCGCTTGTGGAAGTTTATGGTGAATCTGCGCCATCTGATAAATCATGTAGAGAGTGGTTTCGACGCTTCAAAAATGGTGATTTTAGTGTCGAAGACAATGAGCGCCCGGGCCAGCCGAAAAAGTTCGAAGACGCCGAATTGGAGGAATTGCTCGATCAAGATCCGTGCCAAACGCAACAAGAGCTTGCAGGATCGTTGGGAGTCACTCAGCAAGCAATTTCCGTGCGCTTAAAAAAAATGGGAATGGTTGAAAAGCGATTTTTCATTTGTCGTTAAAAATTACTTGGAAACGTTGAAATGGGAGGTCCTACCCCACCCGCCGTATTCGCCAGACCTTGCTCCTTCTGATTATTGGTTGTTCCGACGGATGCATCACGATTTGGCTGGACACCGCTTCACTTCTTTCGAAGAAATTCAAGAATGGCTCGATTCATGGTTTGCGTCCAGAGAGGACTCATTTTTCAGAGATGGAATCCGAAAATTGCCAGAAAGGTGGACAAAAGTTGTGGCTACCGATGGACAATACTTTGAATAACATGTTTTTTCATTTTGATAATAAATAAAATGTTTTTTTAACGAAAAAAAACGGACCGAATTAATTTGTACTCCCAATAGTTGTTGTTTTTTTCTTTCTACGATCGTTTTCACACGTAATAGAGTAAAAAAAAAAAAAAAAAAAAAAAAAACACGAACAGACAATTGCGCTTTTTAAGTGTTCTGTTTTTAACATTCATGTCTAGATGTCTTTTTTTTTCTAAATCGATGATACTCTACAACTTTGTAATTCACTTTTTTTCGCCTATCTCGTATCATTTTCGAATTCACCAGGTGGCGCTCCACGGATTTTAGTGGGCATCATGTATATATCCTAAAATTGATAGATACACAGCTATATCAATATTATTAATCTCTCTCTCTCTCTGTATATATATATATATATATATATATATATATATATACGAATCTATGGGGTTTGTTGGCTTTCATACTTTCAAATGAAGCATGTAAATGTTTGTAGTTTGGTAATTTTTCTCAGTTTTTTCGCCATTATTTTATATGGTTGTTTTAAAATATTTTAGAATATTTAAAAATGACAAGATAATCTTCAAAATTATTCATTTTATAAATCTTTTTTTTTTTCGTATACTTCACATGCTTTACATTAAATATGATTAAAAAAATTAAATATGCATTTTTTTTTTCTTTTTTGGTTTAGAAAGTATTCTCCTGGAATTGCTTATAATTGAAGAAGTTTTTAATCATTTTTTATGAAATAACTAATGTTTCTATCGTGTGTGTATGTGCAATTGGCTGTACATCGTGACACTGAGAAAAACTGAAATTTTTAAATTGTACTCTACTCTAAATTAAATGACGAAAACAACTAAATTAATTAAATTAAAATTAATACGTTTTAAGAAAACATCATATTTGAAAACTTTAAATTTTGATTTAAATTAACAGTTAAAAACTCTTTTTAATTTTACCTGATGATCACAGGGTTTCCTGGCGAAAAGCTTAGTGATCTTCAAGTTTTAATAAATGAAAGATTTTAAGACTTACGTGTATTACTGTGTTTTTATAGTTTTTCACTTAAAATTCATTGAATTTTAATTCAAAATTTTTAAATTTTAACGAGATCTTTACAGTCTGTATAAAGATAGTATTAACTAAGTGTAATAATCAAATGCAAAATGCTATTTTTCATGCAAAGTTTTTATTAATACCTTTTTTCTAATGGAATTACTATACCTGCCAACATTCTAATTGATATTCCGTAAAGTATTTAGTCCCGAAATTGTTTTCACACTAGCCTATTTTTAGAGTATTTTTCTTCTTATTTAATCCTAATTACATTTGGGGAAATCACTCGAAAAATAAAGTGTTGTGGAAAAAGTGGCGGATACTAACAAATTTTAAGAATATTAATTAGAATATTGGCAGGTATGAATTACAGTCTTAAATTACATCTTAATTTTATTTATTGACAGCCAGTATATGTAATTTTCTATTTAAGTAATCTTAATCTATTTATTATATTATTTTTTAATTTGTAAAATGGGTTTAATTCAGTGTATACTTTATGTTTTTAAAATATCCATATTACATATTATTTATTTATTTACTTATCTCTAACTATCTTGTAAGAAGAAGGAAGAGAATTTTTTTGAAGAAAAATATTTATTACACAAAATTAATTTAAAAAGAAAAAAAAAATGTTTTGTTATGAATGGTGTTTCTATTAAAATTTAATTATGTTTATGAAAATTAGACACGTAACACCCCATCTACACTCCATCTGTTTTTACAATTCGATCCCTATAACTTATTTTTATAACTATTATTTTCTTTTGTCCCTCATGTTCGGTTATGGCGCAATGAAAATAAAACAACAAAAAGGTATTTCCCAAAACACTTTAGAAGCAACCGTTTGTTTCTTCTGGTTGTCATGGATACAGTAAAACTGATAGGCGACTTATTACGGGAAAAAATTTTTACAGGAAACATGAGCAACTGTTCTAGTCAATTGAAAGTATCTTAATACTCTATTCACTATTTAGAAAAACTGTAACGGAAATTGCATAAATGAGAGTTTTAATAATCTTCATACATTTATGATTATTACACTTTCGAATAAAATGATGACAGTTATTTTATTCCTCTATTATTTTGTTGATTTTGTCTTGTTATCATTTTATTTTATTTTTGTTAACAGCAGTCTAATTTAAAAATTAGTCTCAAAAGACGTTTTTCATTTTATTTCCGTGGATTTCTGTCTTATTTATATGGTGAATAAATGAGACAGAAATTCTAAAGATCAGGAGATTAATCCATTTCTTTTTATTTGTGATTATAATACTTTCTACTTAATATAAATAAAAGTTTTTTAGTATTGAAAAACGTCTTTGAGATACCCCGATGGATTTACAGAACAAAGGGTTGTAAAATATACTTTTGATTTATTCTTTTTTTTTTTTTTTTTTCTACATTTTCATAAACTTCCAGTTACTTTATTTTAGACCCCAGGAAATGTAACGGGAACTTCAAAAAAAGAAGTCATTTTTTATTTTAAATAAACAATTTAAGAAAATTTCGAATTTCTTTTTTATCATGTAAAACAATGCAAATCATGTGTTGGGAACTGGTATTACACAATAGTTAAACTAGCACCAAAACAAAGAATATGATTGAGGATTTTGTAAACAAAAATCATAAAATGTAATATCTCGTAAATTTTGTTCTATGATGAAATGAATAAAAAATTTTCTAACCTTTTGTCAGGCAGAAAAATTTGGCTCAAATGAAACTTGTAAAACACATCACAAAAAATGACCAAGAATAATAGCAGATCTAAATTGAAGACCTGATGTACAAGAAATATTTAAACTTTAAAACTTCTTCACACACCATATAATAAATGCTTGCACAACTAGTTTTAAAAGGACGTGGTCTTTCTTCTTCAGGTGAAAAAAAAAAAAAAAAAAAAAAAAAAAACATGCTATTACTTTAGAGGCAGAAATAAGACTAGTGTAAGCATTAATTTTATGGTATGGGAAGAAGTTTCAAAGTTTAAATAGCAGTTCAAAAGTTATGATTAATTGTAGTGTTATAGGTTGTTTGGCGAAGGAAATTATTTTATACTTTTAGGCGCAATTTACAGTTCCATTTTCTGCCAAATTTCTTTCATTTTTAGTTGTTTGAATAGTAGTTTCTTTTTGGAGTCGGTTCTATTTTTTTACAAAAAGATTTTATTTCAGTGATTTTTTTTTTTTTTTTTTTTTTTTCATTTTTAAAGTACGAACTTTTTATTAACGAACATCTTAGATAATACGCAAAGTTCTTAAATTTAAATTTGTTAAATTTATTACACCTCAAATAATTATAATAATAATAATAATAATAAACTTAGTCAAAAAGTATTATTATACATGCATAAAATTACGCTTATGCTGCAATGAAAACTGTAGTTTAACTTAACAGAACATATAATCTTGTTTATGTTAAATCAGACATAGGAACTTTATCTGATTTTTTTTATACAATAAACCCATTGTAAATCGATAATTCAGATAATAATGTAACAAAGAACTAATTATTATACTTAGTTATATTTAACAATTATTTAAAAAAAAAAAAAAAAAAAAAAAAAAGTAGTTGTGTTTACATAAAAGTTGTCATTATTTACTTACAAAATCATTAAAACAACTTTCAGTCAAATTTTTATTTTGTTACATTCTTTAAAGGAAACATAATAAAAAATAATACCTTCAAATTTTTTCTTTCTTACAAGTAAACAAACTTTGCATGATGATAAACAATGGCATTGATGGGAAACGATGCAAACAGTTTCATTTATATGTAAAATAGAAAATCATTAAACAAATAAAAACATGCATCAAAGTTTAAGTAAACTTGGATAATGCATAATAAATTAAAAGAGAGGAGATTCAGTCTAAAAATAACTGAAAAAGTTGTTATAAAGATTAGAAGTTTTTGTTATATTTTAAGTTTTTACAATTTTTGATACATATTTTGAATAAATATCGTTACGAATTTACTTGGTTTAAAATAAATATACATATTTTTTAAATGGTTTTACTAATCCACCGTCATGGCAAGTTTTTTATTAAATATATAATTAGAGTTTAACAAATAATTGATAATTCAATTATGTTACAATATTAAGATACATATTAAATGTAGTTTCCGTTGTTTGTAATTGTACAGTAACGCCTGTTTGTGCAAATAATGGAATACTATTAGTAATTTCCCACTATGTCGCCAAAACTGCACACACAGACGATAAATTTGCCCCTAAAATATTTTTATAAATATTTTTTTCTTTCTTTTTTATTACCAAAATGTTAGTGAAGGCCTCCGCATTCAGACCCAAACAGATTTTGTTGTCTGTTTGTATGTGTGCCTGTCTGTACTGCGACAGCGGAGGCAAAAATTCCTCGATTGACTTGAAAATTGGTGCACATGTTCATGAGCTATAAAAAATTAGTTGTATATTTTTTGTGTGTATTTGTTTGTGGTTCGTGCACAGAGACACACCAAATTATAACCTATGGACAGAACCGGTGTATACTGTGATAATAGCTACAAAAATCATCCGATTGACCTGCAATTAGTAGTCATGCTTATAAACCACACAGAATAAGCTGTATATATTTGCGTATATTCTGCTTGTGATTCGTGTACAGGCACACAGCAAAGTATACGGGCTATAGACAGAATTTGTGTGTACAACGAAAACAACTGCAAAAATGATTCGATTAACTTGCAAATTGATAAACATATTCACAGTGTTATTGAATAAATACAATTCTCAGCAATGAAAAAGGTAAATGACATGCTAAAGCTCCTGATCTGCAAAACATTTAAAAAATCGAAACTAATATATTTTGATAATGTCAAAATGGCGGGAAAATTAAATGGACGTATAAGGAGAAGGTATACATTATACATATTTTTTATAAATTACTGCGTTAGAATATTAAAAAGTGCATACATTTTAAAATTCAATTTTTTAATGTTTTAATTTTTTTAGCTCAATTTTTTAATGTTTTTGGCTAAATAACAATTATTTATCTCTCGATTAAACTATTATAGTTTAACAGTATACTCTAAACATATTTGGATATTTTTAGATATTATTTAACTTTTTAAAAAATGTATTTTTTACAATGTTTTTAAAGTTAACCCTGCTAATTATTTATTAATCGTTTTATTATTACTGAATGAATGCATTGATAAGTTAAACCTTTTATTGCTGTTAAATCTTTTATAAGACAAATGATAAAAAATGTCCTCGAATTACAGCACTGAAACATAAAAATATTAAAAAACTCTTATTGATGAATTCACAAAATTGTACCTAAATGTGTTCAAATATATTATTAATTTATAATAATGTAAATCCAGCAAAAAATCGAAGTATGTTTAGCAAAACTATTTAAAAAATATCAAAAAATATTAAATTTTGAATTTTATTTGAATTTTAATTGTTTATATAAATTTTTAATTTACTTAATGTTATAATATTTTAAAACGTATGTATGAAAATTTTCATTACTTTAAACATGAATTTAAAAAAAAAAAAAAAGTTTATAGAATCCACAATTCCATTAAAAAATGCTTTTACCACGAATTTTCATTGTTTGTTTGGGAAGATATTGATAATCGTTCATTTATCGACTTTTATATTTTCTATGTTTAAAACTCTATACCAGTGCTTTCCTGAGGCTGCTACATGTAGGAGCTGCTTTCCCACTGCACTTATGATTGCTGTTTATTTATCTTTAATTTTACTGTTGTTGTTGTTATTATTTTCTAGTTGGAAAGTAGTGCTAAAATTTTTGCAATCTAAAAAAATGTTTGCAGTTTATGAATGTCTTCTTTTCTTCATATTTCAACTCGAGTAATTTACTGCATTTTATTTTAAGTTATTAAACACCTTTTATGCATAATTCATATGCTTAAATTAATTTTTGAAATTACACCTTTTCCACATTTTCGAACATTAGTATTAAGGTAAGGTGAAATGAGGCCTCGACTTATACAGGTAAAATTAAGAACCTAAATAACATAGCTGTTATTTCGGACCGTTTTTTTTTTTTTTTCGTATATTTACCTTTATGTTGGTTGGTTTTTGCGTTTTACGTCGCACTAGTGCTGCGGAATGTGCAATTGGCGGCAGTCTGGGACTCGCCCTTAGGGGTAGTCCGGAGACATGCTATCACAATTTTGATCCTCAACGGAGGGGATGGCTCCCACGCTTTGGTGACCCCCAGAGGTATAATTTATTTACCTTTAGGAAAACAATCCAAATAAGAAATAGTGATAGTTGTAGAATTTTGAAAAATTGCTTGCATTTCTCCCTGCAACAAATTGTCCTTTTAAAAATTCTAAGTTTTATCATTACTGGACTTGTGAAATAAATTCCACAGTCTTCGGTAAGGTAACTAAGTTTTGTATATATATTTTGAATATTACTTCAGATTTGCTTTACTAATTAAGTTTTTTGGCTGGTCACCTGTAATTACACTTACCTCAGCAATTTTGTACGTCCGACAAGTATAACCAGGGTGTTGGACTTGTCCCAAGCATCTCAACTGCACGCATTAAAAAAATCTCTTGTTGAAACACCAAAATTTGTGCTCAGGATATCAATAAAATAATTTGGTTGAATATATATATATATATATATATATATATATTAACCAAATTTTTTGTTGAAATCACAAAAATTTCGTTTAATCAACCAAATTTTTGGTTGATATGGTCTCAATAAAAGTTTGTTGTTTCAACAAAGCATATTTTTTCAGTGCATCACTTATATATGTGTGTGTGTGTGTGTGTGTGTGTACAAGGTGTCTTAATTAACATACAACTTTAAAATGAAATAACTTCGCAGAGACTCACTAGATGGCGCTACTGATTAACGCAGTGGCGGAGAGTATAAAAGGAAATTGTTTCACGTTGGTTTCATACCATTACGAAAATATCTCCCAAAGTGAGATAACCAATCGAAGACCGTATATTCAATATTAAAAATTGGTATTTATGTGGTGTAAATGCAACACCATTGCTGCGGAAGTGGGCTACAACGTACAAAAACCGACCTAAGCCTTCTAGAACAATGATAACTGATTTTATAAGAAAATTTGAGATGTTTGGTTACGTGACGGTTGATCTGCAGGGAAAAGCTGGCGCAATGGTGACTGTTAGAACAGAAGAAGTAATTGATGCAGCATGGGATATCAAAGCAAATGAGCCAAGCACATCCACTCGTAGATTTGCAAGTCTGTTGGATATCAGTCGGAGCATTGCAGCCAATATATTAAGGATGGATATCGGGCTCTTTCCTTACAAGATCCAAACTTCACACTACATCCCAGATACTGCTATCTCACAGCGATGGGACTTCGTCAATGAGGTATTGGACCTCATAGATACCGGGATATTGGACCACAAGAAGATATGATTCTCGGATGAAGCCCATTTCTCGTTGTCAGATCAGGGGAACCGACAGAATTATCGTTTCTGGGGATCCTCAAACACTGAATTTCTCAACTTAAGACCATTGCACCCAAAAAAGGTAACAGTTTGGGCTGCTCTTTGTGGATCGCAGGTTATCGGACCAATTTTCTTTGCGTCAACTGTTAAGGCTGATGCGTATGAGCAAGTGCTGAGACAGTCGTTTTTCCCATGGTACGTGCTCTGGGTATAGACACCGGTGGATATTGGTTCATGCAGAATGGTGCCCCTTCGCATCGAACACGCAGTGTGTTTGGAACCCGGGTTATTGCTTATCAATACCCGAACAACCATCCTGGTGCATTGCATTGGCCACCTTATTCGCCGGATATGAACCGGTGCGATTTCTATCTTTGGGGTGACATGAAAGACTTGGTGTACAAGAAGAAGCCGACAGACCTCAATAGTTTCAAGAAATCCATTATTGACTCATTTGCAAGCATTAAAAGAGAAACACTTGAACAAGTAACTGATAACTTTGTGACTAGGTTGCGCTACTCTATCGCCTCTCAATGATCTCACTTTGAAAACCTTGTGCATTAACTACCTTTTCGACGTTCTTTTCAATAAAACAAATTTTACTGTACTATCTAAAACGCTTCTTGTGTTATTTCATTTTAAAGTTGTAGGTAAATTAAAGACACCTTGTATATATATATATATTTTTATTTGTCAATTATGTTTTTTAATTTACAATGAAACTTAGTATCCTTTTTTCTTAGTTTGTTGCAACGTTAATGTTTTGAAGCGTTAATTGGAGATATAATGCAAATTTCACAACTCTGTAACGCGTTGAGATATTTTAAAAAATGAAAAATGTCCCAAATTCGTGAAAGTTTTCACTATCTGTAACTTGACTTACATATATCTTAATGTTCTGAATATGAATATAGTATATAGACTGAGGTTACACTTTCACCAAAACACAGAGAAAATAGAATAAAAAAATAATTTTTTTTTTTTTTTTTTTTTTAAGTGGAACATTGCTAAATTATAAGGAGCTCACATCTTTAACCCTTTGCGGCGCAAGGTAATTGAGATGATTTAAATTACACTGCCACCGGAATTCACGAACAAAATTAAAAGGAAAGAAATTGACGACCTATTCTGCTATGTTATAAAAGTAAAATTTTGCTAAAAAATTTCCAGGATGAGTTTTTGCTGTTGAAAATTAAAATTTGGTGATGCTGTAGTGGCATCACCGCCCCAGAAAGGGTTAAAAGTTAATTAGTTTTAGTTTATTCTTAAAAAATTTTGAGAATTATAAAGGTAATATGAACTGAGCAAACTGAGATGAAACTTGAATTATGTCAAAACATTGTTAAACTTACCTTACTTCAACATAAATATGAAAAGAGCTTCTGTTTAAAATATCTTATAATTAAAATGCTTGCTCCATTTTCGCATAAAAACATTAATTTCTGTATGAAAATTGTGTATAAAATGCGTGAATATATATATGCCTTTCTATCTTTTTTTTTTTTTTTTTTTTTTTTTTTTTTGGGGGGGGGGGGTCACTGATTTCTCAATGCCAGCTTTAATCCTAGTCATGTGTTTTTTACAAAATGTTTATGGTAAAAATTGTAATAATACAGTAATTGTACAGTAATAACACAGTAATAGGCCTTCAGATATTATAATTCTTTTATATTAAATCCGTTTGTCTGTCTGTTTTTCGATCATTAATTTTCTGAACATGAATTTAGAATCTTCATGGAATATTCTGGAAAAGTCTAAAACCTTTATGGACTCTTCTAAAAACGTTTTGGAAACGTCTAGAAACTTCATAGAAAAGTGTAGAAATTACATAAAAATGTCTGGAACCTTCATGAAAATGTCGGAAAACTTCATGGAACCTTCAGGAAACATCATGGAAACGTTCAGAAACTTCATGGAGCGTTCTATTAATTACATTAAACCTTTTTAAAAAATTTGGCTTCCAGAATTTCTAAAAGGTTTATTTTTAGCTTTTTTGTTACGTAACTAAAAATCTAAAATTTTAAGAAGAGTAAAAAAAAATATTTTTATAATAGAATGATTTTACAGAGTTGCCTTAAAAATTGGAAAATAAGAAAAATTGGGGTCAGCCTGAAGAAAAAACTTAAAAAGCAATGGAGACAAACGAAATGCTTACTTCTAAGCAAAAAGAAACTATTCAATTTTGAATGCTTTCTAACTTTTTTTTTTTCTTCAAACTGACCACAATTTTCGAAAATTATATTTTACATTTTAGGGCACTTCTATAAAAGTAGATATATTTATGTATTTATTTACTCTTGTTTATTGAGGCTGCTACATGGTGGAGTTACTTCCACACTGCCCTCTTGATTACTTTTTATTTATTTGTTTATTTATTGATTTTAGAAGCTTTTTATTGAAATTGGATTTTGTCATCGCGTATTCGTGTCACGTTAAAAAACAAGGCGCTTCCACTTTCAAGTAAGTGTAATGGCCATATCACACGGGACACTTTCGTTCAGCATTTTACTAAACTCAGCATTATACCCAACATACTCAGCCTGATTTTGTTCAAGGACACCCAGTTTTCGGATGATCAACTTTTACGAGACCGTTTAGAAAAAGTTGTGTATGTTGAGTGTGCTGATCAAAATTGACCAATAGGAGGAATAAACAGGATTTTTTCCTGGAATACCTTTAGAGAAGGGAATACATCACGCTATCAATTCGGGGGGAACTCTACGGACAGCTGACCGGTTTCTCGTTCGTTCAGCTTCCTCAACTTTTTACGACCCTCAGTGAACATATTGCGTATAATGTTGTGTTGAGTATATATGCTCCCGTGTGATACGGCCATAAGAGCTTCTTTTTGTCCCTCGTTGGCATAGGTGGTTAGACCATCATGTTGATAACGCGATGGTCGTGAGTTAGGTCCTCGAAGGGCCGATGCGCGCAGATAATTAATAGAAAATATGTTAATTGATTAAAGAAAGTTTTTTATTGTCTACTTAGTATCCGAAGAAATTTTTAAGAGTCTTTCTAAGAAGCTTTTTTTGTTACCAAAAAGCACAAAATAAAAATTTAAATAATCAGAGGCTTTTTATTGAAACTAGATTTTTTTCACTGTGCCTTGGTATCACGCTTAAAAGCAAGATTTTTGTCGCTCGTTAGCTCAGCTGGATAGAGCATCATGCTGATAACGCGATGGTCATTGTTTCGGCCCTCGATGGCCGATGAATTACTTTTTTGCAGATAATTAATAAAAAATATGTAAATTGATAAAAGAAAATCTTTTATTATCTACACAGTATCATAAGAAATTTTGATTAGTTTTTTAACAGCTTTTTTTAGTTGCCAAAACAAATATAATAAAAAATTTAAGTTTAAAAAAAAAAATGACACTGAAAGCTTTTTATTGTGGAGTCTTAAAAGGCATAAAATAATATATATATATATATTCTTGTTAAGACATGCTATAAAAAAATAAAAATTTCTACAATAAGAAAATTTTAAAGAAAGATATAGATATTTCACATTTGCAAGAGATGAAAAGTTTTAAATATTCAAAATATTTTAAAAAGCATTCGAGAACAATATTATTTTGCATAAGTATTTGTTAGATTTTTCAAGTATATTCTATGACATCTCTTGACTATTCTTTGACGTTTGGTTAGAGCGTAATTCTGATAACTATGCTCGTTGGTTCGCTCCTCCAAGGGCTGATGTGTTAATTTTTGCAGATAATAAATAGAAAAAGTGTCAATTGATAATGCAATTGTAATGATTTCAGTGTCTACACAGTATAGTAAGAAATTTTTATTAGCTTTTTTAAGAAGCTTTTCTGTAACTAACAAGCACAATATAATAATTTTAGTAAAAAAACGTTTTTTACTAGTAGAAGCTTTTTACTGTGTAGCCCTAAAAACCATAAAATAAAAATTTATTCTTGCAAAGACATGTTATGAGGAAATGAAAGTTTCAACACTAAAAAAATTTTAGAGAAAAATATATATATTTCACTTTTGCAAAAGATGAAAATTTTTTAATAATCAAAATATTTTAAAAAGCTTTCAAGATTTTTGTAATTTATGGCTTAACGAATCCTTATACAAAAATTAATAACTAAGAAAATTGGTCTCGAATTCTTTAAAAAATTTTTGAATATTAAAAAATTTTCATCTCTTGCAGAAGGGAAATATCTGTATTTTTCTCTAAAATTTTCTTAGTGTTGAAACTTTCATTTCTTTATAGCATGTCTTTGCAAGAATAAATTTTTATTTTATGCTTTTTAGGGCTCCACGATAAAAAGCTTCTACTGTTAAAAAAAAAAAAAAAAAAAAAAAAAAATACTTAAATTTTTATTTGTCTGGTGAACAATAGTGATAAAAGTTTTCAGCTTGAAATTATTGCTGGCTCTTATTACATTTTATGGTCATTTCTTTCTTTCTTCATAATTCAACACCAGTTGCTTAGTGCATTTTACTGTAAATTGATATTTTATGTTTAAATTAATCACTGAAATTACATTTTTCTATATTTGCAGATATTAGTATTAATAAAACTTAAATACAATATGTGCTTAAAATGTCTTAAATTTTTTGCATTGTTTTCACGTAAAAGCATTCATTTACGCAGTAAAATTATGTATAAAATGTGTACACTGTATATATCTTCCTCTATTATTTTTGTATGTGGACCACTAAATCATAAACTTGATGATTCCATCGGACTGCTAAATTTTTATTGCAGGCGTGAACATACTTATATAGAATTTTTTTTCTTTAATTCAGAAATTTAATTCATCAACCTGGAAATTAATTTCTGATAGAATGGAGTAGAGGGCTGATTTTTACCAACTATGTGAAAAATACCAGAGCCGGGAATCGAACCCCGGGCATTCCGCTTAATTCGCGGATGCTCTAACCACTGAGCTACCCTGGCTGATAACCAGCTCGGCACTTCTCACATAATTTACGTTGGCAAGGTCACCGAGTCTGCATTGTCACTTGATATAGCTGCTTTAATGCAGACTCGGTGACCTTGCCAACGTAAATTATGTGAGAAGTGCCGAACTGGTTATCAGCCAGGGTAGCTCAGTGGTTAGAGCATCCGCGCGTTGAGCGGAAGGCCCGGGGTCCAATTCTCGGCGACATAGTTGATAAAAATCAGCCTTCTACTCCATTCTATCAGAAAATACTTATATAGGTTCATTTTTAATATGAAGTCAAATTTGAGTAATTTTATTTTTCTAATAATATGAAGTATCTCTTTTATTATTATTATTATTAATTTTTACGTTGTGAAATACTTTATTAAATTCTTATATTCTATTCAATGATTCAATTAATCAGGTTGGAAATTTTATTCGTTTCATAATAAATTTGAATTTTCTAAAAGATATAATAACAAAATAATACTTTATCGTACTATATTTTATAATGAGCTAGAAATTTGGGTTAATTTGCAAACATTATATAAACTAATAAAATTATGTTTTCTAAAGAAGTTTGCAGAAATATTTATAATGAAGATGCAAATTTATAATGAAGTGCAAAACTGTTTAGTCAAGAAAATTAAAGAAGATATCACATAACATCTTTGCATCATACTAAAAAAAAACTAAACAATTGCTTTAAAAATGGAATGAAGAAAAATAAACAGTGATAATTTCTCTTACTAAACTGATATATTGAACTTGATAGTAGATCAGTATTAATATTTAATATTAATATTTACTAGTTATATTAAATACATTTTTTTTAAATTTGATTGATGGAAAATTATATCATGTGTATTTCTCCTTAGATCTCTATAAAAAGCGTTGATTAAACCTCTTAGAAATATTTTATTCCAATTAATAATATATTATAGGGTCCTCAAAATCCTATTTTAACGCTGACATCACTTATTGATTAATGCACTTAACTATGCATATTTTCAAATAAACAGATCGTGAAGCATCTAAAACCTTCTTTATTAATTCTTGTTAAACCTTTGTAAAATGCGGCACAATGTTTCACAAAAGGCACTCTCACAATGTATAAATGACGTAATGAGTTGATTAGAACAATATATTGAGCCACTTATTCGACAATAAAGACTTTAAACCAGTAATATGTTTCAGAGAACTTTAGAAAAGGAAATTATTCTATATTTAATCAAATTTAAATGCAAAATACTTTAGTTAAAAGCATGTAACGTTTATCGTTGTTTAATGTAAAATAAAGTACAAAAAATGATAAGTATAAAACTATTATTATGTACACCAGCAGAAAGAGCATTGGTTAAAACACTCTACTATGTTTATTGTGTTGTATAATTGGTAGGTTGGTTGGGTTTTATGTCGCACTAGTGCTGCGCAGATGGGCAATTGTCGACCTATATAATTGATAGGAAAATAAATTAGACACATAAGGGGGATGTTAATGATGTCTTAATTGTTATTCAATTTTATATTAATTTTGTGCATATTATTTATTTCTTTTCAAACCAAACATTATATATTCTAAATAGATATAAATGTCTATATTTAACGAAAATATAATCTAAAAAATTGGACAAAAAGTCATACCGTTATATTTCATCTGTTCGATACTGCAACCTAGCGGAAGCATGTCAAATGTTTTCACTATACCTCAGATATGAACGGTAGTTCACTTTCTGTCAGTGAGAAGACCAGTTCCTGTGTCATAAAACATGTTTTGTTTTAAGATTCAGACTGTTTTGGGGGCAAGTATTAAGAACTCTGTAATCTATTTACGAAGTAGTGTAATCAAATGATAAACTAGTGTCATACCATATAGGGGTCTTAAGTTATTAGTCTGAATTCCATGAACTTTTTCTACCAGTAAGTGGTTGAGATTGATTTGTCTAAGAGGGCAATTCGGGCAATGAGGAATACCAGCTATTCCTTATTATTTACGATTTTGTAAAATTGAATATTGCTAATTTTCAATACTGTTTATTTCCAATAATAATTTCAATATAAAATGTTTATACCTCAATTGTTCATGACTTTCTGTAAAAATACAACCTTATTCCATATTGTTTCTCAAGGAAATGGGTATTCCATATTTCCTCTTTCATAACTATTCCATATTACCCGCTTGATCCCTATTATCCTATAACATATTTTATTTTTATTTTCGTTAACTAAAAATTTTGCATATAAAGTCTATTTTTGTGACATGAAACCACCAAAATAAATTAACAATACTTCAAAGTTTACTACAGTTGAATCCACAATGATCCAAAGTACATGATGGCCATAATTAAACTGACAGTGTTTACACTACAGTGATCTATGGCGCGATCTAATTGCATGAATAGAGCCAAACTTTGTAAGATGAATAAACAAGACAGGGGACGAACGATTCCGAAAAAAGAAAAAGTTCTAAAATTTACCTCTAGGGAAATATGCGGCGCTGTTTTTACAACAATTTATAATTTAAAATATAATGATTATAATTTATTTTTTTTGTCCCAATTATTATTTTTAAATTGGAGACATCGCGCTGATTTGTTCCCCATTTTTTCAATTTTTAAAACTCTCTTTTATTTTACATAGCACCACCCACGTATTCCCCTAATGTAAAGTTTTGGCACTTTCTTTTTCTATTTTTACGGAATTCTTTGTCCGCCGTCTAATTTTATTTTCCTACAAATTCTGGTGTCATTCTTTCAATTAGGTCGCACTGTAGAACACTGTAAGCACTGTTAGTTTAATTATGTCCATCATGAATTTCAGTTTATAATGGTTAGTTCAAATAGAAATGGCATTCCATATTTCCCTCCGCTCTACTATTTTATTTCATATTTATACACAAAATATTAGTAAATTTCTTGTGCATCATTATACAGTTATATATTTAAGAAACAAATTTAATTATCGTTTATGGTATGTGATTAATAGTCCTCATGGATATCCGGGATATAGTGGGGACTTTTCGTAACTTGATGCATGCACGTATTTTCATTTCTTTAAGAATACTAAATTTAACTAAATTCGCATACAGAAATACATTTTGCGAAACTTTAAGCATGGTATGTTAAAATATGAATGACATTAACTATTTATTTTTGTTCGCTTGACTTTGACACAATTTATAGGAATTGGTTTTATGAAAAATATTCTTTTCAAAGATAAGAATTCGCTGAAAAATGACGGAAATTGGAAAAACGTGATTTATGATACAACATAAGATTAGACTTATTCTATTAGAAAAATTCTTGAAAGCTTTTAAGTTTACATTTAAAGAAATAAAGTACTTGTAAATAAATACTTTCAAGCAGATTTAAAAGAGATTTCTAAAGAAACTTTCACGTCATATGAAGGAAATATTTTCAAAAAACTTCTAAGAATAATTATGCTGCTTACTTGGTAAGATTTAATTAAATTTAAAAGCGTCAAGCGATTAAGAATAGTAAATGTCTCCAAATGTTTTGTTAATTGTAACTGCTGTTGTTATTTTCAAAGTATTTAAATTGCATTAATGTAAACTAATTTACTTAAAATTAGCTATTATTTTTCTAATTCTAATTGATGGGCTCCATGTACATATGTAAGTATACTTAATACTAAAATCCAACAGAGTTATTTATGTTTTTAAAGTTATATGCGGAAGCTTTAGAAATTTTTGTATTTATAAATTTCTTTGTAAAATAAATTACTTGAATTTATGTAAGAATATATAAAGCAAGACAGAATAACTTGCCAAATACAGGTCTCAAATAAACGAATCAATTTAATGTTTGCATTGTAAAATATAAAAGTGGCCAATCCCGAAGAATTAAAATTATTTTATTTGCTTGTTAGGACAAACTGTCTCTTGTGACTTATTGCATAACCACTATGATTGGTACTCGGCGAGCAAAAAAATATTGATGCAGTTTTAAAATCTTCCGACATATTTTTATAAATAGCTAGAGTTGCCTGATAAAAAAGTACACTCTACATTTACTACAGAACGAGGTAAAAAGGTTACGTTTGTTTTGAGTGTAGTATAGTCAACTTCATATTTATTTTAAATACCCATTTGTTATTAGAATAATTCTCAAATATTAGGTGTAAGGGAAAGTTCGGTCGTTGTGTGTCACGCAAACAGAGAGTTTGGACACGACGTCTTTTAAAAGGATCCAAAGCAGTAGTCTAATGAATTCCAAGCTTGAATACCACTTCTATGGAAGTTAACGCGGGATTTGTCCTGATCATACTGTAGCACTTCGTCATTGACACCTGATGGCCTTATTGATCTGGGTTAATCTTTCAAAGAAAAACAACCCAAACGAAATTTCGCAACCATCCTTGGCATGTTCGTTCTGTTACTGCGTCCTCTTCAAACACGTCACACAAGATTTTTGTTGCCTCCATCACGTTACTACCTTTTTAGAACTCGTACAACATACAATGTCTTAAGTGCACTTTTTCTTCACCCATGGTGACAGTTCTACAAATTTGAAAAACCGACTAAAATACGAAAAAATATGTGTGTAAATAATCAATCATACTCTAAACTAACTGTTTACCGCTTTCAGTCCATAACTGGTTTCAGTCAATAATCGACAACGCATAAAAGTGCGCGTGTTCAAAAAAGACAGAAGTTACCTTACACCTAATTAATATACTGGCAAAAAATTCATTTTGATTTCAGCTCCTTTCTAAAAACTGTTGAGTAAATATATTTTTCAAAGATTGCCAGTTTTAACTATAAATATGAAAATATCTTAATTTGTATAAAGTCTTTATACTATATGTACACATTCATATTTGTAAATCAGTTAAATTTAGTTTAAAAATTTCAATAAACAGTTTTATAAGTAAGAAAATTTCATGTTTATTAAATTTTTTTACTTATATTTCAAATATGTTAGAAAATCTATTAATACTAGATATTTTTATTAAGAACCAGATTTGCAGTCTATAGTGCCGCGGATACCTTCGCGAATTTTCATGACATTTAACTAGTTATATATATATATAAACGTATTTATTGCAGTTCAATACAATGTTAAAGTTGAGAACATTTTAATTTATTCCAGAGCATTTTTAGCCCCGCCTTTCTTTCTTACCACTTTATTTATAGAATAATTTCTATAATATATAACTATGTTAAAATAAGAAAAAACTACTTTTAAAAAAAAGTGGTGTGAAATAAAGGCGGGGCTAGAAATGTTCCGAAATTAATTAAAATGCTCGGAACTCTGCTATATTATAAAAGAGATACGTTTCCTCAAGACTTAAAGTATATTTCCTAGAGAGCGTCATACCATACTAAATATGCAACGCATTCATTTTAAATTTTAGTGTAAAGTTTTATGAATATTTAACAAAATTCTGTAATCGTTATAAAATATAGAATAATATTCTATATGCTTTGAAGAAAAAAAAAAAAAAGAGGTTTCTTGAAATAATAATAAAATAAAGTTTTTATCATCGTAAATATGTGTGCAATCTTGAAAACAAATCTTTCGAAACTGTAGTTAGAAAATAAATTCATGCATGTGAATTTGAGTAAGCCCGCGTCACATTATTCTTCTCTAAAAAGGGATGGCGCTCTCAGAATAAGTTGGCTCTAAAAACGCACTTCATAAAAAATAAATAAGGCAATGACACCAGTGTTCGTCACCCCTAAAATTTACACCAGAGTAGTCGTCCCCCTCGTTAACGAAGTGTTATTTATAAGCGTTTAATAATCGTTTAATAATATCTATGAATTTGAAACCGCCCGCAATAGCTTCTCCAAAACCTTCTGTTCCTTATCATGTAAATAGTTCACTTTCATAGGTTTTGGGAAGAGTAGGGGAAGCAAAATAAATAACCTATACACTGAACGACATTTGGCCGGAATTAGCGTAGGAAAATGATTAAGGATGCTGGTATGCATTTATTGATATATATTTATATATATATACTTGTGTTTGATATTACTTCTAAAGCATAGCATGTAATGTTTATGAAATGTACAATACGATTTAGGTGATACTTTTTTTAATTTATCATAATATAGTGATATTTGAGGTATGGTGGCTACTGGTTCCTATTTTGCACATTGTACGAGTGTTCGCCATCCTTGGCGAATGCGTTTGAATTATTGTAATTTATAATCCTCTTTTGTATTACTGTAATTTGATTTCTATAAATATGGCGATAAAGCTACAAAGTTAATGAACGTTATTATAAATCATTACAGCATTCATCTTATTGCGTATGTTCTCAAAGCTGATAGAACGGAGGTGGCAAGTCCGAAACCGAATCGCGCTTGTTGACTTAGCCGCTCAATTTTTTTTTCCGAATCTTCGCATGAATACGGGCTAATACTCCTGAGAAAACCTTTTCCTCTGCGAGTACCCCCAATCCTATATCCTTATCGCAGGCAATCGATCGCAGTCTTCACAATTTTCACTTCATTGCACTAATAGACATTATTAACAAGCAGAGAAAATATATATTATTATTTCTTTTACAGGAATACACACAAAGAAAATAAATAAATAAAGATACATTACAGTGGATGAGCATTAAATCTCTTAGGTACATTTGGTCAAGATGTATACTCTCAAATAAAATAAAACTAATGTATATTATAGAAATTTTCTACAGTATAATTTTCACTGAATATGTTTCGTATGACAGCTCTAATACTTTTAGAGAAATAAATTTCCGTTTATCTATACTAATATATAAATGCGAAAGTTTGGATGGATGGATGTTTGTTACTCAATCACGCCACAACGGCTAAACGGTTCTGGATGAAATTTGGTACAGAGATGTAGAATAGTCTGGAATAGAACATAGGCTACTATTTATACCGAAAATCTGATTAGATTAAAAAAAAAAAACCGGTAATTTTGAAAATAATAAACCGGTAATTGACTTAATAAAAGCCATTTAAATTTTTAATTGTTGCCAAAAAAGTTTACGAGGTATTTTTATTTATTTATTTTTCAACATAAAATGAAATATGCTTTCACGCGAAAAATAAAAAATTACTAAATGTTAAATTGGTCGATGAGAAAATGACACTTTATAATTTTAAAATAAAATAGTAATATTACAAATCTAAGATATTTCTTCTGAATTTTATTTCATAGCATTTTTTTATATACCTCAACTTCAGATTTTTTTTTTTTTTTTTTTTTTTTTTTTTTTTTTTGAGTACGGCGGATGAACACGCTTGGCATAAAAGCTAATTCATCATTATATTAAAGGTATTTTGTTATTGATAATTCTGGACAATTTTTTTAATTTTGATGCTGAAGTAGATCGGACATTTTTCGCCAAGGAAAAGATAGAAAGAAATACGCAAGCGAGGTGATGACGTCACTGGCCGTTCGTGGATGCAAGAAAAATATTTCCTATGTTAAACGCCCATTGGATTTTTTGTAAAAAATTATTAAAAATCGAGGAAAATTATTTCTCGATTTTAATCCCCATATTTAGGTATAGATATGTATTAGTTATCATGGCTATGCGTTAGATTAAGTTATTTTTGTTGTAAAATTGACAAAATTTGAATTTTTAATTTCAAAACTCTAGAAAAAAAATGGCAAACTTCCATATTCGATTGAAAACACAAACATTTCATTTCAAAGGATGATATTTGCATAATAAATATCCAACTAATATACTAATTAAAAGGAAAGTGATAAATATTCTATCATAATTTGATGTCAAATTTGTTTTCAAATGTCTAAATAAAGTGTCTGATAAAGATACTAATATGTTGCAGCGGAATAGATTTGATATCGGTCATCCTTTGCAGAAAAAAAAAAAATATCGCCAAATTATCTGGCAAACATATTTTAATTCCTTTCAAAAATCATAGTTATTTTAACAACTTATATTAAGATAGTAATGAATAATATGAAACAATATTTCGTACTATGCATATTACGAAAATATGCATCGGGCGTGTATATTTTCGTATTACGTGTTTGATCACCAAATACAATAAGCGCCAAGAACGACAGAGTTTTGAAATTTAAAATTAAAATGTTGTCAATTTGACAGCAAAATAACTCAATCTAACACATGCACATGATAACTAATTGCATATATATACCGGGTGATTCAAAATAGATGTTACAGCGATTATCTCGTAAACTAAGAAAGATAGAAACATACTTCCAATTACAAAATTAATGCAAATTAATAGTAGATTTCAGCTATGGCATTTTTTTGTACAAGGGGCTGTATACATATTAAATACGAAATTTAATTTTTATATGGCCCTCCTATCATATGACTTATATTTAGAAAAATATTCTCCTCCCTCTAACAATCAAAATAAAAAAAAAAATCATCTCTCTAAGTCAAAATCTCGCTGAGTTATTCCAATTTCAAAATTCTAGGTTTTTTCGGCAAATCTTAAGGGGTTGTATCAAAAGTGAGACATTGTAATTACTATAGCTTTTGTAATAAGGCACACGTTGATCAGCGTTTGGGGGGGGGGGGGGAGAAAAATCATTCAGGGAAAGACGGCTATTTTAACCTGCAATGTCTCTGTGAATACACAAGAGAATACTCATTGATAATTTAACAAATAAAATTTATGAATAATTTATGTACTAAAAGGGAATTTTCAAATTCATTTTTCTTTCTTTTCTTTTATACATTCTCTTACTCATATACAAGGTGTAGAGAAAGAATTGTTTTTGAGTCAAATTTCCGAAAATTAGCTTTGCTTTTGTTATATTTGCACTTTTCAGATCCTCTGAATTCAAAAATCATGTTTTAAGCGGTTGGTCTCTCTCTCTCTCTCTCTCTCTCTCTGTGTGTGTGTGTGTGTGTGTGTTTCTGTGTTATTAGAATATCTAAAGAACAAATAGTAGCAGAAAATCCAAATTCGATATTCTAAATACGTATCATATTGCGGTGCTACACTAAATTATTCGTTGCGATCAGACAATTGTTTGTTTACAGGGTCATCCAAGAGATTTCAAATACATTACGTCTGTGAGCGAAATTTCTAATATGTACAGTGCGACATGTATATACCGCACTAAACAAAATGAAAAGAACAGATTTTTTATACGCATAAAAGCATGTTTTATGTAAATTGTGGTATAGCAATCATTCATCATTCATTTACAGGGTTACACAGAGTATTTTGATATATTGGAGCTATACTTGGGAATTGCTGGAAGTGTATTTCAATTTATGTTACTTGTTTTACATATAACACTAAATTTACGTACACGAAGTCATTTGTATATAGGTTATAGACAATATACAGGGCTACTCAAAATTAAGGTAAACATTTTTTTTTTATTATTAAATGTAATTGGCGTAAGAGCTTTGCTGCATTTTTTTTTTCGAAGAACACTACTGACACAGAACGGAAAATTAATTTCTCATACCCATACTGTAAACAAAGTAGTTTTTGAAGAGCGATTTGTTTTCTGTATAATACCACATTTTGAGGCTTCCTGAATACGAAAGGTAAATTTTTATTGGTTGATCTATATATATATGAATTATCAGCATAATTTAACAACAAATAATCTGGTGTGCCACTCACACGACTTTTTCTTACTCTGAAATTTAATACCATAAATACAGGTTGGAGATTAAGAGGTAACATAAAGAGAACTGCAAACCTATGTTAAAATAATTCAAATTAGGCTTCGAAAAAGTTTTATATGATAGTTAGTTCTGTGTGAGGGGTGATCTCATGAAATTATTCGTTTCCTGAAATTATTCGACGCAGGCAATGATCAAACTTTTAAAAACTTGACTTTGGTAATAAGGAAGCCTCAAAACGTGTAAATACACAAAAAAAAAACAAGCGATGCATATTTAGCTTAAAAACATACATTATTTATCATCTGTCTATGAGGAATTCATTTCCATTCCTGAGCAGTTTTCCTGGACATGGTAAAATATTATAGTAAAGCACTTTCACTAACAATAAAAAAGAATATTATAGCTTAAATATTTGCAACCCTGTATATCTTTTGAAGAATATGTACAAACCACAAAGTGCACCTAAATATAAACCTTTAATAATAATATACGGCACAACCTAAAATGCACTTCCATCAATTTTTCAGCTATTGTCGCATTATAATCTAGTTATTTTGTGTAGCCCTGTAAATGAACAGTGAATGATTTCCCTGCCACATTCTACATGAGGCATGTTTTTATGCATATAAAAAATATCTATTCATTTCATTTGGTTTAGTGCAGTCTATAGGTGTTAAACTCTATTTACCTGCAATTTCCCCCATAGACGTAATGTATTTGAATATTCTTGAGCGTCACTGTACACGAACCATTTGTTTCATCTCAATGAAAAGCTTAGTGTAGCATCCCTATATGATACATATTTAGAATACCAAGTTTGAATATCTGCTGTTATTTGTTCTTAAGATATGCTATTAACAGACAGACACACACACAGACCAACCGCTAAAAACACGATTTTCATATTCAGGGGACCTCAAAACGTGTAAATATAACAAGAACTCACTTTCGAAAATTTGGCCCAAAAACAATACTTTCTCTACCTTATGGGTAAGAGAAAGTAATAACTACAGGAAATGAAAATTTGGTACTTCGGATTCCATATCTAGTTGCCACTTGAAAAGTTGATCAAGATTTGCAAGCTTCAAGGAAATTGATAACAGACTTGATTTTTGTTTTGATAAGTATAGGCACTATAATTAAACGGGGGTTGAGAATGGCGGTAACCCCCCTGACATAGAATTATACATCTATACAATATCATATTCTATACAAAACATTTAGAATATTAACAAAAAATATGAATTTCCTTATGATTTTTACAGTATAAAGTTATTAAAATGTAATTTATAAGAATGTCTGTCCCAAAACACAATACATTGGCATTTTATGTGCGTTCCTGCACATAAACCAATTGTAGAGAATTAATTAATGCCATTTTAAATAGGGAATATCATATAGTAAACCTGAATAATGTATATCATTTTTGAAAATTTCTGAAAATATTTACAGACGCTTGGGGCAGGCAGACGGATAGATGGACAGTCAGACAAAAAAATATACAAATTGAAATCCTATTCACAGTTAAAAATTGTTAAAAAATGTTTAATGTAAACGAAAATGCAATTCAGCGAATGTCCAATAATAACCTTTAACGTAACTGAATATTTTTGTGTGCCCTGTAAATCTAATGCTAATCGTACTGTACACTATAGAAAGCATTCTTTTGTGCATATGAATAACATATTTCAATTTCATTAAGATTTATGCAAAGTAATTAAAATTTAGTTTATAGAAATATCTTCACATAGAACGCAATACTTTGGAATACTTTCGGGTGTCCCTGTATACAAACCAGTAATGGTGTTTACTCCATTTTCTATAGAAAATATCCCATAGAAAACTTTAATAACGTATTTCAATTTTATTAATATGTGCATAAATTAAAGGTATTAAAATATGGTTTATAAAAATACCTCTCATAGAACACAATGCTTTGGAATACTTTCGGGTGTCCCTGTGCACAAGCTAGCAGAGGTATTCACTCCATTTTTAATAAGAAACATCCGATAGTGAACTCAAATAACATATATTAGTTTCAGGAAATTCTATGAATATTCACGGGAGTTAGAGCGCGGACACATAGAAAGACGAATGGACAGACAGACAAATCGAAGTCATTAACACTTTTCAACCTGGCTGGAATTGTTAAAGAGCCGAAGTCATTAAATTTTTCAACTATGATGGAAAGTCGTAAAAATAAAGCGCGAAAATTCCACACGGTTTTGCTAGACTTTTTTTTCCTCTCTTAACGTGTTTTAATTTGCAGGTGACCCCTAAGAAATTTAGCTATTAAATTTTTTAACAATACGAAATAATGCAAATTTGCATTAAGTTCTTAAAACTGTTGATTTCATGTGCTTGAATGATTTTAGTTGCTATTTTAAAACAAAGGATCTTTTTCTAATTTTTCTCATCTCATAGATAACCCCCTAAAGTAAACCCGTTGGCGTCGAAAAATAGATGCCAAAATTGAAAAAAAAGTGGTGTGAGTCATCATTTTCAAATAGCAATAACTCAGCGAGATTTTGACTTAGAGAGATGATTTTTTTTTTTTTTTTTGCTTGTCAGAGCGAGGAGAATAATTTTCTAAATATAAGTCACGTGATAGGAGGGGCCGTATAAAAATTAAATTTCGTATTTAATATGTATACAGCCCCTTGTATAAAAAAATGCCATATTTGAAATCTACTCTTAATTTGCTCTAATTTTGTAATTGGAAGTATGTTTCTATCTTTCATAGTTTACGAGATAATCGCTGTAACATCTATTTTGAATCACCCGGTATATATATATACTAGCAGGCAACGCCCGCTTCGCTGGTCCCTATTTTTAAATGAATCACTATAATAAATTCTCAAAATTGCATTAATTTTTATCACGTGAAAAAAAAAGAGAAACAAAATCTGAGTAGGAAAAATGTCGCACCGGGTTCTCACTGCCTTCGGAAAAAATTCCCAAAATGCTCTAACCCTTATTTCTATTATTTTCCCACTTCGCCCCACCTCCTGTCTATCCTAATAATTTTACAAATTTGAAAATATCCGCAATCGATTTGTAAGTATCAAAAACCTCTATGCACCAGTTTTGAACGATATATCTCTATTTTTATTTTTTTGCCGCTCTACTCCCCCCCCTTCCCGCCCTCCCAATAATTTTAAAAATTCGAAAATATCCACAATCGATTTGTAGGTATTGGAAACCTCTATGTACCAATTTTGAATGATCTAACTCTATTATTTTCTTTTTGCCCCTCTGCCCCCCCCTTCCCGGCCCTCCTAATAACTTTACACTTTCGAAAATATCCCCATTCGACTTGCAGACCTCTAAAACCTATCTGTACCAATTTTGAACGGCCTAACTGTATTTCTATTTGTTTTTGACCATAGCCCCCCCCTTCCCGTCCCACCTAATAATTTTAAAAATTCGAAAATATCCGCAATCGATTTGTAAGTATCGAAAACATCTATATACCAATTTTGAACGATCTAACTCTATTTTTATTTTTTTTGCCCCCCCCCCTCTCCCCTCCCCCTTTCCCGGCCCTCCTAATAACTTTACACTTTCGAAAATATCCCCATTCGACTTGCAGGCATCTAAAACCTATCTGTACCAATTTTGAACGGCCTAACTGCATTTCTATTTGTTTTTGCCCCATAGCCCCCCCTTGCCTCCCCACCCCCCTTCAAGCTCCTCCTAATAATTTTACAAATTCGAAAATATCCGAAATCGATTTGTAGGTATCGAAAACCTCTATATACCAATTTTGAACGATCTAACTCTATTTTTATTTTTTGCCCCCCTCTCCCCTCCCCCCCTTCCTGCCCCTCCTAATAACTTTACACAATCGAAAATATCCTCATTCGACTTGCAGGCCTCTAAAACCTATCTGTATCAATTTTGAACGCCCTAACTGTATTTCTATTTGTTTTTGCCCCTTAGCCCCCTCCCCCCCCCTGCTGCCCCACCTGGGGGATGAATTTCTAAAATTCCAGAAATTGGTTTTTAGATATTTGCATTAGCAATATTTTAGAGCAAAAATTTCACGCATATCTACTTTTTTGTTTGAGATATATAGGATTATGCGAAATCACGTTTTACGTTTTACGCATGTGAAATCACGTTTTGCCCCCCCCCCTCCCCGTCCCCCTTGGGGACCGAATTTTGAAAATTCCAGAAATTGTTTTTTTGACATTTGTATTAGCTATATTTTACAGCAAAAATTTTACGGATATCTGTTTTTTTGTTTGAGATATGAAGGATTTTGTGAAATTACGTTTTGCCCCCCTGCCCCCCCCCTTGGGGGGCGAATTTTGTAAAATCGCTTCTTAGTGGATGCCTACGTCATAGAAAGAACATTGTCACAAAATTTCATGCTTCTAGGTCCAGGGGTTTGGTCTGGGCGTTGATAGATCACCCCCTCACTCACTCACTCACTCACTCAGGAAGTGTTCTTTTATATATATAGATATATACCCAAATATGGGGATTAAAATCGGGAAATAATTTTCCTCGATTTTTAATAATTTTTTACAAAAAATCCAATGGGCGATTAACATAGGAAATCAATTTCTTGCATCCACGGACGGTCAGTGACGTTACACTTCTCTTGCGTATAGGAACAATAATCGCATAAATTCTATTTTGGTCTAAAACGGCAACAAAAATTCAAAAGTCGGCAAGGGCATTAAGGCTGTACCATGATCAAGTTTACACATTAATTAATTTATTTATTTTTCTATATACCAACTACTATTAACTAAGCATGAAGTATATAAAATACTCTTACCAGACAAATGTCGTCATTTTTTCTTATTAAATTATTGAGCTTATTCCACGTGTGTAAATATTGTCCATTTATAAATATTTATTATATAGATAAGTAGAAAGCATCACACGTTCAATATTTTTGGTTAATTACTATTCTCATTTTTAACTTTTTATTTAACTTTGTCATTTAACGTGCGTTTTCTTACTTTTTTGAATTATAATTTACTTTTTATTTGTTAGTAGTTTTAATTCTTTTGATTTGTAGAATAATAACAACAGAAATAATAAGGCTCGGGCTATGAAAGTAGCTAGAAGTCAAGAGACGAGTTGTATCACAGAGCTGGGTATTAATATTATAAAATGTACCATTATTACAGGAACTGCTAAAGGAGACAGCGTTTTGATTCCCCGCATACCTATTATTCCCAACAACTTGCCATTTCATTTCAAGAGATTGCAATTTCCATTGAAATTGGCTTTTACAATGACGATCAACAAATCCCAGGGGCAAACCTTAAAAGTGGCAGGCATTCATTTAGGAACTCCATGCTTCTCACACGGTCAATTATATGTTGGTTGTTCACGTGTTTCAAGTGCCCAGAACTTGCATGTGTTGACGGAAAATAATAAGTCATTTAATGTTGTATACAGATCGGTATTAAAATAAAAATAAATTGTATATTTTTCCCGTAGATCTTTCAATGAGTTACAAATTTTTTTGAGTATACTTTATCAGACTCTATTTTGCACAGCACCACAATGATAAGGTTTCATTACATTACATATTATGATCAAACCGTCAGTTCCCACACATACACATCAAAATTTCTACGTGAACGAAGTCGCGGGTAACAGCTAGTATATATATATATATATATATTGCGATATTCAAGCAACGAATGTTAAAGTGAATTTTAATGGTCATAACTAAGACAAATCTCATAAAATTAATGTATGTTGTCGAATTTTATTATGAAATGTAAAAACATTCAACATTGATAGGTATTTTCTGGGATCCATAAAAATGTTACCCTAGATTTTTATGGGAAAAATATAGATAATTAAAGATTCATTAACAGCTCTTAAATTAATTCTTTGGTGTTTAAATTGCAATCAATCCTAATACAAGTTATAGATATTTATGAATGGACATCATCACGTTCGTTCTTTGAGTGAAAAAATATGTCAAATTGATTACAATCGGATTTATCTGGTACATGTTTCTGCATTTTTTTTTTTTTTTTTTTTTTTTTTTTCACGTAACGCGGCATTTGATTTAAGTTACAAATAAAAGTTTTTTGAAAAAATTTATATTTTATTCATGGGACTTTCAGAAGACTAAAATCATTAAAATGTATTTTGTTGCACTATATTGAGAATATTTATACTTAAATTATGTATAATCTATCTATCTATCTATCTATCTATCTATATATATATATATATAATAAAGCATGCTTATTTTTTTTTTTCAAATATTTTTTATAAATATTGTCTTGAGGAATAAAGTAAGATATTCGCACCATTGTTTTGTTTGTAGTAAGAATCTTTTATATTCCTAAGTTAAATTTTATTCAGACACAGTTTGTAGCTGACAACTGTTACGAGTTTTGGACACCGGTATTTTTCATAGAAATTTTCTCCTTTTCTATTGAGAGAAAACGGATACAAAATCACGGATACAACGGATACAACGTTTACAAACATTTTATAAAAAATTTTGGTATTCAAAAATCGTAACAGTTGACTTTTGGAGAATTTCTAATCACTTTCATTTATTTTCTGTTTAATGAGCATTTATTCATTGTTTATTTCACATCTGTTTTACATACTTTCTTCTCAAAATAAACACTACCTGTTTATAAGCATTTGCTATATATCCAGAATTTATCCTGTAATATTAGAGCGTGTCAAACATGCATATCACCCTTTCTCTCTGGATGCAATTATTCTAATTGTTATTGTCCAGTCATTTTAAAGCAATTGTATCATGAAACCTGTACATTGTAAAACGTCTCCTTTATTAGGTTATCCTATTTGCGTATAACAATTCTGTATCTGAAACAATATAATTTAATCTTTACATGATATTTATTAATTGAACTTTATTTCCTTTATAATTATAATTATGGCATCTAATACTTATTCCTTCTTTCAATTTATGGTTAGCAGACAAAATTTTATAAAATAGCGCTTATGTTTAAAGGGATATAAAATGGCGCTTATGTTAAAAGAGCGTTTATTTTATAAAACAGAATAAACAACAACAAAAACAAATTATTTACAACACTAAAAAATCTGAAATAAAAGATAAATTTAAATTTAATTTATTTAATGAGTACATTATAATAACTTAAAAATTAAGTAAAATCATATAATTGTCATTATATATATTGCATTTAATAGTATAAAATTTACACTATATCTAATACTAAGATTCTTGTTTACCGAAATATTTTGCTTAGTTATACGAAACAGGATCCATGCCTTCAAAGTAATTGTATCTAAATATCTGTAATTAACTAATTAAAGTAAAATGCAAAATTCAGAGTTAAGGTAACATGGATTACAATAGCACTTAAAATTTTTATTTATTTATTTTTTCCTTCAAAAGTTAGTATTTAAATTTTCATACAAGCATAAAGATTATTAAATGTTATGAAACAAAACATACATTTTTTAAGGTATCTGTGCTTCCTTAAGCGAAACATTATGTTGGAAATTAAAATGATAATCAATTTATCAAAAGCAAAAAAAAAAAATGTTGGAAATATCTACTCTTAGGTTTGTGAATATTTTACTTGTCATATTTAAAAATAATACGGTTTTCTGAACACTGTGATGTACATAGAAAATTTACAAGTAAGGGGTTAGAGTATATGTTTATTTGTTTTTCGATATTTATATACATGATAAGATAGAGATAGACATAGACATAGACAGATAAATATACACGCACATACACACCGTATGTGCGTGTATATTTATCTATCTAACAGTCTAGATATGCATATGGTACATAGTATGTTCGATATGCACTGAAGGTGAAAAAATATATATATATATAAAACATGAAGTAAATGTATCAATGTTCTAGCATAAATTAATGTATCACACTGTTTTTGATCTTAAAGAGTGTATAGATCCATTAAAAAAATCAAGTTTTTTAAAAATATATGTTTTCAAATGGACAATTCTGAATATTTTGACGACTTATTTATGATTTTACGCACTGAGGTTCAAAAGTTAAGAGTAAAATTGTAACTGGTGTCTATGTTGAACTTCATTCCATTTCTAAACTTTAACACTTCTTTTCTCGAAAGCGCTTCTTTGCTCGCATCAGCATAATATTTTACCATGAAAATAACTACTGACTGTTTTGTGGTCTTAAAACGTTTGTAGAAAACTATTTCATAAAATGAATTAAGGGTTTTCAAGTATTTCAAAATTTACTACTTTTTAAATTGTGTAAATCATAAAATTTGAAAATTTTCTAAAAGTTTAAATGTTTTTGAAAAAAAAAAAAAAATATATATATATATATATATATATATATGACTACATGAAGTTATTAAGTGTACAACTTTACTTCCGCCGTTTTCCAACAGATGGCTGTAGCGGACAGTGAGGGTGGAAACAAACATATCTAGACATGATACAATAAGCTAAGTTTGGGCATTTATCATCACAACTCGATCAAAACATTAATCGATTTGTGTCCGCCTCGTAGAGTTATTCTCGATTGAAAACGTTATTTCATGAGCCAAATTCTTTTTATTTGCGGGACATTTTAATATTCTGCATTTGTATGAATTAGTGGTTTCAACGCTTCAATAAGGGAAGATATTTTCCAAAAATGCAGGCATTAGAGGCATTATTCTATGAAGACTTATGTCAAATGCAAGAAGAATCGGTTGAATCATTAGGAATGACTCAACAAACCATTTCAAAAACGCTTCAGAGCCATGGGAATAGTTCTGAAACAAGAAAAATGGGTGCCGTACAAGTTGAAGCCGAGAGAAGTTCAACAGCATCTATTTGCTTCAGAACAGCTGTTTGTAAGGTAAAGACCGAAGGGATTTCTGCATCACATTAGGAATGGGGACAAAAAATGGATTCAGTATAATAGCCACACGCACTGAAAATCATGGGCACTTGCCGGACATGTTTCCACATACGCGGCCAAACTGAAATTCCCAGCTCCAAAGACATGCTCTGCATTTGGTGGCACCAGACAGACGTAGTTTTTATAACCTGCTAAAACTGACTGAAACGATTACAGACGATCTCTTTCGAAAGCAATTAACGCATTTAAGCCGATCATTCAAACACAAATAGCTGATATACAACAAGAGACAAGATATAATGAATATGGAACATGATAATGCTATGTCGCAAAGTCGCTCAAAACATACTTTTGAACGTTGAAATGAAAGCTCTATCACACCCTCTGTTTTTGGTAGACATTACTCTCTTTGACTACCACTTGTGTTGGTCAATGGCACATGGCCAGGCTGATCAGCAAATGCTTTCTTATGAAGAAGTCAAAAATTAGATAGCTATGTGAATTACCCCAACAAATGAGATTCTTTTTCAACAAGAGATTCAAAGGCTGTACAAAAGATGAGAAAAAGTCGTGGTCAACGATGGATAATAGCTTAAATCGTAAATGTATAACCAAAATTTTACAATAAAGCCTCAAATGTCGAAAAAAAAAACTGCAGAAGCAATGTTGTACACCAAATAGTTTTACTAAATATGAGTTCAATTTGTAGATATATTCTGTATAAATGTGTGTGCAAAACTTTATAGCAGTAGGTGAAATTTTTTTTTCAAAATCTTGCGAATGGTGACAAAAATGCTTTTTTGAGGAAATAAGCGTTAAATTTAGAAATGCAATGAAGTTCATTTCTGACATCAGTTACAATTTTGCCCATAACATTTGAACCAATATACAGATCGTAAATGAAGTATCAAAATGTTCATAATTGTTCATTTTTCAATATATATTTATTTATTTACATTTAAAAGTCGATTTTTTTTTAAGCTAAAACTTCCTAGATTCCTAATTCTACTTAATATAAAATAATTTAGTATATAGACTAACCTAGGAAGAAAAACGCTATGATTCTGCTCAATAATATATATCCAAATCCTTGTATTCAATCTAAGAACGCTCTTTAGCATCAGTAAATTTCTGATTTTTTTTTTATTTTTTATTTTTATTTATTATTTTTTTTTAAATAAATAATTTAGTCATTTGTTCATTAAAAAAATCAACTTCTATGTTCAAAGAAAATAACGATTTTATTTTTATTATTATAGATTTTAATTATTTTATATAAATATTTACGCAAAGGCAAAACACTATTACTATTTGTTTTACGTCTAAAAATTAAAGCTTGACATCTTAATATATTTTTAGTAAACATTCTATTTTCTGTATTAGAAGCTACTTTTTAAAATTTAAACAGACTAACACTATTAAAATTGATTTCAATAATTTTCTCTCCATAGACCGTAATGTAAAAAAAATATTTTGCCTGCCTCTGAAACGCTACAAAATTCATTTTTAATAAGGAATATACAGTAAAGTACTCCGATTACAGACATGTATTACGTACTTTCGAAGCATACATATGGAAGATATTGATCATACATTAATGGGCTCATGCATATATTCGTGGTTTCTTGATGGATGATGCTGTCGGTGCGGAAGTATTTACAAAAATCATTTCTCTCTTTACGAAGTTGTAGGCAGCAATACTACGAGTTTCGACGGTGAGATGTAAGCCATTTGCGTGGCCCTGGAACATATTTTGGCTAGAAGAGTGACTTTTAATTAAGTTGTTATTCTCTCCGATTACAGAGCTGTCATAGAGACTATTTCCAGTAATTAAAAGTGAGAGTCGAATCGTATCTATATTTATCGTTAACATTTAAATTACCTGTCAGAGATTATTGCTTTGTTGTTCCTTACTTCTTACTGTAAAGTAGAAGGAAATGGTCAAAATGGTTATTGAACTTTCATTCTGCAAAATATATTATCAAGCAATGAATTTAATAAAAAAACACAAACTACTGCTGTCTAACTATGCTTAAGATAGGGCTTTGGAATGCCTATCTTTCATAATACCGGGTTTCCCTCGTGCCTCTGCTGTTTTATGTTCCGTCTTTATACTGGACATGACTGGCTTAACGCTCACACTGTTAAAAATTTCTGTAAAAATACAGAAAAAGTATTGAGAATCTCCGTAAATGTACATGAGTTCACTGTTAAAAGCAGTGAATCAAGAAACTCGGTTCACTGTCAAAAATTTCTGTAAAAGTACAGAAAATGTGTTGAGGTTCTCCGTAAATTTACATGAGTTCTCTGTTAAAAGCATTGAACCAAGAAACTCAGTTCTTAATTTACAGATATTTCCCTTTTCAAAACAACGTTTTCCCTGTAGGGATTTTGATAGATACGTTAAATAAAAAACTATATAAATGCATAACCTTAAATTATTTTTATATTCAAGTAAAATACCTATATATATATATATATATATATATATATATATTTAACAAGAAGTTTTGTAGGTAGAAATATACTGAATAGTTTGTTTCATTGCAGTGTACTATTACGTAAAAAGGGGGGAAAGGGAACGTTAGGGAAAATTAGATTGTTTCTGTGGAATGTTCATCTTCGTAGCTACTCATTAAGTTTGTTGTTGTTGACTGTATTGAAGAACTTAAAGCAATTCGTGTTTTCATTTCGAATTCATAATTAGGTAAGTTAAATTTTATGTAATCTTTTATCCTATTTTAATAATCAACACAAACAATGACTGTTTATGTTAGTTATATTAGTGGTTATTTTTTTATATTTAAATCCTAAAACTTATAAACAGAGTTATTCAGTTTAAAGATACCTAGAATCTAGTATGTAGTATCTTGTTACGTATTTCGGTTACATAATTCTTTATGTATTTACATTGGAGGGCGAAATTATACGAAACAGCAGAAATCAATGAAATTTTATAAGTAAATACACAAGTCTTTTGTCTAAGTTAAATGTATGATACTGCTGCTAATTTTATATTAATAGTTTACAAATATTGCATAGGTATCTTTAACTTTATTTTTACATGCGTATCTTCTTTAATTTCCAATGGAGCAAAATGATGAGAATGTCATAGTTATATCAATGCAGCGGTTCGGGATAGACAGTCTTATCTGCGTATGATTTTGTAAAGCATTTAGAAGAGCTTCCAAAAGCAGCTGTAATTGCATTCGTTCAGTTCAGAGAATATTTCCATGTGGGAGAGAGAGTAAATGTTTCATAATACCGAAAGAGGCCATTTTAGTTAATAATAATAACAGATGCTTTCTTCATAAATTGCTCATAAAACAAAACTTTAGAAGACTGTCGTTTTCATTTTCCTACAAATTCCGACTATGCAAGGTACACAAATCAACAGGGGAGGAGAATTGTTTTGAAACGACATAGACGTTTGACATTTTGCACGGTAGCAAATAAGAACAAAATAAATTAGAAGTCCGTGTATGAGCAATAAGAATAGCAAAAGCAAAGAAATCATTAGAGATGTAAAACTACGGCAGTATACGCTTATAACACCGGACATAAAGCCTACATTCAGCTTGCAGAGAAACCTAAGAAAAAACAAATAAATTGGTCTAAATTTTTTTCATGGATTAAAAGAAACTTAATTTAGATGTTCTCAACAACATGCATTCATACCGGTATGAGCTTTTAATGGAAAAGGACAAATTTCCGATATGTTAGCCGGGGGAGGGGGGGACTTTCTTATAATTTGAGCCGCCTTTTCTTCTAGAGTTTGGAAGAAAATTGCTTTAGCAGAAGATTTACAAAATAAACATAGATATATTAATTTGGTAAAAAGCAGTTATTGTAAAGGATGAAAAAAGTTTGTGTGTGTGTGTGGGGGGGGGGGGGGTTGTTAAACACAGTTTAGCACATCCATAAAAACAGAGAAACATTATTACAAATTATATATAACTATTTGGTGTTAAACATTATTTTTTCGGGGGGAGGGGAGTTGTACATCAACCCAGTAGTGTTTTGGGTTTTTTTTTTCTTTTTTTTTTCTTTTGCGAGTGTCAACATTTAATATATAAATTAAGAAACAATGCAAGAAAAACGATAAAATTATTTTTTTAACACAGCGACAATACTGGATGTAGGGGGGGGAGGGAGATTAAATTTTCAAACTATTAGCACAATCTGCTCACAAATTGATGTTTAAAGATTAAATGTATAGTTTATGAATCAAGCTGAGTAGAGAAATATTTTATGCTAAATTTTACACAGGCTACATTCTGTGAATAAATTCAAATCGAAGTTTAAAAAAGTTCAATTTAATGCGGAATTATTTTGAAGTATAAAAACTGGATTATCGAATTGACGCTAATCACAGGTTAACTGCAATTAAAAAAATACTTTTTTGATGAAATAAGTCAAACTTACACTGTCTTATCAACACAAAGTCCGAACACATTCCGACAAGATTTTGGTATGAATTAAAACATTACTTTTTAAGCGTTTCTTTTCTTTCTTTCTTTACTTTTTGAGAAGAGCAGATGTCTAATGGCCAGAAAAGTTTATTAAATGAGCAATGTTTTTCTCCGATAAGAATAAGGTTAAATTTTAATCAGAACCTTAAAGGCCAGAAATATTATTGAAAATTATATAGATCTTTGATACTAAACATTTTTTAGTGTGGGGGGGGGCGGGGGGGAAGGGGAGCTGATGGGAATGATTTGTATGGACACCAACACAATATTTTTAGTTTTGTTTTCTTAAATGTTTGTGGTTGGGTTTTACGTCGCACTAATGCTGCGCAGATGGGCAATTGGCGACGGTCTGGGACACATCCCTGGAGGTGGTCCTGAGACATGCCATCACAATTTTGATCCTCCACGGAAGGGATGGCTCTCCCGCTTCGGTGACCCCCAAAGGTATAATTTTTGATGGGAACATGGAGGACTTTGCGGCCACGACAGATTTTACGTGCACCAGCCACCATTAGTGTACACGACGGTCTTTGGCCGGCTCGAGTACCGAACCCGCAATCTTCAGATTACGAGGCCGGCACTCTACCGACTGGGCTACCACGGCCCCTTAAATGTTTGAAAATCTGTTTGTGTGTACAATATTTATATATTCGATATAACAAAACAGAAACAAGCAACATAGAAAAAACAATAAAATTGTTTCTTTACCCGCAGCGGGAATGAATGGGGGAAGTGGGAAAGAACACTTTCAAACTTGTTAATTTTCTGTGTACAAACTGAAATTCAAAGATTGAAAACATAACATTAAGTTGTGCGAAGAAATGTTTAAATGAATGCGAAATTTTATCAAGGTTACATTTTACGAACCAATTCAAAACTACAACTTTCAGAAGTACAACTAATGCACATATGTTTTTTTTTTTACTTTTGTGCCGTAACTACAGTCATGACAATATTTCGTCCACAAATTTATTTTGTAAGGCAGAGATAGCCGAAATGACAATTGGCTGTAATTTAAAACTACTTTTTCGCTAAAACGGATCTAATTGATACTATCCTATCAAAACTGGGCCAGAAAATAAGCAGATAATTCTTTATATACGCAATAAATAAATAAATAAATAAATTCATGTTAAGCATATTTTTTTTCTTTTCTTTGTGAGGCGTGTGTAGGGGGGGGGGGGGATTTTAAAGAACAAGAAAATTTTGTTCTGAGGATTAGACAGTTTAGGGATGCTTTTGAAAGTGTGTTTACTTACAGGCGGTAATTTTTCTAAATATTTTAATCTGTTACCTGTGATTTTTATTACTTTCTTCTACATGTATATATAGAGAAAGTATTGGATTCGTGAAAATTTTCGAACTCCAGTTTTCGATGGATTTACACGTTTTGGGATGCCCTGAATACGATTTGACTGTTTTTAGAAAATGTCTGTGTGTGTGTGTGTGTATCACAAATTTTGTGGACGCTGTATCTCACGAACCAATGAACGAAATTTAACCAAACTTGGTATTTAGTTGGACCCTGACATGAACTAGTGCTGATTAGGTTTATGGAACAATGGCTAATCAGGTGGTGCTATGATAGCATTTTTCTAAATTTTTAACATGACAGTATTGGACAAAATTTCGTATAAATGTACATAATGAGAGTTATTTTAATTGTGTGATTGTAAAATTAATATGAATTATTGATAATAGTAGTAGTTAACTAGTAAAAAAAAATTGCATGTGGGGGCATCGCTTCCCCCCCTGGGGGGGGAGTAAATTTTCAATATGGGTATCTTTCGAAAGATTTCATCAATACCTTTAAAACGAATGGTTGAACTATAGATCTGTGATTATTTAAAACAAAGTTATCCATTTATTTTTATTTATTTATTTATTTTTATTTTTTTACTTTTAACGAAAAAAAAAAAAAAAAAAAACTCGGAAAAAAAATAATTTCTTTTGATTTGGAAAAAAAAAAAAAAAAAAAAAACTGACATCTTTCGGCATTTAGTGATAATTCTATCAGATAAAAATCGTCTGCATTTATAATTGAAAAGAATTTGATAATTTAATAATTAATTTGTATTGAATAAGTTTTGTGTAAAATTATATAGAAGAAAGTCATGTGGTGGCCACATCATACTTTAGTTTAATATCGACTGAAACTTCTATATACTTTCTTATATATTCGTTTTACAGCGTCTTCCTGTCATTAAAAGTGTTAGCTGGCATTTGCTGAAAGAATGAAAAGTAATCTAGATTACCTTAAATCAAAATAGTAGGAATTGAGGAAAAAGTAAGTCATTTCCCCATTATATAATTAATAGTTTAAATAATAAAAAATAAGTAAATTTAAAAATCGAAATACAAAATAAAGATTTTATAGATGGGAGTTTTATTCGACAATTTTTTTAATATATATTTTTTTTTTCCTCAATGTTTTTATTTTTGATTTCTGAAAATTTTGAAAATCTGCTTGCATGTGTATATGTATGTATATATATATATATATATATATATATACACACAAGTTAAACTAGTATGTTGTGGCCACCACAAGACTTTCTTCTATATTTTCCTATATACATATTCAATCAGTAACAATATTTAAAAAAAAAAAAAAAAAAAAAAAAAGCGACTTTTTTTTAAGTTTTTTTTTTTTTTTTTTTTTTTTTAAGTAATACATATTCAACCAGTAACAATATTTAAAAAAAATCGATAACTTTGCTTCAAATAGGACTCTCGAGTCCTAGGCCTGGGGTAGTGTGCCCTCTGAGGGGATATTTTTTAAGGGGGGCAAGCCCAGATTTATGTGAGTCTCGAAGAAAACTACCGAAAACTTCGAACAGCTAGGACAACGAGCTAGACTTGGGATTGAACCTAGTATTCCCGTTTATCAGCTCTGAGCATAGAATGGCACGGCCACTCATGGAGTCATATAGTTTAGAGATGATTCATGAGCAGTTAGTTCACTCTCTCAGGAGACAATAAATTGTTTTATTTTCATATTCAAAGGGTGAAAAACTACCTAACATCCCCAAACCCTAAAAATTGCTATTTGTATTCAAAGTTAATCGTGGAAGAATATATTAAGGTTATTATTACGTGGCTTTTATTTAAAATGTTTATTTATACCCATAATAAATGATATTTGTAGAATTCTGAAGGCATTGTAAGGAAAAATTTAGAAAGGGGGGTGGGAGAATCTGGAATTAAAGATAGCGCCTGAAAACTTTCACCTCTGATATTCGTTTATAATATGCTACCGGTTGTTTTCAATTTTTATTTTAATATTCTTCAAGTTTTTTCATGTTCTTTGTACAACTCTCTATGCCATTAAAAATGTTTGCCGTTATATCTTCTACGTGAAGACTGAAACATTATCTGAATTTTCGAAATCAAAATGCAAGAATTTGAGTAGAATTGAAATAAATCGCCTACATCTTGTATAAACAATAGTTTAAATATTGAAAATTTTATAAATTTAAAAACCGAAATACAAAATAAAGATTTTAGATTTAGAGAATTCTTATTTATCAAGTGATTCAATTTTATTTTATTTTTATTTCATTTTTAACTTTTAATTTTCTTTTCTTTCTTTTGAGGGGTTTGGGGAGAGGGGTGGAGTTAATGTTTCACCACCGGAAACCGGAAAGTGTTTTTATTAAATATTTAAGTTTTTAGAGATAGAATATTAAAGTAATTATCATAATATTAATAATGGAAATAAAGAAGGATATTAATTAAAAGAATTTAACTGTAGCGTAAGACCACAAAAAATTATTCTAATTTGCATTTATGTAATTATTAAAGAACAAATAATATTTAGAAAATAATTTTTAAACATATTTAATAAACCGGAAATAGTTCATAATTCAATTGTGTAAAAAAGAATTTGCTGCAGAACTACGTATTAATTCATATTACTATAATGATCCAATAGACAAAAGTGGGTCTAGGGGACAGGAGTATCTGTTCTTGAAGCTGGTAGACAGGAAGTGATAAATTTGGTATGTAGTCGCGCATGCTGTCCTAGTCGTTTGGTGTTTTCCAAGGTTTTCTCTGAAATTCATGTAAATATGGACTAATACCACTTAAAAGTCAGCCCACGTTGGGATTTCGTTAATAAATTGAGGCTTACTTAAAAATGCCTAAATTATTTTCAATAATTTTTGAAAATGTCGCAATATATAGTTATCAAAGTCCCACTCTATTCCTTGTACCTTGGGAATGTCTCGGAATTTCTTAAAACTTTAAGGCATTTGTTAAAAGAAAAAAAAGGGGGGGGGGCTAGGGAACACAGGGGCAAACTTTAAAATTTCATATAGGAAGGGAGGGGGGGATTCTTTTAAAAGCTCGGGGATAAAGTCTTTTCAAAGTAGGCCTAGGACCTACAGCTGTCAATCGGCCTTATTCCCAAATCCAATCCAATTCATACTTGTTTTTAATATAAAATACTTCAAAAATATTCCTGTTACACTGGCGTTCATAAAATGGTGCTTAAATATCTTATGATTTCATTATATGAGTGATTTTTTCCTGTATTAATGATTTAAAATACCATGCATATCTACTTTTATTTTCTTTAGATGATTTTTCATTAGATTCTATTTAGATGGAGTATATAAGATACACTTTAAAATTCGCTTATGCATATTTAATTTTCTTTTTAGTGCCATGAAATTACAATCCTTTCTTTTCATTATTTGCTTAAAATGTCATAGGATGTAGATTTTGTTTTAAAAATTTATAGTTGAAGTGTGTTTACCTACAATAGTAATTTTTCATCATTTTTCTTTTTTCTAGTTATAATGGAAATCGATCCTGATATAAGAAATGAAACAAGTTGTCTAAGAAATATGAAAATAGAAAATGCCGTAAAATACCCTCATCAGAGACATTTACAAATATAAAATATTTATCCTGTTAAAGACTCTTTCACCATTTATCTTATATTAATCTCATTTAGAAAAAAAAAAAAAAAAAAAAAAAAAAAGATACCTTCAATGTTATGTTAGTAAAATAAAGTTTAATTTAAGTCTAATTCAGTATGTTTTATTTTTTAATTATTTTTAATTGTATGTTTTCTTTGCAGCAAAGATGTTTTTCTTCTTAGTGAGCTTTTTGCAGTGTTTCTAGTAAATTACCGGGATGCTGCTTTCATGTGTAAAAGCGCAGAATTTGTTTCTTCTTTAGATCCTATTTTGTAGAAGAAAAATGTTTTAAAATTTGTTTTTGTAAAGAAAAAAAAAGTAAATTTTTTTAATTCAAAATAATCTAACGGTTTCTTTAACAAAAAGTTAGATATTTTAAAGATTTGAATTTATGGAATTAGTGACGAAAACCAAAAGAGTACCCGATTTTTATCTGCATTGAACCCTAAATTAATATTTAAAAATATTAAAATTAATATTCTATATTATTTATTAATATTCTATATTTCTTTATATACTATTTAATACGTAGGAACATTTTCTCTCCACTTGCCGTCTATTTAAAAATATTTATATCCCAGAAACTGCAATAATTATGGAAATTATTCTACACACTGCAATGAATTAATTATAAAAAAATAAAATTATTTAGGTATCAAACCTTTAATATGTTCCTATACTTCTACGATTACGCATTAGAAATCTGATCTGAAATGAGAATTTTTATTTTCAAATAAAATAACTTTTAAAAACCAATTTTATTAAAAACAGAATATTGAAAAATGTTCAAAATTTGTTACAGTTTGAAATAAAATTTGCATCAAATTTGTTAGTCTTGGTTTAAGTGACAAGTTATGCATTGAATTAATAAGTTGCACAAATTTACTTTTTTAATAAACTACCAAAATTGTATGCATAGTTTTTAAGAGAGACCTTTATATGGAAATGAATTAGTAATTTTTTTTCTTTAGCTAATATAAAAATCAATGTGAGCATTTAAAAATTCAAATTCATTTAATACACTACCTTTCCATAAATGACCAAACACTTTCGATTTCAGATGCGTTTTAAAATAACTCAAAAAGTACTTAACAAATCATCTTGAAACTTCAGGAGTGTAATAAACATATTATACCTCGCGTAGTTCAGTTATTTGTTTGTGCCAAAAGTGAAAATGGGACCAGTAAAAAAATTAAAGAAAAATGAGAGTATTTGGCATCACTCAGTATAAAGTAGTGCTCGAAATACAATCTGGCTGTAGCATATGGTTATGGGGTTCATTTTCTGTATAAATTTTTAAATCTCTACCACATGTAATCAGGGAGATATAAAGATTTCTTTAAAAAATTGCCGAACATTTTTTTTCTTGCTATAACATGCAAGGTATTAAATCCAGTACAAAGCTATATTCGGGAAACTCAATATACAACATTAGCACAACATACTGCAATCAGAATGAAAAAAAATATTAAATATCTAATGAAATGTGAGCATTTTTACTAAATAATTTTTAACTCTGCATGACTAAGTTTTAGCTAAATTTCATTTGTATGATTTATAGCCAAATGCATTAAACTACTTATATAAAAACCCCAAACGAGTATTGTGTAAACTCAAAAAGTTCTACGCCAAAGAATGAACTGGTCTTTAGTTTCTCTCTAAGAAACGCTAAAGTATAAGGAGTTTTACTCACATTTTTATTTTAATTCAATGAACGGTAATGCAATTTTCTGTGATTGTAAATAAATATTGGGAAAACCCTCTTAACAATTTCTTTTTTGGGGAACAGCTGAAATTCAGTTTATTCTATGACGTAGAACTTTTTGAGTTTACACGATTTTTGTTTGGAGTTTTTATATAAGTAGCTCAATAAATTTGACTGTTAAATTTTGAAAATGAAATTTCACTGAACATTTACGCATGCGCAGTTAGAAATTATTTAGTAAAAATACTCATATTCCATTAGATATTCAATATTTTTTTCATTCTGATTGCAGTATGCAGTGTTTATTATTGTATGTCGAGTTTCCTGAAAATTAATTTGCACTGTCTTTTCACACTTTGCATGTTATAGCTAAAAAAAGTGAAATTTTTTTTGAAAAACCTTTATCTCCCTGATTATATGCGGTAGAGACATATAAACTTAAGAGTTAATGAGAAAGAGTCCTATAATCACATGCTACTGCCAGATCGTATTTCAAGCATTAATTATTACAGGGTGAAGCCAATACTTTCATTTTACTTTTTTTTTTTTTTTTTTTTTTTTTTTTTTTTACCGGTTCTCCTTTCACACCCCTGAAGTTTCAAAATGATTTGTTTAACATTTTTTGAAATACTTTAAAAAATGTCTGAAATCGAAAGAGCACGGTCATCATGGAAAGGTAGTGTACCTAACAAATTTTTAGTACGTCTTTCTTTCTTTCTTTCTTTCTTTCTTTTTTTTTTTTTTTCCCATTTAGAAAGTTTACACCTTTTTAATAGCATAATGCCTTTAAAACGATTAGTGTTTTAATTACATTCTTAATTGTTTTAAGTTAATATCTAATCAAAATGTAATATATATATATATATATATATATATATTTGTCAAAATATTTTTTTTAAGTGTATTTACAAAGCGGATGTATTTTTTGAGTCAAAGAAACTGAGGTTGTTAACACAGATCTAGAAATATAATGTTGGCAAAATTTATTTATTTTAGTTGATACCCATATTTTTAATCTGCTGAAGCAGAAATGAAGCCAATTTTCCTCTGTTACACGCAGCTTTTGCCAGTACAGGGTGTCTACCAACACAATTCCTTCTCTTTCGGTAGTTTCTATTATGATTCTATGATTAATTACAATTAATCATGGAATCATAATAGAAAGTCACCGTTTAATTATATTGGTGGAAGAGTCATGAAAAAAAAATAGTGCACCCTGTATTGATAAAAATATGTATGTGATAAAGTAAAATCTAGTTTCGGTTTCAGCCGAGTAAAAACCATCAATATCAGCCATAATTATCAAATCAAAATTTTAGATTTAGACCTGTGAGATCTTTCACTATTAAGTCATATAAAATGAAGGAATTAAGTTTTTATTTTGGTATGGACTAAATATAACCGAGTAATATTAAGCAAACATATGACATATTTTGCAATTATTTCTGATCATTTTATTAGAAGTACCATAATATGAATCAGCTTCGTTTTCAAATTTTATATTAAATGTTTAATGTATGCAAAATGCGCCACAACATTAATAAAAATTATAGTCAAAAACCTGTTACAGAGCATCATTACAAATCCTACCAAAGGTAATACAAGCTTAACAAACTTTATACCTCTGAATTTTAATGTAGTTTTGATAAAAAATATATAGCATGTCTATATATATACTAAAGTCCGGTCTTGTCCCATCAATTTCCGAGGAGTTCTTATCTCAAAGTTTGAAGGTGGGAGGTGCAAAGTTCGATCTCAGGTTGAGATTTTCAGCCTACCCATTCGACATTTTCCAAGGTTTTCTTAAAAATCTTTTGTAAATAAGGGATAAAACACCTTAGAATGATCTACGCATAAGGCATTCTATACAGGCCTAGAACTCTGGAGTAACCAATGTGATTTTACCACCACAATAATATTAGTATATTTAGAAGCCTATTCAAGACACTCTAAACTGACGCGCATTTAAAATAAATCCCAAGGCTATGAATTTACAAGTGCAAAAACATCCAACTTTAAGTTTCTTTTCCTTAAGTTGTATAAGAATCTGTACTTATGTAACGTATTTACTAGATTCTTACCTATATTCATGAAGATAAACTTACTGTTGGATATTTTTGAACTTGTAAATTGATAATAATGGAATTTATTTTAAGTATATGCCAATTTAGAGTGTCTTCGATACGCTTGTAAACATACTAATATTTAATAGGCGTTAGTTAAAGCCGATTGGCTGTGCTAGGTTTCTAGACCTGTGGGGATTGCCGAAAGTGTAGGTCTTTCTAAAATGTCTTATCCCATATTTATACAAGTTTTGGAGAAATCCGCGGAAAATTCCAAATGGGTAGGTCAAAAATCGCAGCCTGGGATCGAACCATGCACCTTCCGCCTTCAAGCGTTGAGAGCAGAGCTTCTCAGCCAATGGTGTGGCCTTCAAATATTAGGTATTTTTACATGGATAAATTTATAGAGACTTGGATATTCTTACGTATGTAATTTTACAGAGACTTGGATGTTTTTCCATATATAATTTTACAGAGATTTGGATGATTTTACATATGTAACCTTACAGAGACGTGGTTATTTTTACAATGGTAAATTTACAGAGACTTATATGCTTTTACATGCTCGAATTTACGGAGACTTGCATATTTTTACATATGTAGATTTACAGAGACTATGATGTTTCACAGATTCAAATTTACAGAGACTTGAATATTTTGATCTATGTAAATTTACAGAGACTATGATTGATTTACAGAATAATTTCTCTGCATTTTGACAGAATCTCTTTTTTTAATTCTCTGTAAATTTACGTAAGACTTAATATAATTAATTACCAATAGATTCTCTGTAAATTTACAGAAAAATTTTTAACAGTGCATTTGTTTAGAATTGGACCTAATAATTCTCTGGACTTAATAACTGTATTTTATGTAACTGTGGATGACTCATGAACAGGGTACATTTGAACAAATTCTTAGCATTATATGCTTTTACTTCTGTTCAAAAATATTGGGAAACTAGAAGGCTAAATGCTTACTGTGATATAACTAAGTGTTGACACTTGAGAACAGAAAATTTCTCTTGTATTAAATTTTACTCTTTAATTAATTAATATTAAATCAAACATGAAGATGAATATATACAGTGATAAATTTATATACATATGAGTACCCATGTACTCATGTAATAATAAGAATAAACCAACGGAATAAATCCGTAACTCGGGCGCGCCAATTGCACCCTACGTTTCAGGCCGAAGGCCAAAGTATCTCTCTCTGCGAAAATACCTTCTCCCGGTCCCGCCCCGCTCACGGCGGCTTCCAAGGTTGGTTGGTTGCATAAAATAAACTTAGGAGTGGTTGGTTGCATGACACTCACCTTCCAAATACCAGTCATTTATAAACAATAAATAAATAAATAAATAAAAATAAAATTTTCAAACAGATAGATGATTCGAACTCATAAATATTTTCCAACTTTGTTATTTGAAAGTGCTTAAAATATTACAAACATATACAAACTTTCAAAATATTCCAATACTTCTGTTTCATTTAAATGAACAAATAAAAAAACATTTCCTTTAACACAATAAAAATATTCATTACGATGAAACATAAAGGGATAGGTTTCTGACTCCTATCAATTTAATGCCTTTTTTTTTTTTTTTTTTTTTTTTTTTAATGTTTATGAAAGGGGAACTTTAAATAAATAAATGAAACTTCATAAACATTATTTCATTTTCACTATACTTTAATTTGAAAAAAAAAAAAAATCAAAATTAAATTACATATTTCTATCATTTCTATTACGTATGATTTATCATTAATGACTTTTGATATATTATAATAAAAATTATCATCTAAATATCCTACAGAGAAAGAACATTTTCATTATCAAACAAAATAATAATAATAATGAAAGAATAAATATCTAATTTATCCCCGTGCCGTGATGTTCTGGTTCATTTCTTTTAAGAAAAACGTTTTATAAATTAAGCAAGCTGACTTAAGTTCCTTAAAATTTCTAAGTATCTCGCAAAACAAAAATATTAATCCAATTATTTTACGTTATTTGAAACCTCCAAAAAAAAAAAAAAAAAAAATTCACTTTATCCCTGTTTTTAAAGTAAGAAAAAAAATTTTTTTTGAAGTTATTTTTTCATTAAGTCCGGTTTAAATAAAACTCTAGTATTATTTTAATTTTTTTCTTTTTTAATATTATTTAAAAATAATAAAGCATCCTCTCTTATTTCATTAGACGCAATTTTTATTAACTTCAGAGGAAGTTTAAAAGACCCTGGACTTTCGAATTATTTTAATACTAAACAGTTTTTATTTAATTATCCTAAAACAGATGACTGTCTCTTGATCATCTAAAACAACAAGACAAGTGAAATTTTATAACCAGATGTCTAACGAAATGTTCTAGTTTCTTTCATTTGAATGTTAAAGGTCACTAATTAAAAATATACGTATAATTTTGGGGAAAAAATGTTAACACTTAAAAATTTACATTTTCTGTTGAGTTTTATTGCAGATATTCTCCTAAAATTTATCCTGCGATACAGAGGCATTATGATTCGACCATTAATTTTATAATATGGCTTATAATGATTTTAAAAACATTCAGAAGGGAGTTTTCTAATGCCAATCATTGAAGAGATTTATGCTTTTACAAGCATCGACTGAAACTATTTAGAAACTCTATACTTTTTTGCTTACTTTTTCGACAAATATAGTACTTAATCTGTTAGGACACAAAAGATATGTTCTGTTAGCATCTGTTATTCAAACAGACACTGAAAAAAGAGTGTATGTCATTTCTAGCTCATATCCTTATAATTTAACATACGCGTACAGCTACAACTGAATAACTATGACCGAACGAGTCAAGCTATAGATCCAATAAAGACTGTAGATAGTTTCATTACATGAGTTACCAAATTTTAAGATTAATAATTAACGAGACTTTACGAAAAAATAATTAAAAATATCTATTTAAAAAAACAAATAACTTTAATTTAAATAGGCTTTTAAAAGGAGCGTGTTAAATTATAATTAATCATTAAACCTTTTAAAACTCCATTCCTTCTTTATTACGGAGACGTTGCAGCTTTCGGTGGTGGATCCGCCTCGTCCTCAGCAACCTACTTTGTGGGTTGCAGTGACACCAAGTTGGTGTCACTGCCGCTATCATCCGTCATCGAAAGCTGCTATGTCTCTAATAAAAACGGTATGGGGCTTTAAAAGATTTAATAATGAATTGAGAATTTCATACTGTGCGTCAAAGAAGCGATCCCTATACATTCCGAGCTCATCTTAAACGACGAATAATAAACGTCGTCAGTGCTCCTTTTGTCGAAGCAAAATCAAGGAATTTTGCACTTCATGCCTAAAACCTATATGCGGGAAAGGTTGTGGGAACGTTGTATTAAAAATGTTTATTGCAAACCTTTCGTTGATTACACTAAAAATAATTATTCAACTATCTGATTCCTGAAAATACAAGTAATTTTTACGTAATAAAAATTTAAATATTGCATGTATAAATTGTCTAGAAGGGTTTATTTTAACTTAATGATAATTTAATTTGAAATCAAACTTTTTATGAAATTTCTTATTGCTGTCAAAATAACCAGAGTGGTCGTTCTAAGTAGTTAAAAATGTCAGTCGTTCTAGTCAACCAATTTATATATATATATATGAAATTTTGGTTAAATTATACATATAATGTTTCATTGTTATGAAAAATAAAATTGTTTCGGTTTATTTGGTAAACACTTTTTTTCCTAATTCGGCAATTGGCTTTTAATATTTCACGACTGAGAAATTAAAATTTTTGCTAAGTAAATTTTTTAACAATTAACACTTAAGGTTTAATCGTCTATAGACAAAAATATATTTTTCTTTTCAATATAAAATTTATATAATTTACTGTTTAGTTATGAGAAAAAAAGACCTAAAATTTATGATTAATGGCTAGAAAGAATATTTTACTTAAAAATAAATAAATAAATAAATGAAATACTGTTCAATTAATGTAAATATAATTATATCAATAGTCCATACAAATTATGTTATTTAAATCTAATTTCTATTTTGTAGTGATTCTGACATTTGCATTAATTTATGACATCATTTAGGTCTATCTTAACTAGTTTTACAGTTCCCGAACTTCACGTTTTATCTGGTAGCGTTATATCATTTATCCAAAATACACATGAGTGAGTGCATAATAATTTGCATATTACATTATTTTAGAAATAAAATGTGAATCTATGCAAATATATTCATAGACAATATTAATGTTTATTAACAGAATTGTTGATTTTTTTTTTTTTTTTTTTTTTTTTTTTCTTTTTGACAAATTATACATAGTTATTTCGTAATCTTCAAAAGAAAAACAGAATAAAATAAATTTTATATAATATTTGTAAAATCTTTAGATTTCGGAGATAAAAATACAAACAATAGAGTTGAGTGAGTTACTTTTTCTGCGAAAAATTATAAGTTTAATACGCTTAATTGTAAATAACATTAGCAAGATTTCTAGGAGATTATTTAATTTATTATCATTACATCAAACGTTAACATGTCCCATTCAGACACATTATGTAATTATCTTAAAATATACTATTATTTAATTTAACATTTTTGTCGACGAACTTCTTTTCTTTTTCTATAAATGTCTAGTTGTTATAATGCATAAAATTAAATTAATTATTTACGATATAAAGGTTGCATTTGTTTTTTCTGTAAAGAACATGAGGTGAACAAACACTTGTTGTGAAATTATCATGTTCATGCTGGAAGCATTAATTTATTCTTAGGAGGTATATTTGACTTTGGAAATTAAAGAGCATTATACAAGCCCTTTTATTTAATTTAAATACAGAAATACTATAAGAGTTAATTTTTAAATAAATACGAAAAGGTGAAATTTTTACTAAACATTCATTAAATAATTAACAATTGTATGTTTTCTCAACCCTCGTATTGTACAAAATTTTAAAATATCTTTATTAAAACAATATTCCATGAAATAGCATCATAAAGTGTTATTTCTAGGTATGACACAAATCCCGTATTTCTCAATTTATTAAATGGATTAATTCTTATCTCATATTTAATAGTATCATTGTTCTTTTCTGCTATTTATTTTAATATTTATCTCTCGATTTTTTCTTTGGTTTTTGTTTCACTGAACTTTACATAATTTCTTCCTCCATTCGTGCTTCTAAATTACTTTTGATAAAATAAATTTATCTCGCCTTTCCTAGCATAATGATTCACGATGGAATTCTAATAAATTTCATTTTCGCCCTTGACATGTACGTGGACATTTTTGTAACCCATTCATAGACCAAACTTTCTGCAAAATTTTAACACTAGGGTCTCGTTTCTTAAATAATAATAAAAAAAGAAGTAATGTACCCCCATACATAGTTATCGTCCTAATTTTCTAAACTCGTACCGGTTCTGTGTGACTATTGCAGCTTTATATAAAATATCTTTCCTTTAGATTTAAAACACTAAGTCGGAAGAACCTGTGGCAGGGCCACACATCTTCCATTACATAAGGACACAGTCTAACGAGGTGTAATGTCCAGAATATGAATTTACTGCCAGATGGGGGTAAATGTATGAAAAATGTACTAAAAAATGATCAATTATTAAATAAAAGTTACATCAATGAGTATCAGGAAGCACAAAAATAATAAGTAAGAAAATTAAAGATAACATCAGGATTCTCGTAGAAAATTTAAATATAATTAATACTTTGTATTTTATAAGAAATTTTCATACTTTTATATTATTATTTTTTATACACAGAGAGATTAGTTAAATGTAAGGACAATGCAGGGTATTATCTTCTAAGAGAAGTCAGTGTAAAGTTGGCGATATTCAAAAGGAAAAGTATGACAAAAGGTTGTATGATTTAAAAAATGCAAATATTAAAGAAGGAAGTTACGAAATAGACTAGATTTTGGGCTATGCTTATAATAGTATTCTTTTGGTCATTTATGCTTAGTGTGTTTGCAGCTTCATATAAAATATATTACTTTTAGATAGAAAATATTAAGTCGGAAGAACTTGCGGCAGGGCCACGCATCTTCCACTACATAAGGACACAGTCTAACGAGGTTTAATGTCCAGAATATGGACTTACTGCGAAATGGGGGTAAATATATGTAACTATTAACGCCCAAATTAATTCTACTAAAGATATTGTGATAAATATTTCAAATAAAAATTTATATAGACTACTGAGAGTGAGATATATTAAATTTAAACAGTTCTTCTGTTATTGTAAAAAAAAAAAAAACACCTGGCGTCTAAAAGTAAAAAACTTTGAGTAAACTCCATAAAATGCAAGAACTCGCAACGATTGTTTCGGGTTAAAAGAAAACACGACACTTCTTCAGGGGAACAAAATAGTCACGAATGCTGAAAACAAATCAGCAACAGACCTTTTTATTTTTAACACTTCTATAGTTTTAAAATTAAAGTTTGCCCTCATTGGGGAACGCTCGGCATTCCAATTAAAAACTTCAAGATAGGATAACAGATAAATATCTTATTATATATTAATACAGACCTCTAAAGCTGTATTACGTATGTACTATAGCATATATCATTATTCAATTAAATTTTAGTAGGTACACCTTAGGAATATTAAATACATGCGCGATGAATGAAATATCATAAAACGTTTATCTAAATTATTTAATTTTAATTAAGTAATATAATTTAATAAATAAATAATTTTATTATCTAATTAATTTATGGTTGTTCAGCTTCAATTGCATATAAAAATATTATTGCGCCTTTTCTTTCAATAATATGTTTTGTATACTGAAGAATAAAACTCCAAATATCCTACTTTTCATTAAATGGAAAAACCATTCATTCACAAAAATGTTAAATAAATGACTATTATTTTAAGAAAAATCCCATATAAACACGGGTGTCTTGTGGAAAACCTATAATTATCATATAGATCCTGTGTTTGTCATATCGTATCAGAGCTATCCACAAAATTCGCAAAAGATGCAGTAAACAGATTATCCAGTAATTCTTCTCTACCGTAAATCTTCTCTACTATTGTCTGATCAGTCAGAAAAAAGCAAATGCATGTACGATGAATGAATTATTTTAAAATGTCTATCTAAAGTATTAAATTTTAATTATTTAATTAAAATTTCAATAATTTTAATTAACTAATATAATTTAATTAATAAATAATTTTAATTAACTAATTAAGCCATGATTATTCAGCTTCAATTGCACATAAAAATTATTGCGTCTTTTCTTGCAATAATACGTTTTGTACAATGAAGAAGTTTAAAACTTCAGATATCCTACTTTTGATTAAATAGAAAAACCATTCATTCACACACACACACACACAAAAAAAAAAAAAAAAAAAAAAACTTAAATTACCATTACTTTAAGAAAATTCCCATATAAACACAACTGTCCTGTGGACATCCTATAATTATCATACAGATCCTGTGTTTGTCATTACCGTATCAGAGTTAATACTAAACTATCTGTTATCTACTAAATTTAGTTATCTACTAAATTAGCAAAAGATACAGTAAACAGATTATCCAGACATTCTTCTCCACCGCAAAGCCAATAGTATTTTCTGATCGGACCATCTGATGAATTTATTCTCCAAAAATCCGGTGCATTTTCTGATCAGACACATATGTACAATCGACGCATGTGCAGTCGGAAAAAAAAAAAAATACACCACCTAATTTTGCCATAAATTATCATAGAAACATGCGGCTGGTACCTATCGATCTGTAATAATGTCTAGTTTTTAATGATGTAATTAGATTTTGCTTAAGGGGTCATCTACATATTAAAACAGGCATAAATTTCATTTTTTTTCAATGACGACCCCTACTTCTGATATCATATTCAGATTTCTGAGATCAAGGCAGTTCGAAAAACTTACCTATTTATATACTTTAAATCAATTCTAAACAGAGTTACACGTATAAATGGGTTAGGGGACCGTCTATGCATTTAGAAAAAATAAATCGTGATCTACCACCCAACATACATTATTTATTAAATTTCACACCGGAAGAAAAGTTCAGAAATGTTATTTATAAAATAAAAAACGATTCTAATTCAAAGAACTTTACGTGTTAGTTTATGAATTAAATGTTTTTTATTGGTTACTATTTATTAAACAATGAATAGTTAAATACATCACTTCATACGAAGAAAATTAAATAGCTTTAATCATATGAACCCGACAATGTGTAATTACAAAAATTTAGATACCAAGATAAAAGAATAATAGTAATAATGATAATAATATTAATAGCGGTTAAAAAAAAGTGTTTAATATTTAAGAAAAAGAATTATCTACTTCTTGTTGGGTATATTTTTATTTTATACAGTAAGCCCCGCATGAAAATGTTACTATAAAATTCTACATTTAATTTTAGGCGTACAAAACAACAATAGATAATATACAAACATATAGGTAACAATATTTAAACTAAAATCTGAGAAAGGATATTTAACATTTTCGCAATCGCTGACGTAGTTTCACGTCATTTGGAAATCTGTAACTCCTCCAGTGGGCGTTTGTTTCACAATTTGTGTGTTATGATATTTCTTAAGAATATTCCTTATATTCATATTTATATAAACAAAATAGTATGAATACAAGTACTTTCACTAGAAAGAGTATAATTATTATGTATATTCATAATGAAAATAAATATGGATATAGGAAAAACGGTATCCTATTGCCTAGAACGAATATTCCTTGTTCTGCAGTCGTCTACTGTACTTGAATTATTAATTTTAAATGTGTAAAATCTATATCTTTAAAAGTAATAAGACATATTACTTTGTTTTAAATTCTTTTTCCGTGATAAATGTGACGCCAGTTTTACTCCGTGATTAGAATAATCGAAAATAAATAATACTGCGCTTTGTTTAAATAATATATTCTAAAAACTTATATTATATATATATTATGTATTACCACTATATTATTCAGTATTAAAAAACATTTAATAAAAATTTTATGTTTTATTATGTTACGTCATGCGATAAAATTTAAATAGCATAAACGGTAGAGTAAACGAATGCGAAAATGTCACAACAAGATTAAAACCGAAAATTTGTTTTAAAAAATCTGATAAAAAATAATAAATATTAATAATAATAATTTAAAAAAAGGAAAAAACAAAAGTATTGTTCACTGCGTATTGCTCTTTCAAATAATAATCCTCGTCTTACCGCGTTTTCTAAATCCTAATATTTAACTTGAGGAGCACGAATCCTAGAATATTCAAGTTAAAAACAAAAGACAAAAGGGATAAAATAGAATTTAGCAGTGAGAAACTAGGAAAAGTTATGTAATATTTAAGAAAAAAGACTTAACATTTCAGAATCGAGTATACACCTCTTTGCTACGGAAGCCACGCCTTTACACAATTTTTCTAAAACTTTACATTATAAAACAAAATTATTTTACATACTTCCAATTAAATCATTTAAATTTTGTCTTCAGCATTCGATGTAGTAAATGCCATTGACATTTATGCATACCAGCGTCACATAGAGAGTCATATACGAATACGGAAACTAGTTTTTTTAATATTGTTTTCGCAATATAGAGGCGGGGCTTCATTTCTTTTGGAATTTTTTCACAATCTCTCGCTTGCATTGCGATAATTTTATAAAAAATGATCCAATTTGTATCATAAACATCGAAATATTGCTTAGAAAACAATTAGAATATCATTAAGGTAAATTAAAAATAGTTTTTCGTCAAAATATATACAGATATTTACTCACAGAGGATACAAATTGCTATAAGGACGGCCCCCTAACAACAGTAAAAAATGAAATATTACTGTAACTCAAAAAATAATGTTAAGAACAAGCTGTAAGTTTGGAAACCCATGTTTTTGATGATGCCCGTTCTATTTATGCAAAAATTAACATAGGTCATAATTCATAATTTTTTCGAATATGAAATTATTAATAATTTTCATATTTCAAAAAAAAAAAAAAAATCAAAAATATGCATGGAATGTGTTTGGGTCACTTCATTCTATCACACACACACACACAAAAAAAAAAAAAAAACAGAATTTGAATATCATAATTATTTTGGAAGACATGAATTAATGTTTGTCACATTCATTTATCATTAGCACCCTCATATTTTGACAGCTTGTAACTCTATGAAGAATTGAGCAAAATATATAAACTATACCATTTTCCGCGATGTTTTTTTCCAAAGAATTCAAATAAATTATAAAAAAATGGGGGTTACCATTGAAAAAAATGAAGTGGATGCCAGTTTTAATATGTAGACGACCCCTTAAGCAAAATCTAACTATACCATTACACCTATAAACTAGACATTACAAATCGATTGGTACCAACCACATGTTTCTACGACAACTTATGGTGAAAATAGATTGGGGGGGGGCTTTTTTTTTTTTTTTTTTTTGCCGACTGTACATACGTAAATTAAAGAATTGAATCTCCTGAAAAATGGGACTGGTTTCAGTATGCAGTATAAGTAACAACTTAAGTATTACTTACTTGAAAAAAAAAAATCATGCCGCTAAATCAATCACTTTTTTCTTCTTTTTGTTGTTGTTGTTGTTGTTGTAAAAATCAAGACACATTAAAGCATTTACTTTATGTAACAATTAACTAACATTTTTCTTCTTTATTTCATAATTCAGTCATAGTAATACAAAACTTCACACTCTACTTATTTCAGGAAATTCTTATATCTGAAAGAAATGTAATTCTTGATGAATTTAGTTTGTAAATCTGTAAACTAGATAAAATAATGCGATTAGGGCTAACTTTGTACTAGTTTTATATTTAACTGTGCTATTCTTGTGTGTGTGTTTAAAATTTGAAGAAATCTTTTTGATCAGTTTCCTTGTTTTATGTATTAACTTCATATTAATAACTCAAAATTACATTACACTACTGTTATTAGTTTAGACACATATTTTAATTACATATCATTTCAAAAAGAAAAAAAAAGTTAAAAAATAAATAATATAAATTGTTTACAGTTAGATTTAGAAGAAGATTTTATAATTAAAAGGGCCGTAACAGTGGTCAAAAACTGGTAGACTGAAAGGTAGTCCAAAGTCACATTGGTATACAAATCTGTTCTACGTTTACCGTGTTTTTTTTCTAATACTAGCGTGAATAAGGGCTCCGACTCCTTAGAAAAATACCACAAATATTTCAGACCATCCATGTTTAGGTACCTTGTGTATACAATTGGAATTAACCCATAACACACACACACACACACAAAAAAAAAAACTAAACGGAAATATTTTTTTATTTTGATTAAAAGAAAAAAAAAAAACTTATATCGGTTCAGCTTTTTTTTTTTTTTTTTTTTTTTTTTTTTTTTTTTTTTAAGTCAAAATAAAATATTGTATATGTTTTGACATAATTTTAAATATACTAAGTTTTCTTAAAATATCAAATAGAGTTAAAAAATAAATAAACATTCAAATTCATGTTTTCAATTTACTATTAAAACCTACTACGTATAATAACTACTACTTACAACAACTAAGGAAACTACTATTAATTTCACATCTATTTTTATTCCGTATGTGAGCTATAATGGATTTTTTTTCGATACCAGATCTATGAAACTGAAGTAAAGTTTTTAATAGAATTTGAGAAAAGGAAAATCTGAACAGATAAATGTAAGAGTTTTGAGTGACATGAACTGTAATTTATAAAACAGAAAAGAAAAAACTTGGTTATAGTAAGAATTTCAAGTGCTGCTTTTTATGAAATGACATTTTTTATGATTTATTACTTATAGAAAAACAAGAAAATTTTTAAAAATCTTTCTTCTGCCTTAAAAAAAAATTATCACTCATAACTTGTCATTATCGTTGATTTGGGCAAGAAAACTATGTACATGCAATAATATTGTACCGTAATAATACGGTTAATAATACACTTTAATACGTGTTACGAATACCTAAAATAAGATATGTAATATGTCAAATGCATAAAGAAATATTATTTCGAATTCCCCCTCAAGTTTTTTAATTATTAAAATATTTTATTATAATTTATCCCATTCTCAATAATGTAAATGTGTATATGTAAGCACAATAATTTTGTATTGCACTGTATATTAAGTATTTATTAATTTTTTTACCTGTGTTTTGCGTAAATATCACACGTCATTTTGTTTATGAAAATTTGATGTAGATACGTATGTAGATACGTATATATATACACTGATGGAAAAAAAATCCCAACACCAGGAAGGAGCTGTGCTAGATAAACGAAATTTGGTAGGCGTGTTTATACATCTGACAGATGACGTCGATTCAAATTTCGAGCTACGCGCATAAGTGTGGCGCTAGTAGCGTCTCTATGAACATGATAATGAGGTTTGCTTTAAATAAGCGCTGTAAGGTTCGTGATCGTTATTTACAGTTGAGATTTGACGTAGTGGGTTAATGTTAGTCAAGGATGCCTCTAAGACGACGAAGAAGCCATTATCAACAGCTCACTGAGTTTGAACGGGGTCGTGTAGTAGGGCTACGAGAAGGTGGGTTTTCTTTCTGCGATATTGCAGAAAGACTTGGCAGGAATGTATCCACTGTGCATGAGTGTTGGCAGCAGTAGTCAAGGGAAGGTACTGCCTCAAGAAGACCGGGTTCCGGGCGGCCACGTGGCACTACTGAGGGGGAAGACCGCCGTGTTCGGCGTATGGCTGTGGCTAATCGTACTGCGTCTGCAGCTGAAATTCGAGCTGCAGTTGGCACCACAGTGACACAACGATCTGTTACAAATCGGTTACTTCAAGGACAGCTCCGAGCCAGACGACCTGTAGCGTGCATTCCACTGACTCCAAACCACTGCCGTTTGCGACGTGAGTGGTGTCAAGCTAGAGCTCATTGGAGGACGGAGTGGAGATCTGTTGTGTTTTCTGATGAAAGCCGGTTCTGCCTTGGTCGCAGTGATAGCCGTGTGTTGGTTAGAAGGAGGCCAGGTGAACGCCTGCTAGTGACCTGTCTGCGGCCTAGACACACAGGGCCTACTCCTGGAGTTATGGTTTGGGGAGCAATTTCGTATGACAGCAGGAGCACTCTCGTGTTGATCCCACGCACCCTGACTGCAAATTTATACGTCAGTCTAGTGATACAACCTGTTGTGCTGCCATTCATGAACAGCATTCAAGGGGGTGTTTTCCAACAGGATAACTCTCGCCCTCATACCGCTGTTGTAAATGCTGCCTTGGCCTGCTAGATCACCAGATCTTTCTCCAATCGAGCACGTATGGGGCATCATTGGACGACAACTCCAGCGTCATCCACAACCAGCATTAACCGTCCCTGCATTGACCGCCCAAGTGCAACAGGCATGGAACTCCATCCCACAAACTGATATCCGACACCTGTACGACACAATGCATGCACGTTTGCATGCTTGCATTCAAAATTCTAGCGGTTACACCGGTTACTAATGTACCAACATTTCACATTTGAAATGGCTGTTCTCGCCAATGGCTCTACCTGTGATCTTGAAACTTTAATCAATTAAATATGTTACCTAGACAAATGTATTGCTGAAATTTCATTACTGTACAATAATTTTTTCTTGGTGTTGGGATTTTTTTTTCCATTAGTGTATATACGTACGTATGTATACAATGTGTCCTATCGAAATATAGCTATTGTGATTATGCACTGTAACTGGACATGAAAGAAAACATTAAGAACTAAACAAATATATTAAGGAAATCTATACACAAATAAATTTTTACAAGCAGTAACTCACTCTCTGCCCTAATTGGACGGGGAAAAAATGAATATGTAAAAAGTGAGGGGAAAATGTCTCCCACCGAAATGAAATGTCTACTGATAATATCCAATCTGCCATACTTACGTGCGATATGGAATACACGATGTTGCATACTATGAACCTATAATTGAAAAACTGTAGTATCAATATTACCATGGACTTCAGTGATGGCAGCCTTTAATTCTTTCATAGACTGAAACTGTCTGTCATTGGCTATACAGTCCTACTGAAGACACCCCATGCACTTTTTCGGAATTGCGATCGGAGTAAGGGCAGGGCATTTCATGAAGTACATCGCATTATCCAAAAATGATTCCCAGGAGAATTTTACAAAACGAATGAGGCCGTCGGCCTGATGGAAAATGTAACTTTGGCCACTAAATCTCTCTGTAAATGACAGTAAATCGGTTTCTAGCTTTTCTTGGTAATCGGTAGCTTTCATGCGGACTTGGAAGAAAGCTAGATTAAGTTTACCATCATAGCCGAAGCCCCCGCACACCATTAATGTGTCTCCGCCTGGTTGTCTTTTGGAAGAGATTTCTTCTTTTTTTTTCTCATGTGCTACTGGAACGAAAGGCCACCTGGGTCATCTAAATTATAAATTTTTTCTTATCTGAGACTAAGACATACAGCCCCTGGACATTTCAGGTTCCATGATTTTTCGTCTAATCTAGTCCCCTTTGCTTGCGGATAGCTTTCAACATAATCTGTTATTTTTTTATATCGCAAGTTGGTTATACGCGTTACAGTCCGTGACAGGATTGATTTTGTCACAGGTATTTCTCCTTGGCCAATAGTTTGAGGAAAATATCAGAAAAACTATGCACATCACCACCTTCCTGTCTGGAAGTCTTTTTTTTTTTTTTTTTGCATTTACACATCCTTCTTTTTTATACCCCTACGCATTTGTCTTGATTGTATATTACGGTTTTGAATCAGTTGATTGTTGTAGATTTTTGTCTATATGAAAGACTTTGTTCCTTTAAAGATGTTATCTGGCCTTTCTCTATCTCTGATAGCTGAGTTTCTTTTACCATTGGAATATAGCAACAGAAATAGAAAATACAACCTTCCGATGTCTTCAAAAAGTTCGATTGGCATAAACCTTGTATTTGACAACTTTCCGATGTCAAAATATGTTTACCTTTAGCAGCTCGAATGTCGAGAGTTACCTATTACACTAGTAGAGGTGGTTGCTTTATTTCGTCGACACATATATTTTTTTTCCCAGATGAGGCAAAGAGTGAGTTACTGCTTGTAAATATGTATTTGTATAAATATTTTCTTAATATATTTTTTTGTTTCTTGTTCAATTACGGCACATATTAATGGTGCATTTATTTCGGTAGAGCACACTGTATGTGTGTACATATATATATATATATATATATATGTGTGTGTGTGTGTGTGTGAACAGAATAAAAATTTCTGTTATGAAAGAATGCACCAGAATTTTTTTCGGTCCCACTGTTTATCAACCTGTAAAATTTTAATGTAATATGCTTGCTACAAATATAAAATTATTAAAATATAATTTCTCCAGTTTTTGTTGTAATTTTCTGTATTCTCAGATTTTGCAATATTATTAACTCTTACAATATCATAAAGCTTAAAATATTTTTTCTCAATTTTTATTTATTTATTTATAACTTATAATTTATTTTTATAAGAAATAATAATATATATATAATTTACAGTTTATTTTTATAAGCATATTAAACTTTTTTTACAATTTGCATAAAATCCAGACTTTATCCAAAGAAGCAAATTATGAACTTCTATAGAAATATTTTGTTTCCTAAAAGATTGAGAAACTCTTTACCATGTAAATATCCAAATGAATGACACGTTTTTACATAGGATGTTTAATTGAAATTTGCAGGAATTATTCGCAATCAATCTAGTCACTAATTAAAAAAACACTTATCTATTAAAAAAAAATCTTTTTATTAGAACCATAATTTTGATTTGGTAGAAATGAACATGTTATTAAATTTAAAAGCTTCAATTTTTTTTTCTTTCTTTCTTTCTTTTCATTTTTCTTTTTTTCTTTTTCTTTTTTTTTTTTTTTTCAGCACAGTTGAATTACAATAAATATTTATAGTTTTTTTTTTTAGAAATATTTATAGTTTTTTTTTTTTTTTTTTTTTTTATATAAATATTTATAGTTTTTCAAGAATTTTATTAAAAAATATTTATTTTTCGGACCACACTTTATACTCATTTTCACAAATTGATTCGCTACAAAAGATTTATTTTTAGTAAACTGATATTTATTTATGCCAAAAAAACACCCAAACGTTGACAAATATTAATACCTTACAAATGTTTCTCAATTAGCAGCATAGTAAAAACTTTATAAACATGATTATATAAAGGAAATATCCATGTGATAAATTATTCATGCTTACGAATTTATATTCAGATACGACATTTTTTATAAAATATAAATATTAGTGTTTCTTCTTAATAGTGAGCTTGTTTATTTGTAAGGAAATGTAAAATAAATGTCCCTTCTTCGAAAATTATGAACGCGCAAATATTGTATAAATATTGAACGTTGAGTTTGAACTTAAATTCAATTATTTTTAAATTGGTTATTATTTTTTTTCATCTAATCTAATTTTAAATGACATTAGAAAAGAAATTTAGAAATGCTTCATAAATTAGTTAAAAAAGAAATAAAACTAGCAGTTATAAAAATAGAAAAATAATTTTATATTAAACTTGAAATTAATTAGAAATTAATAAATCTTCTACGATAAACTTATTCAAATTGTTCACAGAATATTTTATAACATAAAAGTATACCTGCTCACATTCTAATTAATATTCAGTAAAATTGTTGGCATATTCGCCTTTTTTTTTTTTTTTTTTCCAAACCATTTTTTTTTCTTATTTAATCGTAATTACATTTGGAGAAAATTACTCGAAAAATAAAGTGGTGTGGAAAAAGAAGCGGGTACTAACAATTTTACGGAATATTAATTAGAATGGTGGCAGGTAGGTTAATGTATGAAACAAAAGATCTAAAAGGTAAGTATTTTCCACATAAATATAGGATGTACATTCTATAAAACAAATTACTACTAAGACACTCAATTTTCATGTTAACCATTATAGACTGAAGTGGGTTAAGTGTAATGATAGGGGTAAGTATAATCTCGGCTTATAACTCAATCGAGAAACTCAGTTTTGAGCCAATAATTAAACTATTTGTTTCAAGCTTTTAATTATATTTATATTTAGAAAGCAAAATCACATATGAAACAGTCATAAATTTAAAAGTTTCTTACATTTCCACTCTTTTTGGCGTTCTACCCATTGATTGCCTTTCCTGTATTTCTTTATCTTGCTCCAAGTCTTCAGTTAATATTCAAGATAGAAGTAAATCAAAAGACATCGTCATACTTCTTCCTTACCTAAATTAGTACGTAAGGTAGAACGTGACTGAACTTTGAGTTTTCTTTTGAATCCCACAAAATTCAACAGAGCCAAAATAATATTGTATATTTTTAATTCCTTTTTTGCCAAAATAATGTTCCCTACTTTTGATTTTCTTATATTTACCTAATTTGTTAATTTATGTTTCAAATGTTAAATTTCTCCTTGAACCTAACACAATAAATACCAAAAAAATTCTCCTCCCCCCTGCCCACCCCCACAAGAAATTTCGCCTACATCCTCTTACATTAACTCCTGTTTTACGTTTAAAATCATACCATAATTAAAAACAATTTTTGTTTAAATATAAGAATCCACAGAGTTCTACCAACCAAAAAGCAAAATTTAAGCACATAATTCTGTTATAACATGCCGATTTTAGGTGCATATTGTTGATATGCATTTTTGCAAATTTTGTGAAGTATTCGCGGAAGTGTACGGAAAAATTCGCAACTCTGTAAGGAGTTGAGACATTTTGGAAATAAAAAAGTTCCAGACATGTCACAATCTGTAAAAATCATTTACATATATCTTAATGTACGAGGTTACAATTCTCCAAAACGATGGGCAAATGTAAGAACGAAAAACAAAAATATTCGTCATTTCATTGGTGACACATTATTAAATTATTAAAATATATATATATATACATTTTTTAAAAGTCAATTAGCTGTAGCACATGCTTAGTTTTTTTTTTTTTTTTTTTTTTTTTCAGAAGTGTAGCAATAATAGAAACTGAGAAGAAAAGAGATTAAAGTGGAAATGTGTCATAATATCATTACACTTACCCCACTTCACCCTAAATGCACAGATAGTGTTTAAAATATTTTTAAATTAAAGTGATTGCCTTGTTTTTGCATAAAAATGCCAATTCCTTAAAACAAGAAAAAAAAATCAAACTAAGAATTATTGCAACTAAAAATTTGAAATGACTTTTGTAGCTCGTACATAAATCAAAGAATATAATACTGAAATCAAACAGATAAGTAACCGAATAAAAATATGTAATAGAACCTTTAATGAAAACTAAAAATATTTGTAGAAATCCAAAATTTGATATTAAGTGGACTTCGTGCCTTTTACTTGGCATTACTGATGGTTTCATATAAAAGCTTATATAGGGTGGCCATAATCAAACTTGCGGCCTATTCAGAGCACTCTGTAACTGTAACTAAAGTGCGGATTGCATCGAATATTTGTATATAGACATTTCTAAGGTGCGCTCAAAAGGTTCTGGAAAAAAAAAAAAAAAAAAAGGAAAAAAAAATAACCAATTTTTTTTTTTAATTCCGCTCTGAATGTACATGCATAAAAGTACAAACAATCTACAAATTTTAATACAAACAACTTCATTTCTTACAGATTTAATTGTTATTTGTTACAAGTTACAGACTATTTATAGTTGGAGATCATATTGTTCAATGTGGGCCCCATCATTAAGTTGCAAAATCTGCAGTCGATGAAGTGTGTTCAACAGCTGATTGCAGCTGGCCGTCGGTGCACTCGCCTTCAAGTCAGCCAAAGTTACAATTCTTTTAAAAACCAAACTCTTTAAATAACCCCATAACCAAAAATCTCAAAGATTAAGATCGGGGGGGGGAATGGGCCAACTAAGGAGTTGAAAACGAACGAATAATCAACCTATTATCTGTAAAATTTTGCAATAAAAACCTTTGCAAAATATAAGAATAACATTTTTAATTGTCGTATGATTTGAAAATGTTAAAACAGACCACAGTTACTTATTATATAAATTTCCAAGCGTTTTGACTGTAATGCTTGTTTATATTTTGATGTATGTCTCTTTAGAGAAGAAATAAAAAAAAAAAAATTGCAAAATGTTTGAGCGTATCCTTTTAAGAGTCTATATACAAATTTTCGACTCAATCCGCATTTTAGTTACAGCTACAGGGTTTTCTGAATAGGCCAAGTATAATTATAGTCACCCTGTATTTCCATTTAATATTTATAAATTGAACTATATTCAGTTTGTTCAATAGATAAATATTCAGGCAACAATTCTTATGGTCTTTGAAATCTTTAAATTGCTTTTTCCCAGTTTGCATTATTTTCTGAATACATGATCTTCAAAACGCAAGACCTTCTGCAGATATTTTAGAAACGACAGGCTTTTTATTTATTTATTTATTTTTGAAGTTTAAAAAAACCTACTTAAAGGAATTAGGGATGGATTTTGAAATTTATTAATTAGTTTTTAAGAAAAAAATTAAAATGTGCATGACTATGTATAATTTTGCAAAGATTTTTTTTATATTTTTATTTTTCATATTTTTTCTATTAAAGATATTGCATAACTCCTCTTTAATTCTTCTAAAAAGGTTCTCCTAAACGTAAAAAAAAAATAAAAAAATAAATTAAAAATTAAGTCCTTTCTTAAGTATCTGTAGAAGCTTAAGCATTTAGAAGATTGCGAATTTATGAAAAATGCAAACTGAGAAAACGCTTTTTAAATATTTCAAACCGTAAAAAATACCGCAAAAAACATTACAATTGGTGCCTGAATATATATTTTATTGAATAAACCTAATATAGGTTAAATTTAAATAATTACAAGATAAAAAGAACTTTTTATATACCATGTTTTTAAATTTTCTGTTGAATCATATGAACGCTACCGAAGGCAGCGAGAACCCGGAGCAATTGGATAAAAGTATTAAAAAAATTCATTGCTATCGTGTTTTAAGCTATTATAAAAGTTTCAAATGTCTAACTAGCCGGGAAGTTAGAAAAAATTGATTGCAAGCTTTGTACTGGTAACGCTGCCGAAGCCAGCAGGGTCCCAAAGCAATTGGTTAAAAATACTTTTAAAATGCATTTTCACCGTATTCTGAAATATTCTGAAAGTTTCAAATGCCTAGCTATTTGAGAAGTTAGTTAAATAAATTTTCTGTTGAATCACATAAACACTGCCGAATACAGTAGGGACCTGCAACAGTTGACTAAAAGTATTTTAAAAAATCTATTGTCACCGTGTTCTGAGCTATCCTGAAAGTTTCAAATATCGAGCTGGTCGGGAAGTTAAATAAATTTTCTGTTGAATCATATAAACGCTGCCGAAGGCAGTAGGGACCTGAAACAGCTGACTAAAAGTATTTAAAAAATGTATTGTCACCGTGTTTTGAGATATCATGAAAGTTTCAAATGTCTAGCTAGTCGGAAAGTTAGTGAAAAATCGATTGCAAGCTTTGTACTGATAACGCTGCCGAAGGCAACAGGAACCCGAAACAGTTGGCTAATTCTATTAAAAAATGCATTTTCAACGTGTTCTGAACTATTCTGAAAGTTTCAAATGTCTAGCTAGTCGGGAAGTTAGTTTAAAAAAAATTCTGACGAATCATATAAACGCTGCCGAACGCAGCGGGTTCTGAAACAGTTGACTAAAAGTACGGGAGAGGGGGGCACCTTTGAACAGTTTTTTGGAAAATCAACATATATTTTTATTTAGATGATAATTATTAATTTTAATTGTTGCACAAGAAAAAGTAGGAATTTCTTCATCATATGAGCTAATTATTAAAAAAAAAATTTAAATAAATTAAAATAAGACTTTAAAAATTGTTAATATTTCTGTTCAAACCTGCCCCATGTAGGGGTACCTTTGAACAAGCTAGGGGCACCTTTGAACAAACATAAACAAAGAGAAATTATACAGTTTTTATCAAATGCTGAATATTTTTAAGGATTATAAAATAATAAGAATAAAATGAAACATATACATTTACTGAAATTACTAAATTTTTATTATTTAACCGAATTTATATCCATCAAAATTGACATCAAAACTCATTGCTGAAACAGCGCGTAGGGTACCTCCAGTAATGTTTGGTTGAGGCAGTTTTTTTACAATATCGTTGAAATCCACCAAACTGATACCTGGTGCTTCCGGAAAATAAAATTTATCATTTTCTTTTTTACAGAGAAACTTAACATTAAACTCTGTTTTATCCTGTAATTGTAATTCAGTCTGACCAACATAGTGAAGAATAGTTTTTTTTTTTTTTTTTTGAGCAAATTTTACTAAAATAAAATCATTCACATTCAAATCTTCTAAAACAAGAGATTTTCCTTCTTCATCCTCCATAACGGTAATAGTATCTTAAAAGTCAGTTTCATCATGCACAGAAAATGTGCCATCTTCATCGCTGCTTGAATCAACAAATGTATACAGTCTCTTCTTAGTTGTTTTTTCAAAAGCAGAGTTATACTATTTATGTATATATATATATATATATATATATATATTTATTTATTTATTTTTTTTTTTTTTTTTTTTGACGTGCTTTGTTTTCAACTTCAATTGCATTTTTCTCAGGAGTCAAAGTCAGTATCCTGGATCGTCCTTTCTTACGTCCACTAAGTATGATGGTAGATGACCATAATCAAAATAAATTTTTTCACTATAAATATTTTTAATTTTTTGCAAAGGAAGCAAACTTTTCTGTAGGAAAAATGACAACATGCAAGACTGAAAAAAACAGTAGTAGTAATCAAAAGTGATGTTCAAATGCATATAAGTAGAACTTTAATATTAAGTAAACAATAAACCAGCTCATAAATGATTTGTATGTCTTCATTGTCACATTTATTTTTTAAATCCAAAATAAAATAATTGTATTGAGATTGATTTATAACTCTTTTCTTCAAAGTTTTGTTTGTTCAATGGTGCCCCAACATTTTTGTTCAAAGGTGCCCCATCATATGGAGTTTGGCATTAGAATAATTTACTCAGTTAGGTTTAAGAATTTGAATAAAACAAAACTTATAAGCTAAAGCTAAAATCTTTATTTCAACATTGAAACGTCATTTAAAATTATAGGTATACAAGATTATCAATAAAAAGCTTACAACTTTATTTTGTATAGTTTAGATTCAGGAAAGAGAAAAATACATACCTTGCTTAGACAGCAGTGTGCATGTAAAATGGTAAAGCTATGGCTAGTTTGTTGCATTGAAACAATAGTAATGTGCTGCCATCATATTAAAAAAATAACATAATTTTCTAGGAAAATATTTAGATTGTTCAAAGGTGCCCCCAGTTCAAAGGTGCCCCCTTCTCCCCTATTAAAAAAAAATGTATTGTCACCGTGTTATGAGCTGTCCTGAAAGTTTCAAATATGTAGCTAATCGGGAAGTTAGTTGCTAGATTTGCACTGGACAAACAAACAAACAAGAATCGAAGTTAATAAAAACATGGTAAAATATTAACTTGAAATAAAAGCTTTAGTATAAAACCTTCAGTGGTGCCAAGTTCCCTTAAAAATGAGTATTACTGTGGTGCATATTAACAACTAATTGAAATATCGAATATTGGTTACTGCCACATTTTTAAATTAAAAAAAATGTACATAAAGTTGGTGGAAAAGGTTCATAGAGTCGCCCTACTTTAAAAGAGCTTTTAATTTAACGAAATTTTAAAAATCCTTAGGGAAATTCAGTCTAAGTTGGGAAAACTTCGTTTACATTTATTTTCTTAATCTCGGCGAATAGTATTCAGTTAAATGATAATTTAAAATTTTATTTTTAAAAACACTAATAAAATTTTATTTTCTCTAATATTTATCATGAGGCTTATATTTGAAATTGTACAGATTTTCAATCTAAAAGTAAATTGAAATTTTATTGTAAGTCAAATATTTTATAAAATTCTATATATTTCTTTAGGCTTTTATATACACTGCCCTACCATAAATAACCGGTCACTTTCGATTTCAGATGCCTTTTTAAATACTTACAAAAATACTTGATTAATTATAAGGAAACTCTTGGCGCGTAAAGAACATGTTATAGTTCATATGAATAAGCAAATGTTTTGTCCCGGAGAAAAAGGGGAACGGTAACAGATAAAATAATTATACAAATATTTAGAATCACTCTCTAAAAAGAAATTATTGAAATGTATTTTGGATGTATCATGGGATTTTGAGTCTTTTCAATTCATAAGGATTAAACCCAATGCAAATCCATTTCTAGGAAATTTGAAATTACATTATACACAGCATACTGCAATCACAATATAAAACTATTAAATTTCTAATACAATAACATTTTTACTAAAAAACAAATTTTAATTACGCATGCTCAAAAGCTAAAAAAAGTTTTGTTTAATATTTTAGCCAAAGGTTTTCAGCTGTTTATAAAAAAGCCCCAAACAAATATCGTGTAAATTCAAAAAATTCTTGATAAATTAACTAATTTTCAGTTCCACTCAAAAAAGCTAAATTATAAAAGAGTTTACTAACATTTTCATTTTGACTGAATCAGTGATAATATAGTGACCCCGTATATTGTAAATAAATATTCATAACACTCCCTACTTTTTTATTTTTATTTATTTTATTTATTTATTTATTTATTTTTGAGAGAGAGAGAGAGAGTAAGGATTTGAATGTCAATTCATTCTATCGACGACAAATATTCTATAGATAATATATTTGATATTTAATATTTTATTGTTAGTGTTTGATTTCGGCATAATCCTACATTATGTAAAGCGATATGTGTGTGATAGACAATAATCATACAGAGTTATATGTATAGTGTGTATATCTGAACTTTGCGTTGCATAAATGTCACCCATTACATTCAGCATTATGTTAGAATAAGTGTCTCCATATGTGCATTGCAGTTGACGGATAAAAGTTTAAGCAACGAGAATAAAGATAGAAAATAAAGACAACCAATTTTCGCAAGCTATGTTCGCTTTCTCAAGACACATTTTTGGCATTTCGAAAAAATAAATGCAAGTTCTAAGTGTTCTGTTCCTAGTATTAAGCTGTACAAAATGTCTTTTAGTACTAAATCGATGCTCTACAACTTAATTTATTTTTCCTTTATCTTTTACCGTTTTCGAGTTAGGAACACTAACTTCGAGTTAGGAACACTTTACTCTATTCCAACAGCTGGCGCTGTAAGTGTTTGTATCGTCTGTCGCATAATGACTTTACTATACCTAGACATCACTCTTTGAATATAGCTACAGCCTTATAGCAGTTAAAAGGTGAAAACTGATTTAATAGACACCCTGTATAGAATGTCTGAATTAAATTACCTCAATTTCAACAATCGATTAAAAAATCCCATTGCCGAAACGTTGGCGGTATTAGGCAAAATTGGTCACTGAATTTTCAGATTTTTGACGAAAAGTCTTATTCTCCACATGGGGCGCACATGCACTGAGCTGACAAACGAAAATATGGCGTTAACACATGATAAGGGAAAACTTTACTCTAATATACAAAATACAAATCCATAATAACAGTTAAAAGCTTCGAACAATTTATAAAATAAATCTATCCAATTTTAAGGGCACTTTAAGAGGGGCAACAATCTTATCTCAAAACTGAAATTCTGGAAATTTTTGTGGGTCCTGTTTTTTAATTTTACAACTTGCAGTTAAGTATAGTTATTTCTCCAAATTAGGAACATTTAACTCGGACACTGTATATTTTGCAGTAATAACTGAGTGTTTGTATGCGATTTATATGACAATTATGGGCATTTGCTAATCCCGGTAATTTCACCAAGCATCCCTGAAATGTTAGCAATTATCCGAGAATAGATTTAGCCTTAACCTCTTAACAGCCTCTAAACCTTCTCAGCCCTTTAATCTTTTAAATTCCATATTATGCATATATGTATCTATACAGGTACGAATATATTGTAACACATAGAATTTTCCAGGATTGTTCACCAGATGTAACACAGTATTCTTGGGATGTAACAAAAGTCACATTCTTCATCCAAATCGAAGAATGTATAATCTATAAAATATGACATTGTATAAGATTGATTGTTATTGACTTTTGTTATACATAATTAAAGGGATGTAGTTTTAAAAAATTATTACACAAAAAAATTAACAATATCTATCAGAAATATTATGTGTATAAAAGTGTATATAAGATTTCATTACAAATGTAATATTTATTTCAAGTACGTTGTACTAAATTGGCATTAAAATTTCCATGTAATCTGTCTTTTAAATATTTTGTTTGAAATTTTTATTAAAAGCACAAGCAAAGATTTTAATCTGAAATTCAAAACATCTAAATCTTCATTTAAACAAATATTTTAAGGAAGATTAAAATGTATGCTCTATCTAGATTAAAGCATAGTCATTGGTAAACATCATCATAAATAGACTCTCTAAAAGTTATGCTACTGAACAGAAAATATTAATTTATTTTATATCATTACTCAGATATTACGATCCTTTTTATCCTTTTACGTTCGTCAAATGGAAAGACATATAAATATATTTAAATATTATGATAAATATTAATTTATAAAACGGAATTGTAACATGGCCGTGAAAAAACGTAATTAATTGATACGCCTCCTGGACATAGCGTTGCATTTAGTTAATTGACTGCTTAAACATTAGAAAATCTGAAGGACATATCTGCATATTTGTTATTGAATCCTAAACAGACAATGATCCAAAAGCAAAATTCTATATATTATATCAAATTAATATATATGCATCAACGTTCGACAAATTTATTAGCACCATTTTTTGATATATATGTATGTACTTTCGTTCCATAGATAAAAATCATATCGCAAAAATATCTTTGGTCAAAAACTTTTATGATTTTTTGAGTTTGGAACAATTTTTAACTCTTTCCAACATGGTTGAAAAGTGTTTATAACTTCGGTTTGTCTGTCTGTCTGTCCACGCTCTAGCTCACTTAAATATTGATGGAATTTCTTGAAACTGATATATGCTATTCAAGTTCACTATCGAATGTTCCCCATTGCAAATGAAGTAAATACCATTCCTGGTTTGCGACAGGGACAACCGAAAGTACTTCGTTATATGAGAGGTATTTCTATAAACCGTATTTTAAAAGCTTTACTTTAATCAAATCTTAATGAAATTGAAATATGATATTCAAGTTTAATATCAGATATCCCTTATTGAAAATGAAGTAAATATAACCTCTGATTTGTGTAAAGGGTTACCAGTAAGTACTCCAAAGCATCGCATTTTATGAAAGCTATTTCTATAAACCATATTTTAATACCTTTACATTGCATAAATCTTAATGAAATTGAAATATGTTATTCAAGTTCACTATCGTATGTTTCCTATTAACAACGGAGTATACACCAAAACTGGTATGTGCATAGGAACATTCAAAAGTATTTTCAAAGCGTTGCGTTCTATGAGAAGTATTTCTATAAACACTTTTTGTAATAAATATGCTTTACAGAAATCTTAATGAAATTGAAATACGTTATTCATATGCACGAAAGAGCTTTCCATAGTATATACACTATCTACCAATAAGTATTTGGACACTTTCGAATTTACACGTTTTGTTAAATACCTAGAAAAGTTATTTGGGAATTATCTTGAAACTTTGGTTGCGTAAAGAACATGTTATAGGTCATGTATTTCAGCAAAAGTTGCGTTCTGAAAAGGAAAATGAGACTAGTAAAAAATTAAAGAAAAATCAAAATGTTTTGGATTACCCTGTAAAAATTAATGCATTAAATGTGTTTTGGCTGTAGCATGTGATTATGAGGTATGTTTTCAATATTCATTATCTATATAAATTTATTTGAGGCTACTACGTATATTCATGGAGATATAACGGTTTAAAAAAAAAAAAAGCAATTCCACTTTTTTGATTATAAGACGTAGGGTATTAGACCCAGTGCAAAGCCATTTTTAGGATATTTTACGTACTACATTAGACACAGCACACTGTAATCAGAATGCAAATATTTTAAATGTATTACAAAAAATTAACATTTTTACAAATTAATATATAACTACGCATGCGTGAGCTTTAAAAAACAAAAACATTTGCATTATTTAATAGCCAAAAGTATTGAGCAACTTATATGAAAACCCCAAACAAATATCATGTAAATTCAAAAAGTTACGAGAGATAGAATGGATAGAATTTCAGTTCTTCTAAAAAAAAAGAAAAGGAAAATTATAAGGAGTTTTATCAATATTTATTTACAATCAGCAAACACTCAATTACCTGTTAGGTTACATTTATTTTCTATTACCAATGCCTCTTGTATTTACCCTCCTTCACTGTATAATAGATCATTCCAATAACGACTGGCGCGCCACCACTTGAACTGTTCGTACGGCGCATCTTTTACCTGTACTTGTTGAATATTTGTTTCTCTATATGTAACTATGTGATGTGAGTGTTCGTCTAATTAAAAGTGTTTCGTTTTAATATGGACTCATCAATATGCATTATTATTTGCGTGCTCTGCTTTCTACGCCCAATAGGTTATGGGCCCAGAGCAAATTAACTTTTATTTACGATAAATAGACTTTTATCTGTTAGATAGACGTCTACGTTTGAAAATGGCGTCTTATGGAACATTACGTATAGAAACGCTAAACAAAGACAATTACGAAACATGGAAAATACAAATGAAGGCACTCTTGATAAAAAATGAATCCTGGATTTATGTATCTGGCTCGAAACCAAAGCCAGAGCTCGTGCCAAGTGATGCGAAATCAAAAGAACAGTTCGATAAATGGACTGATATGGATGAAAAGGCCAAAGCCGACATAATTTTGTGTATATCGTCTTCAGAATTAAAACAAATAAACTGTGAAACATCTCTGGATATATGGAAAAAATTAAAAGAGATATATCAATCTAAAGGCCCCGCTAGAAAAGCGTCACTGTTAAAATCGCTTATTCAACATAAAATGGCAGATTCCTCTTCTGTGAGCATTCGAAAGTTTTTTGACATAGTCGATAAACTCTCTGAAATGGATATTAAAATAGATGATGACTTGTTAACTGTGATGTTGTTATACAGCCTACCATCCAGTTATGAAAATTTCCGGTGCGCAATAGAATCCAGGGATGAGCTACCTAAACCAGAAGTACTCCGAATAAAAATAGTAGAAGAAAACGACGCCAGACGCCATGATGACAGACCGAGCGATGGAGCGTTCATGACTGGTATTTTTCGGAAGAAACCTTCTCCGTGGAATAAAAATAAAATGAATCCTAAGATTACTGAACAGTCAACTCAGAACGAAAGAGACAATTCAAAAATTACTTGCTTTAAATCCAAACGTCTCGGTCACCGTGCTAATCAGTGTGAGAAAGACAAATCATTTAAATATAGACAAAATAGTTTAGGACTACTGGCCAGCACAAATTCAACGAATACGTACATATTATCCAAAGAACAATCCGAGAATCTTTGGTGTGTAGACAGCGGCTGCACTCAACATATGGGGACAAATGACTCCAAATTTCACGATTTAAAGGATACGGATACAAAATCTGTAAATTTAGCCAATAATCAAACTACTGATGTGTCCGGTCTTGGGAAAGTGTTAATAAAAGCAGAAGTAAACTCAAAACTTAGAAATGTGGAAATCAATGACGCTCTATTAGTTCCAGAATTGAAAACTAACTTATTATATGTATCACAAATGTGCGACAAAGGTTTCACCTTAACTTTTAAAGACAATTGTGCTATTATAAATAACAGAAAGAAAAATGTGACTCTAATTGCGGACAGAAAAAATGAACTTTATTATTTGCGGGATAATAATGATATAAATAATGCAGCTAATTTTTCTAGTGAATCAATCGATAGTTCTAAAAATATTTTTGCTGATGTGGAAAAGTGGCATTGTAGAATGGGTCATCTAAATGTAAAAGATTTGATTGATTCAAATATAAAGGGTCATATTAGGGGGTTAAATATTAAAAAAGTATCCGATTTCAATTGTAAAGTATGCGCGTTAAATAACATGACCCGTGCGCCTTTCCCTAAGCATTCAGATCGTGTTTCAAAAATGTTAGAAATAGTTCATTCGGATATTTGTGGCCCCATTAGGATACCCTCCATAGGTAAGTCTACTTATTTTATTACATTTATTGATGATTATTCTCGTTATTGTGCAGTAAAATTCTTAAAAACTAAAGATGAGGCATTGAATGCTTTTAAAGAAATCAAAGTTCTTTGGGAAAATGAAAAATCTATAAAAATAAAAAAATTCATGAGTGATAATGGGGGCGAATTTATTGGGACTGAATTTGAAAATTTCTTGAAAGAAAATGGTATTCAGCATAGATTAACAACCCCTAGTTGCGGCCCAGAGCAATCGGGCGTTGCTGAGAGGAAGAATAGAACTCTCGTCGAAATGGCCCGTTGTCTATTATCACAATCAAAATTACCCTTAAATTTATGGGCAGAAGCTATTAACACTTCTAATTATATAAGAAATAGATGCCCAACAAAAGCTTTAAATGGATAAAACCCATATGAATTATGGAATAATGTAGTACCAAATGTTAGTTATTTTAAGACTTTTGGCTGTATTTCTTATTTTTTCAATATTCAGCCTAAACATAAATTTTCCGCAAGGTCTAAAAAAGGAATATTTGTAGGTTATTCAGAAAATTCTAAAGCATTTCGTATTTACCTTCCTGAATCAAACAAAGTAATTATATCCCGTAGCGTTAAAGTCTTTGAAGCGAAATCTAATGATTTTTCAAAAATAGGTCAATTGTATCCAGATGTTTCTGAAAGAGAAATACAATTAAGCGAATCGCAAAATGAGTCACACATGCAGTCAGAAAAAATTTCTCCTTCTCAAATAAAAAATGAGAGTGATGAACTGTCACGTGACCCAGTATCGGCGCCCGAAGAGAGAGATATATTGTCATTGCGTAATCGCGAAATAATTCGCCAGCCGGAGTCAATTGCAAATGCTGTTTATAGTTTTAATTCGGAAATAGAAATAAATAATGCTTTAAAGGGTTCCGAAGCTTCGAACTGGTATAAAGCAATGACTGACGAAATAAAAGTAATTAAAAAATGATACATTCGAAGTGGTCGACAGGCCCGAGAAACAATGCATAAAAGGTAGTGTGTGAGTGTTCTCACACATATGTCCTTTAAAAGTTTATTTATTTATTCAAATTTAATATATAACAAAAAGGAGGGATTAATATAGATTATATTAAATAAATCTTTTTACTTACATTTTTGTAAGGATTAAGGGAAGATTATTTTTTTTTTGACTGCCAATGGCGTCCTTTTTAAAATCTTTCCTGTGTGGTATACACGAAAACTTTTCTGTTTCCTTACTTTTATTTTTTTTTTTTTTTGTACATAATTTTTGTTTAGCGTTGACCAATGTGTGTAACCAAGGTGTTAGACAAATAAATATTACAATAATATGCTGGAACCTTTAGTATTACAACAATATATATGCATATGTGTAATTTATATTATTTTTTTCTCTATTTCACTATACATATTAGTGTGAAAATTTAGTATTTTGAATGTAAAAATCTAACGTTAGTAACTGTTGCTGTGGCATTGTTTGCTGAATATATCAAAAAGAGACTCTCTCATAGAAAAACATTTCAGCTGAAATTTTTGTGGCATATAAAAAAAAGAACAATATGGAACTACAATTTGGACTATTTTATAGAAGCCACATTTTTGCGCATGTCATGACAAATTTTTTTTCTTAAAGTTTTTGGTTCTACTGATATTTTTGAAATATGTGTATTTTGTGTTTTTGAATTAGTGTTTATATTTCATATATATTTTGCTTGTTTACTTTTAAGCATTCATATAATTTTACTTATAATGTAATATCATTTTTAATTGTATGTCTTTGGTAAGTGCTTTTGAATATTATTGTTTGTATATGCATTTCTATACAGGAGGCGAGGAGGACATATTTTTTTGCTAGTCGAAGGGGAGATATATGTGTGAGTGTTGTCACACATATGTCCTTTAAAAGTTTATTTATTTATTCAAATTTAATATATAACAAAAAGGAGGGATTAATATAGATTATATAAAATAAATCTTTTTAAATTTATCTAATTCAATTAATTAATTATATAGAATTTCCCGTTTTATTTACAAATCAAAATCTTTCATTTATAGCATTTCTTTGTTCTTTTATCGTTACAAACACATTGCTCTAGGAATAAAATAAAGCAATTTTTATAACGGGGATTTTCGAAAAGTAGTATGTTTATACATTTCCCCGAATGGATTAAATCAATTTAGCTATAATTATTTATTTTGAGAGGGTAATTTAAAATTCGTTTTCAGCATATTCCTAGTATAAATAGCTAGTAATAACATAAAAAAAACAATCATTCCGTTTATATTTATTACCCTCGTATTTACATTAAAAGCCATTATTATTCTATGCAGGTCATTATAATTCTAAAAATATATTTATAATGTTTTTTTTGCAGTCTAAGCGTCGCCTTTTTGTACGTTGAGAGTTGAGGGTCATTTGGCGTGGCTTCTCAATGTCAAATCGATTTAACGTTTGTAACGACTTTTTATATTCAAAATTTAGTATGAATATGTTAGAAGGACAAAGAAACAGTTTGGCATTCTTTTGGCTGGATTTCAACGATGCCAATTTTTGGGGTTGCAATTTAACTTCTAGGAGGCTGCGAGATTTAGTGAAGCTTTACGATTTTGACGTTGTTAGAGTAAGACGTCTTGGCTGTTACGCTCCTCCTCTCCTCCCCGTCTCAATTTCCGTATGAGATTCTTCCTGTTCTCTACAACTGTTAAAATGTAGTATTTTTGAAAATAACTGTTCTCAAGAAAACTGTCAATAAATGCAAGTTAATTTAACTCTGCCTGCTTACTTTTTCTACAAAGGAGATTTTCTTTCAACAGCCTTTTTATGAACTTCTACACGGCCCGTACAGTCATGGATTTGGGATATTGCGGTGATGAAAATCTACAGTATAGGTAGATTTGTCCTTACAAATAAATATGATCAAAATGGATCTCTTTTGAAATATAAAGCGAGATTAGTAGCCCGCGGATTTAGTCAAAAGTTAGGCATAGATTTTCGTGAGACTTTTTCTCCGGTGGCAAGAATGGGATCTATTAGAGTCTTGCAGGTTATGCTGCTAAATTAGGAATAAAAATACATCAATGTGACATAACGTCAGCATATTTGAATGGAAAATTAGATGAGGAAATTTTTATGGAAGTTCCCGATTACTTTGAAGAAATACTTCAAATAATTGTAAATGAAAATTGCGATAGGGACATATCTGATAAAGCAGCCAAGATTCTTAAATATCTAAATGTAGGGAATAAAGTTCTTTTGTTAAAAAAAATCTCTGCATGGTCTCAAGCAGGCCGGGAGATGTTGGAACACTAAGTTAAATAAAATTTTGAATGATTTCGGAGCAAAACAAACAAATGCAGATCCATGTTTATATTATATTAAAAGTGATAAAGGGTTGACTCTTATAATGATTTACGTTGATGACATATTGTTTATGCCACAGGACCCTGATATGTTAGAAAACTTCAAAATTCATCTTAATGAAAAACTAGATGTTAAATATTCAGGCATAGTTAAATATTGTCTTGGGATAAATTTTCAGTTAGAAAATGGCCTTATAACAATGAGTCAACATAGTTATATTAGAGAGCTCTTAGAGCGTTTTGGCATGACAGAAGCCAAGCCCGTAGCTTGTCCTATGGATACAAGCATTCGATTAAAAAAGGCCGAAAAATGTTGTGAAAACGAATATCCCTACAGTGAATTAGTTGGAAGTTTGATGTATCTTGCAACTTCCACCAGGCCGGACATTGCAAATTCCGTCAGTCAATTAAGTCAATTTCTAACCTGCTTTGATAAAACTCATTGGACTGCCGCTAAACGAGTTTTACGATACTTAAAGAAAACAATAAATTTTGGACTTGTATTTAGAAAAAGTAATGAGCCTTTGTTCGGTTACACCGATGCGGATTGGGGGAATTGCCTCGATGACCGTAGGTCATATACAGGTTACTGTTTCATATTTTGCGGGAGTGCAATTACATGGGAAAGCCGTAAACAGTGTACCGTAGCTCTCTCATCAACGGAAGCCGAATATATGGCTTTATCCGATGCCACTAAGGAAGGGATTATTTATGTAAATTACTAAATGAGTTATCTGATGGCAAAATTGAAAAAGTGAGTATATTTACAGATAACTTAGGATCTATTAAATTAGCTGAAAATCCGATCTTTCATAAGCGCACTAAACATATAGATATTAGGCATCATTTCATAAGGGATGCACTAAAAAATGGAATTATTGGTTTAAATTTTGTGTCTACTGAAAATATGGGGGCTGACATTCTTACAAAAGCATTAACATCATCAAAACATTACAACTGTTGTAAAATTATGGGATTGGAAGATGTAACATTGTTATTTGGGTAAATACGTCGACATTGTGGGGGGGGTGTTAGGTTACATTTATTTTCTATTACCAATGCCTCTTGTATTTACCCTCCTTCACTGTATAATAGATCATTCCAATAACGACTGGCGCGCCACCACTTGAACTGTTCGTACGGCGCATCTTTTACCTGTACTTGCTGAATATTTGTTTCTCTATATGTAACTATGTGATGTGAGTGTTCGTCTAATTAAAAGTGTTTCGTTTTAATATGGACTCATCAATATGCATTATTATTTGCGTGCTCTGCGTTCTAAGCCCAATATTACCATTGGGAATTGACAGATTAAAAATAAAAATGTAAGTAAAACCCCTCATAGTTTAGCTTTTATTTTGAGAGAACTGCAATTCTGTTAATTCTGTCTTTCGTTACTTTTTGAATTTACCTGATATTTGTTTTGTGTTTTCATATAAGTTGCTTACAACCTTTGGCTATTAAATTATACAAATGATTTTTTTTAAGCTAGCGCATGCGTAGTTAAAAATTATTTAGTAAAAATGCTCATATTTCATAAGATATTGAACATTTTTGCATTCTGATTGCAGTATGTTGTGCGTAATGTAATATGCCAAATTTTCTAAAAATGTCTTTGCACTGGGTCTAATATACTACGTGTTATAATTTAAAAAGGTGATTTTTTTTCCATATTTTTAAAAATAAAATCCTTTTACCTCGATGAATATACGTGGTAGTCTCATGAAAAAATTATACAGGTAATGAGAAAAATCTTCATAATCATATGATACAGCCAAAACGCATATAAAGCATCTTTAAAGCACTTTACAGAGTGATCCAAAACATTTTGTTTAATTTTTTACTGGTCCACTTTTCCTTTTCAGGACACAACTTTTGCTAAAATATATGACGTATAACGTATTTTTTACATTATCAAAGTTTCAATATGATTCCTAAAGGACTTTTCTAGATGTTAGAGAAAACGTCTAAATTTGAAAGTGTCCAAATACTTATTAGTAGATAGTGTAGTACAATTAGCATTAATATTTAGAGAGCCGCACAAAAATGTTCAGATATATTAAAAATTACATAAGGAAATACGTGAAATTGTATTTTCATTTTTATTAACCATTTTAACACTTTTTAACAATGTTTAAGTGTGAATAAAATTTGAATTATTCCATCTATCTGCCTGACTGTCCATCTGCCCGCTTTCAGCGTCCGTAAATATTTTCAGAACATCTTGAAAATGATATATATATATATATCATTAAAGTTCACTATGGAATGTTCTTTATATAAAATGGCATTAATAGGTCCTGTACAACTGTTCCTGTGCAGGAACACCTCAAAAAATTCAAATGCATTTCGTTTAAAGAGAGACATTTTTATAAATATATTTGAATAACTTTCTACATCAAAAATCATAACGAAATTGACCTTTGCTATGAGTATGTTAAAATAATGTTTTCTATAGAATAGGACATGTTTATCATTCAGATTTCCAGGGCTATACTAAAATATTCAGGTACTTTAAGGGTTGCAGATGGAAAATGTGGGAATTGCATTTCCGTTTATTTTAAGCACTTTTCATACTTTTGAAGAATGTTTAAGTGTAATTACGAGTTCAGTTAGTCTACCTGTTTTCTGTCAGTTATGTAATAACCCAGTAAAAGAACATTGAAATTTAAATGATTCAACAAGTACGTACAGTTAGAAAGTGTTAATAATCAATGTGAACAGCATGATTTTTCGTTCATGTTTAAAGTAATACATTTTTTTCCATCCATCAGAATAAATTAATAACGATTTATATTTTTACATGAATTGGTGCTGCATAAGAAATAAAAACTAATATGTTGTCTTCAGCACAAAACTTTCTTCTATACAGCAGTACCATTTATTGTTTAACACGTACAAAAGTTTAAACTTTTCTCACTATAAACATTTTACGTATGGATTTTAGTGCAATTTTAATCAACAGATTCTGATATGTAAACAGGTAGAAAATCACAGAAGGTAAATAATAGCAGCTCAACCCGTTGGCCGATATACACACACATCGAATCAGCTTTATCTTTCATAATGACGTCAAAAAGCCGAGGTAGCCTGGTCGGTAAGAGCAGCGAGCTCATAATTGAAAGATTGTGGGTTCGATCCTCGAGCCGGCCGAAGACCGTCGTGTACGCTAATGGTGACCCGTGCACGATAAATCTGTAGTGGTTAGAGAGACCTCCAAGTTTCCATCAAATTTATACCTATAGTGCTACCGGATCACGGAATTTCCTAAACCCTGATCTGGATCAAATTCGAGCTTTTGTTGTCCACTGGTGCTGCCATCTTTCGCCAGTTTCTCGAGCTAAGTCGTTTTTCCACCACTCATGGTACGCCTCTAAAATGGAATGCGCTTCTCTGCTGCCTTAAATTCGGGAATTCTCACTACCGGTGCTCGGAATTTCCAAGGGGCATTAGTAACATCACAACAAACTAATGGCCCTCTCATGTACTATTTTTTTTGCAATCATATACAATCGAATCTGAGATAGAGGTTTTCTATTCACGAGTGTAAATTGTAGAACAACAGCCTCATTTGTCAGCCGATATGCACCAAAATAAATCAGCGTAGTGTTTTTTAATGGTCCTTTCATTCATCAAGTTTTATGTAATTATAGAGTCAGTTATTTCTTTCAATAGAATCTGTAATTAGTGTGTGTGATTTCGTTCAATCTTTTCCGTTAACGGGGAAAATTGCAGCATAACAGCGCCAACTATGGCGGATATATATTCAAATTGAATCAGAATAACATTTCCTAATGGCCCTCTAATATATCAATTATTGTTCGATTATATACAATAGAACCTGAAATATAGTCTTCCTTTAACGGCAGAAATCACACTATGTAGAGGAGCCATTCCTTGAGCGATTTACACTAAAAATTAATAAGTACTAATTTTTGTCAAGTTGCAACTGCATATAAATTCATATGAAGTTGCGTGCAGTATTTCTTGAGATAGAGTTATCACAAAATTTTTGGCACACACACACACATTGACATTTTCCAAAAAATGGTCAAATCATGTACTGGACCACTCAAAACATGGAAAGACATCGAAAATCAGAAGTCGAAAATTTTTACAATCCAATACTTTCTTATATTGAATATAGAAGAAAGTAAACTGAAAACAGATCTCGTTGATACATAAATAGATGGAGTTAATGGCGTAAAATGTCGAATTTAAATTACCATTTTAATAAATGTAGTGCGCAATATCTCAGTTTCATTAGTTTCCTTTAACCTCATGAGGTTGTACTAAAATGTATCTATTTTAACGAATTACATACCTTTTGTATAGCCGACCACTACATCCAATTATAGTTCTCTTCCCTCGTACTTTTTACTTTTATAATGTTTTTCAGAAGAACGAATCTTTTCCATATAATAACACTTAAAAAGATTTCCTAAGATTAACCAAAACATCTTTTTTCAAGCATTAGTAAGAAAGTTATTTACAATCGCTACAAAATTATGAAATCTTCATGTTTTCGTTACTTTACATGATATCCCTCAAAATTTGTATTTAATTTCATTAAAATCATTTATCTTAACACTCTAAACGCAATTATTAAGTAAAGATATTTAAATTAAGCGTAATATAATAAGGGGAATTTAAGAGGTTAGACACTCAAAGCTAACCGCCTGAACATGCAGGCAAATTATAACTAAAACCTATTATTTAACAGAATTTAAAAGGTATTACTAAAGTTAATTACACTATAAGAAAAAGCTTCAAACTTAATTATTTAACAATATTTAAGAAGCATTTTTATATACTTACGTATAAATAATTTTGAAACACATTTATGTACATTTTTAAAGATTTGACTTCAATAAGTCAATGTTTTGGTTTTAGGAAACTTCTAAATATATATTTGGAGTAAAATTTATGGATTATCATCAAAAAGCCATATATTGACAAAATCATTATATCTCCAAGATTAATTTTACGATCTTTATTTCTACGATTCAATATTTATATAAATATTATTCGGACATATGTGTAAAACTGTATTCAGAACGTTAAGATAATACTAGCGCTGAAAAATTTTCCTGGCACTTTGTATAAAAAATGAAATTATACTAAAGTGTGCAATACTTATTTTTTTATTTTCTTCTTATCGTCGCCATGCATATATGTAAACCTATTGAAAATGAAACTAATGAAAAAGTAACGTACCTTTTTGTTTATATAACGGGATTTAATATTTTTATAAATATGGGATAATTAGAATTGTTTTTCTGCCAAAGCAATGCCATTCACCCATGTGTCTTCAACCTTATTAAAAATAATATATTTACGATATAAAAGGTTAAAATTATTAAAAATTGTCATATAAAATTTAGCATTTAAAGAAATTCTGTAATTTATTTATATATGTATCTATATAAATTTTAAAATACACTCCTTCTCATAATTATAAGGACACCCGTTTTTCTATATTACCTTAACACTGAACACTATTATTTAAACAAATATATTTTTAATTAATTTGAATTTCATTAATAGACTATACTGAAAAAGTTTTATGGTTTTTCTATCTTAAAAAACTTTAAATATGGTAAAAAGATGATTTTTCAGGCGTTCACAATTATAAGGACAGCTCGAATTTTAGTAATTTTTTTCAGATATTCTTTAAATTAATATTTTGTGGGGTCTCTTTTTAGGGTTAAACAGTCAGACATTCTCTCTGGTATATATATACACATTTTTTTCTTTTTTTTTTTTAATATTCAGTTTCAATACCATTTCATATAGCATATATGATATTCTTAATATATTTAAACTAGTTTAAAATTGCTTTCCACTTGCATGCACTTTTCTAATATCATAAGTTAAGGTTTTTTCAACTTTTAGGCCATGGAAAAGGCAATAATACAGAAGTTTCTTTCTTCAAACTATTTCCTATTGCTCTAAAAGTAGAGCAAAAATGTAAGTCTTGTTGAAAAAAATATTATTACCCCCCAAAATCTAACAAAAATCTGATAATTCCACTTTTAAATTTGCGGATATTCTCTTCATGTTCATAATAATAGAAAAAATTACTAAATTCATTCTGCCTTCAGTAGAAGCAGCTCCCCAGAGCACCATAGATCCACCTTTAAAATGCCCGATTCATATCTGCCTTTAAAAAATCTGCTCTGTCTTTCGCTATCTTCAGATTATGCCAGTAACTGTTAAAACCATTTGATTAATCAAGAATAAAATGTTTTTCATCCGAAAATGCAACATTTTACCATTTAATATTGTCTTTATTCAACTTTAACAACTTCGTTCTTTCCCCCATTAAATGCTGATTGATTATTACAGGTTTTTTATTCTTTTAACATATTATTAATTATTTTAAATATGTATAAATGTGGACCCTAAACTTTCCTAAAAAAATTACGAGCAAATTCGGCAGCAGTCATTATGAGTAGAACAGTAAGAGGAATTATGAGTCTTCGATCTCTGTAAAACAACTCCGATTTTGCATCAGATCTCTCTCCTATCGAACCAGCAGTTCAATGTTCCATCACATTTCCTTCAGCAATTTTAGATCTTCGAATTTTATTAGAAATTCGGCGGATTGAAATTATCCTTCCACTTAAAAGACACATTTATCATACTTCACTACTTGAACGTTCTTTTTTTCGAGGAATTATCAGTAATGTCCGTCCAAGAAAAATTGATGGCTTATATATGAATTAATTTAGCCCAGTAGTTAACAAATTCGCATGTCAACTGTAATTTATCCGCTAGTAAGTTAAATAAAACGAAAAAATCTGGATTGTCCCTATAATTATGAACATCTAAAAACGTGGAGAAAAACAGGTTTTGCATTATTTTTTATTAATTTTCTTTCATATTAAAAATTATAACAGTTTTGGTTTTTAGAATACTAGATATATTAAGTGCACTTAGTATAATCTTGTTTACAATTATTTTTACGTTAGTTATTTCAAAATATACTGTGTCCTTATAAATATGAGAAGGAGTGTATTGTCCTTTGGTTGAGTTATCGTTATAACTGTTCATTTTCTATAAACTTAAGTATTTGAACATATTTTCTATCTTTATTTTTTTCTATTTAAAAGGGAATTTTATTTTATTTATACAGACATTATAAGCATTAAAATGAATCATTATTATTATTTTTTTTATGTAATAAATAAAATAAAAACAAATAAATTTTTCATTTTTTCTACACAGAATAATGGCATCCAGAAACATAGAAATGACAAAAATAGAGAAGAAAAAGTAATTTCATAGAGAAAGTAAACCAGATAATGTACCTAATCTACAACAATAAAATCTTACATAGTACATATGATGTCAAATGCCTTTTAGAAGCCTTGGATAATTTATATACGTTATATAACGTACGATAAAGTACTTTCTGACACTATAAACCTATTAAATAATATAACTCTTTGTTAAAAAATTCGTAATAAAAACCATAATTAGAACACTTTTTAACACATACACATTACATTTCTTTGCAAGCGATAAAATAAAAATAAAAATAAATATTTATCTTAAGTTGTAGGTGATCAAAATATACTAGAATATTTGATAAAAAAGGTAAACGTTGAAATAAATAAATAAAATAAATAAATATTTTTATTAAAAGACATACACATGCTCTACCACTAAAAAAATTGATCTGGGAAAAGAAGGGATAGTCTAGGAGGCAAATTTTGAAATTTAAAATGAATAAGAAGTTTTTTTTTTTTTTTTTTTTTTTTTTGCTTTATGTAAAGATCTTCTGAAAACGAAAATTTCTTTTAAAAAGTTTTGCGTTACTGGGCTTTTTAGGAAGTTATGAAGAGTTAAAGTTTTCGTTTAAAGTCATCCTCCCTTCCCATTGTACCTCAAGAACACCTACAAAATTCTAAACACTATAAATAAAGTTCTTAATAAATTTCCCGAGGACTTCTTTTGCTTTAATAAAACGGAACTAAGGGGAAACAGAGAACATTCAGTGGGCCAACTTCAAAATTTTGTACGGGAAGGAGTTCTTTATTATCTCATTAAAAAAGTTTTTGAAACAAAAATTTTTAAAAAAAAGTTTTGTCTTACTATTGAACCCTTTCCAACAAGGTTGAAAAGTGTTAATGACTTCGGTTTGTCTATCTGTCTGTCCACGCTCAAATATTCATGGAATTTTTGAAACTGATATATGTTATTCAAGTTCACTATCAGATGTTTCCTGATAAAAGTGGAGTGAACGCCTTTGCTGGTTTGTGTACAGGGACAACCGAAAGTATTCTAAAACATTGAGCCCTATGAGAGGTATTTCTATAAACCATATTTTAATACCGTTACTTTATACAAATCTTAATGAAATCAAAATATGTTATTCAAGTCCACTATCGGATGTTCCCCATTTAAAATGGAGTATATACCACCACTGGTTTGTATACAGGGACTCCCGAAAGTATTCCTAATCATTACGTTCAATGAGAGGTATTTCTATAAACCATAATTTGAAGAACTTTACTTTTCCTTTACTTTACTAAAGCTTATTTATTTATTTTTTTTTTTTTTCGGGGGCGGGGGGGGGGGGGTCTAATTTCTAAACGGTTAGATTTTTTTTTTTTTTTTTTTTTTTTTTTTTCTTCTCTAAAATAAGAGAATTTTGTTATGGTAGCAAAATGCACCTCCTGCAAAATTTTGAACGAAATTCAACAAATATTTTTCGCATTATCACTGAACGAATGTGTTTAATATTTATCGTAGCTATAGTAGATCAGGCACCATACACCCAGGTAAAAACGCTGTATGTCACACTTCGCTGAGCCCACCAACGGCCGAGCGGTTCTGCGCTCAAAGCTGGTAGACGTGAGGTGCCGGGTTCGATCCCCGGTCGCGCTCGTCGGCCTAGCCGTTCGGAGTTTTCCGTGGTTTCCTCCGAAACTTGCGTAAATACGGGCTAGGATCCCTTAGAAAGACCTCCACGGTTTGCACTCCCCCTCAGGCCTAGGATCCCAGTGTTGTCAATCGGCCTTAATCCCTAACACCAACACCAACACACTCTTCGCTGTCGCTCAGACTATGAAAAGTATATTTACAAAATGTATATACATTTTGAATAATGTAATAAGTGAAACAAATACATATATAAAATTTTCATAAATAAATTTATATATAGAAAATAATGAAAAATTAGACATATGTGAAAAGATTCATTTCTTTTTCTTTTAACCTTTTAAATATTTCGAATATTGAATGATGATATATTTTTGGATTGATAGCACTGGTCTGCAACCAAAAATCAGTATAACATGTTATTTCTTAGATTTTTACACGCTGAAACCGAAATGGGAAAAAAATTACATTCCGTCTAGTTTTCTTGCTAAACGCAAATATTTAGTTGAATTTTGTGTGAAATCAGGAAAATTAGTACCCTATAATTTATTTTAAAAACCAGTTTAATAATTATTTTTTATTTTAAAGTAATATATATTAACGTAAAATTAAAATATATACACTAAATTGAAAATAGGAGGGAAATGAGGGAAGAGAGGGAGGGGGGGGGGAGGAGGGAGGGGTAGCTGGAGTGAAAGTGGAAATGTGTTCGGAGAGGATAAAGAAAATATTGAACAAAGAATGTTAAATATATTATGGAGGAACTGCTTGTTTATTTATGAGAAATGAGAAAGAATATTTTCAATTGAATGTAATACAATTATTAATTTTTTATTGTAAAACACTTATTTTGAAAATAAATAAATAAATAAAAATAAAACACACCCGATTGCCAAAAAATAAAAGTTACTTTTGACTACAGCATCCTCGAAAACGAATTTTACAAAAAAATAAAATACATTATGCAACTTGGAGAAAAGAAAAAAAAAAAGAAAAGAAAAAAAAAAAAAAAATTCCAGACCTATGCAATCAATTACATTAAAAAATTTTAAGAATGAAATTTTCAGTTATTTATTTATTTTGATATAAATTACCTTTCACTCAATTCTAAGACATAAGTTTATTTTCTTAGAGAAAAAGCAGAATAGTTAAATTCCGGTTGAAAATTATTTCTCTAATAAAATTCCAAAGCGAAGTCTCTAATATTGTGCTGCCATCTATTGCATATACATAAATTAAATAAGACAACTTAGATTTTTCTCATCTTCATTTAGTGTGTAGTTTTATAGAAATAAATATGGGAAAAAAGTTATTTCTAATGATATGAGCAGAATGCTACTCTCATTTGTTAATCTAAAATTTTTTGTGTGTAAATTTCCTTGGTGTAATTTATATACTTTACTTTTAATTTAAACATTTTTGAAATTTATTTCACGTTTAAATTTTCATAATCAAGATTTACATCTAAATTATAATATTTGGAAATTAAATTTTATAATTATACAAATTGTATATAATAATTGTATATAATAATTGTGTTTTTATTATTCAAACGTTTATCCTAAAGCCAAGAGTTTTTTTTTTTTTTTTTTTTTTTTTTTTGAAGAAAGAAAATAATAATCTGTGAGTGAAATGAAATAGTTTTCAGAACTGGAGGAGGGGGGGGGGAGGAAAAGATTTATAATTTTGCATAATTTTATAAATGTTTAAATATATTCTCAGTAATTATTATTTTGTTTGTTATTAATATACAAATATCTCAAAAATAAAATAAATAAATAAATAAGAATAAAATAAATTGAAACAGAAGCTACTCTAGATATAGTTCATTTTTATTTCTTAAAAGCATTATGATGAAATTCTTTTGAAACAAATTTATATGGTTTGCGATTATAAATATATATATACATACATATATTGTGTGTATTATACAGAGTTCGCACAAGTAGACTATCCCAGTAGGGAACACTATCACCTGTAGGAGGATTTCTAAAGAAGCTTAAACCTTATTTGTTGACAACCTTATTAGTATATTTGAAAATCCTACAAACATTCCGGCAGTCAAATACCCTATTTCTTAATAAATGATATTAGTAAAAATTATTATTTTTTTCTTACATTATTGTTTCGCAAGTGACAAAAATAATTTATTATACGATTTTTAACCTAATGTTTAGAGAAGTTGTATTTTTAAAGAGAAGTTTTGCAATTTCGTATGATTTATTTTTTACTAGCAGGTTACGTCAGCTTCGCTGGTCACTAAATTTAAATGAATTTTTAAAAAAATTGAATCACTTTATTTTTTATATCACATTTTGAGCTTTGTAACATAATAAAAAATGCCTTTTAAGGTCAAAAAGTCAAAATAGCATATTACAAATTAAATATTTCTTCCGTTTTGCACTTCTTTTGCAGCAATGCTCTATGGTCTTATGTGAATGCTTCTCAAGAATGAATCAACAATTGTTTACAAATTTAATGGATTATATATGGGAAATAGTATGCTGTAAAAATCACAGCTTGTAGAACTTCAAAACTGATAATTTTTAAAAAGTTTTTCATTATTCTTTAATATTAAACTGTTTTTCTTTAATATTAGTCTCTTAAGATAAAAGCAATCGAATGATATCGCGTTTTGAAACTTTTCAACGTAATATCTTTAAATCTAATAACTTGATGTATGTAGTGTCCTCACAAAACAATGAACAGTTTTTAGAGCTTTTTTTAAAAAGTATAACATCTGTGCAGTACCTTTTTAAAAAAATCATCCGTTTTTGCTAAAAAAAAATGGCCGACCTTCATCAAATGCATTTGAATGTGTTTCGCCGACAAACTCTTTGCTTTATTTATATAGATTAATTTTTAAGAGAACGATATGGTTTACTACTGTAAGATATATATATATGTGAATAAAAAACTGCTAAGTGCGATACATAATGTTTTAAGTAATGCTGAAAATAGAATGTATTTCAAGAAATTTAATTAATTTCTTCATCTAATTTTAGTTTTCCTTTTTTAAATTCTAAGTTACAATATGATTAATTATCTTACAGAAATTTTCATGAAGTTATGAGAATTTTAATTAGAAATTTTCGATGTATCAACTTCATTAATCATACATTAAAAATAAATAAAATTATGAAATGACTTCAGATATACTCTTTATGTTCAACCACTACAATTATTTATAAAGTAATGACTCTGAGCAAAAAAGTTTACTTTTAATTGAAGAACACACAACAAATAGGCTAAACTACTGTTATACATAACGAACAGCGTAATTTGTTCATAAAGAACTTTATTATATGTTTTTTTTTTTTTTTTTTTTTTAAGAATTTGACTTACTATTTTCTGATAAATTACGATGGAATGCAATTTTTTAAGAAGTCTCTACTGAGCATTGGTGTTTTATTTAAAAAACTTCTTAATTTTAGAAGCTGTGTTAAATGCTCTTTATCCACATAGTAGGGGAGACCCGTGTACCTAGGGCCACCCCACTTTATTTGAATAATATTTAATTTTAAGTTTTAATACTCAAATGGGCGAGTAACAACACCAATTGCTACTTTTACAACTACTTTGGAACATTTGAGGCGAAAGTTTTGGCAAGTTACATGTAGAAAATGAATTTACATGCTTTGAAGTAAAATTTTGCAGCTCATCTCTTTTGCTATTTTACAAAGGCAAGTCAAATATTTTTCTTTCATTTTTAGTGTATAATGTTGATTGTTATATTGAGTAATAAATAAGATATTTAATTAGTCCTCTCTGCATGTGGATTTTTAGTAGAACGCATTTTGAATGAAGTCACCAAAACTTGTACCTAGGGCCACATAGTTGCCTTGTACCTAGGGCCAGTGTGTTTGGATCTTTTAACACTTTCGCGACCGCATGTTTTTGTCTTTTTGACAGTAAGGTCCGGTTTTTCTCATAAGTTACAATTTTTCAAAACAAAATTTTCCGTATACACATTTATATTACAAATGGATATGCATTATAATCATACTCTCTCTAATCAAAGTATTTGCATCCATAGTATACTGATTGTACAAATATGAATATTGTGTATATTTTTTAGAAACAAATAACATACAAATTGCAAAAGAAACGCACACTGGTGGAGTTTCACATTTTCAAATGACGTGAATCTACGTCAGCGGTCGCAAAAATGTAAGGAAACACAGTATAGCCTATAGTAATTGGATACTGGAAAACTCTGGTAAACCGATCACTATATATGACGTTGCTGAAAATGTTGGCAAGTCCTATCCGCCTGTAAACATTCTATCAGGCTTCAGTGTATACGGCATAGGGACAACGAATCAAAACACATTCACTGAGGATGAATATTTAAGTTCAAAATGTGACTGAAAGACAGAATCCCTCCATAAATTTAAAAAAAAAAAAGATTTTCCAGGAAGAAAGTGAACCAACAATGATAGAACTGGATGCCTCTGTTTAGTGTCCAGTTGAAATTTCGAAACCTTCAACATCTAACACCTTTTTGTGTGTCATGCTTTGGCAGGTACGAACCTAAGCAAAACCTTTACCTAAAGGAAAACGTCCCACATCAAGGAAAAGATGTGACTGAAAACCAGAGATCTAGAAATCCAAGAGACACTCCAGAAAAAAAAAATTGAAGAAAAAAAAATCTGGAGTGACTCCACTCGACTTTCCGAACATTGAGTAACTAACAGTTTTGTAGATAAAATAAAGAAAGAGGAGTTGCTAAACAAACAAAAAAGAGAAAACCTTAACAGAGTGTTTGAGTATTTTTCTCCATATATCACACGAGGTTTTATTTAACGCTACTGAACTTTGAGCCCTTAGATCATAAGGATAAAGAATTTTTCGGTGTGTCCCTGTAAAAATCTATAAATGCTAGATTCACCAAAATGCTTATAGTTAGTGCAACAGTGATTTATAATATTCATACAAATTTTCAGCTCAATTGAATAAGGCGTTTAGATGCTATCTCTGGTCTCATAGGCCATAAAGATAAAGAATTTTTCTTTGTGTCCCTGTAAAAAACTGTAAGTGCTAGATTCACCAAAATCTATACAGTTGGTTCAAATATGACCTATAACATGTGTACAAATTCTTCGCTGAGATTAATAAGGCGTTTAGACGCTATCACACTTTTAAAAATTTGGCAAAGAATTTTTCTTTGTGTCCCTGTAAAAAAACTATAAGTGCTAGATTCTCCAAAATGTATACAGATTGAGTATCTGTGACCTATAATATGTGTATAAAGTTTTTGCTCAAGGGCGTTTAGATGCTATCGCAATAAGGCGTTTAGATGCTATCGCACTTTTAAGATTTTGGTCCCTTGGCCATAATGATAAAGAATTTTTCTTTGTGTCCCTGTAAAAAAACTATAAGTGCTAGATTCACCAAAATCTATAGGGTTCTTACTATGGTGACTTACAATATACGTACCAACTTTCAGCTTATTCGAACAAAGCGTTTAGACGCTAGCGTGTTCACTCACAGACATACACACATACATACACACATACATACACACACACACACATACATATATCATCGTAAAAATAGTGAAAGCGGACTCGTTGGACCTCGAAACGTATAGAAACATCAAAATCTCGAATTTGGATTTTTGACATGATTACAATACTTTCCTCACTATAGTGTTCGGAAAGTAAAAACGTTCTGTTAGAATATCCCAAAGAGAAAAAAAAAATCGTGTTTCAAATTAAGGCAACAACATGATTATTATTATATGATAAATAAATATATTACTTGATATTGTTTCTTATATAAAATACATGCTTATATGCTTATTTTCTATTCATTACAAAGTGAAATCTAAATTTGAGAGTGTGGTCCTAGGTACAATGAGGTCTGGCACCAGGTACAATGAGGGTGTTGTACCTAGGGTCACGAGTGAAGTTTTTTTAAAAACCTTCTATTTGCCGGAATTTGTTATTTTAGGTATTTATGTTAATCGCAATTAGAAGTAATTAGTCCTAAAGATATGCACATATCAGTTTGATAATTTTAAATAGGTCAAGGGCTCTGTTTTTGGGCATTGAAAAAAAGCGGCCCTATGTACACGGGTCTCCCCTACTCAGTCAAAGCTCTTAAGTTCCTTTCTTTTTGCCTCTACTGGATACATTTTAGGTTTCAGTGTACAGGACAGAAGATACGTAATAAGTGTCCATACGAAAGAAAAAAAAAATGGCCCGTGCATTTATTATGCGCTGAAATATTTGCGATAAAGTAACAAAACAATTTGAACTGGCAGACACGCACCTGCCTATTTTTAAAACGATATTTTAGACATAGCATACTGAATCTTTTAATTAAGTGAAACGTGAAGTAACTTTTTCTGCATTACCAGCCGAATCCAATTTCAAATTTTTACGGAAAAAAATCTCGCAAAACTACGATAAAATTAGGCTTAGCTATTAGTATATTAAAGGCCTTTGATTTGATTTTTTTTTTTTTTTTTTTTTTTTTTTTTTACCTTTCTACATTTATTGGTAGTAACTAATAATTTAAAACAACAGAATGACGATTCCATACATGGTTGTAAGGGAAAAAAGTTAACACGTATACATACTCCCGAGTAAAGAAGTAGACAATGTGAAAATATAAATAAGATATTCAAAATTATCTTTAATTATTTTTAAAAAATCTGCTAAGATTGAGATGCTACACAAATCTGAAACCATTAAATATCAAATGATCACTAACTAATTTTCATTGTTTTAGCATTAAATCGAAATATTTAATAATTTTTATGCAACAACGTTTCAATATCTTTCCGTTTTTTAATGGATTTTTAAATTTTTGTTCCCTTTCTGTTCGATAGATAGCAGCTGCCAAAATTCAACAGATGATGTTTCGAAAGAAGCCATAAGCAGAAATCATATTAAATTTCTTAGTAGGCGCGAGTTCACCTTGCTGTTTTGAAGATGCAAGTTGCTTTCCCTGATGAATGGACATCCTATTATTTTGACCTGAAACAACTCTTGCGAGTTTTTGCAATTTAAAGTATTTAGTTTAGAAGCTATTAATTAATTTAATTATTATTTTAATTTAATCAGGTTACAATAGACATTTCAAATCAAATTTCTTAAAATAATAAAAGGGTTTTTTTTTTTTTTTTTTCCCCAGATATTTATGATCAGCTAAGTATTTTACTAGCCATTTTTGAAATTTGTTTAGAAATTTTCAAATGGAAATATGTAGTGAACGTTAACCCTTTCGCTACCAGGTTTTGTCTTTTCCAAAAATTAAGTAAATTAGGGCTTTAATGGATGAAAATAAAATAGAAATAGCAATATTCTGCCAAACAAAAATTAACTGTATGGGCAATTGTGAAAGGGGGACATATATGTTCCGCTGATCTTTCTAGATGCCACACTTGCGCCTCCAGTGGAGTTGAGGTGATGATATAAAATACACTGAAAATTTCAGTTCCCTAGTTCCAAATTAATTTTACAGTACTTTTGAAACAATTTTATGGCAAGACACCTATTCAACATTTTCTATATATTTCTATGCATGTTACATTGCAAAACAATTTTTGCAGCGTTCCACTTTACACATAGCGCAAACAGTTTTTTGATCAGGTTTTATTTTCTTGCTTGGCACAGCGAGTACATCTTGATGGCGTTTCCAGCGGGAAATAATCTGCAATATTCAACATTACAACATTAGTTTTGTTACATTTGACGGTCGACGTGGGGTTGAAAGGATTACAATGTTAAGTGTATATCAATCTAAAGCGTACTATAAATATATATTGTTAATAAATAAACTTATTTTTATTATGAAAAATATTTTTTGGATTCTATTGCGATTGTTTAAAAGTCATTTCTACCTAAATACATCAAGGAATCCCCGATGTATCGCTATTAATTTAATGAAAAAAAAAAAAAAAAAAAAGATCTAGAAACTATTTTATGATTAGTCTATAAATCATTAATTTATCATTGATTTTTTTTTTTTTTTTTCCTTTAGAAATTAAAAAAAAAAAAAAAAAAAATGGAATTTTTAAGAAAAACTGGAAAATGAATAACATTTTTGCCATTGTGTATATATATATTAATTTTACTTCATTTTTTGAGCAGTGTTACAAACGCTTATAAAATAAAAATTTATAAAAATCTCCATCAGGAAATATTGGTAATTCAATAGAATAAATACTGCAACAATGTCTCACAGCTATTTTCGATTTTTTTAACCATTTGATAATAAACACTAAAAAAATATTAATTAATTAATTAATTAATTAACGTGTTAAAAAATTAAAACACAAAAGAAGACACTTATGTTGTATTTTTTTATTAAGCCATCACATTTCAGTTTCCAAATTACATGCAATGATTTTCACATATGATATTACAGAACATTCAAATCTACTAATTTACTATAGACGTTTTAGACATTCTGTTTAAAGTAATTCTATCCATAGTTTTCTTGAACTCAGACAAACTTGCTTTTATTGGTAACAAAATAACACTGCAAACATTTGGATTCACTCGCAACAGCCTTTAATTTTATTATCAGAGAAATTTAAACAAAAATAATCTACCATTAAATGTATGCATATAGATATGTATGAGTGTGTGTCTATGTGCAATATTTATTTCGTATTGTGTAAGAAGTTTCCATGATTTGTAAACCTACTCTTACTATAACAAATGAACTAGCACATTGTCTACATAATATATAGTATTTAGAGAGATATAGAAAATACATATTTGGCATAACAGGACGTTCATAGATTTTAACTTTAGACGAAAATAACAGTTATTAAAACGGATTACTAATTGTTTAATGGAGAAAAATATACAGGATTTACTACTAAAATATGAAAAAGACTACTAATTTATTTTATAAATAATAAAAAAAATTCTAAATATCGCTATTTAAATTGTATACTCATAAATATTTGTTTATATAAAGAAGAAAGTCTGGAAAGAAATCGCTGCTAAAATGCTGATACATGCTCCAAAATAAATATCAATCATTACAATCAATGTCTTAACTGATTTGTTAAGATACAGCCATCATATTCTTTGCCCAACAGTAGCTAAACTTTTCAAAAAACAAGTTCATCATTTAATTCCAATATTGAGAAGTAAATATTTTAAAAATAAGAGCGTATATTGGCAAGTTTTTACTTTCCGAATAAAAGTGGAATGTTGATACAACACTGGAAACTTTTCTGAAAAACTCCAAAATATTTTGATTATATTTAAAATATTTCCAATAAAGTATCAGTGCTTTTGTAAAACCGTGATTAAATTACAAATATTTCTATTATGTTACAAATATTTATGCAATATTTCCATCGCAACATTAACATTTTCAATAAATAAAATTTTAGGACCAATACATGCCCTTTGATGCAACTTGGCTGGCTCAGTACTTGTTTACTATTATCTAGACAGTATAGGTATTTAAGAGGACTTTAGACTTGGAGGCATTATCAATTTTTTTTTTTAAGAATAATAAATAAGTCATAATTACACTTACTTAGATGCTACTCATACACAGTAATACACCAAATATGCCAATTTATTTCGTCAGCGTTTGTTTTAAATTACTGCGATTCTTTAGATAAAAACTGTGAATACTAATTTCGTGAAAATTCTTTTAAAGGACACCGTGAAATATTCCAAAAGGATTTTTTTATATATATATTTTACTTTCCTATGCAAAAAATTCAGCAAAAAAACTTAAAAAAAAATCCTGTATGAAACCTTTAAAAAAACTAAATATTTCCTGAAGGAAATTGTTGTTTTCATTTTTCTTCAAAATACCTGTGGAAACACTTAAAATACCTACAATATATATATTTCGGTTTTTAACTGTTATTTTTTTTTTAACTTGGGAACGGGTAGCGGGTTGACAAAATTATTTCACAATTAATAATCATCCACCACTGTTATTTAAAAACAAATAAAATTTACCCATTGTATAATACTTTTACGTATGAATCAATGATATTGAAAATTTACTTTAACAATAAATCTAATTTAGGATGTAAAAATTTTTATATTTTGGTTATTTTGCTAATATATATTAGTTACATCTAGATATATAACTATAACGTTTTAATATAGTTATTTAGTGTTCGTGAATATTTTTAAGAAACAACTTTCTAACACATCTAAAATACATTAAAACTTCATTAATATTTTTTCCTGTTGTTTTCATATGCAGAAGTTTCTGTAGCGGTCACAGAATTAAAAACCTTAAAATTTAAGGATTTTTTATATTTATCTTTGCATAAATTACAAGGTTAGTCAGTTTAAACTTGGATTTTTTGCATATACCTTCTTTTAAAATTTTTAGGAAATCACTTGAAAATTATCATCCTGCCAAATAATTTTTAAAAGTACATTGTTCTTTGTCGTTATTGAATATTTTTAATTTACTTTTGCTATTTCAATAAGAAAAATGAAATAAATTTTTCTTGGTACAAAATCATTAAAATTTTGAAATGCCCCATCTTTTTAAAAAATTGTATAAATGTTACGTTGCAAATTATTAATTAAATTTCAATAAATCTTTATGTCACTTTTGCTAAGGATTTACGTTTTACTTAGTAATCTTCTATTATTGGTAGGCCAGTGAACGTGCTATATATCGACTAAAAAGAAAAAAGCATCTATATACTAATAGAAAATGACCGTCTAAGCATTAAATAAGAGTAATTTTATTACCATGTTTTTTTATGATGTATTTTACTTATTTTCATGATAAGTATTAAGCAGTAAATCAAAAATCAAATCATCTCTTTGAAAAAATTGTGTGCTATTTCTGCAATATTTTTGAATTAATTACGTAATATTAAAACAGAATTTTTAAATATTGAAAAAAGATCATTATTTTTATTATATTCCTCTTAAATTGTATGCTTATTTTGGAAATAGGAATCTGAAAATTTGAGAATCTTTTACAATTTATTTTTCTTCTGCAAAATAACGTAAAAGAAATAATTTACAAATTAATAATACAATAAATAATATACAGTAAATTACTAAATGTTTTCTTGTTCTTGGTTCATATTTTTTTTTTCTTTCTGAACGACCAAACTCTTTCATATCTAGTTTTCTATTAATGGGACGGCAGTCATGTCAGAATATATATATATATTCTATATCATGTTAGAATATATATATATATATATATATATATTGTAATTTTATTGTAATATTATTGTAATTTTCCAATCTGTTTCGTAAGGAATTCTGCAATCACTTAGTACACAGAATTGGCCATTCTCCCCGATATGCCAAGTTCTGAGTTGTGTAGAAACACTCATCTGAATTTTCAAGTGAATTTTCGAAGTACCTCCGAAGACAAGTAAATATGATTTTAATACATTATACCCTAAGACTGTAGTTTTTTCTCCTAATTCTGGTGTTATGAAGCTGTAAATTGAAAATTCAGGTGTTGTTATTACACCTAAATGAGTTCTATTTTTGGAACGCCACATATCTATAAAACTGACTGAGAAATTAATTTTTGGTCTTTAAATCCTCCTTTTATTATATTTTTATAACTACATATAATTATTTCATGCATTCATCCCAAAAGTTAAAACTCCGGCATAAACACGTTATGTCTTTTAATTGGTATTTGCTTCTGCTTTACTTTGGTCTTATTTCCTAGAAGTAATGCTTTGAAATATGGTATCACAAAATATATTGCAAGGAAGTTAAAAATAAATGCAAAATCTATATTTTATCTTCATTATTCCAGAAAACATTCGCAAACGCTTTGGAATCCAGCTATGCTATTTATAAAATATATATCCTATTATATGAAAAGTTGTAAGAATTGAAGTTACCTACAAATGCAAGTTCTGAAAAATCTTTGGAAGCAGTTTTTGTTTGCTTTTATTCTTAAAAGCTTTTATTTATTTTCTTGTTTTACTATAATATATATTGAGCAATGAATAAAAAACTATATGAAGATATTAAGATATTTTCCCCCAAGAAAGTAACGTTTTATGCATAAAGTCAGTCAAAATTTTTCCAACATGACTAATTAATTTATTATAAATTAATTAATCATATTGGATTCCCTAAATTCCTTTCCTAAAATTCAGTATTGCAGTAAGATGATTTTAAATTAAAATTTAAATATATATTCTAAATTCCAGTATATTTTTTTCCTAATACATTTTATGAATCGAAGATTTGGATTTTGTTTTTAAAAGTGGTTTATTTATTTATTTTCCTAAATTTAAAAAAACGTATGGGCATATATATATATATATATATATATATATATATAAATAAAATAAGACAAATAATTAAACAAATGATGTCAAAATTTACTAATAGGCTTAAAGATTATCATTATAGCCTGTTAATTATTTGTAGTTACAGTTTAAAGCTATTCTTATACAATTACATATTCTATTTCTATGCGATTTGAAAAATGCAATATTTAGTCAAATTTTACTTTACTACATTAGTGTAAAACAGATTTATATAACTTAAATATATATATATATATATATATATATATATATATATATATATATATATATATATATATATATCTGAATTTATTTTATTGTATTACAAAAAGTAACAAAATCTAATCGAAGATGTATTTGTTCGAAGAATTTATTTTGTCCATGTTGTTTAAATCAATTATTTTAACATAATTACTTTAATTTCGTTAAATTATATTTAAAAAAAAAAAAAAAAAAAAAAAAAAAAAAAAACTAATTTCAATTTTTCTTTTAGAAATAAGATTATATCGAAAGTTTGACTCTGTCCTATTATGAGAGGTTGGTTTTTAAACCAAAAGTATTATACACAGTAATGTTACACATGAACCTGGAATGTTAGAGGCCTATCTACAAAGGAACCAGAGTTAGTAAGACTCTTGAAGAAGAGGTCTGTCAATATAACAGTAATTACAGAGACGAAAAAGAAACTAAGGGAAACCAAAGACATAGAAGATTTTGTAATGATCTACAGCGGCGTTCCAGCCACCAAAAGAGCGTCTTGTGGAGTCGCAATACTGGTAGACAATAAATGGAAAAATAAGATTGTAAATTACACATACGTCAATGAACGCATCGTCGTCTTGAGAATAAGAATAGAGAGAGGTTATCTATGTATTTTCGGAGTTTATACCCCAGAAGAAGGCAGAAGGGAAGAAACTGAACTTTTTTATGAAGAACTTCAACGCAGATTGGATAGCTGTAATAAAAATGACTATGTGATCATAGCTGGTGCCAGAGTAGGCAACTAACCTATTGACAACGTTGTTGGTACATTTGGAGAAACCCACCTAAATGAAAATGGTAAAGAACTGAGAGACTTTGCCTCTTTTAACAACTTAAAATTAACAAACACTTTCTTTAGGAAAAAGGACATAAATAAATACACATGGAGTGCAAGGGGCACTAGGTCACTTATAGACTACATCATTACCAACAGAAAATTGTCCCCTCAAGTTATGGATACACATGTCTACAGAGGTTATGACATATACTCAGACCATTATCTGGTTATTTCCAAAATTAAGTTGTTGTCTAGATGGATAAAACGCAATAGCAAGAAACCAGACTATGAGGTTTTCAAAGTATCCTTACTACAAGAAAACAGCATAAGAAGACTCTATCAAGAACGATTAAATTAACTATTGGAGGATTCGATCCCTGGAGACGACGTAAATGAAGAATGGAAAAATATAAAGAACATAATCCAAAAAGCGGCGCTGGAGGCCTTAGAAGGGAAGTATGAATGAGTAAAATTCCGATTTAAACCAAATCAAGCTTAAATTAAAGAGCATGGTCGAAAACATAGGATAGCGTTCAAATTTGCTGCAACAACTCCCCAGGGGGCAAGAAATGACCCTTAAACTTTTAGATGCTTTTTATCAAAATCGAAAAGAGAAGACTCCAGCTCGCAGAAGCCTGGTGCTGTGGCAAGGTCTTGGATTCGTGATACGCAGTTCCTGCGTTCGAGCCCCGACGGAACACTTACCCTTTTTTTTTTCTTTCCCAAATATGCATATACAGATATATTATATGCATACTTTTTTTTAATAAAATAAAGGAAAAAAATTAAGGAAGATAATTATTAAATTTAATTAAAAAATATATTTAAATGTTTAATTAAATTATTAAAACATTTTTTTTTCAACTGAAAAAAAAATATTTTTAATTTTTCTTTGTAATTTATATAAATGACGAGTTTAAAAGAATATAAATTTTATTTACAGATATACATATATCTCATTTTTTTCCCCCGTAAAGAGATAATTTTACCCTATATTCCTTAATAATATTTTTGTATAGAGTATATTTATTTTTAATTTCATAATTATTTTACCTAAAATTATTCATTTATTTTAATAATTTGTTTTATTTCATTTATATATATTAAAAATAATAATAAAAAATACGAGCAGTCGCCTGGGTTTGATCTCACGACCTCTCGCACTGGAATTGAATACTCTAACCACTGTCCCACACCGACTTGCTAACGGAGTCTCTTTCGTAGGTTTTTACAGAAACAACTAAAACTTTTAGGGTCGTTTTCTCGCTCCGTGGGGGGTTGTTGCAGCAAATTTGTACGCTACTGTATGTTTTTGACCATGCTCTTTAATTTAAGCTCGGTTTTGTTTAAATCGGAATTTTACTCATTCATACTTCCCTTGTTAAGCAAAAGGAAACAACACCGTAAGACAAGAGGCATGAGAATCTGGAACGAGGATATCGCAAAGGCTGTTAAAGACAAAAAAGCAGCATATTTAAATTTTCTGCAGAAAAAACAGGAGAAGCTGAGAAACTGTATAAAACAAAAAGAAATCTCGCAAAGGACATCATTCGCAAAGCTCATCAAAACTCATGGGATAAATTTATCAGTGATATTGAACACGATGTACACGGCAGACAAACCATGGCCTACAAGTTCATAAGAAATTTAAATAATGATGAACGAGATCGAGCAAATATTGACACTATTGAAGTGAAGGAATGGATCAACCATTATAGGAACCTTTGGTTTAACCCAACCGCCCCCTTAACCACCGAGATGGAAACAATTGAAAGAGATATTGATTGTATTGATATGGTGGAATTGAAGAATATATTGAAAACATCTAAAAACAGAAAAGCTACAGGCCCAGACAATATTAATTCAGAACTTTTCAAATATGGTAGCGATTTACTACATGAAAAACTGTTACGTCTTTTTAATATGTGTTGGAGAGAATGTGTGATCCCCACAGAATGGCAGACTGCAAAAGTTATCTCAATCTTTAAGAAAGGAGATAGGAATTCCTGCGGGAATTATAGGGGCATTAGCCTACTAAATACCGCCTATAAATTATATAGCAAACTAATTAATAACAGAGTAAGGGAATTGTCAGAATCAATGCTCTTAGAAGAACAGTCTGGCTTCAGACGAGGAAGATCTTGTATAGACGATGTATTCTCTTTAAAACAGATAATTGAAAAGCGTAGAGAATTTAACCTGGAAACGCATACTATTTTTATAGACTTCGAAAAATCGTTCGACCGTGTGAATAGAGAAAAATTATGGTCTATCATGGAATGTAGGGGATTTCCCCGACACTTGATTCAGGCTTGTCAGTCCTTATATCAACATACAAAGATACTCATCGGCACACACAAAACCAACGAAGTAGACACTAACCAAGGAGTCAGTCTATCCCCAACTCTGTTTAATCTCTACATAGACGACATCATCCGAACATGGAAAACTTAAGCCGCCCCAGGAATTAAGCTAAAAGTAGACATGTTCATCAACACGCTACTGTTCGCGGACGACCAGGTTACCATTCAAGAATGTGAAGACGATCTACAGAGATCAACGTATAGCCTACACAAAATTTGTCAAGACTATGGAATGAAAATCTCGATTAAAAAAAAACCAAATCTATGGCTTTCAAAGGCAAAGAACATATTCGTACAAAAATTGTCATTGAAAATGAAGTCATAGAACAAGTATCACACTTTACCTATCTAGGTTGCGATCTCACTTATGAATACGAGAAAGAGGTACAGCAGAAATTGCACAAATTCTAATAAATCTGTGGAACTTTGAGAAAAACCCTCAGGAAGAAGACACGAAAAGAAACACAAATTAAATTCTATAGGGTCATGGCCACACCCGTCTTACTTTATGGTTCAGAGACATGGACCTTGGGGAGCCGGGATCTAACGAGAATCCAAGCAACAGAAATGCGACATTTGAGACCTATAAAAGGCTGCACAATTTTCGACAAGATTCGGAATGAAAACAGCAGGAAGGAGTTAAAGATCTTCAATTTATGTGATAGAATACAAGAATATCGTACTAAATGGAAAGACCATGTACAGCGTATGCCGGAAACACGTTTCCCCAGAGTTGTCCTCGACTACTCCCCAAAGGGCAGGAGAGATCGAGGACGACCGAGAAAGCGGTGGACTGAACAATGAAGCCGGAACAGGCACTATGCGTAATCCCTGAAGTTGATGATGATGATGTTACACATTTAAAAATAAAACAATTCTTAATATACATTTCTGCTAATTTTATAAAATTATCTGAAATTCATATTAATTATTTGGGTTTCTCAGTGAACTGAATTCACTTACTTATACCTACAGAATGATTTTTTTCAGGGCGTGTAGCAGGGTAAACCAATAAAAAATAATCGCATATAAAATTCTCGTTAAAAATTACAAACCATTAAGTAAAAATGTTTTTTTTTTTTTTTACTTGATTTCCCAATCTAAATATGTATATTTTCTTTTTTTCTTTTTCCTGAAAAGTAGGGGAAAGTTGGATAAAACGGAATAGTCTGACAAAACGGGATACGTCGCCTAGGGACCTGTCTAGTACTGCTATCGAGCGGACGACGACAGAAACTTGTTCTCGGCCGTCATTACACCATTCTCAGTTCTTCCCGCCTCGAGACCACTAGTTGATGAAAAGTTGTAGCTCTTAGAACTTTTTTACTCTGATTTCTTGGAAATTTCTACATTTACATGCGTTGTTTTCTAGATTACACTGCCTACATATATGGGAATACAATTCCAGTGAGTATTATATTTGATTAAGCATTTATTAACGAACATTCTCATGTGTAATCTATCTAATTTTCCTTTCACGTTTAGGCATCAGCCATGTTTGTTTTGAAAAGTTTCGGAGTTGGACAAAACGGGACACTTATGAGTTGAATAAAACGGGATACATTTTTTTTTTTTTTGTGCCGTATATTCGTCACTCCTATGTTTGTATTTCCTCGAGTGAAGGAAAACCCACGACTCATGGATGATGCTTTTCCAGTATCATTTGCAGTCTATCACAAGACCGGCTGGATCACGAAGGAGACCTTCATTGTTTGGTTTAAAAAAATCGTAGAATTTTCCAACCATGCCCATGAGAAGCTAGTGCTGTTGCTACTTGATGGACACAACAGTCACACCAAATGTTTGGAACTTGTAAATTTGGCAAGAGAAAATAATGTAACCATCCTAACCTTCCCCCTACATAAAACCCATCGCCTTCAGCCCCTGGATGTCAGTTTCATGGCTCCACTGAGCACGTATTATGAACAAGAAGTTCAAAAGTGGCTGTTTAACCATCCAGGTAGGTGCGTCACAATTTACGAAGTTGCAAAACTGTTCAACGCAGCCTATTCACGGGCAGCTGTTGCAGAAACTGCCGTTAAAGAGTTTAGAAAAACTGGCATAAGTCCTTACAATCCTGACGTCTTCCCCGATCACTTGTTTGCACCCTCTGTCACCACAGACCGCCCTACGTCAGACCTGCAGCAAGAACCTCCAGGCGTTGGGCACCAGACTGATATGAGCAAAGACCAAGAGCAACATTCAACTTCTTCAAGGAACATCGTAGAAGTAGACCAACCAACAAACTTGTCAGGAGACAGCCTATGTCCAGACCAACCTGCAACATCCTCAGGGAAGAAAGGATTAGAACTCTCTTGTTATTGATCTAAGCTACCATTTTCAATCTCTCCAAAGTTTGTTCTGCCTGTACCTCAAATAAAAAGTCCTCGCCCAGAAAAAAGGGCTGATAAGGGAAAGAAGAAAACTGTAGTAATAGCATCATCTCCATATAGGAGTGAGTTAGAAATGGAAGAAAAAGAAAGGACGATTAACTACAAGAAAGAACCAAGAAAATTGAAGAAAAGGCTCCTAAGAAATCCCTCTTAAAAATTCTAAAAGAAAAGTTTGTATGTAAAGGAAAGGGAAAAGAGGACGAAAAAGAGCTACCAGGTTCAATCAAACCTAAAAGTAGGCCTACAAAAGATTCCATAGGAAAGCCTAATCCTGATGTTAAAAGTCAAAACATAGAAAAGTTTAATAAACCTTCACCAAGCAGCGAAGAATGCATGTCGTCACCGTCTGAAAATGAAACAGAGGGAGGAGAAACCTGCATATTTTGTAATGCACTGTAACGTCGACTCTAAGGCTGGATCCAATGTTCTGGATACCAAGAATGGGCTCTCGAAGCGTGTTCTAATGCCGACGAAGAGGACGACACCTTTATATGCGACTTTTTTCTGCTATAGGCCAAAATAAAAGGTTTTTCCCATTTTGTAAATAATAACATAAAAAGACTCTTATTTCAAGTCTCTGGTTACTGAAGGCATTGTTCTTTCAAGCAGAAATTTTGCTTTACAGGTTTTTGCCAGTTAATTTTGCTTTTCAGTTAGTTTTACACAAAAAACTAAACATTGTAATCCCTATCCCGTTTTGTCCAACCCAGGTATGCTAAAACGGGATGTGTAAGAGTTTGGTAAATAATTTTTTTTTACTATTTCACAGTCATTAAAATTAGTTAAAAATATGTTTTTTGTGTGCTTCAATAAATGTTGTAGTTATAAAAAAATAAAATGTGTGGTTTTCTTCAATATATTTTCCGTAGTAAAGAAAAACAAGAATGGTATCCCGTTTTGTCTAACTTTCCCCTATGTTTTTTTTTTTTTTTTTTTTTTTTTTTTTGTATATAAGTAGAATTACAAATACCGAGTCTTCATGTTAAAATAAAATGTATCAATAACGCATTAGACCGGTAACTAATACCTTCTTAACATATTTTTAGATAAATAAAGATTTCCAATTCTGCATTTCTAAAATGCTTTTTTAAAGAATGAACCATGGTAGAAATTTTCACTACTATTTTCATTATTTCTATCAAATCATAGATTAAAAAAAATGGAAATTGAAAATTGAAAATCCTGACTAACCCATTTAAGACTGGCGAAAACGCGATATTTATTTCTGTATCTTTTTTTAAACATATTCTAATCGGTATAGATCTAAAATGAAACTTTTATTTGATTCTTTATACTTGAATTGTTTATAATAGACTTTTTAGTTTCCACGTCAGCCCGAATTTAGAACTTTATTTATTTTTTTTTTTTTTTTATTACCTGCAACTTCACTAATTCAACAACCATGTAAAATTCAAAGTCTCATTCTCAATAAAATTCGAAAGAAGCATAGGGGACACAGTTACTACTAAAAATAGTTAATATAAATTGAAAAGTTTGAAACAATGCAATTGATAAAAAAATTACTGTATTTAAGGGAATTTTACGTCTCTATTTTTAACCTTTTTCGTCTGATGTTGCGAAAACGAAACATTTTGCAACTCTTATAAAAATAATTTTAATATTATGAAAACAATGTCTAATGAATGTTCTATGAAATGTTGAAAAGAAAACTGTTTTGTGTATTCATGGAGGTGTCTTAAATGGGCTAATTATCTAAAGTCCTCTTGTTTGGAATAAGCATTGGCACAAAGATATTTACAAAAATCTTTCAACTCGTGTCATTAACATTTTATTATGTAAAATTCAAGAAAGTCGTCATTTACGTAAATATAAGACATGAAGAAACGTGCTACATTATTGAAAGACGTTAAGAAATATTCGTTGAGCAACGGTTGGTTTTTCTATATTTCTAAGTTTTGTAGGTTTCGAGGTTAAAATATAACAAACAAAATGACCCAAATACTCGATCTTGTATAAGGATAGAGTAGAAAATTTTGCGCAGCTCTCTTTCTTAGTCCTTACAGCATCGAATGCATAAACATTTATATTAAGAATCTTATTTTCACAGATACATTGAGATCGTCTAAATTTTGCGTTATAATTAAAATGCATTGACAGTTCTAGAAATTATAGAGAGTTTTTCCTTTTTTAAATTTGCATGGAAATTTAGGGGGAAAGTATGAAATATTGACAGTATTAAAAAAAAATATTTATATTGTTCCACAATGAGCTCTTTTAACTTGCACATATTTCTGGAAAATAAATTATGCAGTTATGCCAAACATGTATTAGCCAGGAAATTATGCATTACGAAAAAATGTGCATAACTTAAATTATATCTACATTTGTATTCTTAACATCGAAATTCAACAATAAATAAACATCATAAATTTATATTCATAATATTTATGCATTTTTTTTTATGTCTGTGTGTACTTCATTTTTTAAACTAGCAAAATATTTCTAAAAAAAATGCTATTTAGTAAATGCCAGAAATTTTGTTTAATAAGAATTAGCAACATTTAAAATTGTCTAAAATTATTAAATATTTTGGCTTATGACATAAAAATATTAACACTATAATTCAAAAAATTCAAAATCGTGTAATAATTAAGAAAGGTTAGTGTCAAAAATAACAATAATAAACAGTTATATAGCATTGTTAAATCTGTATATTTTTTTTTCTGTGCAGATAACCGATAAACCACACATTTTCTTATACCATCAAAAATTAATTATGTATTATTACAATATTCTTTAATTTATTAAAATCACTTTCCTATCATCAAGATACCCATATACTGATAGATGATTTTAAATATTTTATGTTGAGTCATACTTTTTCTCTCTTTCTTTTTGGTTGTTAAATTTTCTAAAAAATATTTAAAAAAAAAAAAGAAAAAAAAAAAAAAAAGATAAAAACTCAACTTTAATACTTTACTTTGAACTGTTAAACTTGTAAAATAGAAACTGCTTCTGAAGATGTTAGATTTAAAATATATTGACTTAAAAAAGAAGTTTAGGTTAATATTTAGGCAGCGCTGTGAAATGCTTTATATTTTTAAACTTATTCAGATTTTCAAAAAATTATAAGACCACTAATAAGTTGGTGCATTTCTGAAGAAGACATAATATGCAAATTTTAGCGTATTTATTTAAAACTGTTCCTGAAACATTTTTAGTTATAACTGTTACATTAAATTTTAAGTTACAATTTATCATATTCTACTATTTTTTTTAAAAACCTAAATAAGATTACTGTTAAGAAATTATAATACCACCTGAAAATATTAGTATATTATGCATCAAATCACAATCATTATAAAACGCGTTTGCATTTCTTGAAATCTTTTCCGAGAAGCAAATGTGTAGGTTTTAGATTGTGTTATTTATAATATAATTGAAGATGCCGCTCGCTGATCAGCAGTCTGCAAATAAAGTGAGAAAAAATTGGTTTTATAAGATTGCTGGTAAATCTGAACGAGAAATAGCTAGGTTAATGAAACGTTCATAAACTGACATTCATAGTGTAATTACTAGAAAAAAAAATAATAATTCAAATATAATTAAACTATCTGGAAGAAAAAGGATTTTGATAGTACGAGGCGATCGACAAATATTTCTATTATCAAACAAAAAAGTCTTTCAACTCGTGAAATTTCGAAACTTTTTTAGAAAATGGAAACCTCATCAGGGAGAAAGGCTGAAATGGGATAAAAATGTCTTGCCATGGGATAAGGAATTGAAACTAGTCATATATTTAGATGAATAAAAAAAAAAATCTTGACAGTCTGGTATAAATACTATTGGCATTTGGGGGGGGGGGGGATCAGTAATGTTTTGTGGAGCTTTCGGTTATGATGGATGGTGGGATTTACACCGAATTTCGGGGAGTATAGGCTCGGTGCAATATCAAGCTATGCCCTATGATCATCTGGTACCACTTGGTAATTTTATTTTATTTATTTTATTTTATTTTATTTTATTATTATTATTATTATTTTTTTTTTGGTGGCGCTAACTGGATGTTTCAGCAACGAAATATTCCGTGCCATATGTCTAAAGCCACCATGGAATAATTTAAACAGGAGAAATGAATATTTTGCCACCGCCAATTCGAAGTTCATAGTTGAATCCCATGAAAAATGTTTGGGATATGTTATGTCACAATGTTTATGCCAATAATAAACAGCTTTTGTCTTCAATGAACTAGAAGTAACCATTGGGAAACAATGGCACAATATTTCTTAATATGAACTTAATCACCAGGTCACTTTTATGGAAAAACAGAGTATTTGAGGTTATAAGGGCAAATGAAGGATAAATATTGTATTAATTTAAACATTATTTTTGCTTTTAGAGAAATGGTCTTATAATTTGTTAAGAGTGTATTTTTCATTTTTTTTAACTTATTCATTTATTGGTTTATTCAAAGTTATTGCAACTTAATTTTAATGAATATTTTGTATTTTGATAATTCATGCATTTAAATTATAAATAGAATACATCATAATTTTCAAAATCAAAGGGGTCTCATAATTTCTTAACTGTATACTGTATGATGCATCTATTAAATAATTTGAATTTCGAAATTTCTCATCATCAGCGCTATGATTGTGAATTTCTCTATGCAGCGTAGTTTTAAATATTGCCAGTTCTTGGTGAAGCTCTGGAAACAAGTTTATAACTTTTGTGTGAAACTAAAATGATTGATACCGCATAAAAATATGTAAGTCATGAAACATATTTTAAATTCAATGGTTTAACAAGAAATTTATTGTTATAAGCATAATCTGTAAGATGTAATAATATGCATTTGAAACATACGAAGAAAAATCTGTCAAATGAAAAATGTGGAGGATTTTTTTTATTTTTTTTATTTCTTTTATTATATAGAATTCATGCTACCTGAATTATATACATTTTGAAACTTGAACCTTTTTCTCTGATTCTATTAATTCATTAAACAGGGACATGTGGTTATCTCTACAATAGACAATATTCGTTTTATGAGTTCGGGGCTAAATCATATACTACATGTGTTTTTGATTCTTCATTCCCCCTTGAATTTCCCCATAGGATATGAATGAATCCTACAGAATAAACACATTTCCATAAAATACAGATATGAACTTTATAATGTTGCAGTTTTCCCTGCAATGGTCACGTGTGAAGAATTTTAGGACGTAACACGAATAAAGCCCGTTATTAAATGAATCATTAGTTAGTGATTGCGGAATATTAAATATGTAACGAACCTGTAATAACTATATCAAAATATGACAAACTTTTGTCACAAAATAATATCATGTTTATACATCATGTGATAACAAACTAGTTTTTGCGATACTTACATCATAAAATAATGCCTTCATAAATCACATTTCAATATTTTATAAAGATTTACAGTAAGTACTTTGTACTTATCGTTACCGAAATACAAATCCAATATTATTCTATGGAGAATTTTGTCCCATTATAACTCATTAACTATTATGGTTTTAAATTCCGTTTTTAAATTAAAAAATGTCACAACTGTTAAACTGGTTACAGATTTTAAAAAACTGATTATTTTGTGAAATTGCCGCGTCTTTCTCTTATAATCAGAGCTGCCATTGTGAAGTCAGAAAATAAAATTACTGTCTGAGTGACATTTTCTTAAAACGGGAACTAACAACATTTGAAGACATTGCTTCTGCAGACATCCTGATTGATTGCTAATCTACTGAGCTTAAAATAGGGCTGGGAAGCAGCTGCGTCAGATACGATTAATTAAAGCATAACTTTGTACCCAGATTTCTTTTTAATTCAACATTTCATATTAGGAGGATAATGTTGCTTTTCCCAGAATTAATAAATGTCATTTCCGGGCATCTGATGTGAGATTTAAAAAGGCTAAAGTAGCATTCATCATCAAAAACATATGATTTTCTAATAAAATTTCTGACTATCCAACGGCAAATTGATTTCACAGTTTTTATTTGAATTTCCATATAAGATGGAGCATTTTCTTTTTTCCAGGCTTGATACTAACTGATTTAAAAGTTATAGATACGTGTATGTATTGTTGTGAACAATTAAACTTTTTTGCTGCGTCGTTCTGACGAACGTCGTTTTGCCCAAAAATCTTCTTAAGTTTTCGTTTATTTTTATTAGTTAATAATAGCTGATTTTCAACCACTTTCTGATTGTCTTTCTATTGTTCTGGATTTAAGAATTGCATAAATAGTTGATTTTCAAACACCTTCAGGAACAAAGTGCTTCACGCAATATGATTTTCCTAATTCTTGATTAGTTTGGCAAAATTTAGCAATGCGTGAACAAAATACTTCTTCCTTTTTTGACATTTTTTAAGAAAGAAAGAAAAAAAGAAAAACTAAGTAATAGACAAATATTGGAATTTCAATATATCAAAAAATAATGATGAATTTCACAGTTTTTTTTTTATTTCATAACTCGTCAAACTTTGTTCAGATTTTTAGTTGTAATCCGTTATTAGAAATAGCATCAAACACATTTTTTAAAGCAATATTTATTTTAAGTTCAATAACTAATACTCCCTTATCTTTCCAAAAATAAAATACGAAATTCTTTATAAACTGATTGAAAATGAAAGAGTATTAAAAAAAAAAAAACACATTTGCACTTTTTTTTTTTTTCAGTTTTTATATACTTGTTTTCTGGTTTGAAATGCTTTACTAGCTTTTTCCTGTACACACAGACATATTTTAAATTAAACATTTACAAAGCACAAATAAACAACGCTTCATATAAACAGCATCTAATATAGCAACATATAATCGCTAACTATGATATGGTGATTTTGATGTTTAGCACCGTGTTAGAAAAATTACATAACATTGATACTCATCAAAATGGTAAATGTAATCATCCGTAAGTTTTAGTTGGCCTCTAAGAAAAATCAATGTGTAGTCTTACAGATGACACAGTTACCCTTGGCACATGTAATGTTTTGTTCAGTTTTATTTCACGCCACAAAATACAAAGAATCACGTGCCTTAAAGTTAAAAAAGTGTTTATTGCATGACAACTTAACAGGAACTTGGAAGAATTTTTTTTATTTTGTATTTTGTATTTTTTTTTTTTTTTTTTTAATATCAATTTCGATTCAACCAACATTTAAAATATTCTACATAAACCGCGTATTTAGCTTGGGAAAAGATGAACAATTCTGTTTGTGGCTTCAGTTTATGTTCTGAATTTGTTCTTTATTCAAAGCAATGCGCATATTTTACAAGAGAAATAATGATTTTAGTATATGTCATCTCCTTAAATAAATTAGTGTATCCATCAAGAGAAATCTTATGAAGCATTCAATTATACGGACATTCTCTTTACAGTATATTTGTCTATTTCAGTTTAATTCGTAAAAGGCATGTATTTTTCGAAATATTTCATAGATTTTTACATACACTAAGATCTTAAATATAATTAAATCCGCATGAATTTTACATCTGCATAATTGAAAAAAAAAAAAAAAAAAATCTTATTTCTGTTTTTCTCTTTTCTGTATATAACTAATGGTTTACTTTTTATTAAACTATTATTGTAGTAAAACTTTATTCTAGATTTTTTGTTTTTCATCAATCGTTCCATATACCTACGGTAGTAAATATTGAAAGGAATTTTTTTTTTTATTTTTTTTTTTTTTGGGGGGGGGGGGGTGCATAAAAATAAATCTTATTGGGGAAAATTATTTATTTGATACAAAGTAACATTAATTGAAATAAATTCTAATTTGATGTGCTGAACAGTATCTGTCAGTACCATTTAGTAACTGCGGATATGACTGAAGAAAAACTTCTGTCATTGACTAAAGTGAAATAAGTAAATGTTGATTGAAAAAATAATAAAATAATAACATTTTGCGGAGTAGGATCAATTTTTTAAAACAACCCAACAGTTGCTCAGGAAACCCAGCCAATACGATTTTGCATTTCCAAGGCGCTTTCAACGGGTTAAGAAAAAAACAAATAAAACACCAGTAATTTATATTTTAAATTTGTCCAAAATTACTTTTTTTACCTAGTAAAAAAATCAATTAATACGAATTAAGCGTAAATTATAAAAACTTGTAGCAAAGTTATTATTTTTGTTGTTGTTGTTCTTTTAAATTAAAAAAAACTGAAAATGTTTCTCAACGATTACCACGTTTAGTGAAGTTAAGATCCTCAAGCTCATTAAATCATCAAATAATAATTGCTCCTTTTTATCAGTCAATAGCTCCAATGTTCAAAGGAAACAAGTTAAAATACAAATAAAATAATATTGTTTATATATAGTTTATTTATATGCCACTTCACAAAATACCTGAAATAAACTGTTTACCCAAGATTTTTTAATATTTATCATTGATTTTTTTAATATTTTTTTGCATTTATTAAATATGGATTTTAGCGCCTGGACAGATATCAAAAATTTGTATCATCGCCACATTTACAAATTTGTTATCTATGAAAAATATTTATGTTTGCGTCATTCAGTTATTTGAAAAACGAAATTTATATATATATATATATATATATATATATATATTTATTTCCTTTAAAAAAAAAAAAAAAAATCCATGAAAAGTGCTAATGTGTAAATTATATTTGTTTCGAACTTTAGTCTCATAGAAACAATGAAATCTGCAAAAACTCAATAAAATTTTATTTTTATCTTAGTATTATCAATATTAATACAAGATGCCTAAAGTTAGCATTTCCACTTTTTGAATGTTAACTGCAAAGTATGTAATTATAGTATGATAAAACAAGTCATATAAACTTATACATAGTATACTTTAAAAAGGATCTGTGTTTTAAAACACAATACAGTGAGGTAACTAGAATAGTCTTTTGTTTTCTCTTAAATTTCCCCATTTCTTTTTCATTCCATTCTGTTCTACAATTTTTCAGTTCATGCATTATTGCTGACGACTGAAATGTTTCAATATCACTTCTATTAAAATTATTTAACCCTTTATAAGGCCGTGGGAAGTGTACTTCCCACCAACTTTATTAATTTTTAAATGCCGAATCCTATACTTCCTTATTGATCTGGCAATTGTAAATGCCTTCATTCTCTAGAAAGTAAGTAGAAGAGATTCGGGATTTAGAGACCAATTAAATTTTCTACTTCGGCTAGCACGACAACTGATTTCTAGATTTTCAAGTCGTAAAAGCAAAGGACGGCCTGTAAGTTTCCTGAGCAGCAAGAAAACTGTTCCAAATGACGTACGATTGACTAAAGTTGGTGACCTTATGCCAACTTTACAAAAATTATATAATGCAATGCGAAATAAAAATAAATGCAAAATATATGATGTCTTACCCTTGAATCGCTCCCAGTGGGCGGTAGGAAACATACTTACCAAAAAAAAAAAAAATCTTAAAAATCAAATTAATTTTAGGTAATAAGTTAAATGAATTTCTTTATATAAATCAATCTCAATCCCAAAAATATTTTAACATTACTAGAAAAAAATGGCCCTATAAAGGGTTAATATAAAATACTTTTTTATTTTTAAATACATCTCAATTTTAAAATATCACCAACTGAAAACGTATTGCCCGTGTCAGCTGTTTAACATAAATGCAAAATATTACTTAAACGGTATTACTGTTTTAAAGATACAAAAACTTATTAATCAGTGTAATTAATTTTCATGTGACTCAATATTGATATGTGGCGTTAATCTACAGAGATAAAAAAAATAAAAACAAATTTATAAAAAATATACGTTAAGAACACTCGTTTCCAAAAACATTGAGAGGGAAATATTGCTGTAACTTCCCAAATACACACATGTGCCTTTTAAATGCTAAAATATAAACCAGTAGAATCATATTTAAAATAATACTTTTTTTTTTTTTTTTTTTTTTTTTTTTTTTTACACGAAATACAAAAAAATATATTTAAATGTTTTTATAGAGAATTGTCGCTTAGCTCAGAAAGCAGCTTTGCCAATATACATTTAGTAACATTGGTTTTAACACAAGCATTAAATACTGCTGATTTTGTCAAAATTATAATGTAAGAAATCAGTTTTAAACTACATTTTGAATATTTCTGAACAAATTATTAAAGTAAGTATTCTTCCAAGTTCCTTTACATATGCATTTTGATTGAACTGCATTTAATTTTGCGAAGGAAACAAGACAAATCACCAATAAAGCAAACATTTTTTAATTAAAATTTATTTTTAATGACAATTTTAATCTCTGAAAAATATTGTTATAACATGAATTCTTCCAAGTTCCTTTACTTATGCGTTATGATTGCATTGCACTTAATGTTATTAATGAAGGAAAATAAATTACTGAAAGTAAAGAGAACACTTGTATGAATGCAATTTTCAATACAGTTACACTGCAGAAATTTTCTCATGAACATATATTTCCATGAAATACTCTACATTACTTATTAAAATAATTAACACGTTGCTACATCGTACTGGCTGAAAAGAGACATGCTTATAATTTGTTTTTTGATTACTATATCGTTAAGTACATTAGAACGGAAAAGAGTAAGTAAAGTAATTACGATAATTTTAGATATATCAACTTTCTGTATTTTGACCTAATTAATACTGTAAACAGCGTATTATTAAAAGCAGTATTGATAATTAAAATAATGTAATTAATTATTAAAACTATTTTTATACGCCAAGCAATGATAAATTTCATTAACATTTTTCAGAAACATTTTGCTAAAAATAAAAGATTATTATAAATGAAAATAATAATTACGTAGTAAGGAAATTATTTGAATTTCTTCTCAATACTTTTATCATTTCTTTGTTAAAAATTAAAGTGTTGTTAAAGTTTGTAAGCCGTGTTATTTAAAACAGTAAAATTACGTACGTAAATTATCAAAACGGCATAAATATTTTATTATGCAAGACTGATTGTTATTTTAAACACTAAAATGTCAAAACAATTTTTTTCCATCGTAAAAAATACTTTGCTTATAGATTGGCAGAAGTATAATGAGCCGTTCGTACACTATAACGCACATGTTATAAACTTCCGCTATGCCATAAGACTGCGCAATAATTTTTCTTGATGTTTGATAAACAAAATTAATACGGTTCAAGATTTTTTTTTTTTGCACTTAAATTTCTAAAAACTTATATTTCTCTGATAATTTATATATCAGTCAGCTTACAAAGCCTTATTTCGATATCTGCCTATATATATTTGAATAAGAATTTGTATCGCTATTCACTCAACTACCATTTCTGGAATGAATGGTGCAATGTAATAATATTCATTTATAGAAAACTATATGCAGTTTAAAATAACTGCATTTATTTGAATTGAATTCATGCTTTATATATATATCGAGGATGTACTAGAACGTACGACTTATTTAATTTCGATGTATGTATTTTATATGAATTATTAGGCCGTCATTTGAGCTTATTTTTAAGTTGTCTTATCGAAATCGAGACCAAAAAATGACGTCACATTCCACATTATTCTGTGAAAGCAAATGTGTTAGATCTTTTTCAAAATACGCATTTTCGTTTTAAGGGCATTTCTTCTATAAATTATAATTAGACCATGTGAGAAATTAGTTTTTTGTCATTGTTTTAATAAGTGCTTTAATCACTATATAAAGCTTTTAGTTTACACTTTTTGAAGATCAATTACTAAAACCTTTAAAAAAAATCCAACATGTAAAAATAAAGTCTAGTGTTTCTGGTTGAACTTGATGAGAATTTCTTTTTTAATTCTTTTATGCGTTAAATTTAATTTTAAAATATTACAAAAATAATTCTCAAGATACTCGCTGTAATTTGCTGATATCCAGATAATTATTATTATTTTTTAATCACAAGGTCGTTATAAAATAAAACATTTCCAGTTCAAAAAGGCATTAGCTACTTTCATGTACGATGTGATTTTTACAAATCTCAAATCATGTCTTCAGAAGAAACTGAATTATATTTATGACTTCAACAGAAATATCACCATTTTTTTAAATGTCTAGTAAAATCTGTTTAATGAATTTTGATAAAAACGAGTGTGTTTCGAAAATATGGTGAATAACACGATGAATAATTTACATTTTATTAACATACATTGAACAAAAGAATTAATATACTTTTATGGAAAAAAATAATATGTATATGTATATATATATAAACTAGCGTTAAGAAAAAAGAATCCTACTTATGAACCCCCTTTAATGAAATATTACTACAAGAAATGAAATTTTGTTATTTTCATTTTTTGAAATTGCGTTCCCTATTTACAATTATTTTGTGCTTACGGAAAAACTGCACAGCAGTTTCTTATATAATGCTTTATGTTTTGGATAATGCTTTAACTATGCAATGTTACATCGAAATATTTTCAAAAATACTTTTAAAATCTATATCAGCACCGTCATTTACAAAATTTTAATTATCACATAAAAATTTTATTTTTTTTTTCTATACGATTAATAAAATTAACATACGTACAACAATTTTTTTCTTTTTTTCTTTTTCTTTTTTTTCTTTTTTCTTTTTTCTTTTTTTTTTTTTTTTTTTTTTTTTTTGCGTTTTACACAATTCTTACGGAAACTAACACATAATTTCTTTATGTGACAATTTGTCAAATAATTTAAAATACAATTAAAATTACTTATAAAAAAATGCATAACCATGTGTCATAAAAAGATTTAAGACAATGAATTTTGACTTTAATTTCTCGTCTCTTCTCAGCCATTTTCATACTTTTCCTAGAAAATTATTCATAGCTATGAAATTTATCCATGAATATATACGCTAATCATAAACATTCACATTTTACACACATTAACATGAATTATTTAACTTTGTAGCAAAGCAAGTATCAGTATCTCTATATAATTAATTACGGGAGCAAAGTCATGTATTATACTTGACACTACATTAGAAAATTTTGTGGTGAAACAAATGTTTACTAACTGCATTAAGTTGCATTTATTAAACTGCATTGAAAAACTCACTAATAAAATTTTCTATTTTATTTGATTTGAACATGAATAAGTATATTCTCTTGTTCTCTAACTTTTATAAAAATTAAACCCGAAGAACAATATTTTGTGTAACTTGAAGACGTAATTGCAAGTCTAAAATGTAAGTCAAATTAGATCAAATTCAATCCTCAACGTATCTTTCTAAAAGAGAACTATAATTTCAGTAAAGCACTTCCGTGTTTCTTAATTGTGGTACAGATCTTAATCGTTCAACTTGTTCAATGGGTCAGTTTGTACATGTACAGGAAAAATAGGAAAAAAAAAATCTCGTAATGAAAAAACTATATTTTCAAATCTTTAAATATATTTATATCATCTTTATTTTGATTTAAATGTTATGCTTAAACTACTATTTATTTCTAAGTCACATTTTAAGTACTAATAATATACAAATTTGTTATTAGCGCATTATTGTGTTAAAACTTTTGAGTTATATTATGATAATTCTGCTAAATTCATTTTAAAAATTTTATAAATTCTTTTTAAAAAATTTAATTTTTTTCTAGATTTCCCATTATAAGAAAAACTGAAAAACTGAGTTCAGCATACACAAATATTTTAACAATAAAATATTTACTTATATCACAGGTAGAAAAGTTTGGTCAGTTCAGAGGCATTATCAGTTCAAGGTTATATATATTTGCTGAAATTTTTCTTTTAAAATTTTTAATTTTGCTATAAAATTGGGTAGAAAAAATGCTTGAATTTTTATTATTGTATATTTGTCCGTATTATTTACACGTTTTTCATAATATAAAATAAATGTTAATATAAATATTCATGTACTAAAATTTAAATAAAACACAAGTATTTTTCCAGTTTAGTTAGAAGAGGTTTCAGTCAGAAAACTTTTATATAAAGTTTACGGATTCAATAGAGTATTACGCGAGACAACGTAAACATGATTGTGTGCACAGGGTATTGTTTATTTTTCGCACACATTTTTTAAATAAATGATTCTTGTTTGACAATACGTGATCAAAAACGCATTTTAACTCTAAGATGAATCATAGCTAAAACTTTATTAGTCAGCCATTCTATATGAATTAATATGAGGGCTGGGAAATTATAGCAACAATGTTTTTTATTATTTTTTTTTTATAGAAATAATGCGACCACAGTATTAACACATGTTCTTGAAAGCGTGCCCACAGCCATAAGTGGTGACTTAATTAGATGTTACTGTAATGCACGGTTATCGCACGGAACGTGCAGGAATTTCACATGATATTCATTCACTGTGCTTGATACAAGATAAACTGTGTGATCAGCGCTCAATTGTGAAAACATCCAGAGAATTTCACAATGAGCTCTCAGACATTTTTAAATGGTCCTTGCCTTAACTATTTGTTCTGGCGGGGGCCATTCAAAAGTTAAGACGAGGATTTTACGTTGGCAGTAACATTATCAGCAAGATCGTGATGCAACTATAAACGTGCAATGATAAGAACGGCATGCATGTGTTTGTGTGTGCAGACTCAAGTGATATGTGCAATAAATATCCACAGTTCCAAATTAATATTGGCAATGTACTGTGATCAATTTTGGAGATTATTTTGAGGGATTATAAAGCAATAATGTGCAATGTTTTTCTGATTTTATATATTTAATATAGTCTCAAGATTTACAAACTCACACAAAACCATGCTGGTGCTCATGGCTTTTTTTATAAGTACATGCACACTCCACTTTCACATGACTTTGTATTATAAAAGCATGGAATAATTTCACAGACTGTTTGTTTCCATTGTTTCTATTAATAAGTACACATCAGTCATTGGTGCCACATCCGCATTCATGCATAAAAAAACATAGTTGCTATAAATTTTGCTCCAGGTCTCATAAATAAATATTGTATGACTGGTTGACTAATAGTTATTGTGTTTTAATCCTCCTTCTGTACGGTTATTAAATGTGTTATGAATTTTGTAAAGCAAGCATACAATAATGTGTTACATACAGGTCATAATAATGTAAATCCGCATTAAAAATGACTTGATAAATTTTCTTTATACATTGTGATACTGTTTGAATTAGAAATGTCTGTTTAATCGGAATAAATGTTCTTCAATAATTACTCTTTTCTCAGTTTTAAATTATTTTACGAATTTATCTGATAGTTACCTGATCAAGTTATCCACATTCCGGACTTAAATAACACACAGCGAAATAAAAACAAATATTTACCTTATTTTTACATTGGAAACATTTTATTTGACAAATTAAATGTTCAAATTAAGTGGTTTTTTTTTTTTTTTTTTTTTGAAAGCTTACCTCCCTTGTGAAAGGTTTTAAAGGCAAGTGCGAAATTTACCTCAGTGGACAGGAATTCTTCTTTATTCAGATATTAAAGCTTATACGCATAAAAGTCTTTTATACGTATTCATTAATATCAGAAATAATAATACTGACATTATTTGTTTTTTAATTATAATTTAATATAAATATTCGCTATACAACTATGTGTTCACAGTTATAAGATATATATTATTATGAGTAACATATCTTCAAAATTTCTCTCTTAATATAATAAAGTATATAATGAAAAACAAATTCGGTTAACAATAAATAAATTATTGTATAGTTTGAATACATTTTTCACAACATAAAAGTTTATCTCATCATAAAATTGAAACAGATAGAATAGCGATGTCATTTTTATTATTTAATAAAAGAGAAAAGATAAATTAAAATTTCGGTCTTCCTAAACTAATAATAATATATATATATATTTTTTATTTTAATGATTTTTACATGTAATTTTCCTACATTATTCTTTTGAACTTCATTTCTAGTCAGATTATTTTATAATTCATTTTACTGAAAAAACAATTTAACCAAAAGATTTAATAGGCTTATAAAATTACCTTTCATTATATTTAAATTGCAGCAATTTCCGATAGTTTAAATAAAAATTATTAAAATATCTTATCTATGTTTAAAAAAAAAAAAAAAAAAAAAAAAAGTTACGGTCGATTAAAAAGAATTGCATTAAATTTAAAAGTGGACAAATTTTATTAAATTAATTAATAAATTTGATAATAAGAAAAGAACAAATCCAATTTTTTTTAATGAAAATCTTATTCAAACTTACATTTTTCTTAATGTGCATTATTATATATTATATATATAGTAAAAAGTATACTTTTCTTTATAATATTTTCTAATTCAAAAATTATATTAAAAGTAGCGATTAACAAAAATTCTGAAAATGCATTAACTTCTGTTCACATTTTTATAAAATGTAACGGATTGTTAATGTATATATATGTATGTGTGTGTGTGTATTTTTATATAAAAATTTATAAATAATTAAAGATTTAATTGTAAATAAATTATTAAAATATAGTTCCAAGTAAATATTTTAGTGACTGTAGTAAATATTTCTGTCTGAAACCTCTTCAACTTTGCCATTTGCAAAAAACAGGTATTTTATCTTATATAAGATTTTCATTATGAGAAATTTGATATTTTGTGTGAAAAAGTTTAAAATTACCTCTGAGGCTAATGGCGCTTCAAGGCATTTTTTGCTTCTTAGGATAGAATGGATATTTTTCGCGCGTATACATGGAGTCGAAAATTTGTTTTCCTCTAACTGGAAGCTTAAAAAAATTTAAATGCTGAAAACAAACTTCCGTTATATTTTAAGGGAATCAGTTTTTGTTATGAGTTAATACGCGCACAATTTTTCAAACGATGGCAGAGCGTCATCCTGGATAGACTGGAAAATGTGTGCAGGGTTTTGCTTTACACCATGGTGTGGTAGTTGACTTGCTCACATAAACCTTCTGAGCTTACAAGAGGCTCCGTTGGAAGAAAATACTGCGGCTAAAATAAATAAAAATATATCATTATTTAAAATATTAAAATTTTATGAAATAATATCTCATTGTAATAAATTATCGTTATTTTACGTTACTTTTTATTTAAACCAATTAACACGTTGAGTGCCATGTCAGCCATCGGTGGCTGACACTGAACTTTCAGTTTAGGCCGCGTCAACCACAAGTGGCTGAGAGTGTACAATATGATACAAGTCCTTTCGGATCATTCGGAAGGGTAGGGTTAATTTCTTTTTTCTCATCACGTAACCGCCATTTTGAAACATAGTAGTGTCTACAATTTATTAATGGATTTGGTGGAAATATTGATGTGACTATGTAAATATGTAGTTTTAAGGAAATCGGTTCATAAATTCCTTTTTTATGTGAATTTGAAATTTTCAAATGGCCGGCACTTGGAAACAAGATGGCGGATCAAGTTGGCAAACAAACATATCAAATGCATTTCTGAAATAAGTCTATTCTACAAATTTAGTTCGAATTAATTCAGTATTCGAAAAATTATCGTCTTGAAAACTTAAGTGGCCGCCACTTGGAAACAAAATGACAGAGTCAGTTGCTCATTTAATTAGTCCATGATATTTGTAAGATAAGTCTACTGTCCAGCTTTGGTTCAAATAAAATCATCATTTCAAAAGTTATCTTGATAACAAGTTCTCAAGTGGCAGCGTTCAGGTGGCCGCAACTTGGAAACAAATTTGCGGAGCAACTTGTCCATTGAAATCATTTAAGTTATTTGAATGATAAATCCACTGCCCAATTTTGGTTCGAACTGATTAAATATTTCAAAAGTTATCGTGTTAATATATTTCAAGTGGAAGCCACTTGAAAACAATATGGTGGAGAAAGTTGCTCAGTGAATTTATCCGAGTTCAGTGCCCAGCTTTGGTTTAAATTAGTTCAGTATTTCGAAAGTTATTCTTATGATAAATTTTCAAGTGGCAGTCTGATTTTAAGGAGTAGCAATTCGGAAACAAAATTACAGAGTAACTTGTCCAGCGAAATCATTCAAGATAATTGTATGATAAGTTCATTATCTAATTTTGGTTAGAATTAATTCATTATTTCAAAAGTTATCGTGATAAGAAATTTTCAAGTGGCACCGTAATTTTAAGTTGTCACCACTTGGAAACAAAAGGGATGATATGCCCAACGAACTTATCAAAGATATTTGAATGATAAGTGCATCGCGCAAATTTGATTGGAATTGATTCAGTATTGCAAAAGTTATAATTAAAAATTTTCAAGTGGCTGCCATTTGGAAGTAAAATGGCGGAACAACTTGCCCAGTGAATTTCTCCAAAATATTTGTATGATAAGTCCACTATCCAATTTGTGTTTGAATCAGTTTAGCATTTCAAAAGTTATCGTGATGGCACATTTTCAAGTGGCCGCAACCCGGAAACAAAATGTCGGAAGAAGTTGTCCGTCCAAGATATTTGTATGATAAATTCACTATCCATGTTTGATTCGAATTGATTCAGTATTTCAAAAGTTATCGTGATGCTAAATTTTCAAGTGGTAGACTGATTTCAAGTGTCCCTGTTTAAGTTATCCTCCACTTTATTAAAAAGTCCGAAAAGTTCATTTAGAAACTTGGTTGAAAACCTTATATGGTCTACGTATACATCAAAATTCAAGAAAATCCGGTTTTAAATACTCTTTTTATAATGTAGATTTGAAATTTTCAAGTGGCTGTCACTTGAATAGAAAATGGCGGAGCAACTTGGTTAATGAACTCATCCAAGATATTTATAAGGTAAGTCCGTTGTCCAAATTTGGTTTGATTTGGAGTATTATTTCGGGAGTCATCGGGATGACAAAATTTTCATTATATATAGATAAACGAAGTGTTTGCAATAAGTCAATTTCTAAAGAAATCAATCTAATAAAGCCGCGTCAACCACCGGTGGCTGCCAGTGTAAAATATAATATAAAACTAAAAAATTTACATTGTTTTAAGTAATTACTGAAAATGTATTTAAAATTTACTAAATTTTTAATTATTACAGGATTATATCATTAAGGCATTTTAACACTTTCGCGACCGGCATATTTTTCCTTTTTCTAATACTGATTGCCGGGGAATCTTGTACTAAACTCAAGCTAGTTGCCGCAAACTCTTGATGTTTTCATATGGATGAAAATTAGATATAATATTTTTAAATGTTACTTTTGTAATTATCTGAAAGTTGAAATGAAGATTAGTCATATAATATTAGAACGAACCTATAACACTATCGAATAATTAATACCCTAATAATACTATCGAAATAATACTAAAGTATTGTTTCCACAGAAATTTTTAAATGACGTGAATTCACGTCATCGGTAACCAGGAACATAATCTGAAAAGACATGAATTTACGTCAGCGGCAACAAGCTATTGAAGTTGAAATGACATGAATGCACGTCAGCGGTCACGAATTTGTTAATAGAATTTATTGAAACACTGTAAATATAACGCGCGTCTAAGCAGCTCGCGTGGCCTGACGGGGATTTGCTTAAGTATTCGCGTGGCGCTCAACGTGTTAAAACAAATATATGATGATTGTACATTTTGGAAATCATAACGCCTGGTAATGTATAACACTTATCTTTTTACAAAGGTAAATTTTATTAGAATCGAAAATATGTTCGAAAATATGTGATGAAAATGAAAGAAAATCTGTATATATTGAGAAATTCATCTTTCCCTGAACCAATCAAATATAATGAATCGTTTGTTATTGTGATGTTGAATTAGGCTGTGACATTAACCAGCGATTCCCTATTACTCTTATCTAATTATCAATGAATCCTGCAGTTAATTACGTTATGTAAAAAGTTGTTCAAAAGTGAAACATAATTGCTGTTTATGTGAAAAATTCAGAAAATCTACATCGTATTAAATAGAAACGTTGATTGCAGTTGTAACGAGATAGTTAAATTTTACATTTAGAAAGCTTTGTATATCTTTAGCTGTTTTTCAAAAAGCTAAGAAATTTCGTTAAATACATTATTTATACAAAAAGTTACGATCGTATTCCTACACCAGGGAGCTGATTATTTAGTTCATAAATGCCGAGAAATGCATAAAATAATTCAATTAGGCACCAATTATGAAGTAACTTTAATCGACATGCAAAATAAGTGCCGGTTCAACTGACCAGCAAATTGCATGAAGTTATCCTGGATGTGAAATGTTGTCCAAGCAAACTTCTTGCGTTGTCTAAATTTAATAAATTTGTTACGATACCTACAAATTTAAAATCGTTTTCCGTATAGTGAATGAAAAATCTGAACATAAATAAAACACCGATGGATGATACTTTCTTCAGATGTAAAATATCTCAATAATAAACTATTTTCGACCAGTTCTCTTTCCTAATATTCATTTAGATGCATTAGATGCTTAATAATTTTTTGATTAATATGCCCGACGATAAAAGACTCGTATTAATTAATATTTAACTATATTTAGCCTGTATATTATATAAAAAAATAAAAAATAGAGCGTAATTTTTTCCAGTTTTTTTTTTTTTTTTTTTTTTTTTTTTTTTTTTCCCATTATTATCAGTTTTGTTGAAACATACAAAAAAAAGCCAATCAACTTAAACTTTTAAACAAATTCCTGTAAAAAAAATTCTACTGGTTTCATAATTTCTATTTGTATTAAAAACTATTTGTTTCGGTAATTTTTAAACGACATAATTTTTTAGGCTACGCTTTAAAGTACTTTAAAAACTGAGTTTTTTTTTTTTTTTTTTTTTTTTTTTTTTCCATTTTGTTTTGACTGTTTGCTACAACAGTGTGTAGATTATGTAAAAAGTTCTCTTTTGTACCAATCAGACAGAGCCACTCATTACCCGTCCTCTGTCTCCATTATCATTTCCTCCAGTAACTGACAGCCGAACTTTACTGGCCATCGCTTCACACATGCTTATCTGCAAATAAAATCAAAAGAAAAAATATATATATTAGAGATGGATAATTAAGCAATAAAGTAAATGTAATAAATCCTAAAAAAAAAAAAAAAAGTAATAAGCTGTACACAGTGGTTTTAGAAATCACTTACAGGAATTTAAAAAAAAAATAAAATAAAATAAAAATAAAAATTTAGAAATGATATTTTTTGAATTAAAGGGGAAAAATATATAGATATAAAAAATACTAATAATGATGTAAGTCAGATTTTGCATCATGTTTTAAACGGTCCTTATTAGGATGTGACAGAAAACCCGAATTACAAATTGGTTTTAACCTATTTGGTAACACGCTTTATTCTCAAATGATTGATCTCAAATTCAAATGGAAGCGTTCATAAAAAAGTCATAATTAATAATAAACATATAACGCGCTTTCTGTAAACGTTGCGGCTTTTTTTTTCCCTTAAAAAAATGTCAATTTTCGTTTATTATTACTGATTTGAATTATTGATATTCGTATGTGTCGGCCAGTATAACAACTTAAACAATCTTTTGAATTTTAATAAAAATTTACAAGATTGGCGTTATGTGAAATATGCAATTTACCTTTGATCTTACTGCTTCCATTCTGGCCTTGTAGCAGAATTCAAGGAGAGCAACAATCATCGCTAGAACAAGACCTCCGATGAGAATATAAAAACAGCCGGCCACATTGCTGAGGGTTAGTTCATTTTGTGAGGATTCCTGTAATAATAATAATAATAATAATAATAATAATAATAAAGAGGCAAAATAATTAAACAGTTCTTAGTTAGGATATCAATAATAAATCTATAATAACAGCCGAGTTAAAAAAGTATATAACAAAATCATGAATATGACTATTGAAACTAGTATGCATAAAAAAGTATGAAGCTGAAAGATGAATTATGTATTAGATAATTCCAACTGGGTTAAAGTATAAACTTAAAAAGTTCTACTCCTCCATCCATTAGTTACAAATTGCATAATTTATTCCTCCTTTCAGGAATATCGTGACAAGTAATAACTGCCTTTAATGAATGATGTTTAGTGTCCAAATATTTTTTTACTCTCTTAATATATTTATGATTTAATTTTATTCTTGAACATTTATATAGGAATTACCAGTAGAAAATTATAATAATCAACTCATATATGAATTTTTAGAGATGTAACATATACATTCGCAAAATAACTTAATTCAGAATGTATGCAGTATGCATTAATTAACTACTCTTTCTATTTTTTCCTTTAAGAAAAACCCCTTAAAATGTTATTTTATAGGATAAATTATCAGCAATCTTTCAGCAAAAAGTATTTAAATATCTGATTCTAATCATGTTATCTTACGAATTATAATTGAGCATTTTAAAAACTATTTCAGTAGTGTTATATCTATATATTAATTTGAAACGTGTTTTTGTCTATCTCCACTAAACTGAGAGAACGGCTAGGTGTAAAAATTTGGTTAAAGTGTCTAAAAGAAGGTCTCGGTCTGTAGATATGTTATGAAAAGAGAAAAATAAAAAAAAAGTCTAACGGTTCCCCCCTCTTGGGGAGCAGGGATTAAAAACGCGTTTACGAGCTTAACTCAGCTCCAAATTACTTCACGGTGAAGAAATTGTACATATACGGACTAGATTCGAATACTAAAAAATCACCTTCTGGGAATTTGGAATTTTAGATTTTGAAGGGGGGAAAAAGAGGGAAAAATAGATTTGGAGGGGGAGGAAAGGGGGAAATTAGTTTGAGAAGGAAATCCGTTCTAGACCCACACATGTAGCACCTCATTTTAAAGGTCTTGAAATTTCATATCGATTGGGGATGTTTGTATACAATATAGTGCGTCCCTTGGTGGTGAAAAATGGAACTAGGTGATTTTGTTGTTGACTCTATCATGTTACACCTTATTTTAAAGTACTGGTATTTCCTGACCGTTGGTGATGTTCGTACAGAATACGCTGCGGTGAAAAGTGAAACTAAATGATTTTGCAGTTGACACCACCGCGTGACACCTTATTTGAAATGTCTTGGAAATTCAAGGCGATTGTTGATGTTCGTACACAACATACTGCGCTCCCTGGTGGAAGAAAGTGGATTTTGCAGTGCGTGCGTAGCATGCCTGCTATACGGTGCCGCAACCACAGGCAGCGGTAACACGAGTCAAAGGTTCGTTCGGTTCAAGGTTAATTTTTGAGAATTTTTTCATGTTATTAGCGGCCTGCATATACGTGCCGCAGGCACTGGGTCACGAACCCGAGTTCCGTTCTGTTTGAGGTAATTTTTTTTTTGTTACCGATGATTATTTTTTTTTGTAATGTTTTCATTTAAATATAGAAATTAAAACAAAATCGAGTTAAAGATATAAAAACAAACAAATTTAAGATGCATTTAAGTCTATTATCATGGGCCCGGGCAATGCTGGGCGGGTTCGTTCCGTTCCACGTTAATTTTTTGGAATTTCTTTATGGTATTAGCGTCTCGCGTATGTGCTTCCGCAGGCACCGGGGTCACAAGGCAGAGTTTCGTTCGGTTCGTGGTAATTTTTTTTATTACAGCCGATTATTTTTTTTTTCGCAATGCTTTTATTTAAAAATAGAAATTCAAACAAAATCGAGTTAAAGTTATAAAATAATACAAATTTAAGGTTCATTTAAGGTATCATGGGCTCGGGCAACGTCGGACGGGTCAGCTAACATACAGTCTTAGTATTAAACGAAATAGAAAATAAAAGATAGCATCTGTTTATTTGGAGTCAGTTTGACGTCACATTGACAGTACTTTGTAGAAAGTGATGTCATATATAATATTTCTATTTATAAGCATTTTTCAGGCTTTCTTTTAAGTGAAATGTCGTAAATTATATTAGATGTTTTAACATGAAATAAATTTAAATAATGATGCGACGATTTTTGAAACATTACGGTCAATAAAGTGATCGTCGAATTCGACGGGTTCCAGCTAGTTTATCTTTATCACAAAATCTACTAAGCCATATTTATGTAATCCATAAATAATGTTTTCTAAATACATTTTTAAGATCTGAAACATGCTTTAATTACCTTTGCAGTTTCTGTATCATTTCGTTTAAGTATTAAAACTTCATTATTCGTCGAATAAGACACACTGTACTTCAGCTGGTGTCAAATCACACACCAGCTAAAGCAGTTCAGTTAAATTTCACTCTTTGAAAAGGTTGGTTGGTTGGTTGTAGGGTTTAAGGCCGATTGGCTACGCTAGGGTACTAGGCTAATAAGGGGAATGCTCTCCGTGGGTGGGGTCTTTCTAAAGAGTCCTAGATAGTATTTACGTGAGTTTCGGAGAAAACCACAGAAAACTTCGAACGACTAGGTCGATCCGCGTGACCTGGGATCGAACCTGGCACTTCTCTTCTGCCAGCTTTGAGCGCAGAACCGCTCGACCGCTGTTAGGTACTCTTTGAAAAGGTCTACTTACTTTTTTTCAAATTGTTAAGTGGATGCAGTTTTGGTGTTAATGTTAAAGCCAGATGACTACACGAGAATCCAAGGCCTGGGTGTGTAGACTCTGTGGGTTTTTTCTAATGGGTCCTAATCAATATTTATACGAGATTCGGAGAAAAGCACGTAAACCTCCGAAGGGCTAGTTCGATGTGTCAGACCTGGGACTGAACCCAGCACTTACCGTCTACCAGAATCGAGAGCAGAACCTCACGGCCACAGGAATGGTTAAGGAAAGACAGCAATTTATTTATAAATATTTGAAGCATTATCCGAAGATATTTGAAAGTACGAGAAAAGGTTTATTTAAAAATGTTTTATTAAATTTCAAAGATCGTATAAAATTAATGCTCATTCTTTTCTCTTATTTGCAGGAATAATAAACTCATAGTTAATTTTATGTTTTTCTGAACAAATATACACTATTTAAATTGTATTCTTAAATACAAACATTTTTTTTTTTTTTTTTTTTTTTTTTTTTTTTTTTTTTTTGGGGGGGGGGGGGAGGTTGTAATTTTTCCATGATGCCAATAATATAAAAAATTAACTGAATTTCATTATAATAATTAAGGCTTAGTAAAAATGTTTTTCCATTAACCCTCAGTTACCACACTGGGTTACCAGGAACCCGAGCTTTTTGTTCGCATTGCGGTATTCTCAAATAATGAGAGCGGGCCGGTTTACAGTGTGTGTGTGGAGGGGGGCCTTTCATATTTCCTCTACAAAACTATGAAACACCCCATCTCAGTTCGTGTAATGTATACGGATTACACGCGTCGGAATTTCACCTAAGGCTTGCGCTAATCCAATGTGTTATAATCGTCACAAAAATTGAACAACACAAAATAGCAATGTAAGTAAAAAGTTTTATTTCAGTATAAAAATAGGCTAAGAAGTTTCTAAACTGTACAATAATTTAAATTTAATAATTAACGTAATAATTACTATAATAATTACCGTAATTACGTTGCGAATATTTGTCAAGTATGTTTAAAAAATGCGTAAAGTTTGACAAATAAAGTTATTTTCATATCCATTATGTATTTTAGTGTTTCTTCATCAATCCAAGTACACTTGATGCATTCCACGATTTATATACATATATATGTACATATATATATAAACACTTAAGATTTTTTTTTTTAATAATAACACTAATACTAAAATATGGTCTAACATTAATCCTCCCAAAATGTTATGTTCAAGAAAACCGTCACATGAGTTACAAAACCTTTTCTGTTTCATGTCTTTTTTGACACATGTATTTGACACATGAATTCAACGGTTAAAAGGCTTGATTTTATGCTGATTTTTTTACATAAAACTATCAGTTTGAAAAATAAAACGTATTTTCATCGATTTAAAAAAAGAAACAATTTCATTTACAGCGCGATGCTGATTGGTTCAGAAGTTTTCACTCATATCATATTCGTATATCTTTTTGATTACATTGCGGTATTATCAAATAATGGGAGAGGGCCGGTTTAGAGTGTACGCGTCGGAATTTCACCTACGGTTTGCGCTAACCCAGTGTTGTATAATCGTTACAAAAATTGAACAACACAAATTAGAAAAGTAAGTAAAAAGTTTGATTTTAGTATAAAAATAGGCTACAAAGTTTCTATACTATACAATCATTTAAATTTAATAATTAACTTAATAATTACTATAATAATTACCGTAATTACGTTGCGAATATTTGTCAAGTATGTTAAAAAAAGTGTAACATTTGATAAAGTTATTTTCATTTCCATTATGTATTTTAATGTTTTTTCATCAATCCAAGTCCACTTGCTGTATTCTACGATTTATATAAACAGTTAAGATTTTTTTTTTTTTTTTTCTTTTTTTATAGTTACACTAATACTAAAATATGGTCTAACTTTAATCCTCCCAAAATGGTATGTTTAAGAAAATCGTCGTATGAGTTACAAAACCTTTTGATACATGTATTCAACGGTCAAAAAGGCTTGATTTTATGCTGCTCTTTTTACATTAAACTATAAAATCAATCAGTTCGAAAAATAAAACATATATTCACCGATTTAAAAAAGAAACAATTTCGTTTAGAGTACGATGCTGATTGGTGCAGAAGTTTTCAATCATATCCGTATTTCCTACCCAATAAAAAAAAAAAAAAAAAAAAAAAAAAATGAAATCGGATACTTAGAACAAAAGATATTAGCGATCAAGTTTTCTTGGGTTACGCTAACCCAGAACAGTAAGTACGCGATTTTTTTTCCCCTAATGTAATAACTGATCGTTAAAAACAGCAGATAAATGTTATTAACCCGTTAACGCTCGAATTAATTTTTCAAAATATTATTAGCTGATTATTTCCCTTCTAAATTAATATAGACAACTGACAGTAAAATATATTAACTTAAACAATTCTTCTGATAGTTTTAAATTTAAAGCCTATCCTCATTTATTGACGTTTAGTGTTATAGCGAAAAAATTTCGAGATAGAAAAAACTTTTGAGATAATAGATTAATTTCTTATTATATGTTGACAAAAATCTCGAAAATAAAATATTATAATATATATTATTATTCAACTTGATTTAAGCAAAAAGCAAATAAATGTGAGACAAATGAAAAATCATAAAATGACTGTCCAAATTATGAAATAATAGTTAATAGTAGGCACATAAAACTTTCAGGGATCATTTAGAGTGACGCTATAAACTGTCAATAAAAAACAGAAATCATTCCAAGAAACTACAAAATATATACGTGCAATTTTATTAGCTGTCCTCAAATGAGGACACTGGACGCTAACAGATTGTCTCAATAAATACACAAATTTATTATTTATTTATTTTTTTAATTTACAAATTTATTTATTAATTTGGTATTAATACAAATATTAGTTAACATTTATATAAAATTAAATTATTACAAATTTACATTTATATAAAATATTTTGTTTTCAATAGTTAGTAAAATTTAGTAAAAATTAGAAACACTTAAGCATTGAAAGAAAATTACTATTAAAATGTTTTCAAAGCGAATTATTTAAACAAATGAACAAAATATATTAATCATACCTTCGTATCACCGTTTCTACATTCACTTCGATCGTACCACCATTTGTTTTCCAGTCGTGCTAAATCACCCTTTTCTTTTAAAGAAAGAACTGCCAAATTAAGTTGATCTCTAAAATTAGAGCACAAAAAAAAAATAATAATAATAATAAGCATTTTATATATATATATATATTATATAAAGTATATTAATTAAATAATACAATGACACCATCACCAACACAGATGCAAAATATCAGAATGCAAACACAAATTAAAAAAAAACTGGTTCTGATTTTTTTAATGCGTGTCATATTTATATTGAGTAAATGTGGTATAGTTCGTCCACGTATTAAGTAGAAATGTAAAAATCTTATTCAGTGGCGAAAGCAGGAGAAGTCCATTTGGAGATAACGGCTCAAGTCGAACTTAAGAGCGGACAATACCTAATCTCGCCGGCAACCTTGGCCCATGTTATTCTATGGGAAAATTTGATTACATAATTACTCATTACCTAATGTATATTTTTCAATTCTGTTTTCACATTTAGAAAATTCATAAGCGTTAAATTATTACTTGTTTTCCAAAAATTTATTTTTTTTTTAAATTTTAGTATTTCATTTTGCGACTAGAAAATGAGAAAAATGCATTTTGTGGAAAATCGCATTTTTGAACTCAAAATTAAAATGTAAAAATTAAAAAAAATGAATTTTTCAAAAATGAGCACTCATTTAACGGTTATGAATTTTCTGACTGCGAAAACAGAATTAAAAAATATACATTAGGTAATGTGTAATTGTCGCAACAAATTTTCCCATAGAATAACATTGGTCACGGCTGTCCGCGGGATTAGGTATTGTCCCCTCTTAGGACTTTCTTAATCTCTGCATCCTACAAGGTATATCTAAAAAATTTGACGAATGGTGTTGGGGAAGAAAAGGACTATGCAGGGATCTGCTTGTTTTTTTACCAATTTAAAGTGACTATCACCAATAATTTACTTTCCATCACTAAAGCGTTTAATTCAGTCAAACACATTTCTTACAAGCTGCTTACGTTCCATACACAGGAACTAACACTGCATGGACCACTGTTTTTCCATATTTGTAGCAAAACTTCATTTTTATATGTTGCTTATTTGCAATGTGAAACAAGATTTAATGTATGTTTTGATCAAACTACCACAAAAAAGAACTGTGCATTAAAGTTAGAATTTTAACGATGTAGCGTTTATTGGCGTATCTGTTTGCGCATGCACAGATACGACCACTTAACAATTATATACTTTTTGTTCTTGCCATTCACTAAACTTTTTAGACACTTGTATTATTGAAAATAATTTAAAAGTTTTTGCTCTAGAATAACAATAAAAACAGCAAGTGGTACTGACTTAGAGAAATTTTAAAAATCAATTTATTTGAATAAAATTAAGTTATGTTTCTGCCATTTTAAAGTTTGAATGAAAATATTTTTAGTTCCACATTTTATTATTTTGATAAATTCCACATTCGAAAAATATAAGAAAATTTTTATACTTGTTTAGTTTTTACTCAAGTTCTTTGACATAAATTTATACTTAAAATGTATACTTTAGGAATAAATAATTAGGTAAAAATCCTTCAAGATTATAAATTTCTGGTAAAGTTAAAGAAATAAATTGATATTCTTATTTTTATACTTTATTTTGCCAATCCTCGTCATGATCACGCGATGCCCTTATGCCAGAGATGAATTCGAAACATCACTTTATCTGATTCGAACTAATGACATGTAATCTGTGTTTCTAAGATTATGCTTTTAAAATTGTATTTATAATTTTATGGAAATTATTCGTATTATGCTATATATATATTTTCAAGAGTATAAGTACACAAATATTTCACGTCTTAAAACACATATTCAAAATTTAGGCGGATATACTTTAGCACCAAAGTAAATTCTTATATATGGCCTAATGCTGAAAATTTCAGTTTTTAAATTTTTCAGTTCAACGGCAAATGGCAGAATAATAAAATTAAATTTACAGTTATATGGCATAAAATTTGACAATATTCATATTAATTTCGTTCTTTATATAAAAGTCATATAAGGAATAAATTGAGATTTTATCCACATTAACCTTCTCATTAACTCTTAATCTGGGATCAGAGATTTTATCCACATTAACCTTCTCATTAACCTTCTCATTAATCTGGGATCAGTCGCTAAGTCAAGAATAAGATCAAGGTAAGTAAAAATTCTGTTAGATCAACATGGTAAAATGTAAGAAAATGTTTAAAAGGGTCTAAAGGGGAATGGTAAAAAGGGTATGTTTATGTCTTATCGGGGTTTAATAAATATTTTACCGTTACAAAAGGGCTAACTGAATGTGATATTACTGCAAAAATGTTCTTATCCGGATAATATTGCGAAAGTTATACGTCAGACTAATCAAAAGGCCAAGGAAAATATATGAAGAATTACTTTTAACAGGACGAGTCAAGTAAGTTTACGTCTTACCATTTAGTCTTTTAACACGGACCATGTTAATTTATGTTAAGAATTAAATTTTATCACGCTGAGATAATTGTAATTTGTATGCCCATTATCTTTTTCTTTGTTACCATAAATTATAACACTATCTGTCTGCTAAACTAGTTTGCAGTTTTGCTTCCTAAGAGTGCTTTTAGTAATTTCACAACAGGAAAAATGTAACTAGCAGGCACTAAAGAGTTTTCTGTGTGAAGATGAAGAAATCTGTGAAGACATTTATGAAAATAGTATATTCGATGTAACGAGTGAAAATGAATCTGAGCACTAAAAAGAATGACGGAATTTTCTAAGCGAAATCGTTATTTTCATTAAAGAAATTTGTACGGAGGTTACTGCCTTCACAAAGTGATATTGAAAGTAAGGACTTCAAAGCCATACATACATGTTCTTGATTTAACAATACATGAAAACCAAAAAGGACAAACTTCATTCGTTATATTTTATTTACAAATAATTAATTCATAGAACTAGCAAGGACGACTACCTTTTGTACTAATTTTCTATACGTTTGATTGTTCCACAGTAAAAACTGTATTTTCCACAAGTAAAATTTACAGTGCCACTTACGTATACTAATGATTACTCGAGTAACTCTAATTAACAACAATTAATTTTCTAATAACAAAGATAGGTGTATACATTTACCATAACTGTATATCAGCTGGTAACATAGAATTTGACAAATAATATTACACATATTTTGCTAAATTATTCATTCATTACTAAAAATAATGCGAGTTGCAATTTTAAAAGAGGTGACATAAAAAAATTTACTACTACATAAAATTAAGCCAAAGATTGAGATTAAAAGTAGTTCCCGTTATAGATTGCGGTGACCAGAGACGGAAGCATAGAATGTGTATACAAGGTGCATCTAAAGAGTTCGGTGAATAGATGGATGTCTCAAACAACGCGAGTTAAAAATGTGTCCCTGCGCATGCGCAGGGAGAGACGGCACGTAGCAAGAACCGCAAGAAACCGAGGCAGAATAATCTGTTATAGGCAATCGAATAGTGTATGTTTGAAAATTCGCGTCATATTGAAATGGAGCAACGGATAAAAATCACGTTTTGCTACAAATTAGGCAAAACCGTCACAGAAACGCATGCAATATTGGTCCAGGAATACGGAATAGACGCAGTGAGCAATAAATGAGTGTACGACTGGTTTACACGTTTTTGGGAGGGAAAGGAAACTGTGAATTACGAAACCACGTTCAAGTCGACCTCAACAAGTGTGACGACCGACAACATCTAGCAGGTGCGACAGATGCTATTAAACAATCGCCGACAGTCTTTACGATGGATATTGCAGGAATTGGGAATCAGCAAGGACAGTGTTAGCACCATTATTCACCAAGATTTGAGTAAGCGCAAGATCTGTTCCCGTTTTGTACCGCACTCATTGTCCGACGAGCTGAAGGAAACACGAATGCACGCTGCTCAAAATTTCATTCGCATGTGTTACCAAGATTCAACATTTCTTCAAACCATGGTTACAGGAGATGAGATCTAGTGCTACCAGTACGTTCCAGAGTCAAAACAGCAAACAATGGAATGGTGCTCATCATCTTCTCCGCGATCCAAAAAGAGTCGCCTACAGAAGTCCACAATCCAGACACTCATGAGTGCGATTTCCGACAGCAACGGCATGGTCCACCAGGAATTTGTCCCGCAAGGGGAAACTGTCAGTGCTGAAATCTACGAAACAGTTTTGATGTGTTCACCCACAGAAGACAACACCCGCATGCCCGCTTACTGCGATCCGTGTACGCAACTTCTTCGCCCAACATCGTGTAACTGTTATCACACATCCACCGTGCTCGCCTGATCTGGCGCCTACAGACTTCTTTCTGTTCCCTCGCCTCAAGAAGTCATCAGGGGCACACGTTTTGTAGACATACCAGACATACTACGACGCGTGTGACATCTGTCTTCGGTCGATCCCCAAAAACACCTTCGCTGACTCATTCCAGCAGCTTTATGAACGATGTCATAAGTGTATTGTGGCCAACAGATGTTACTTTGAGGGTAGTTATAGGTATTTTGTTTCTATGTTTTGTTTTGTTTTATTCTTCCATTTATCAAACTTTTTAGACGTACCTTGCATTTTTAAGACATAAAAGTTCATATTTTCAATGATGCCGCAAAGTAATCTTGATTTATTTGCATAATAAAGAAAAAATAAGGCACTGATTCTTTGCATATTTTTGCTTTAACCAGGAAAAGGTGAGATTTCAGATTCGAAAGAGCGTATTCCATACAATTGGGCCATCATAGTGCATCACCATATGATAGTGCATCAGCTCTATCATATATATCAGTGAAGTGCATGAGCAACGATACTTTAAATAAGTAATTATTTTAGTAAAATGCTTTTAATTTAGTTCACTGATTATAGACAATAAGAAGAAATTTTACTTATAGTACAATAACTCATACATCACTTTCATGCATGAAAAATCTTGTAACAGGCTTTACATTTAACTAATTTTTCATTTTTTTTAAAGTTATTAATTATTCATTTCACGAAGTTATGAATAAAACTTATACGAATATCATACCTGAGATTAGATCCTAGAGGTGTTGCTACCCCGTATCCCTTAGCATCAAGGTTTCTTCCAACTTTCATTGTGTCGCAGGGTTGTCTTTCATTAATGTAGTCGTTTTTTGTAGATTCCATGAGAAATGCATACTTCCCTTTCGACTCCCTGACACGTTTGATACCTTCTTCATAACTTGACACAAATACATGCTTCCTGGAATTCATAAACTCCCACATTCTCGCATATACTGTAATTTTGGACCTCTAAATATAAAAATATAAAAAAGAAACAGTTGACGCATTAAATAATTACACTTAATGTTTATCGTAGTAACAAAAGACTCCTAACAGAACCTTGAGAAAATTTCAACAAATTTTGAATCCACAGTATTCAAAAATAAGGCTTTTGTGATTCTGATTTAATTCACGCCCCGTTTAAATAAAAATTATTGATAACACTGTCACATTGAAAATTTACATTTTGGAACACGTTACAAATGATTCATAAAATAGGATGATGCGATTTGTCACAAAAATACACTACGAATTCCTATTAAAGTTACCAAATAACAGTCTTTAGAGATACTATGAGAATAGTTTAAAAATAATATTTCAGTCATGAGGTAACTGTGTCAATCAATTATTCGAGATAAAACAGTGTCTTTTCATCAACAGACTGAGTAATACAGGTATCATGCGAAGATAATGTCTAAATAATTGAGAATTTCTCTAATCATTCTTTGTAAATTTTTTCAGGAAACTTTAAGAATTTTTTTTCATAATTTAACGTTTGAATGTACAGAATACTAAAATTAATAAACTGAATGCAAACACTGTAGATATGAATTTTTAATTCAAAACACTTTGCTATCGGAAGGATGTATTAGTATGCAGATCTTGAGAAAAACAACACTTTTAAACAGTTAGAACAAAATCCTCGATTCGAATATTTCCGTCCATGCAGAAAAAGTCTCCTGAAACATTATCACTACATAATATATACATCACTTAACAATATATACTATTTCCTTCCTAGTTGGCAGAAACCTACTAGCTTCTACAATTATTTTTTTCTCAAATTCATTTCAAACTATGCTATCTCTAAATCACCTTCTCTTCCTCATATAATCGTTCCAGTACAAAAGGATTTAAAATAACCCAATTTGCTGACTTACAGAAGGAAAATTATGTTAGTTTTTCTTAATGACGCTAATTGGAATTCTGACAATTTTAATTTCATCGCTATTGAAAAAAAATCATCTAGGGAAATTAAAAATATAATGATATGATCATCATTACTAAAGTAGATAAGGAAGCAAAGATTGTTATTCTAGAATTGTGTTAAAAGTGCAACGAACTCAATGATTATTCACATACTCTTTCCCACGATCCCTCCCAATAAGGAATTTCTCTATAAAATTATGTCCCTTTCTTTCTAATTCCAATAAGTTTTATCTTAACTACTTCTATAATTAATTGTTCAAGATTCAGTGCCCTTTTTTAAATAATATTTTTTTTCCATACCATAGTCTCTAATATGACCCTTCTCAAATTCACAGACCAACTGTTTTAGATATCCATAGTATTTCTTGTCAAGGTGGTTTAATATGTATTGACCAAACCCAACGCAGATATAAATTTCCTGTAAAAAAACATATGAACAATATTCGGGAACAATAAACTATCAAGTCGACCTTTTCCAAGCACTATAGGAAGAGTAACTACACATTTAACTATTTCACAGAATAAAATATTCAAACCTAAATCTACACATGTCATCATGTACCATAATTTTTTTCATACTTATAAGAATCGTATATATATAAAAAGCATAAATAATGCGACGTCTTGATACCTTTTCTGTCTGATTGTAGGTAAAATTGAACGAAATGTGGCTTGTATGTAAATTCTCCAACAATTTCACAGCACCTATTTACCGACTTCTTATTGGCTAATCCCGCAAAATCCCGAAAATTCTATTAGCTGTTAATCTAACACTCTATTCTGCCTTCGTTACATATAGAACTATAGAAGCACAAACCTACTATTTATTATATAGAGGCTTATCGTATCTATTTATATAGAAGCAAAAACCTATCTCGCAATTAATTCCATCTGGAAAGGGGTCAAGAAATTTAAGACCTATTTCGCTTTCTTTCCCCCTATTCTTTTTCCAAATCGAAAAGCTAAACTGTGAAAACTAATTGATAGTTATGATAATGAGAATGAAGTCAATTCTATTGAAAAAAAATTCCAATAATATTGAACCCTCAAACATTTCATTCTTCCCTAGTGATATCATCAAAGGCCATTGCGAAACTTAGAAATTACAAAACTCCAAGCATCGGTGACATTAATTATGTAACTCTTGGAAACGTACAATCTTCTAACATTCCAAAACTCACTCACAAGGAAACGTTCTTAAGCTAAACTCATAGAATTCAATCAAAAAATTACAGGTGGATGGTAGATGGCTCAAAATATCTTCGGTGAAAAAATTAGCTGCTTAATTACAATAGAAAAGCGGTAAAAAATTAATAAAAGTCAACATTTTTAACGTCAAATGCAACCCTACTTGGCGAGGATGCAGAGAAAAGCGCCAAGTTCTTAAATGAACTGCCCATGTGTCCTCTGTACCAGTTTAGCGCTGTGTCAGACACTTTTTGATATTTTGCTTTCAAATCTGTTTGAAGTTCAGTTTAAATACATATTTTTATCTAATGTGTATATTTTCTATATCAGCGAGGTGCTATAAATATTCGTTTTTATTTAGTTTAATGCTGGAAAGTCCCTCGCATGATTTTATTTATATATATATATATATCAATATTTTTGAATCTATTTGTTTAACGAAGCAGTGACTTTTAAATAGAAAATGTCATCACATATTAACTCCCCACCCCTCCCAGAAGAAAATTCTGGTTATGCCACTGAATTACCTTTTCTTTAAAACGTCAGTTTTCAAGAATTCGAAATCGCCAATAAGGTTCTGATAACCCCGATTCAATTTACAACATAGTTCTACGCCTTTCCTAACGAACTTAAGCAGCTAATTTTCAGAGTATGAATTTCCTATAAGTTCTTCTAACACCTGTACTAGTTTCATCAAATTCTATTAGTTTAGATAAAGAACGTTTCTTTGTCAGACTTAATATTTTTAAATTATTCTCTTTTTATTGAAAAATTACAGCTATCATTCTTACAGTAAAAAATTCTAGTTTCACGACAAGGTTTCTGGTTACAGGATAAATTTATTTTTGAACTTGTTAACGCGTTAAGCGTCATTGAATTTACCGATGACTGACAGTGAACTTTTCTTTCGGACAGCATCAGTCACTGGTTTAATTTTTGTACTGGCCGCATTAGTGCATGCTCTATTGATAATATAAATTAAAAAAACTTACACTCTAACACATTCGCGACAGCATGCTTTCTTCTTGTTGACAATGAGTTCCCCGGTTGGCGTTGATCTTACATATTGCATTATTTTAGAGTCTCATTTTGTGTGTATTCATGTTGATTTCATGTTTATATTACAAATAAATATACCTTATAATTATACTCATTCTAAATAAAGTATTTGAAGTTATAGTACATTGATTGTACAAATAGGAATATTGGGTAAATTTTTAGAAATAATGTAGCATACAAATTGTGAAAAATATGCCTTCAGACGAAGTTACAGATTTCCAAATTACGTAAATCAGTATTTAAAAAAAGTGGGATAAACGGAATGGAAGGCAAAACAGGTTTGTCGCTTAACGTGTTAGGTAAAGTCACTGAAGTCTTAACTGCACAACAGATCAGCCCAGTATATCAGAAAAAGTATTATGGCTGAATAATTCAGTTTGTGCAAAGGCATTTCAGCTCCTCTCTAGATGATCTAGAAGATTAGTTGAGCGCATTACCAACGGTAACATAAAAATCAATATACAATTACCGTTTATTCCTTTAAATTGAAAGGCGTTCGATAAAGCTTGAATCTCTGGATTAATTTCTAAAATTTAGTGTAACCCTCCCCCCCCCCCCCACACACACTCCTCCTCTCACAAACTTAATTTACAGTTGTCTTTTTAAAGAAAACTTGTACATGAAAGTTGCAGTTCTCAGACAATGTATGCCTCTCTAACTATTTATGCTGAAGATACCAGTATTTTTGCTATTAGTCATAACAACAGGTGATACACTATTTTGGCATGTACCACCATTTAAAAATATATCTGGCTATTTTGCACTGACAATCTGCTTAATGCTACAGAAATCAAAATATTTTTGCGTGTACTTTTTATGCTTTTAACATTGCTATAGTTTTCCTTTTCACAAATTATAAATCTCATACAAATATTACTAGTACAAAATCTTATAATATTATACAAGTTACAAATCTCACCCTTTCTCGTAAAATGAGTAAAGGTTTCTCATACACAAAATACAAAATTATTGGATTATCACGGGATGTGAAATGGTACCAAACATAATTAAAATAGCTAATACAAAAAGGAAACACAAAAAATATCCTCTGACCTCTAATTGTAGAGAATAGGTAAATGATCCCCACTCTTTATATTTTAGGAATACAATAACCGTATTTTGATATCTATAAAGATGATGAATTCGCAAAATTTAATGTCATGTTAAACTTTAGCTCAATATGTATTACAACAAAGAAAATGTGCAATAGATATTTTGCTCAAAAATTTTTATGGAAGAGGGAAGGCGGAAATTCCTTTTATGGATAATCTGTACTGTCATATGAAGCATATTAATGCACCTTGAAAATTTTTACAGATTTTGAAAAAAATGCAAATTTGAAATATACAAATTTTCGCATCTATAAAAAATTCTTTTTCTTTATATATATATTATTATTATTGCAATGTACGGATTTTTTTGTGCATAAGAAATGTACAATTAATGCACAATTTTTGAAAACACAGAATATGTGTTTAAATGTATACAATTTAGGACAACATGGAAAATATAGTTTTTTGCATGCATAACAAATGTAGCTAATTTTCGAAAAAAGGGTATAATTTTCAAAGCATTGAAAAGTATTCACTTTTAATGCGCAAATTTTGCCTCTGTCTTTTTTTTTTTTTTCTGAGAACCTTTTTTTTAGTAAAAATTTTCAAAATCTGCCAAAATGGGAAATAAAAATTATTTTTTAAATTAGTGTAAACAACATTTCCCCCCCTTAGTTTAAAAACGTAGAGTTGTGTGCCAAGTAAAGAGTATTTCCAGTGAATTTTATTGCAACATTTTATTCGAAAGAAATCTGCAACTAAAGCACGCAGAACTCTTGTTGAGACCTACAATGAGCATGCTCTGTTAGAAATGACATGCAGAGATTGGTTTCGATGTTTCAGAAATAATGATTTTGATCTTACCCTGGCGCATCGAAAAAGTTTGAAGTCTAAGAGTTGGAGGAATTACTTAATCAAGACCAATGTCAGAGACTAGCTGAACTTGCAAAATCCCTACTAGTAAATGACATAAGTTTCCAAACATTTAAAAGCATTAGGAACGATACAGGAGCAAGGACACTGGGTTCCGAACAACAACAACAAAAAAAAAATCAGCGAGAACTTATTAAAGTTACTAATAAAAAAATCTATTAAGAATTAAGACACAAGCTAATTTATTTATCAATATCTATTTTGTATTTTCAAAATTATATAATTTTTTAATTCTTTTGACTTTTTTTGAAGATTTCATAAAACATAATTATGAAAGGATTTGACTAACTTCATAAATATATTTCATAAAAAGTTTCATTAAAAAAAAAAAAAAAATTGATTCCTTTCTTTTTTTTCCCCATCATACATTATTCTCTGTTTCAAAATATTGTAGATAATATAAATAAGTCATTTTCAAATTTGCAAATAAAAACTATATACGATATTTTGATATTATATCTTCTTACTGAATAAGATAACTATAAAACTTATAAACACTATTTTATTGAAATAAATCATCAAAGAAAAGCATGAAAAAGAGCGAATTCAGTTTTCGTTCTCACTCTTATAAAAGAATTTTTCTATTCTTTAGAAATAAGTGAAATAATATAAAATTTTATGAATTATATTGATAAAAAGTGCACTCTTTTAGTTTTTCTGAAATAATGTTTCATATAAAATTTTCTTCATCGACTGTTACATAAATTTTCCTGTGAACTAACTAAAATGTATCGAGAAAACGAGAAAGTTGTTTTTCATTAGAATATTTCAATGTCATAAGCTTTCAGAAAAAAAAAAAATCTTTTAAAATGTTTTGAAAAAAGAACACAATTTATTATGAAATGTGAAAATATGTTTAGAATTTTCTTTAAATGGACATATTGAAAATTTTAATAAAAATGTTTTATTCAAATTAACAATAAAACGAATCACAAAAACTAATGTTCTAACTTTTTCATTATAAATATTTCAATTTCTGTTTACATTTTTAAGAAAAAGTTTTGTTTTTTATTAAGAAACAATTTTTATAAAACATTACAAAGAGTATAATTAACTCTTTATTTCAAGCGTTCTTAATTTGTTATTAATAAGGTTCTTTAAAAATGACTATCAAAATAAATCCAAAACAACATGACAAAATAATTGGCGCGATTCCATTCTATGTTCAAATATCTCAAAAGATATTTCAGGCAAGTTTTCTTTTTTTTTTTTTTTTTTTTTTTGTAACTTATTTCATTAGCAAGATTGTTCATAACGAAATACTTTTTTCATTAATGGAACATGACTGTTTTCAAGTTTGCAGAGTAGCATTACAAATTTAGCATGACATTGTCATTAATTAGTGCATTATCATAGCTGTCAACCGTTACGATTTTTTGACACCAGTATTTTATTTATTTATTTATTATTATTATTATTATTTTTTTAAGAAATTTACTAAGAATTTATTCATAGAAGACTACTACAAAGTCTTACAACATTTTTCTGTAAAAACACACCTGTGTCAAAAAATCGTAACGGCTGGTAACTATGCAGAAAATATAAAAATATACATTTTTATGCGATTTAAAGTCTCGTATTATGGCTTTGGATCAGATTGCAAAATATAAAAGTATATATCTCCGCATTTCTAAGAGTGTTTCGCAAGTTATCACATAAAAATTTATGCTAGTACCAAAAGATTAAGTATCACTTTTCTAATATTCCATAATGTTCATTTTTCAGTGTCCATTAAAATATTAAGTTTTGAGCTAACTTTTAAATGTCCAATAACAACACCCAATTTTGATAAACTATTCTTATATGCGATTCTTAAGAATATTTTCTCTAATATTGGGAGTACAAATTAATTCGGTCCGTTTTTTTTCGTTAAAAAAAAACATTTTATTTATTATCAAAATGAAAAAACATGTTATTCAAAGTATTGTCCATCGGTAGCCACAACTTTTGTCCACCTTTCTGGCAATTTTCGGATTCCATCTCTGAAAAATGAGTCCTCTCTGGACGCAAACCATGAATCGAGCCATTCTTGAATTTCTTCGAAAGAAGTGAAGCGGTGTCCAGCCAAATCGTGATGCATCCGTCGGAACAACCAATAATCAGAAGGAGCAAGGTCTGGCGAATACGGCGGGTGGGGTAGGACCTCCCATTTCAACGTTTCCAAGTAATTTTTAGCGACAATTGCCACATCGCTTTTCAACGTCGCGCGGTTTCAACTCGTATGGGACCCAATTTCCTTGCTTTTGAACCATTCCCATTTTTTTTAAGCGCACGGAAATTGCTTGCTGAGTGACTCCCAACGATCCTGCAAGCTCTTGTTACGTTTGGCACGGATCTTGATCGAGCAATTCCTCCAATTCGGCGTCTTCGAACTTTTTCGGCTGGCCCGGGCGCTCATTGTCTTCGACACTAAAATCACCATTTTTGAAGCGTCGAAACCACTCTCTACATGATTTATCAGATGGCGCAGATTCACCATAAACTTCCACAAGCGATCGATGCGCTTCAGCGGCACTTTTCTTCCAATTAAAAAAGAAAATCAAAACTTCCCGCAAAAGTTGTTTCTTTAGCACAAAACTCGACATATTGAATGCTCAAAAAACCAATGTTGTTGTATAAAACTCGAAGCTTCGTTGACTGAATATGGTTGACAAAGGTCAAACCTTTCTAACAATGCCAAAAACATCTATCATTATTCAGTAAACAAATCAGCCAGAGCCATCTATTGAAAACGGACCGAATTAATTTGTACTCCCAATATTATCTATTATAATGAAACTAGTAAAATAATACTAAAAATACCCTTCACTGAAAACAAAAGCAAATACTGAATTAAGAGTCTTACTGATGCAATGATGGTCTAATACTTTCATAAAAATAATATAAATTTTGGACAAAATCCATTGCTAAATTCCCAATTTTGTAACTACAAACTTGAAAACGCCTCATTTTTCCTAGCGTCGCTTACAATTATTTTAATACGATCAAATATTCCTTTTAAAGACGAAAGTCAAAATAAGTAATTTTGCTGAAGAATAAGAAACTCGTTAACTTATTCAAGAGAGAAAAACCTTGAGATTTATTTTTATTAACCCTCTAGTGGGCCCACGTATATGGGAGATTTGTTTAACTAAATTGTACTTATTAAGACTTAACTGACACATAATTTTAGTACTTACACTCGTTAAAACTTACAACTTAGAGTGGCGTTTCTAAGAAATAAACGTGATATTTCATGCTTGTTGTGAAAGCGCGTGCGGTAGAAAGTTCGGTATTCCTAATTTACTTGCAAAAGTACCAGTAATTTTAATTTTTCTTTAAGTAAGGTGGCTTAAAATGAGCCTAGCGGAAAAACGATCCACATATGTTTTCTTCCAGACAGAGAGCGCTATCTACAGGGTAACACATAAATTAGTTGTATGAAGTCAAGAAGAAGCAATAGCGATATTCAAGCGATCGCGGTATTACGCATCTAAATAAAATTCTTTGAAAAAGTTGGTTTTATACCACCTGTCATAAGGTAAGCATTAACTTTAATACTTATTTAGATATACAGTCTTTCATATAGAGAAATATGACCTCGTTTACTCAATGTATTGCATTATGTATCGTCATAATTACTTTTATATCCTTTATTTTGCTGATAAAAAACAATTTACACTTATTTTTAAATGAAGGATCATTTTGCCTTTTGGTGAAGGGTAAAATGATCTTTTAGACATTTTTCCGAAAATCCATTTTTTCATTAATCAGTTTGGGTTTAAAATATTATTAAAATATGTTTATAGTGCAAAATATAGTGTAAAGCATACTAGCAAATGGCCAAAGTTTTATTTTAAAAGTTACTTTCTTTTACACAAGTTTTTCCCTTGAGTGGATCATTTTAGGCCACCTTGTCCTATATATTATAGTACTGGACTTAGGTTAGTTGTTAAATATAATGTTACCTTAAAAAATTCTTGTGTTGATGAATACATTAGTGTTCCATATTCAACTTCTGTCTGTTTAGCCAGATCATCGGCTGAATTGATTGGAGTTACCATTCTTTCTACTGTGAGGAAAGCTGCTAAGTTGGCAGTGTAGGAAGAAATTATAATAAGCGTAAAAAACCACCAAACACTTCCCACGATACGACCACCTATTGACCTGTAAAGTATAATATATATAAGATGAAATATGCATAAACTTTACTTAAAAATAAACTTTTTAAAATAAAAAGGAGCTAATGAAGAAAGGGGAAATACTTATAATCTATAAAACACAGAGACTACAGTTTAAAAAGAAAATTTTGAAGAGATTGTTGATTCACGTGACTGAAAAAGGATTTCCTTTACATTTTAAAAGACGTAATCGAAACTGTTCAATGACCAAATTCAGAAACAGTATCTGTATTAGGAACGTGGAGAAAGATATTCTGATTAACTAGGAAAGTGGTCTATAAAAAAATTCATCAACAAATTTTATTGAAAAATAAAAGTATTCCTCAAAACAGGATTTCCTTTTCTGTAGAAGGATGGAATCATTTGGCAGCAACTTACTTACAAATAAAAAAGTGAATTAAAAAATTAGAAATAAATATGTATATTAGAAATTTGTAAATAAAGTTAAAATGAGATTACATTATTTTTTAATACTTTATTCATTTATTTATTTAATAAATTAAGTAATTTTGAACGAAAACTCCAACATTTGTCTTTTTGTTGTAAACTTTATTTACACAACAATTTTATTTTAGCTATCTATGAGAAAAAATGGTAAATTTTTAATAAATATTTTATTGCGTTCTGGAAAGCTGAGAATGCGATATTTAAAATGCCAACTTTTGAAACGCTTAACATTTTTTTTTTTGTGTGTGTGGGGGGGGGGGGGGGGGGGGGTTGGAATAACCTGCTATTATACTCCCTTTTTATCTTTATAGCTGTTGCCTAAAAATGTTTTTGAAAACAAACGCAAAAACATATCAAAAACTTTTTTTTTTTATTTTAAATAAACAAAAAACAACTTAATTCATTTATTTGCGGTGTCTTTTATAGCTTTTCAGAAATAATTAAAAAAAAATATTTTTGTAGTGTTTCAACATACTCATTTTAAAATTACTAGCTGGCCAGAGGCCCATGAAAATTTTTACCAAAAAACATGCTCTCGGGCGCCTGCGGCGCCAATCGTAATTTGTTCTCTGTAAAAGTCGCATAATATTGAAATATTAAAAATTCAAATATTTTTAAATAAAATCTAAACGTAGCTCTAGTTCAATGTAAAATACACTCAAATCAATAAAAATCAAATAAACCAATCAAATCTCTCCTAATTCCTCACAACGTAGCTCTAGTTCAACGTAAAATACGCTCAAATCAATGAAAATCAAATAAACCAATTAAATCTCTTTTAAATCCTCATAGCGTAGCTCTATTTCAACGTAAAATACACTCAAATAAATGAAAATCAAATAAACCAATCAAGTCTCTCGTAATTCCTCATAACGTAGCTCTAGTTCAACGTAAAATACGCTCAAATCAATAAAAATCAAATAAACCAATCAAATCTCTTGTAATTCCTCATAACGTAGCTGTAGTTCAATGTAAAGCACACCCAAATCAATGAAAATCAAATAAACCAATCAAATCTCTCCTAAGATTCTCCACTCTGCGTCGTTATAGAAATGGGAAGTTTTGTTTTCATATTTTTATTAATTAAAAGAAAACTAATCAAAAATTTGAAAATTTGACTTCGATGTGCACAATGACCCTACGGAGGGCACCTTTGTGTTAAATCACGTGACTCTCCGATCTACCATTTTCGAGAACAGTGAAATATACATATATATAATATATACACACATTGCTCACTTAAAAATATAAGATTTTAATGCTAACTAGTATATATTTTAAGCTTAGTTTTTATGAAATATTTGCTTCTGTTTAAAATAAAATCTCGTAAATAACAAAATACATGAACCCAATTTTCTTCGTAAAGAGCCAGAAATATGCTAAAAAGAAATATGTACTTCTTTTGAACTTGATATGAAAAACTATAATCTTAAATATATATATATATATATATATATATGATAAAATCGTCTTTACTGACAGCTGATTCAGGCAATTTGTGCTCGAAAAAGTAAAGAAACTTGCTCGAATACACCTTGAAAAAGTCACTGTCCCGCCTTCCGTATTCATAAAATCGCCAATCTCAGCATTCAGAAATGAATTGCAAGAAACATGAAATTTCTGCAGTCTGTTTTGGGGTAACTTGTTCCATGCACGAAATGAAAATGTCAAAGCAAAGTTCAAATTTTATCGGAGCTAAAGTTTCTTAAACAGATGCGAAATTCAAAGAAATTATTTCAATTAATTAAGGTGATACTGGTTTAAAACTGAGTAAGAAACGCATGCTTTTTTTTTTTTTTTTTTTTTTTTTTACTTTCTGAACATATACTATACACTAAGGGAGAAAAAAGCCGCACAGCAGAAATATGACTTATACCTTTCTTATTTGAAATAACTTGAATTAAGTTACACTTGACTCATCAGAGAAAACCAGTTCAACCGAATAATTAACTGATATATTTTTTTTAATTTTTTGGTCAATTGAAGTCTGTATTTTATTTATTTTTCATAGTAATGGCCTTCTTTTGCAAATCTTCTTGTTTTTAACCTGCTTTGTTTAATTGTTGCTGCACTGTTTTTCAAGAAAATAATTTGCTAAACATTTATTTTAATCTTTTATAATTTCTGAACATGGCAAAAATAGATTTTATAAACATTTGCTGTTTTCACTGGCGGTCATCTCGCTTAGATGAGCAACGTGGCCGCATAAAGCCAAATTTCCTGTTTTAATAGCCGAAAATATTTATACTTTGCTAAAAATCCTCTCACAAATAATTCGTTCACATTTAATTATTTTGCCATCTCGCGTATTAAAATATATATATATATATATTTAATTCTAAAATTAATACTTTTTGTGTTATCGTTAATTGCCTTATCCTTGCCCTTTTAAAAATATTTTCCAAAATTACAATTTTCCTGATAATTGCGTTTTGTTTTTAACACTTGGATCATTCCTAAAGTGAACGTGGAGGACGACGTAATAAAATCTGTTCGAAAATTTCCATTTTAAACGATAAAATGGGCGGCTTCAGAAAGAGAAAAGAAAAACATCCAAGTGCGGCTTTTTTTTTTTTGTCCCTGAATGTATATCATATAAAAAATTTCAAATACGAAATTTAAGTTACATATATATATATAAATGTGTGTGTACGTTCTATTTAGGCTAATTACTTGTAGTTCATTAAATCAATTAAAAGAGAGCAATAATATTTTTTGGAGATTTGATAAGAATGGTCGTTATTGGAAATAGCTTGTCTACAATTTATATTGTTTTACAAGGGCACAAAAGAACACTATTATAGTCCTTTGTAGAAACATACGAACTTTGAAGAAGTAGGACTACAATATTTTAATATTGTTTTCATTTTTGTTTATTTACTGAAATATTCAGTGATTCAAATTTTAAATACCTGGTAAGTAATAAATATCTGGAATGTTGAGTGGAATTACTCCAGATTTCCTATGAATTAGCACTGAAGCACTTAATAAATTTTGAATTTTGCATTGAACTAAAAGCACACTAAATTCTTCATCGCAAAATTCCGTTACAAGCATTGAGTGTAATAAATAATGGAGCAACTTTTTTTATGTATTCTTTATAGAATTTTGTCACGATACTTGTCCTATGGTACTGGTAAATACAATAAAAGGTTATTGTAAGTCTTATGTAAAATAATGGTATAAGCGAAGTTTCTTTTGCAGAAAATGAAAGAAGAGTCACAAATTCAAATTTTCCTGAAACTTCAGAATATGCGAATTTTGAGTTTAACGTCAAAAAGGACGCTTTAGCAGCAGCAAATGACATTTGGATTTAAACTTAATAAAAAGAAAAAGCGAAACAAAATGATCGACATTCAGTAAGTGCGTTGTTTCGACGAGTTCGATGTCTCAATGAAGTCATTTAACCGATTCAGAAGCTTGAAGAGTTGTTGGTCGGTTAGACAGGGGGTCAAATACAAGTCGAAGTAGAAGAAGCCACCGAAGTTTCATAAAATTTTATTTCCAGGATCTGAAACCATTTTATGATGACTGGAAATGCAAGCCGAAGACCAGGGTAAGGTCGCAGACGTGCAACAAAGCTCAAGGAAGATCGATATTCAACGCTAACAGCTCTGAGACACCGAAATATCAATGCCACTTTTCTTCAACACCACCTTCGCTCCACTACTGACACCAATGTTTCAACTCAAACTGTCCAAAACCAGCTCGCTGACTAATGGTACGTGTTAAGTCAACAGCAAAGGCGCATTTGTGCGCGCAGGGAGTGGGCAGCAAGGCATTTGAACTAGTAAAAAAGTGGATGGCGCAATATTATTTTCTTGCACGAGTACAGTTTTTCTGTTCATCTAACTAATTGTCGTTTTCATCTGGATGGAAGTGACACTAGAAACAATCCTGCTTTTGTGCACGTAAGTGTCAGATTTGGTAGTGGGGAGGGGAGATTTCTTTATTGGCATCCCCATTGATGGACGCACTGATCTCCATATCATTCGAAATGGAGCTCTGACCGGTCGCCGATATAGATATGAGATCCTCAGGCTTATTGCTGCAGCGTCGAGCCAGTTTCGTACAGTTTGAGTCGAAACTGTGGTGTCAGTAAGCCGAGCAAAGTTGTTGTTGAAGTAAAGTAGCGTTCATATTTTCGTGCCTCCGAGTCGTTAACGTTAAATATCGATCTTCGTTGGGCGTTGTTGCACGTCTAAGACTTCGCCTTGATCTTCGGCCTGCATTTCCAGTCTCCAAAAAACGGTTCCAGATCCTAGAAATTACACTTTGGGAAACGCCATAAGCATCTGCTACTTTTGCTTGTGTTTGGCCTACCTCTAACCGACCAACAACTCTCCAAGCGTCTGAATCGGTTAAATGGCTTCTTTGAGAGATCGAACTCATCGAAACATCGCACTTACTGAATGTCCATCATTCTTTTTCGCTTTGTCTTTCATTAGGTTAAAGCCAAATATCATTCACTGTCGGTAAAGTGCCATTTTTGACGTTAAACTCAAAATTTGCGTGCTCCGAATTTTCAAACAGGAAAAATTTGCATTTGTGACTCTTCCCTTTTCTGCACATAATAATAATAGCATACGCCGTTATTTTATATAATGCTTACACTATCCTTTTATTACTTTGAGCAGTGTAGCTTTAAGATCCATTGAAAGGTTGTTTGAAGGAATATTTATGTTTATCAATTTAAACTTAATTCACTAGGGATAATTAAAAAATCAGTGTAAGTAAATATATCGAAAAAGGAATTATTTTAATAAGAGTACTTTATGTTAAATGAAAGTCTTTTTAGTAATTTATTTTCTATTTTCTTGCCCTGATAATTTCGTTATTTTAATTTATTAAATCATAATGACTGAAAGAAAATAATTCACATTGAGTTCTATCGAACAAAGCCGTTTATAAAATAAATTTATAACACTAATTATAAATGTATATTCAGTTAATGTCTGTAAGCATTTATTAATTTTTCCGTGCTTGTTAGCTTTGTCTTTAGTTCTGTTTATATTTTTATTTATATATATTTTTTTAACAAAATATTAAAAGGAAAAATTATATTTTTAAATTATAACCCCCACCCCCTCCCTCAAAAAAAAAAAAAAAAAGAAGAAAATCTCAAGTTATGTTTACATCGTAATCTACGGATTGCTTCAAATGATTAATAAAATATATAAGCAAAATCAATAAATATGCAAATTTGCATTATAAAGCTATAATTTAAAGTATTTTTACGTCGGGATGCGTCACCCACGTGAAAGTTTTAATTTTCAACAATGCTATCAATAAGCATAAAAGTACTTTACATTATAGCTTTATAACTCAGCCAAAAAACTAACACATCTAACAAGGTAAGTCAGAACTCTGAGGATATGTGCTAAGATGATGGCACATCTTCATAGGAGCGGAGTTCCGAGGAATAAACAGCGCTAAAAACGGACATAAGACAAATAATAATATTATAGTTTTAAAAAATTAAAGAACACGCTTTTATAGAAATGTGAACTAAAAAAGCACAAAATATATATCTTAGTATTAAAATGCAGGGTAAGAGAAAATCGTGTGAGTGACACACCATAATATTTACATACACTTAAATCTTTAATTAAAATAACTTAGAATTAAACAAAAACCATTTTTTAAAAATCTCCCCTGACTGGGATCGAACGCTGGACCTTTAGGTTCATAGCACGGAGCCTTACCTCAACGCCACATCGTTCACGTAGTGAAAGTATTTTTTTACAATATAAATTTTTTGTTTGCTCCCAGAGCAGTTACAAACATACATACATACAGGTGAAGCTAATAAAAGCGTGTTAAAAACTAACTATTAAGAAAGTGGACTTTTGCAATGAAATAATTTAAAATAATATCAACAAAATACGAATTAATATATATATATATATATATATATATATATATATATTTACAATTAAGCAAAAGTTTATTTTATTCATATGAAGTTTAGAAAATATGCTTTTCAGTAGTAAACATTTTCCGTGAAATTTTAGTGATTTTCAAAAGTGCTCGCACTTGGCACAGTGATTAATTCTTACTAGCAGGCTTCGCTTGCACTATATTTAAAGGCTTTCTTTTTAATTGAATAATTGAAACGTTTAAATACATATATTTCGATTGGCGACTATTTTCTTCACAGTTTTAGTATGGGATCGCCTTGACAATATCAAACATTTTTTCAACTTCTCAAATCTGTGCAACAAAACTATTATTAAAACGAATATTCTCGAAAACAGTTGAATAGAAATGTTAATTATTCGAATATTCTGGAAACAGTTGAAGCTGTTACTTGTACAATAAAAGTCACTATTCGATGAATGGTTGAATCAGAGAACGCACGAAAGTCGTTTTCGCAGCAATCACTATAACGCATGCATGTGAGCTTCACGCACATGAAAAAAAAAAAAAAAAAAAAAGCACTGTACAGCCCTGCATCGCAGTGCATGAATCTCAGAACACACTAAACTCGGTTCCGCGGCAATCACTATCACGCATGTTAAAACTAAAAACATCACTAGACACCCCTACCTTACTGTGCTGGAATCTGAAAACGCACGAAACTCGGTTCCGCGGCAATCACTATCAAGGATGTTAAAAAAAAACACATCATTGGACACCCCTATCTCAAATCAATGAAAATCCAATAAACCAATCAAATCTCTTGTAATTCCTCATAACGTAGCTCTAGTTCAACGTAAAATACACTCAAATCAATGAAAATCAAATAAACCAATCAAATCTCTCGTAATTCCTCAAAACGTACCTCTAATTCCACGTAAAATACACTCAAATCTGTGAAAATGAAATAAACCAATCAATTCTCTCGTAATTCCTCATAACGTAGCTCTAGTTCAACGTAAAATACACTCAAATCAATGAAAATTAAATAAACCAATCAAATCTCTCCTAAGATTCTCCATTCTGCGTCATTATAGAAATGGGAAGTTTTATTTTCATATTTTTATTAATTAAAAGAAAACTCATCAAAAATTCGAAAATCTGACTTCGATGTGCACAATGACCCTTCGGAGGGCACCTTTGCTTTAAATCACGTCACTGTCCGAGCTACCGTTTTCGAGAACAGTGAAATATACATATATAAATGCTGCTCACTTGATAGTATAAGATAACTTATTTAATATAGCATTAATAGCATCCCATAACATCATTATTGAGCCTTTTCAAAATAAATGGACTTAAACATTTTATGACCTGTTTTACGAATTCCACCACTATAGATGATTTCCTAAATCTCTGAAGAATTTTATATAAAAATTTATATAAAATTCATATAATTTTTTCAATGAAACTGATTTTTAAAATTAAAAGTTTTGCTAATTTTGGAACATTTTATGAGAATTAGTAATTAAAAAAAATCCTAATGCAAATTTCGAATTTTTGCAAATATAAATAAATATAATGTTTCTACATCTCCAAATATTTAAGAATTATAAATTTTCACATAAATAAGAGAAAAGCCTGCATGAACAGACAATAGTATAATTTTTTGAAAAAATAACCACTTAAAAAATATTCAGCTATGAATGTTTCACTATTTTTTTAATTTATTTTTTTATTTATTTTTTTTAAGCGTATGAGCAAAATTTTACTTATTAATAAAAGAATTAAATATATTTCATATTTTTTTCTTTAACGGTACTTAAAATAATAATTCGGGCATAAATTATGGTAACCATATATCCTAGAAATTCGAAAAAAGCTCGTTTTCTTGGAATTGCTCAAGTTTTGGAAAAGATTTACAAGGATATTGTTTATTATATTTATCATATTTTGAGTCTTTAAAATAAAAATAATATCTCCACATTTGGGTAAATATAAATTTTTTTTACAACGTTTTATCAAAAAAGTACTTTAATATTCCAAAATAACTGCAAGATTTTTTCAATTTATTCCAAAATGTTGTTAGTCCCGCCCTTTTTTCACACCGTAATCTTTATACAAACATTTTCTTCAATGTATAATTACGATTAAATATGAAGAAAATTACTCTAAAAAGATCACGATGTGAAAAAGGGGTGGAACTAACAACATTCCGGAATAAATTAAAAAACTTTGCAGCTATGTGCTTACCATAGCAAACCGATAGTTACTGAAATTTCAATGCGTGCTATGATTTTTTTCAATACTTCAAAACATTTTTAATAAAAAAATTAAATACTGAATGTTAAACTAATAACAGGCAGACTGAAAGATAGACAGAGAGACTAATTGCATTAATTTTCAATCTTAAACATAGTTGGAAAGTATTAAAAACGCTTTACTAAACATGAAATTATATATCAGCAATTTCCAACTGTAGCTTGTAATGTATCCAAATATTTTAGTGTCCCCTGTAAATCTTAACGTTAATCATAATATTCAATAGCAAATATTTTTTGCGCATCTGAATAGCAAAATTTATTTTCATTATGATTTGCGCAAAATAAAGGCAATAAAATATGGTTTATAGAAATACCTCTCATAAAACGCAATACTTTGAAATACTTTCGGGTGTCCCTCTACACAAACCAATCGTAGTATTTACCCCATTTTAAATAGGAAACATCTTATTGTAAGCTTGAATGAAATATGTCATTTTCAAGGAATTATATGAATATTTACGAGAGTTAGAACACAGACAGACAGACAAACCGAAGCCATAAACATTTTCCAACTTTGTTGGAAATTGATAAAAATGATGTAATAAATTTTCGTTACTCGCTGTAATTTGATTGTATGAGTCTCTCTGTACTTTCGAAATTCTAAAACTTTTCCTCTAATTCCTTATTTCTTGATCTTAAGTCTAAAAATATTTGTAAAAAAAAAAAACTTTCAGTGTCATAATGCTACACTAATTTAATTATAAATGTACCAAAAATTTCATCCATACAACCTTCAAATATTGTAATAATTATGTCCGCAATCGACTATTGTTCGATCCACTGCGCGGCGGAGCATTCTGATATCTTTTTCTTTTTTTTCCCGTCTAAAAACATTAAGGGTTTTTGCTAGGCGAGGTGAATTTTACAGCAGTATTTTTCATTTTCATCTATTTATTTAATTACGGATTTTTTATATACTATTATGTACCCCTCCCCTCCAGTTTTTGCTATCCCCAAGGACGTTTTTTTTTAACACCGTATTTATTTTCGGATCTCATTTTTTTTAGAGGATTATTTTCAGGAAGATTTTATAAATAATTCTTAATAAAAATCATTAAAAAAAAATCTGGAGTGACTCCACTCGACTTTCCGAACATTGAGTAACTAACAGTTTTGTAGATAAAATAAAGAAAGAGGAATTGCTAAACAAACAAAAAAGAGAAAACCATAACAGAGTGTTTGAGTATTTTTCTCCATATATCACACGAGGTTTTATTTAACGCTACTGAACTTTGAGCTCTTAGATCATAAAGATAAAGAATTTTTCGTTGTGTCCCTGTAAAAATCTATAAATGCTAGATTCACCAAAATGCTTATAGTTAGTGCAACAGTGATTTATAATATTCATACAAATTTTCAGCTCAATTGAATAAGGCGTTTAGATGCTATCGCACTTTTAAAAATTTGGTCTCATAGGCCATAATGATAAAGAATTTTTCTTTGTGTCCCTGTAAAAAAACTGTAAGTGCTAGATTCACCAAAATCTATACAGTTGGTTCAAATGTGACCTATAACATGTGTACAAATTCTTTGCTGAGATTAATAAGGCGTTTAGACGCTATCACACTTTTAAAAATTTGACAAAGAATTTTTCTTTGTGTCCCTGTAAAAAAACTATAAATGCTAGATTCTCAAAAATCTATACAGATTGAGTATCTGTGACCTATAATATGTGTATAAAGTTTTTGATCAATTGAATAAGGCGTTTAGATGCTATCGCACTTTTAAGATTTTGGTCCCTTGGCCATAATGATAAAGAATTTTTCTTTGTGTCCCTGTAAAAAAACTATAAGTGCTAGATTCACCAAAATCTATAGGGTTCGTACTATGGTGACTTACAATATACGTACCAACTTTCAGCTTATTCGAACAAAGCGTTTAGACGCTAGCGTGTTCACTCACAGACATACACACATACATACACACATACATACACACATACATACACACACACATACATACATCATCGTAAAAATAGTGAAAACGGACTCGTTGGACCTCGAAACGTATAGAAACATCAAAATCTCGAATTCGGATTTTTGACATGATTGCAATACTTTCCTCACTATAGTGTTCGGAAAGTAAAAATTGTATAAACGAGTATATATATATTCTTTAAATTTTAATTCCAATTTAATTATAAAACATAATTCAAAGAATAATAAAAGTAGCATTTTTCGTGACAAAAAACTAAGTAATTACTAACTGAAAATCTTATAATAGCAAAATATTGCTTTAATAATTAATTTGAAAATCTATGCTTTAAAATCTGTCTCATATTATATTATTAAAAGTCATATAATTGCAGTAAAATTTTCTGAAATTTATTTAATAATATGAAGCTTTGAAAAATTATTCTTCAAATTGCTTATTAAGAGTATTTAAAGAGCATTAAAAAAAAAAAAAAAAAAAAAAAAACATAAAAATAGATTTTTTTAGTCTTACCTTTCACAGGAAAACTTCGTTTCACATGACTAGATTGAACGAAAATATACCTACTAAATTTTGCAAGATGTTCCTAAGAAAGCAATCGAAATAGTTTCATAATTTTTAAGGAACAACTAATTTAAACTGCATAACGTTAGCGATATCTACAGTCGCCAAGAACAAAAAAAAAAAAATAATAAATAAAATAAAGATTAGAAACTTCAGTGCTTTTTGTAAACCCCAATATTTTAATTGTATAAATAAACAATGGGCAGTTGTTTCAGTGCAAATGTCAACTTTAAAAAACTATACTACACGTAGTGTTCACTCCAGAAATGCGACTATTACGGTCAAGTGACACCAGATCTAACCAAAATCACATATGATTCCGGTGTCTGCCCTTCAACATAGTCGTTTGCAGTTTTCCGTGTTTTTCTCTATAAACTTGCCTAAGTACCGTCTCTGACCCCTTACGACACTCATGGAGGCCATTTCAGCTCGGCCTAGTACCTTCGTGCAGTTAGACGACAAAATGATCACCGAAAATATTTTTACAAGCATTTGTTTTCTAGTATAAATATATATATATTATGAAAAGAAATATATTTTGTTATTTATAAAGTGTCGGTAAAAAATCCTTTTAGAAATCGATTTTCACGTATTTAAAACAAGCTTCTCGCTCTCACTTTTGAGTTTGTTCAGGGATGGAACACGGGCGCAGAATTCACACCGGAATGTGTTTAAGAAATTTCTCTACCTATAATATCGTCGATTTAAGAGGTAGAAAATTTTCTTACATTGATAGTGGTATGAATTCTGCGCCCGTGTTCCATCCCTGTTTGTTATATAAAGTCATTTCGTTTACAATGCTCTCGTGCCTGAAAGAATTGCTGTAGGCTTATGCAGTATGAGAGATCTGATCACTGACATCTTTCAATACTTGTTTTTCTACAATCCGTAAAAAACTATTATATAACTTATATATTTAAATAAATCACTGAATTCTACTTTTCAGTCTTTGTTCGAATTAGTATTAATACATGGGCAATGTGTAATAGAAAATCTTAAAATTTTAAGCTGATTTCTTATAAAAAACATTGATTATTGATAAGTATAATAATGATTCATAGTTGATAAGTGTAATAATGTAGAATACAATATGATAGGTAGATAAGTTTTTTACAAAACATTTTTTATTAAATGATTGTTTACGTTGAAATGAAATTCATCTGTCAAACCAAGCTTTTTTGGACGAAGGTTCTATAATTTCTTCAGGCCTTAAAAAAAAAAAAAAAAAAAAAAAAAAAAACTATGGCCCTCAACAGTAAGTGATATAGCATCTCTCATAGGGTCTACAAAAATCCCAAAAGATCTTTATTTATTTACTTTATTTTGCTTTATTTGAGTCTGAATAAACCCCATCTTTTATACTTTGGACGAGTAGAGGTAATATCACATATTCCTATGGCATGCAAAGAACTGTATTGGTAACAATTAGATTTTGCACGACAACACAGCCGTCCAGTTACCGTGGATAGAAACGTACATTTGCTAACAATAACGATTGGTCGTTATAGGAGTGTACATTCAAATTTATACTTCCTAAAGCCAGACAAAGAGGCAGTTTCATAACTTATGTTTTCTGCTGGTTGCAAACTTGTTTAGTCAGTTACTTACAACTTATTGTTTTTGAAAGTTATTTGAAGTTGTGAGTAACTGAAATAAGCAACGTGATTAAAATAAATGGATCTTCAAATTAAATACGCGGCATGTGTAAAACCACTCATGAAATTTCAACTCTGGAAAATACCTAAAATCTAGGTCGTTCTTTTGCCCACCAGTTTGCTTATTTTTTACTCTATTCAAATGAACTTTTGACAATAGTCTTTTGACAAAAAGGTCAATATATTTTGAGCAAGCTTTCAACCGATGCACTATTTTTTTTCTACCTTTCGCGCATGCGCAGTAAAATAACATTTGCTAAAATGTCCATATCTCAACGAATATTACACGTGTGAATTTTATGTTTCAGAATAATGTTTCTCTGATGTTTTGTCAATTTTTCAGCAAGTTTTATAAACTTTTATGGAAATCTGTTCTAGCTATAAGCAAAAATTTGTCAAAAAAGTTAGTAATTTGGAAAAAAAAATTATTTTTCCCTAAATAATTGAGCAATTTCCGAGCCAAAACATACAAATATTGTACATAGTATGTGCAAAAATGTATAAAAGTCATTTGTTGCATTTTGTGATACATGGTATTTTCGCACTCAATTTGAGGTTGATCCCCTAACTGGACTTTGGAATAAATCAATAGTAGAAAATATGAGATTTTAAGTGATCTTTGCATGTATGAAGTTTTAGGCCATTTCGTCTAGATTTTTTTTTTTTTTTTTTTTTTTTTTTAGAATATGGAAAACTGTTAAAAAAAAAAAAAAAATCTAATAATTTTAACACCCACTATACAGCTAAGCCAGGGGTTTACACCTCAGTCACGACCTTTCGTGTTTTTTTTTTGGAGTATTCTCAGGATAGTAGATCCTTTTGAAGTGCTGAAATATGGACAAACTGTAATTGCAGGCCATTACCGTGAACAACTGGATCGAATAAATTAATCTTTAATTGAAAAGTGGCCAGCGATCGTCAACAGAAAAGGCGTTATTATGCAAAATGCAAGACCGCACTGCGCAAGACGAATTCAGAAAAATAATAATAATAATGAATTGGGGTGGGAGGTATTACCTCACCTACCATACTTGCCCAATATTGCGCCAATGGGTTTCCACTCATTTTGACTGCTACAATATTTTCTAAATGGCAAAAAAATTGAATGTTTGAATGATGTCCAAAATGTAATCTCCAGAGATTTTGCTTAAAAATCAATTGAATTTTGTCGATCTGGCATTGAAAACTTTCACACTATGTGCCTAAAGGTTGTTGATAACGAGGGTGATTACATAATTGATTAAAAATAAGAACTTATTAAAAATTATCTATTTGAATTTATTGTAGAAAATCAACATCACTTTCCTGTCCCCCTATTATCATAGGGTATTTTTCTCTCAGCTAATTATTATTCTTTTGTCAGCTACGTCACGCTGGTAATAAATGAGCTGAACAATATAAAACGACAAATTTTTATAGAACAAATACTTTTTGTTTGAGAAAATGGCGTTTGTTGTTTGAGAATTAAGGCCGATTAACTAACTCAGGTCCTAGGCCTGAGTGGTATGCTTTTTGTGGGATGGGTTTTTCTAAGGGGTCCTAGCCCATATTTACGCGAGTTTTCGGATAAAACCCACTAATTTTAGCAGATAGAAATATTCAATTATAAACTATTAATTTACAAGAAAAAAGGTCTGTAAATTCACCTTTCCTAATATCATCTGTATAAATATGCTCATTCAGTTTTATATTTCTGCAACAAAAACATTACAATTTACTCTTGAGCAATTACATGTATTATAAAAATTTTAATAATATACAAGCTTCAAGTGGATAGCGTAACAATATGAGGAATTTTTTGAAAAGATACAGTGATAACCTGCCAAGTATATTTACTTAAATAAACCCAAAGCGCTTAACCACCAAGACATGTTTTGTATTCAATCACTTTTCTTGATTAATGTTACTCTGTCATATCCTCGATATATTAGAAATACACATATGTTTGAAACTATTCGTTCATGATATTTTATACGTCCTTCTTATGATTAATTACTCCTTAACACGCCATTTTTCCTGATCTATATTCAAAACTGGCAGGGAAATGGTAGATATACTTTCATTAACTATTTATACGTTAGACAGTATGTAAAAAAGGTATTAGTTTTATCATTATCTTTCTGGATATCTAAATATATTTTTAAGCCATCTCCTTTAATCTTAACAAAAGTATTTGAAAATATTAAAAGAAAATAATATTGTTACATGTCAAAAAGATCGTTGAGAACTGAATAAAAATAAAAATAAAAATAAAAATGCAAGAAATTCCAAAAATAGGAAACCATTAAAGTTGTTAAAAAAAAAATAAAAAAAAAAGACTATGGATGAAATTCTATGACAGAATTTAATTTAGTACGACAGGACTAATGATATTTGTGTTTTAACACCCTTAAAAAATAAAAATAAAAAAAAAAATGTAAAAGAGGGCGTTCAGTAAAATTCCTAAACACATATTCAAATAGTATATTGATTATTATTTCCAAATAAATTATTGGAATTTGAATGCATTGATTGTATAGTATCTTCCCCTAATTGCTTAATACTTATTTACTAAATATTTTAATTTTTAAAATAATCTTAAAAACAATTTCGCATTTATTTTTAATAATTAACAGTGTCAATTTCTACAGAACAAAACATAATAATAAAAAAAAGTTATAAACTGATTATTTGATACTTAAATTATACTCAAAATTCATCACAGATTAATTAATATAATCCATTGACATTCAGCCAAGACCCGTTGACTATGTGGTCAGAGAACAGAACTACGAACCCGAAGACTGTGCGTTCGATCCTCACTGATGGTAAGTTGAATATATATATATATATATTAGGGATTTCACAAAATATTTTAAGATAGAGTTGGTTTAAATTAGAGAATTAAATAGTAAAATTAGAGAGAGAATATTAGAGCATTAGAGTAAGAGAGAAAATAGAGATAGTGTAAGAGTATTAGAGAATTAAATGATAAAAATGGATATTAGCAGGCATTTTTGAAGTGGAACACTATAAATTGGTAACTACGCAAAATAGCAGATTGAAAGAAATAGTCTTGTCGTACTAAAAATACTTGAAAACACTAATCTAAATATTCAGAAATATTTAGCCAAGAACCGTTGGCTTTGTGGTCAGAGTACAGAGCTACCCACCCTAAGGTTGTGCGTTCGATTCTCCCCGATGGGAAGAGAAAAAAAAATACATATAAAGGTTTTTACGGATTTCACAAAAAAATTTAAGATAGAGAAAGAAATTAAATGTTAGAACAGGATATTGGAAGGCATTTTTGATGTGGAACACTATAAATTGGTAACGACGCAAAATGCCAGATTGAAAGAAATAGTCCTGTCGTACTAATAAAAAGACATGTTAATTATATACATTTGTAAACATGAGCCAAAAATGAAAAACGAATATTTAAAAATTTGTGTTTTTTATTCAAATAATCTAATATGAGTAAAGAAATGTATCGTTAAATTATTTATGAAAATTTGTTTCGGTGTGAATTCCACAAAATTCTAGATGTAGAAAAAACTACTACACTTAATCACTCTCATCTCGAAAATCGTAAGCAAGATTAAAATCAAAAAACGAATTTACAATGGTATTTTAAAAACAGCAACTACAACTTCGCTATTCAAAAATGCGCGGCGAAATAGTAAAATCATATTCCCACCACTAAAAAAGTGTTAGTTCCAATTGTGACTATAAATACAGACTTGCGGAAAATTACATAGGTGTTTTCGAAGTGGAACACTATAAATTGGTAACGATGCAAAATGCCAGATTGAAAGAAATAGTACTGTTGTACTAAAAAAAAAAAAAAAAAAAAAAATGTACATGAAGCTAAACAGAGTGTTGTTACAAATTTCGTAGTGTGCCTTAAAAAACTGATAAAATATAAAATTACGAAATTGAAATCTGTATATGGAAAGGAAAAAAAAAATAATAAAGTTTTGTTCAACAGATTTTAAATTCAGTCACATCATATAGAAGACATCACACTGCAGTAACTTTTATTAATCTTGTTATTTAATAATAGTTCCCAGAATTTTAGTATTTAAATTTTAAAATTATTAAATTTGGTCAGAAAATTTAACAACCATATTTAAAGTATTTCTTTAAAATGTCGAATTTTATTTTCAACGTTAAACTTGAGAAATTTAAAATCACAAAATTGTAAAATAATAATAACAACAGTAACAATAATCTAATTTTTACAGAAAAAATCAATATCTTTTTACAGTTTTCTTTTTTAGTTAATTCCCTCTTTCAACCTCAAATAACCAACAGTACCAGGATTTTAAATTTCGAGTGATATGGCAAGATCTAAATTTTTAAATACCACCAAATCCCTTAAAATAATCAAAGTTACAAGCAAAAAAGGTCCTTAAAAATTCCCTCGAAATATATATTATATGTATGTAAGTTTAACAGAAAATCATTTTTAACAGTAAAAATCCACGTTCTTATCGGAATAAAATTGTTTTTTTTAACGAACTTTAATTTTTTTAACAAAGAATTAATTTCGTATAATCAGTAAACGGAACTTGTTATCCCTGCCTGTAAACGTCATTGCCGATGTAAAGTATCCCGTACTAAACAGAAGATTGCCAGTTCGAAACTCATTAAAGCAAGTTACCTAAGCCCGTTTTTCTAAAAATTTACAGAAGAAATGCTAGAATTATGGTGTTCTACTGTTAAAAATGTTAAAATTCAATTTTTCTGTTAAAAACACTTTTCGGCTATTAAAACATTTTTGGAAGTTCTTTATATATATATATATATATATATATATATATATATATATACTAGCTGACCCGACAAACGTTGTTTTGTCATATAAATTATTTCTAGAGAATATTTTGTTAGAAAAAAATAACTAACTTATTGTAAGTGTGTAAGGATGTGGTATATAAGTGGAAGATGTATGGAGCGCTGTGAACTGTGAAAGAATATAAAAATAACAAAACACCAATCATTTATTTTTTTAATTTATTAAAATTGATTCTTTAAAATTATATACATATCGCTACTTATAACAATATTACTAAAAAACAATATCAATCCCTTAATGCAACAGAGTGTACAATATTTTTTGTTATCCCATCTTTCGCCAATTGAGGGCGTTTAAATTGAATTTGCACATCTGTGGGTATAATAGGGATTCGCAGTAGTAATATATTTTCACCTCGGAATTTGTCATTTAAAATGATGGCTTCGATAACATTTTTCATTAATTTTTTTATGACTAATCGCGTGCCGTTGCACAACCGTGGTGGGTTCAAATTACGAAGCAAAATAACCGGAGATCCAACCTTCAGTTGTAAAATATGCGGTGGCATGCCTGGTAAATCCAATGAGTTTAAAAACTTTGTTGGATAATTTACAGCTTCGGTGGAATCGCAAACTGTATCATTAGATTTGCATGACACCAAGTCTCCTGGTAACAAATGTTGTATCATGAGATTCAATTCGTTGACGTCCACATTTTTTGCTGCTAAAATTGCTCTTTCTGCCAGCCACTCATGATTTGTGTATCGTCTGTGTACATCGGGAAATATCTGGTCAGTAAGAGCATCTTGAGAATCAATGATTGTGCAGAAATCGGTCGGTAATTTTATGCATCCAGTTTCATCTGTAGTAACTTTTCCATCGCCGATATATAACAATTGTTTTGAGAATGTTTCAGCGGATGGATCTTGAAGCTTTTGAACACACAAATTTACTTTCAGTTGTACTTTTTCAACATTACGCCATAATGACGATGATTTTAAGCACGCGTTGATCTCATCAGCGTATGTTGAACGCGGAATAACGGGAAGTGCTTGTCTGAAATCACCTGAAAAGAGTAACAGAGTGCCGCCAAATAGTTTTTCGTTGTTTTTTATATCTTTCAATGTCCTGTTCGACGCCTCAATCGAATGTTTGTGTGCCATAGTGCATTCATCCCAGATAAGAATTTTACACTATTTCAGCACTGTGGCCAGGGACGATTGTCTTTTTATGTTGCACACTGCGTCTGGGTTATTTTGAATATTTAGTGGCAGTTTACATAATGAATGAGCTGTTCTGCCTCCATCCAATAAAGTTGCCGCAATGCCAGATGATGCAACAGCCAATGCGATGCCTTTATTTGATCGTATTTCGGCGAGAATTAGCGAAATAAGGAATGTTTTGCTAGTTCCACCTGGTGCACCCAAAAAAAAAAAAAAAAGAATCCACCTTGTCCTGCCAAAACTGCGAGCATGATGCGGTCGTAAATGGTTCTTTGTTCTTCATTCATTAGTGGGACATTGCGAGCAACAACCGCTGCCATTTCTACAGTATTGTATTGTAGTTCACGATTCAATTCAGTGCTTATTAAATCAGATGCATTTCGATTTGTTGAATGCATACCGAAATGACTGAGTGGTAAGTTGGCAATGATAATGCAAAGATCTTCAATAGCAATCAATGCTTCATTGTACATAGCGTCATTGAATACTATCGTTAGATCGTTGCACCGTGAACGATGTTGATGCAATATATCATCAGTCATTGAATCTTTGTGATTATCCCATAATATCTCTGCTCGGGCCGGGAAACATGTAGTCAACAATATAGCGAATAGTAGACGAATTTGTTTTGCTGTACAGTTCAGTCCTACTTCAGCAAGCATACACTCCCACTGGCTGTCGCCTTCCAGCAAGCCGAGTGCAAGGCATGCATCTTTATACGTTGGATACTGTTGTCCATTCACTTTACGTAAATCTTGAAATGTCAAAGGGCCGATGACATTAACCAATAACAGTCGAAGATAAAAGCACTCAGTCTGCCTTGGATTGACTGTAAATACTCGTCCCAAGGTGTTTGATTTGAATAAACCGGGACATGCCAATCGGCGCGTCTTGCTTGCGGGGCATCCATTTTTTTGTTGGAGCCCATGGGAAATAGCGTGGTACTTCTGAATAGAGTAATTTGCGTGCAAAAGCACCAAAAGCATCCGCACGATTACACAATTAAAAAAATTCGGTGAGTGTAGTTTTTGGTGGATTTATAGCACGATCAATCGCTGTCAAGCTCGTGAAATATACGCGCTGGCCATTTTCAAGATGGACGGCTAAATGAAGAACTGCTGGATCCCGTTCATGAATTGGGAAACCAAAGATACGCCAAACAGCTTCATTGGAGCTGACGTACCGGCCAATTTAGTAAAGTGTTATTTCATCGTTGTTATTCACCGGAGGAGCACTCACATTGGTATTTTCATCTCGAAATACAGCCATATCACTGCCTTTATTCACATACTTGCAAATGTATTTGATGCTCTTCACTGAACTGCAGAACTGAACATTAATATGAGCATTGAAGGTTTTGCTCAGCAGAGGCGAATATGGGACCACCCAACGGTTATCAATGTCAATATCTATGTTGTTGACATAGATGACCGCCATAGATGATAAGATTGTCCGCCATTATCGGGATTTCTTCGACGATATATTGGATATCCGTCAACATTTGTGATCGTGAAATTTTTCGGAAAACTTTTAGTACATTTTCCATCTGCACAAATAATAATGGCCTAAAAATTCATTTTTCATTTTAACATAAAATAACTCCGTCGGATATTGACGAATTTTTTAAAAGAATATACCATTTTAACTAATTTTAACATTTTAACAATATTAACGTTGAAAAGATATTTTAAACACTTACGGTTAAAAATTCATTTTTCATTTCAACATTAAATAAATTCTGACATCGTGTTTACAATTCTAAAATATTAACTCTGAAAAAATATTTTAAACACTTCGTAAGATACGGTTAAAAATTCATTTTTCATTTCAACATTAAATAAATTCTGACATCGTGTTTACGACAACTCACGCCATCTAGGTGGAAAAGATGTTGAAAGAGTTGGTTAAAAATTAATTAAGAAAGAACTAATTAAGTTACAACTTTCATTTGTAAATCTAAACCATTCTCGAATCCACCTGAAGACACACAAAAAATTTCATTAAACTCAGTCCAGCCGTTTAGGAGGAGTTCAGTGACATACACACGCACAAAAGAAATATATATATAAAGATATAAGGATTTTTATGCCAAAAATTCAGTGCAACCATACCAGTTGACAGATTTCTTTCTGATAAATTGATTGATTCATTTTACAGTATAGACGATGTTAATTACTTGCCAGGTAATGCAATTTGTGGCTAATGCATCGTTCATTTATATAAGATATTTTTCTTAACTTGTTAGAAAGAAATATTTATGGTTCTAACTTTTTCTGCATATAACATGTTCCAAATTCGTTGGAACACTATTCATGTCCTAATCCTTTAGAGATAGTTGCCGATGTAAATCGAAAAAAAAGTTCAAAATAAGATAGGAAAAAAGATACACATAACTAGATCGTTAAATTTCAAAAGGGTCCACACTCAAACTTTTTTTGAAACTCCTTATGCAAATTCGGCCAATTATAAAGTTTTTCGAACGAAACCGTTAGAAAAAACCAAATAACTCTGTTCTTAAAATCAACTGAACTATGACAGAGAAAATATATTGGCATATATGGCATTCTTTCGTAACATTTAATAGGAAGGCAGTTTTTTTTTTTTTTTTTTTTTTTTTTTGTGGGGAGGGGGGGATAAAAATTGGGATCACATACAAATTGATTCTGGAATATTTTCAATAAAAATATGATAATGTGCGTTAAAGTAATCGCAAATGCACTTGAAAAAAACCTTAATAGACAAAGATAAACAGTGCGAGATTCAGTTAATAAAATGGTAGTGAAGAATGTCATTAGATGTAATGTAGTGAAGATAAATAATAAAGGGAATAAGTAAATGAAAAAAGAAATATAGTCTGCTTTTCATTGTGCAATTTTTAAAAGTTACTTTAACAAAAGTATTTGAAATAACTAAATTTCAGTCAAATGAAACATAATTCGTCTGTTAGGTTTTTAGGACGTAGAAAAGGAATTATAAAGTTGCATATACTTTATTTTTGGCTTTAAATTTTTCAAATACAAAATTTGTAATCTTAACAGAAAAAAATGCTTTGAAACAATGTAACTCGACCAAAAATCTACCTTAAAATGCGCAAAAACAGATTTATTATGATGCTATTTTCAGTTTATCTTTTTTTATAATTTATCAGAAATTTACATTTATATTTTCGTATACTGCCCACATGCACAGCGTTTAATTTACAATTAAGTATAACTCACTCAGTTTAAAAGATACAGGTATGCAGTTTTTCGTAATAATGTTATCGCATTAAAATCGAAAAAATTCTAAATTGTCGAAAAGGTATAAAATTTTAGAAAGTAACATTTTGAAAATTAACGAGAAGAAATTTTTATTAACATGGTCTTAATCCCCACCTTATTTTCAACAATTTTGCAATTTACATTACCTACTTATCTCTAATAATTAAAGAATTAAACAGCATTTCAATTTTTTTGGTATACCTGCATAATCGAAAATGTATGATTACTATAAAAAATAAGAAACCAAATGAACTAACAATGAAACCTTTTTTTAACTGTAAAATAAAGTTAGATTGTTTATTATATTTGAATAAAAAATAATGGATCAGGGGGCGAATGTAACACTAAAAATAATACAAATAAACGCTAGTATATATAATATAGTAGAATGCCGATTATCCGAACACGTCGGTACAGACCCTAGTTCGGATAAACAAAAGTTCGGATAATTGGACAGACAATTTAAGGGATGTTGGGAAAATAAAAAAAAAAAACCTTCACACTTTATCCTAGCTTAGGACTGGGAGCACCAGTTTGTGCTGGCGAGTTTAAAAATTAAAAATTATTGAACTAAATAACAAATATCATAACTTAAGCAAAAACCATAAATGTTATTTTGAAGTTGTCCGATATATTTATGATCCTCAAAATGGACGTTTTTACTCAAATTTGCCTTATTCTGCCGTGTTAAGTAAATCGTAAATTCCAAATAACTTATGAAATTTTTAAATTAAAAAGTTTACAGTCACGGATGTTGATGCCACTATCTTATATAATATTTTAAAATATTATTATTATAATTATCAATATTATTTATTTATTTATTTTTAACTCTAGAGATTATAATTTAATTATAATTTAAGCAAAAATGCTTTTGATTGTTGCTTGCTTCAAAGAAGACATCCTTTTCAATGCTGCCATACCTCGAATTCTTCTTAGACATGTTAATTGCATAGGATCTGGCGTCGTTCTGCCGTTCGAGCCATTTCATGGCTGTTTCCAAACATTCAAAGGGGAGAAATAGGCTGTTCGGATAATTGTAAGTTCAGATAAAGAAAAATAGAGAAATAAGCTGTTCGGATAATTGAAAGTTCGGTTAATTGGAGTTCGGATAATCGGTGTTGTACTTATATATGCTTTATTATATTATCGCTAAAGTACAGAAATCAGTTAATCAGCAGACTAGCTAGGTAATCTGCACATTACCTAGGGTGATCCACTAAATGGCGGAAAATTGTTTCATTCCTCAATTTACCTAGGTAATCTTCTAATTACCTGGATAATCTGCACATTTCAGACTAGACACTCGTTAATCTGCACATTACCTACTAAGCACTCGTTAAAGTGAAAATGAGATTTTTTTCAAATTAACATCAATGTTTCTGTATGCTTAAATTAAATGTTGTTCATTTATTTTTTGATATCTAAAGAATCAAGTTAATACAATCGAACAACCAACACATTAGTTGATAGAATCAATCATCAATCAATTGAAAAATTGCAATATAAAGAATCAAACGGTTTAAAATATTATTAATATTAAGATGACATGTTATTTATATAATTTTCGATATCTAAAGAATCATGTTAATGCAAACAACAAATTAGTTGATAGAATCAATCATCAATCAATTGAAAAACTATAATACAAAGAAAACAAACGGTTTAGCATTTTATTCGAATTAAGGAAATGAATTTCCAACTTATATGATAAAATTATGCTTGCTTATTAGTGCAATCTAAAGACTGGTTTCAACTTTGAATCACATAGCAATTAAATTTCGCAAGGGATATTCAGAGAAATAAAAAAAAGGAAAACTCAGAAGACCTTTATTCCAAAATCTCCAATTCTAATTATGATTAAATTACTTATAAAACATCATTCGAAATATATTTTAATGTAATTTTATTGCGAACTTGTAAACTGATGTAAGCCGTTAAATTCAGAGCGGGAGTTCCAGAGAAAACCACAGAAACTCTGAGCACGTTTATTCTTTTTTATTTTGCAAACTTTGAAATTCTGATTATCCACTCACATTACGTATAAAGGATTTTTAACACTATTCATTCCGGAATTACGCAAGTTAAGGAGAAAACCATGAAAAAGTCAGACACAAATATTTTTATAACAATGTTTATATTACTTTTGTATCTCAGCTTCTAACTAACATTATTTCATATTTAATATAACATTTTAAAAGTTATTTGAACTGGAATTGAAGAATACATGTTGCAGATCTCTGTCGCAAGATGGCGCTTTTAGTTTTGCTATGTTAAAATTTTCAAAGCTAGTTGCACTATGAGCGAGCAAGCTATTGTAAGTTTTAAAACGGAAATAAGGCGCCACAAGAATCACCAAGCGTGACTTTGCTACGGTCAGAATTTCCAGAGTGTGATTTTCCACACAGTGAGCGAACAGACTGTGTCAGATACTGAAACGGGAAGTGGGTGCCGCAGGCGCTACCGAGCGGGAATTTAGTACAACTAAAATTTCCAATAAAGCTATTTGCATTATATGTCAATAAGGTGTCGTAAGTCCTGAAACGGCACCACAGGCGCCACCGAGCGGGAGCTTCGTACGGTCGGATTTTTCAAGGATCGCGAGCCAGCTGCTCGCCGAAGGCGGCTATAGTGAGAATTAAAATTAACCCACAACACCAAACTAAAAATGGAGGGAGAAGGGGAAGGAGTAGAGAAAGGAAAGTAGAGAAACAAATTTCTGAACTTTAACGATACGGAAGCCGTGAAAGTGCAGATTACCTAGTTAAAATGCGGAAAACACTTGATTCCGCACTTTAATGAATCACCCTAGTTAATCTGCAAATTAACTAGGTAATCTACACATTAACGACTTTCGAGCTTTGACAGTAACATATATATATATATATATATATATATATATATATATATATATATAATGACGCGATGTCAAATATTGATTTTGTATGTTTGTTTTAGATTCTCATAAAACATCACTTCTGTCTTTTATTTATTATTACTAGCAGGCTTCGCTAGGCATTATATTTAAAGTATTTCTTTTTAATTGAATAATTGAAACGTTAAAAAAAATATATTTCGATTGGCGACTATTTTCTTAAGAGTTTTAGTATGGGATCTCCTTGACAATAGCAAACATTTTTTGCATTTTTTGAATCTGTGCAACAAAACTACTATTAAAACGAATATTCTCGAAAACAGTCAAAGAGAAATGTTAATTCTTCGAATATTCTGGAAACAGTTGATGCTGTTACTCGTACAGTAAAAGTCACTATTCGATGAATGGTCGAATCAGAGAACGCAACAAAAAAATCACCTGACAGCCCTAAACCGCTGTGCATGAATCTCAGAACACACGAAACTCGGTTCCGCGGCAATCACTATCACGCATGTTAAAACCAAAATAACATCACTGGACACTCCTATCTCAAATCAATGAAAATCAAATAAACTAATCAAATCTCTCGTAATTCCTCATAACCTAGCTCTAGTTCAACGTAAAATACACTCAAATCAATGAAAATCAAATAAACCAATCAAATCTCTCATAATTCCTCAAAACGTAGCTCTAGTTCAATGTAAAATACACTCAAATTAATGAAAGTCAAATAAACCAATCAAATCCCTTTTAATTCCTCATAACGTAGTTCTAGTTTAATTTAAAATACACTCAAATCAATGAAAACCAGATAAACCAATCAAATCTCTCCTAAGATTCTCCAACTGCGTCATTATAGAAATGGGAAGTTTTATTTTCATATTTTTATTAATTAAAAGAAAACTAATTAAAAATTCAAAAATCTGACTTAAATGTGCACAATGACCCTTCGGAGGGCACCTTTGTGTTAAATCACGTGACTGTCCGAGCTACCGTTTTCGAGAACAGGGAAATATACATATATATACAAATGTTGCTCACTTAATAGTACAAGATTATTATTCATATGTTCCGAGTCTAAAATACGGTCTATGTTTGAGAGATACAATATATGCTAACCACTGTAGCATAGAATGATTATGGATATTTAAGGCCGAATGATTGCAATGGTTCCCAGGCCTAGAAAAAGTGCCTTCGTGGGGAATTTTTTTTAGCAGATCATAGCCCGTATTCACGTAAGTTTCGAAGAAAACCAGAGAAACTTTGAATGTTTAGGGCAACAAGAGCAACCTGCTTTCGAATCTGGCATCTCTCATCTTTGAGAAGAGAACGCCACGGTTGTTTTTAGGCCTTAACCTAGAATGGAGAAAAAATGCACCACCACAAGTATGAAAGGGAGAAAAAATATATCTTCATATAATATTTAAGTAAGTAAACATCTGAACTCGAGAATGTAGTCATGTGATGCAATGTTTAAATAGTTTTCTCAACCTATGGCTTCATTCTTGGTATAAGATTTGATGGTAGCTTAATTATCAGTTGGTCCTGGCATCCGCTTCAGTACAGGACGATAAGAAATAATAACATGTGATCACAAGCATGGAAAAGAAATAAAAAGATACAAGAAAGGTTTTTTTAAAAAAAAAAAGGAAATCAATGTAAGTACGATATAGAATGGATCTGAAGAAGATAGTCAGTGGGTGGAGCATTTAAATCGTAGGTCTCCAGCTTGAATATTAGTATTGCCACAAAAATCACTATTCTGAGATTATTTGTTGAAGTTTGTGATACGTCTTTATGAGTAGACACACCACAAATAGTAAATAAATGACCGAATTCACATGGTCTCATTGTAAAAACCATTCGTACTATGGATGCAGTGATTTATTTTCGGACAATTATATTTCCTTTATGTTAATTTTGGAGCTTTTTGGAGGGAGGGTTACCACTGAAAGCTACTTTTCATGTAGATAAGAAAAAAATCAAATCGGATTATCATATCAAATCTCTCACTATAATTTCTTATAAAAATCGCTCAACCATTTTCCTAGAAAACTAAAAAAACTGCTATATTTTGTTTTAGGCAACGAACGACGACGACTAATTTTTGAAGAAGATTAGTTAGACCGTTTTTTAGACCAGCGAGAGCACTCTATGAAATCCTTTCTTAAACAAAAATGGCTACCTGTAGCGTCTAATGATATGTAGTGATATTAAAGTGAGGTATTTACGTTATATTATTATTAATATTTTTGAAATTTATTTCATAAATTCGATTTATACGCTTTTTAAACGAAGGGTACTTTAAAGTACAGTCAGTAAATGGAGGGTTAAATAGAAAAAGTTATTTTCAGAACACATAGTTCTTACCTTCGAACAACAGTAGAATAAACTAATCTCAGAGCTGCCAACCTAATCCGGCAAATTGTTAGTACCGCCTCTTTTTATGCACCACTTAATTTTTAAAGTAATTTTCTTCAGATATATTTGCGATGAATTAAGAAGAAAAAATCTCTAAGAAATGACTGGTGTAGAAAAAGGGGCGGTACTAACAAATTGCCGGATGATGTTGACAGCTCTGTAATCTAGTACAGATTTGCGGTCATCTTTCTCTTGGCATGAAATAAACTGTGTAATTCGTAATTTTTCCTTTAGAATGTGGAAATCACAAGCAATTTAATAATAACAATGTTCTTTAAAAGCACTTTTTAAAACGATTAATATTCGAATTTATTAACCAAATTTAATTTTTACTTTCAAACTTCTATAACTTTTACTCTGATTTTAAAAAAGACTGATAATATTGTATTAAAAATACTTAAATATTTACAAGGGAAAAAAAATAGGAAGAAATTTTGAAAAAGCCCGTGCAAAAAAAAAAAAAAATATCTAAATTATAAAATCAATATTCCTGCATACTTAAGCAAAATATTTTCTTTCTTTCAAAACTTCACGAAAAATGCTTAGAATTTCAAAATATAATTCTAAAGCGTACACACGAGGTTAACTTAAAAAATATAATCTCTTCCCGAATGCATGTTGTTAATAATGCCGTTTCTTTTTATTAGGTGAAAAAGCAATTTGTTTCACTTTCACAGCGTAAAAACTAAAATCGATGTAAAATGTCGATACAAAATCTTTTCTTACAATGAAAACTTTCATAATCTAAGCTAATAAATATGTTTCAAAAAGCAAGATAAAAAATATATAGGGTTTCCGAAACTTATTCACTAGTTAATTTTAAAAGAAATTGATGAGTGGTTGTTTTTACTCGATATTTTTTCTTTGGAATAAGTAAGAATAATATGTGCTATTTATTTTCACTGTAGGAAAAAAACAGAAAAAAATAAATAAATGAAAATGAAATTTCTTTTTTTCACAGAAATTTATATACTAGTGAAAGTTTTCCTAAACTATACTAATAAATTTAAAAAAATATATAACTAAAATATTTAAACCGTGGGATTACACAAAAGATTATTATAAATTTTATGTAATCAATAATAACCGAAGGAATAAATAAGTTATATAACATATTTTCATATTTTATTTTATATAATGCAAAAAATATATATAATACACATACAATAAAATTTCTTTCATTTAAATATTTTATCAATGGCAAGAAAACATGCAACTTTTATATATTTCTACATTTATTTAGATTGTTATCGAGATTTATGTTTAATTCCGAGTGATATATTGATGATAATAATAATAAAATATTTTCTATTTTTAACAGTTGTATAGATTCGCGTTATATATTTTTTATGCAATATAATTTTCATTTGTTTTGGTCCTGTCTTATTTTTCTAGGGTTCTTTTATTATTATTATTATTTTTATAAAAATGCAATTTCAGAAAATAAATCTTCGAATCAAGGTGTTGTAATATATTATTCTGAAATAAAGTTATGACCCACCCGATTACTTAACTAAATCTTTTTCTTAAATATTATTATTTTTTTTTTTTTAATGACTTTGTGAAAGAAATTGGCACTTGCAGAAATTATATATTTTAACCCATTATTTGCCAAAACTAATTTCCTAATTTTCTCTTAAACAGTGGATTTTATAAGTTTTAATAAAGCATAATAAATGATTAAAACAAACTTCAAGCAATTAAGTGTACTACTACAGATTTCCCTATTTTTGCGACAGTTTAGAACGCACTGTCTAAAATATTGTCTATAACAATGAAAAATGTAACGCCCCCCAAAAAGGACAGTTATAAATAATGGGTTATATATTTAATAATTAACAGGCTATGCCCGCTTCGCAAGTCACTATATTTAACCCGTTAATAGTCGCTATAGACAGCGCCACCTATTACAGATTGCGCACTTTTTATTTAACTCTCACCAATAATTTTAAGAAGTGATGTGATCGACGTTCCTTCGAATTTATTCGCGTGTTATATATATCAAATGCTACCTCCAAAAATTTTTGGTGGCTATTGAATAAAAAAATCTGGCAACACTGAAGGATGGGCGACAAATCGACCAACTAGCGACTACTAACGGGTTAAAGCAATTTAAAACAGAATCACTCTTTCTATATCGCTTTATAAACAAAAATAAAATCCATTGAAATTTCTCGAAAGCTCGTTTTGGATCCCCTCACCCGGTGAAACATCAGATATGTGTAAGGCTCCTATATATACGAGCTGGCGCATCAGGCATTTTGTTCCCTTAGGGTTGCCACATGTACCCAGCGCGTTTCTCTGATAAACCACAAACATAGTTATTTATTTATTTATTTATTTTTATCGTCTTACGTTACTTTAGAGCAACTTGTTTTATTATATTTCATAATTTTAGCTAAGTAAACTATGATATGGAAGTTTGTTTAGCGATAAACTGCTATAATCATTCAAGAAGTGAATATAAAGTGTTCACAGACCTTCTATTACTGTGTATTTGAAATTTGGCGACATTTTGTAAAAGAAACAGAAACCGCCCTAACAACACATCTTACCCCAGTACATCCATAGGATATCCTCAAAATAAAATTAAATCCTGGGAATGTACTGTGAAAAAAATGTGTTTTTAGGAATATTATTGTTGCTTATTGCCTTTATCTTGACCGGATTAGCTTCAGATCAAGATTTCTTAAAATCATTAGGGAAGCGATAAGGACGCCAAGCGAGAATGCTGTGCTCTTTGGAGGCAAAAAAATGGCGGTGATGCGCCGGCCTATTATTTTATTTAGGGGTTCTAGATATGTGTCCTTATTGCCTGTGACAATGTCTCACCTTATCGGATGACAGTTTCAAAATGGACAGTATTGGGGAAGAAAAATAATGAAGTAGCCCTTTTATATTTAATTCTCAATAAAATATGAATAACATTATACGTTTATACATAATATTTATTTTCACGTTATTTCCTCTATTTTATTTGATTTACAGGTCGACCGTAAAGTGACAGCAATTTTACGCCAAATATAGTAATATAGTATTACAATATGCTATGAGCGCTACGTCTATAGTATGAGACAACTAATTTCTTTGTGATAATATGGATTTTATGGTTAATAGTGGTTGTTTGCATAATTCAGAATTCTTATTTGTTAATGTTTAGAAGTGTTATGTATTGATGACTACTAAAAATATAATCATTAAATTGGACAGAGTCAGGTCAAAGGCAAATTTTTCACAAGAATAAAATGTATTAATAAGTCCGAATATGCATTGTCATCTGGCAAAATTTTTTTAGACAATAATTTTTCAGTATTCTTAATCCTATGCATATCTATATATATAAAAGAGTAAACTCACTGATTCACTGACTGATTCACTGTCTCAACACCGTTGTGGCGATCCTATGGGAGATTGAGTCGCAATTTTTGGTGAGCAGGTTTATTTTAGGACCCTGACGCTCACTAAGACGGGATTTTGCGAAATAACCCCCCCCGCTCCCCCCCGGGGGGCAGAAGGCAAAAATCACCTTTATAAGCATATCTCGGCTCCAAATTGCTTCACGGTGAAGAAATTGCAGATGGGGAGACTAGACTTGAATACAAAAAAATCATTTTCTGCGATTTTGTAATTTTGGATTTTTAAGGGGGGTAGGGGTAAAATTGAGATTTTCGGGGGCGCATAAGGCAAAAACACATTTATAAGTACAACTCGGCACCAAATTACTTCACAGGGAAGAAATTGCAGATGGGGAGACTAGGTTTGAATACGAAAAAATCATTTTCTGCGATTTTGTAATTTTTGATTTTTAAGGGGGGAAGGGGGTGAAAATGATTTTCGGAGTTGCTGAAGACAAAAATAACCTTTATAAGCATAACTCGGCTCCAAATTGCTTCACGAGGAAGATATTGCAGATGGGGAGACTAGACTTGAATACAAAAAAATCATTTTCTGCGATTTTGGAATTTTGGATTTTTAAGGGGGAAAAGGGGTGAAAATGATTTTCGGGGGCGAAGGAGGCAAAAACACCTTTATAAGCATAACTCGGCTCCAAATTACTTCACGATGAAAATATTGCAGACGGGGAAACTAGACTTAAGTACAAAAAAATCATTTTCTGCGATTTTGGAATTTTGGATTTTTAAAGGGGGAGGATTTTCGGGGGGAAATTTCGCAATATATGGATTTTCGAGTAAAATTCTAGCAGTAATAGCTCAAAGATATAAAAAATAAATAAATAAATAAATAAAAAGTATTCTTGAAGGTATTTGCAAAAACCCATTTTTAATTTTTTCCGATTTTCGATTTTGGGGGGGGGGGAGTTATGAAGGGGCAAATTCGACCCCTCCCTTTTTGGCGCTAAATTCGTCTGTGGAAATCTATAGTAGCTGAGGTCACAAATTTTAATGTGTGGCTTATTTACGTGTGTACAAAACCCATTGTAACGGGATTTTGTGAAAGCCCCCCCCCCCTTTACCTCTTTGGGGCGTGGTGGGGAATAAAAGAGTAAAACTACTGATTCACTGATTCAACCCAGCCGTGGCAATTCTATGGAAGATAGACTCGCAAATTTTGGTGAGCACGTTGGTTTTAGGACCCTGATGCCCATTAAGGCGGGATTTTGCAAAATCTCCCCCAGCTCCCCCTGGGGGGAGGCAGAAGGCAAAACCCCCTTATAAGCATAATTCGGCTCCAAATAGCATCACGGTGAAGAAATTGCAAAGAGAAAGACTAGAATTGAGTGAAAAAAAAAAAAAATCCTGCGATTTGAGTTTTGGATTTTTAAGAGGGGGGGGGGAGGGGGTAAAAACTATCTTCGGAGGCAAATTTAGCAAAATACGGGTTTTCGAGTAAAACTGTACCAATAACAGCACAAAGATATAGAAAATCGCCAAGAGTCTTCTTGAGGATATTTCCAAAATCTCCTGTTTGTTTTTTTGTGATATTCGATTTTTTTTGGAGGGGGGAGTTACGAGGGGGCAAATTCGAGCCCCTCTTTTAGCGCTAAATTCATCCGGGGAAATCTATAGGACCTGAGGTTACAAATTTTAGTGAGGGGCTTACTTACGTGTGTCTGACACCCACTGTAATGGGGTTTTGTGAAAGTCCCCCGTTTTCCTTTGGGGGGGGGGGGGGCAATATAAACCCGTTTCCAAGTATACCTTTGCTTCAAATTATCTCAGTAAGATTAATTTGTATATGTGGGTTGTGTATGCTTTTCCAACACACACAGTAAAATGATTTTACAAATTTTCACCCTTAAAGGGGGGAAGGGGGGAGGCAAAAACACGCTTATAAGAGTAACTGTGCTCCAAATTGTCTCAGGATAACGATTTTTTGATATGTCAATTGGTTATGCGTACTCAAGACACATACTACAAAGAGATTTCGTAAAATTCCGTCCTATCCGCCCTTGGGGTGGGGTGGGGCAAAAAGCATGTTTTCATGCGTAACTCTGCTCCAAACTATCTTAGACGATTCTCTTATGTGCGGGCTGGTTAAGCGTTCCAACACGCACTATAAGGGGATTTTTGTGAACTTTTCCTTTTCCTACTTTTAAGAGCAGGGTGTATGTGTTTGGAGGGGGGGGGCAAAAACACGTTTTAAAGAGTAACTCTGCTCCAAAATATCTCACGAAAGCGATTTTTTGATAGGTTGATTGATTATGCGTACTCAACACAAACTACAAAGGGATTATTTGGAATTCCGTGCTATCACCCCCTTGAGGGTTGGGGGTGATTTAAAACACGTTTTCATGCGTAACTCTGTTCCAAACTATCTTAGAATGACAATTTTTGATGCGTGGACTGCTTATGCGTATTCAACACACACTACAAATTGATTTTGTGAAACTCCACCCTACCTCCCCTTAGCGGGGGGGAGGGGGGACATGAATTCAGTTTAGAGCGGACCGGAGGGGAGGGGCAAAAACACACGTTTTAAAACATAACTCTGCTTCAAATAATCTTAGAATCCCGATTTTTTTAATTGGTGGGCTAGGTATGTGTATGCAACATGCACTATAACTTCATTTCAATATAATGACCAGCGAAGCGGGCAAGGCCTGCTAGTCTATAATATAATAAAGTTTTGAAACAATTTTTCCTCGAAATAACTATGACTGAATAGTAAATATCTTCAAATCTCCTTGTAGAAATTTCTTTAAAACTCTATTCTTGTTCATGATTGTGTGAATTTGGTGATGATATTTTAAGTGTATGCTTATCATAATATGTACAATCCTAAATATTAAAACAAAGACCAAAAATGGACATTTGAGAAGTTGCAGAAGTCTTGTCTTTCAGGCAATCTGTTGTGTTGTAGGATTTAAGGCTGATTTTCTCACCTGGGATTGGTGCCTTGTTAACCCAATTCAAAACTATAATTTAATAGGATTTTCTTATTCATAGATTGTGAAGCAAGAAATTACAAAATGATAAATGAATGTCCCCCCCCCCTTTTTTTTGTGTGTGTGTGGGGGGGGGGAGGGGTGAATTTATTGCGTCGGAGATGCCTGTCATCGTATTTTTCTGATTATTACATTTTCTTTTAGACTGTCTTTTGAACTTTCTAATGGTATTATACCTTTTTTCATACATTATTTATAATTGATTGAGAAAAATATATAAATTCGAGGGTCTGGTTATCCACACCATTTTCGAGAAAACCCTAGTCAAACTTTCACATCGAATTCGATTTTTATCACACTTATACATAATTTTATATAAAGAAACCATCAGATGTCTTCTTTACTTTTACGTTTCTGAGAAAAATTACTATTAACTTGACGGAAAGTTACAAAAGGTAAGAGTCAATTCTATGACAGATTAAAGTGTATTTAATACTTTATATCTTTTGATTTTTTATTATTATTATTTAAACTTCACCTTTTGAGACATACATACGTTTCTCAAAAAATCTATAATATTTTATGCGTTTGATTTGAAAACTGTCTCTATATTATTCAACTCTGTATTAGTCAAGGGCGCACCAAATGACTTAGCAAGCTTTTTTTTTTTTTTTTTTTTTTCTCAAGTTTTACTTTTCTTGGAAACTATAAAGTTAATTTTTGAAAACTGAATGAAAAAAAAAAAAAAAAAAAAAGAAGTTATTTTTTCTTTCAAAAAATGAAATGTGCTGCTAAATTTTAGTTAGAACTCTTTTATTACGTTTTTTAACTGCGGAAGTCTTAATCGTCAATCGAATGACGTGTCGCCAAAAGGAATATTAATTTTTACACGGTTTGAATGAATATTGCCGATTTGTTTATATTTTTAAAATCCAGAAATATATCAATAAACATTCTTCAATAGCTTTTTATGTCATTTAAAGGTTTTCTTTTCTTTTCTTTTTTTTTTTTCTTCTTTTTTTTCATCATCATAAATTTCCTAAATTCAACCGTTTGAATATCTCGCCGAATATTCTGTTAAAGGGATAATACCAACTTTTAATGCTGAAATTAAAAAAACGATGGCCGTATATATCACTTTTAATTACAATCCTTCTATAGGATTATTTGCTGATTAATGATAAAGTAATGCATTCGTCTCATCTATTTTACTTTAAAGGAACATAAATCTAAAGATGTCGAACTGGTTTAATATGACTATTTATGGGATGACGGCCTCCATCTGACAAGAGAAGTATGAAACAATAAAATTTCTACAGAAACCACGCAAAGCTTAAATTAAAAAGATCATGGTCGAAAACATAGTGTGGAATGTGAATTTTGTGAAACAACTCCCATAGAGGAATATATGATCCTAGACGTTTCCGCTTTTCCACGATAACCAGAAAAACTAAAGCAGGGAGCAAGCATGGTGCAATGGTAGCGTGTTTAGTTCGAGAAAAGAAGATAAGTCCTGACATTTTTTTTTTTTTTTTTTTTTTTTTTTTTTTAATTTCAAGTAAAAAAAAAAAAAAAAAAAAAAAAAAAAAAAAAAAAAAAAGGTAAAATTTTTAATTTAATTATTGGATTAATAGAAGATATTTATTATATTAAAAAAAATTATGAGTGTACTATTAATAAAATATTGACCAGGAATTTAAAAATACATGTTCATACTTGCCAACCATCTGATTATGAACCGTACAATTTTTAGTACCCGCCTTTTTTTTTTTTACACCAATAATTTTTTAGAGTAATTTTAGTCTTATTTAATCGTAACAACATTTGGGGAGAATTACTCTAAAAATATAGTGGAGTGATAAAAGTTTTTTCAGGTACCGTTAACAATTCTACGGTTATTAATGTGATTGTTGGCAAGTATGTATGTTTATTTACTTATATGGGGAAAAATAGTATTTAAATTTACAAATTTATTTCCTAATTTATAGTGATTATGATCAGAAAAAGAAAATTAATGAAAACATAAAGATGTTTCACGAGAAGCACAAGATATAAAAGAAATTTAATAACAAATAATTACATTACAATCTTGTCCACTTGTATTATAATCACGAACCATTTGAAAAATATTTGGCTTTTCGTTGAAATAACTACATTTGTAAAATTCATAATTAACTAGATTTTGATATTTTTAGGATATAAACTTGTTATAAATTAGTGAAATCCTTTTGAGAAAATGCGTCACTGTGCTCAATCTTATTCTCAGTTCCACTAAGAACAATAAATTTGAGAGCTGTTTAATAAAATATTCGATATAAAAGTTAAATACGAGGTCGAATTGTTAAGCAATAGCTGTTATCCAATTCACGATTTTTCACGTAAATTGCATGAATATTAAGTAACATTATTAAGAGCAGGAGATTAACTTTTGCTATTAGTGGCGTCGGTAAAAATTACTATTTAAAAAATTAAATAAAACACTAGCACAAATCATTAACGAAATTCGATCTAAATGTACTATAAAATTATTTTCTCTTAAATAATTCATTTATTTCAATAAAAAAAAAATATTTTTAATTTTAAATAAAAAATTCAAAATTCGACGCTGGCGGGATCGATCTCAAGACCGTTCTTTCTCAAACCAAACACTCTAGCACTGTACCACGCTTTTTCGAGCCCTGCTTCTGTTTCTTCGGTTTTGATAGAAATAGCTAAAACTTCTAGGGTCATATCTTGCCCCATAGGGGGTTGTTGCACAAAATTTCCCCTCTACCTATTTTTTCTATTACTTTTTCTAATTTAAGATTGGTTTGGTTTCAGTTGAAAATTAACTGATTCATGCTTCACTTAAGGGCCCTCTTCACTCACCGCCGCCGGCAGCCCGAGCCAATGTTTTTCTATGGGGAAATTTTCTTTACAAATAACTTATTAACTAATACATATTTTTAAATTCTGTTTTCACATTCTGAAAGTTCCCAGCTGTTAAATTGACGCACCTTTTTTAAAAATGCATTTTTAAAATTTTTAATATTTTATTTCGAAATTGCAAAATGAAAAAATTTCACATATTGAAAATTCGTATTTTGCAGCTTCAAAATAAAATATAAAAAAATAAAAATAATAATTTTTTAGAAAAGGTGCGTCAATTTAACAGCTGTGAACTTTCAGAATGTGAAAACAGAATTTAAAAATATGTATTAGTTAATAAGTTATGTGTAAAGAAAATTTCCCCATAGAAAAACATTGGCTCGGGCTTCCGGCGACGGTGAGTGAAGAGGGCCGTTAAGTACGGTTTGTTTTGATTATTAATTAGATTTCATTTAAGCATGATGATTTAAAATCCCACTTCCATTTACAACGTGCCTGCACTTGATACACGAAAGGCAGACTTTTATTTATTTATTTATTATTATTTTTTTATAATATGTCAATCCCGTCAACTGAGCAACGTCATGTGTTTGATGCAACATTTATACTAAATATTTTTTCACAAAAACAATGTATTTGTTTTTATTTCAATATGCATTAATACATAATACAACCCATAAGATTCACATCTTTTCAAAATAACAGTATGTCAAGTGTTATCCCGTTAAAAATCCATGAATGGAGCGACACTTTGTCATATATTAACAGGGTGGCATTAACTTCAATGTTGAGATAAAGTATTAACTGTTAATTTTATAAAATAAACAATGAAATTTTCTGAAATACTATATATATATATATATATATATATATATATACATACATATATATATATATATATATCAAATTTGTATTCATTAATGAAAGGGACTTAAAAATGCTCAATTTTTATCAAATATTTTTCAATACAGTAGATTTTTAAAAGGGATTCAATAGAAACATTTTTCCTAATTCCCTTCCAAAATTATCCATACTAAGTAAGTTTGTAGTCATAGAGGATTCTAAAATTTAAAGTATGCTATAAGTTTATTTTTAATTAAAAAAAATTCCACCGCCGATTTTGGCCTGTTTAAAAAAATCTACTTTTATACTGTAGATCTTTTAGATATTTTTACTTCAAATTAGAGTCCTGTGCGGGTCGAATAAACTTGACCAGCAGGAAGACTTTCGACCCGCAAACCGAACCGAACGTGCAGCTTCTGACCCGCGACCCGCAAAAGAGTATTATTCATTTTACGTTATATAAGAAACTGAATTAAAATTCTATTTCACAAAATACGACTATATTATTGAACATATTTTTCGTAGAAATAATTATCACATATGTATTACCAGTATATAATTATATTAAAACTAGTGAATAATTTAAATTATATAAAAAATATCTAGTCTAATTATAAAACAAATTCCTTGCGTATTACTCTTACTTTTAAAGAATCCACTGTTTTTCAATATTCACAGTATATATATAAATATGAAAAAAGTAAAATAACGAAGGAAATATACGTTGGAAGGCAAATAATTTTATCAGATAAAGTTTTAAATATGAATTATTAATATTTAAGCATTTCTTTTTATGAATTAAACTTATGTTATGCGTCATCTTGTTTTAAACTGCTATAAAGGAAGATGTCATCCAATCTCTATATTCAAAAGATTATATTCATAAAAAAGCAACATTAAAAAAATCTTCGAAGAAAAATATTTTGTGGGTAGACCCGCGGGTCAAAAATTAATGTTAACTCGATCTGCAAAGTGGGTAACCCGCGGGTAAACGTGGGCAACCGACCCGATGCAGGACTCTACTTTAAGTTTAAAGGACATTTGAAAATTATATGAAGTTTTCAGACTATTGAAAAGTCACGTATTTTATTATTATTATTATTATTTCTTACGTCATTTAAGTGTTTCAGAAGGTGGGAGCCCATCATTTCAATGGAATTATGCAAAAAAGGGTATTAAATTTTTTTCCCATGAAAATTGAAAACACAGACTCTTTCACACGCATGTTCCTCAATATTCCATAAAATTTATTTTCTATATTTTGGACTACATATGATAAACGCTGCCGAAGGTATAAGTTCTTGTTCTTCTATTTGTTAGATTATAAAGGGACGCACTGCTAGACGAGCGAAGTTTTTATTAAGAAAGCAACTTTTATTTTTTTAATAAAAATACATAAAACAATTTTCATTGCATTGTAAAATTATTTTACCTACAGGAATTTTTTTTTTTTTTTTTAGTTTTGAAATTAAGAAGGTCTACACGTTCCTGAAAGGTCTACAAAATTTGTTTCATATTATTTTTAAAAACTATATAGGGGAGAGTTGGATAAAAGATAGTCTGACAAAACGGGATACGTCGCCTAGGGACCTGTCTAGTACTGCTATCAAGCGGACGACGACAGAAACTTGTTCTCGGCCGTCATTACACCATTCTCAGTTCGTCCCGCCTCGAGACCACTAGTTGATGGAAAGTTGTAGCTCTTAGAACTTTTTTACTCTGATTTCTTGGCACTTTCTACATTTGCATGGGTTGTTTTCTAGATTATACTGCCTACATATATGGGAATCCAATCCAGTGAGTATTACATTTGATTAATTAATTTTAATTATTTTTTATTAATGAACATTTTCATGTGTAGTCTGTGTAAATTTCCTTTCATGTTTAGGCATCAGCCATGTTTGTTTTGAAAAGTGTAAGAGTTGGACAAAACTTGACACTTATGAGTTGGATAAAATGGGATACAGTTTTTTATGCCGTATATTCGTCCCTCCTATGTTTGTAGTTCCTAGAGTGAAGGCAAACCCATGACTCATGGATGATGCTTTCCCAGTATCATTTGCAGTGTATCACAAGACCGGCTGGATCTCGAAGTAGACCTTCATTTTTTGGTTTAAAAAATTCGTAGAATTTACCAACCCTACCCATGAGAAGCTAGTGCTGTTGCAACTTGATGGACATAACAGTCACACCAAATGTTTGGAACTTGTAAATTTGGCAAGAGAAAATAATGCAACCATCCTAACCTTCTCCCCACATACAACTCATCGCTTTTTGCCCCTGGATGTCGGTTTCATGGCTCCACTGAGCACGTATTATGAACAAGAAGTTCAAAAGTAGCTGTTCAACCATTCAGGTAGGTACGTCACAATTTTCGAAGTTGCAAAACTGTTCAACGCAGCCTATTCACGGGCAGCTGTTGCAGAAACTGCCGTTAAAGGGTTTAGAAAAACTGGCATATATCTTTACAATCCTGACGTCTTCCCAGATCACTTGTTTGCACCCTCTGTCACCACAGACCAACCTATGTCAGACCTGCAGCAAGAACCTCTAGGCGTTGGGCACCAGACTGATATGAGCAAAGACCAAGAGCAGCCTTCAACTTCTTCAAGGGACATCGTAGGAGTAGACCAACCAACAAACTTGTCAGGAGACAGCCTGTGTCCAGACCAACCTGCAATATCCTCAGGGGAGAAAGGATTAGAACTCTCTTGTTATTGACCTAAGATTTTCCATCTCTCCAAAGTTTGTTCTGCCCGTATCTCAAGTAAAAGGGCCTCACCCAGAAAAAAGGGCTGATAAGAGAAAGAAGCCCTTATAATAACTTAGTAATAACATAATCTCCATATAGGAGTGAGTTAGAAATGGAAGAAAAAGAAAGGACGATTAAACTACAAAAAAGAACCAAGAAAATTGAAGAAAAGGCTGCTAAGAAATCCCTCTTAAAAATTCCAAAAAAGAAGTTTGTAAGAAAAGGAAACGGAAAAGAGGATGAAAAAGAGCTACCAGGTCCAGCCAAACCTAAAAGTAGGCCTAGAATCCAAAGTAAAGCCTAATCCTAATGTTAAAAATCAAAACATAGAAAAGTTTAACAAACCTTCAGCAAGCAGCGAAGAATGCATGTCGTGACCGTCTGAAAATGAAACAGAGGGAGGAGAAACCTGCATATTTTGTAATGCACTGTAACGTCGACTCTAAGGCTGGATCCAATGTTCTGCATGCTAAGAATGGGCTCACGAAGCGTGTTCTAATGCCGAAGAAGAGGACGACTCCTTTATATGCGACTTTTGTTCTGCTATAGGCCTAAATAAAAGGTCTTCTTTCCCATTTTAAATAATAACATAAAAAACTCTTATTTTAAGTCTCTGATTACTGAAGACATTGTTCTTTCAAGCAGAAATTTTGCTTTACAGGTTTTTGCCGGTTAATTATGCTTTTCAGTTAGTTTTACACAAAAAACTAAACATTGTAATCCCTATCCCGTTTTGTCCGACCCAGGTATGCTAAAACGGGATGTGTAACAGTTTGGTAAATAATTTTTTTTACTATTTCACAGTCATTAAAATTAGTTATAACTATGTTTTTTGTGTGCTTCAATAAATGTTGTAGTTACAAAAACAATAATGTGTGGTTTTCTTCAACACATTTTTCGTAGTAAAAAAAAATAAGAATGGTATCCCGTTTTGTCCAACTTTCCCCTATTTTTTAAATACTTCGAACTTTTTTTTTTTTGTTGTTGTTAAATCACTGAACACGACATCTGACCAACGTTGCCAAAAGCAGTCCCCGCTCCTCATCTGTTGCACTAAATGTTACACCGGATCTAGAGGGACAGTTTAATTTTAATAATCGTGGTTCTATTCTAACGATAGTTTCAATATACATCCACGCTCACTAAAAATGTTAAAATATCAAGAAAAATTCTGGAATTTTGTAATCACTTAGCTAGTAATGACGTACTATAAGCATATTCTATTTATTGTAAGCATATTTTGGAAATATGCCTAAACTGTGTACCGTGCATTGATGAGAATAGTAGCTTTTTGAAGCCTTTTTCACATTATCTCGCGATGTTTGGTCAAATCAAGTAACTATGTTAAAGGTATGTTTGCAATATATTCGTCGATGTTAAAATCTACGAGTAAAATTCATGATTCTACTTTGAGTAGAACTTTGGTTTTAACGTAAAAAATGTTTATTTTTTTTTATCCGACTTAACATTTTGCTAGATGTTAAAGAAACACCGTGTATATAGAGCATATTGTCTCTATCGTCAGAATGTTTTTTTTTTTTTTTTTCTTTTTTGTTATTGTTTAAAAATCTCATTTTTTGAAACCAAATACATTATTTTAGTGTAATTAAATACATCATACTGTTACAGGTGAAATTTTAAACTGATATTATTACATTTGTGTGTGCTTTATATCTAAAAATATATTGGCATTCACGTCTTACAAGTACAAATCACTTACCTTGGACAAATATCGCAACCTTGTTGCATGAAAGCTCCAAGAGAGAACCAGAGACTGTTGTAAAGGGAAAAATCATTGGAAACAGATGGGCCAACAAATGAATCTTCATATCGCCATTCATGGGGGGAGAAGCGACTCACCAAAAATAGTACAACAGAGACTCCGACGTATGCAAAGATGATGCACATCCAGATTTCTTTTGATAAAGGATTCATGAAAGAGAATACACCAGGCTTCTTTTTCATTGGTTTTTTAATCATGATGCTAATTCCCAACGACATAAATGGCTTCGTAAAGTCGATAACTCTTTCTCGGGCAGAAGTGATGGTCAGAGGAGCAATTGCCATGTCCGCATCCTTAAAAAGAAAAAAACATTATATGTGTAACTATTCAAAAAATTTGATTCATTTATTTCTAAAAAAAATAATTAATGTATTAGAAATTAATGGAATTGTTCTATGTTTAATAAAATTATTGTAAAATGTATTGGGTTCGGAAATTTTTATTTTCATTTAACTTAATCATCGTTAACATGATTCTGCCAATTATTCCATTTAAGTTATTTTATCGAAATTTTTAAGCAAATATTGAGCAAACAGTATGTAAAAATAATAATAATAATCTTTCATATTGTTATTAAATCTGTTCATTTCAGTCTTTGTAGCTTTTTTAAAATAAAAAGTAGAATTTTAGAATTTCCATTTTAAAAGATTGATTAAATTTTGTGGGGTAAAGTGTATAATAAATAAGAAAGTGTTAATAATCATAATGGGCAGTTTTCAGCTATTTTAAACTAGGAGGTTCTGATATTAAATTTGATGAATTGAGAAAAAAATTTAATAACCCTTTTAATTTTATTCACAATCTAAGAGCATATACAGAAACTAAAATTAAAAAGGAAATAAAATTTGGCAATGAAATATTCCATGAGAACAAAAACTTTTACAGTATGCATTAGCATATTTCAACGATTAATACTGTTTTAAAAATCGTCTGATTTTAATGTTTTACTATATTTTAGATATTTTCTTCGAGATAACAAAAATATACCTATTTTTAAATATACTTTTTATTATTATTATTTTTTTTTTTTTTAGAAGGAATCTAATTGTCTGATAAGCTAGACTGAATTTTCAACGTGTGCAGGTTTATGCATTTCGAAGTGTAACATTCTATTAATATTTCATGAATTCAAATTTTAGCCAAAAAAATATGACCTAGATAGGAATACTTCATAGTGGCTTTGAAAATATCCTTTACGTGGTAAATATTATAGTTACTTTCACATAGTTCTTTTGTGATGTAGCTCAGGGAGTATACAGTTCAAAAAAAGGATTTTGTTTCATAGCGTATTCAGAATGGAACTGAACGCATAACATTATGCCTTGTAAGATTGAAAAAATTTTAGCATGTATGCAATTTCATACAAACATATGCTCAAAAAAAAAAAAAAAAAAAAAAAAAAAAAAGTCATTTTGTATAATATTTTTACAGTTAGTGTGGGAATATGAATAAAATGCACATTTATTTAATCATAAAGTGACACAAAATGAGAAAAAAAAAGCTTTAAACAAAAATAAATAAAATACAATGGAATTGCTTTTGTTATATTATAAAAAGTATTCAAAACATTAAAATTTAGGAATTTTTAAAACCTTTTTTTCATAAATAACGAATAAAGCTCATTTATTTTTGGTGATTTTGTTATATTAATTTTTAAGCAGATTTGTAGGCGATGAAGTGGTATAAAACGTTATGCGAAGAATTAATAATAACACTGCTTTTCTGCCGTTATTAATTCTATTTAAACAAGATTTTGCATGTTTAAATGAGTATATTTGCAAAAATTACTATTTTATTTCTAGTTCATTATTCCATTTTTATAATAACATCATTTTAATCTAAATACATTTATTATTTCTGCATAATTTATTTCTCATGTATTTAAATAATTGTGTGATAGGTTAATAACATTCAACGTAACATTTCTTCAAAGAAATTCTACATTTATCGAGATATCCAAAAAAATATTACACACACATACATATATATTATCAATTTATGAATAGTTCGCTTAATACAACAATTCCCTACACTTTCTTTTTCATTCTCAACATTCTTACATGTCGGGAAAGCAAAGAAAAAATATTCTTTTATTTTTCAAGGAAGATTTGCGTATTATTACAATTAAAGAGGACTAACAACGAATGATTTAAAATATATATTTACGATTGTCCTCTACTACGCGCAAAGAAATCTATTGTTGTAGAAAATGTGTTCTGAATAATGTTCGTATGCATTTGTGTAAGGAAAAGAATGCCAGTCTAGGATATTGCAAATGTTTATTTCAAAACTCAAAATTTCAAAATTCTTTGTACGATCCCAGTTTTCTTTTTCAAATTTTTTGTACAACCTCTAATACATTTTCCTTTATAAATATATATAAAGATTTTAGGAAATAATTACAACTTCTCTCTCTCCCTTTTTCCCCCCTTTGGAAGGCAGAAGAGGTTTATTTTATTCGTGAAACTCAAGTTTAATCCAAAATTAGACTCATTATTTAAAAATGCAGGCTTGGTGCAATTTCTGACGCACATGACACCACAATTTGCATTCACGCTCGAAAAATAGTTGTTTTAACATTAAAATAACACCTATTCTTTCATTCATCAATTTATTCATAAACTAGCAGGCTACGCCCGCTTCAGTGGTCACTATTTTTAAATGAATCACTATAATTAATGAATTCTCAAAATTACATTAATTTTTATCATGGGAAAAAAAAAGAGAAATAAAAGTTCTGATCGGGAAAATTGTCGCACCGGATCCCACTGCCCTAGGCAGCGCAGGACATTGTACGCTGGCGCACGCATTTATGTTCGACACACTTAATGAATCATTATATTATCGTAAAGAAAAAACATAAATATAAAATACAAAAGAATTCTTCTCTCTTCGGTGGAATAATCGGTCCGGTCCTCCACTGCCTGCGGCAGCGCGCGCACGACGCGCGTGTTACATCACCCACCGTTTCTGCTCCTCCTAATTATTTTACGCTTTCAAAAATATCCACAATCGTTTTCTCGGGCTTTTAAACCTAAGAATACTAATTTCCAACGTTCTATCTGATTTTTTTTTTTTTTTTTTTTTTTTTTGCCCCTGCGCACGCGCGTCCTAATAATTCTACACTTTCAAAAATATCTTCAATCGATTTATCGGGCCTTAAAACGTAATAATACTAATTTTTAACGCTCTAACTCTTACTTTTATATTTTGCCCCTTCGCCCCCCTTCCCATCTATTCTAATAATTTTTCCCTTATGAAAATATCTGCATTCGATTTGTAGGTCCCAAAGACATATTGTACGGTCTAATTCTATTTGTATTGATTTGCTCCTTCGCCCCCACCCCTTTTCGGGCTCTCCTAAAAATTTTACAAAATCGAAAATAACTGCAATCGATTTGTAGGTATCAAAAAACTTCTATGTACTAATTTTAAACGATATAACTATTTTTATTTTTTTTGCCCCTCCACCCCCCTTTCCGCCCCTCCTAATAACTTTACACTTCCGAAAATATCATCATTGGACTTGCAGGCCTCTAAAACCTATCTGTACCAATTTTGAACGGTCTAACTGTTTTTTTTTTTCCCCTATACCCTTCCCGCCCCACCTGGGACGAATTTTTAAAATTCCAGAAATCGGTTTTTAGATATTTGTGTGAGCTATATTTTAGAGCAAAAATCTTTTTTTTTTTTTTTTTTTTTGGGGGGGGGGGGCGATATAAAGGGATTATTTGAAATCACGTTTTAACCCCTCCCCTTTAGGGACTCAATTTCGAAAATTCCAGAAATTGATTTTTAGATATTTAGTATTAGCTATATTTCAGAGCAAAAATTTCACGTATATCTGTTCCTTTGTTTGAGATATTTAGGATTAAGTGAAATCACGTTTTGTGCATGTGAAATCACGTTTTGCTCCCCCCCCCCTTGGGGACCGATTTTCTGAAATTCCATAAATTAATTTTTCGATATTTGTGTTAGCTATATTTTAAAGCAAAAATGTTACGAATATCTGTTTTTTCGTTTGAGATATGAAGGATTTTATAAAATCACGTTTTGCCTTCCCTGACCCCTTGGAGGGAGAATTTTGTAAAATCGCTTTTTAGTGAATGTCTATGTAATAGAAGGAACATAGTCACAAAATTTCATGCTTCTAGGTCCAGGTATTTGGACTGGGCGATGATGAATCACTCCCTCAGAACAAACGATTTTATATATATACATTAACATCGGGTGTTTTTTTTTTTTTTTTTTTTTTTTTTAATGACATTACGCTAAGTAAATTTTAGAGATCATCTCAATGTTGAAATTGAAGCAATTTGTTACACAATCAGTACTAATTTTTATATATGACACAGAATGCAAAAGGAACCCCATATTATCCTAATTATAAATTTTATTATGTTTCTACTGTATGTCTTTAAAGATATACACATACTGGCCAATGAATTAGAAACCCCTGAGAATTTCTATAAATGTTCGCAAGCGGCGTAAGTATTCAAAATCTGTTATCATGGTGTGAGGAATATTCTACTGGTATGGAAGAGATCCCTTGGTGTTATTTGAGGGTAATCAAAAGGCCATGCAATACCTGCACATACTGGCATATCAAGTGCATCCTACAAAGTTACATTTCTACTCCGAAAACGACGGATACTTCATGGACGATAATGAAACTATATGTCGTACGAGAATTGTTCAAGAATGGTTTAATAAGCATTAATCTGACTTCCAACAGCTCTCTGGCAGCCGCAAAGCTCGAATCTTAATCCAATAGAAAATGCTTGGGATGTATTGGAAAACCGCATCCATCAGCAATGTCCTTTTTCATCTAATTTACAGGATCTGAAAGTCGGTGTAGCCAAAGGATAGAATTCTCTGGACGTAAATGTACTCTAGAGGATTGTAAAATTCATGTCTTTACGAATATAGGCTGTTATCAGTACAAAATTCGGTCCAATTTGCAAAAGCTTCTGTAAATTGGATGGAAGAGGAGATTGTTGTCGGATGCACCTTTCCAACACGTCCCTAGCATTTTCCCTCATTGCGTTTTTTGAGGAAAACTGTTGAAAATCAAATTGATGTTATTTGAACTAATCTCGTACGATTCTGACACGACGTACAATTGTATTCTTATCCATGAAATGTTCGTCCCCTTTGGAGTAAAAATGTAACACTGCAGGATGCACTTGATCTTTCAATATGTCTAGGTATTTGATTTTGTGTTTACCCCCAGTAACACCAGAGGACAACTTCCATAGCACCTGAACATTCTCCACACTACGATAATAGGCTTTGCATACTTGCCGTTAGCGAACATTTGTAGAAATTTTCACATGTTTCTAATTCAGTGGCCAGCGTGTGTATACATATTTTTTTTAAATCTGGTCAGTTCCAAAGCTGAATCAAAAATAGAATGTGTGAGAATAAAGATGAGAATCAATGTAAATTTTACTGATATTGTTATTTAAGTACCGAAATTTTAATGACACCACTATAACAATTTAAAATAGCTTAAAATAGTTATTTTTTTTCTTTTACAGATTTTCTTTTCTTTTTTTTTTTCTTTGCCATATATCTGTAAAATCGTAGTGATTTACAGGGTGTCCAAAATGTTCTCATACAGTATTTTGAATGTGGCCTTATTAAAAACTATTAATTCTAGGCTATCAAAAGTTAAACATTGTTTTACAATGTGTCTTTAAAGAATATATGTAACAGAAACAATTGTAATATTTTTCATTTTGTTTCAGAAACCATGAAAGGATATAGAAAGGTAATCGTAAAAAAATATTTAGAAGGACAGAAAGCAGGCAATATGTTCAGAGACCTGAAAACTTAGGTGTCAAGCGTGATTTTATTTATAGGACGATACGAAGGTATAATGAAACTTCATCTGTGCAGGACAAGTATAGATCCGGCAGACCTCGCACTGCACGGACTGAAAAAGTCATCAAAGCAATAAGAGAGCGCATCCGGAGAAATGGACAGACCTCTCTTAGAAAGTTATCACGAGGTTGCAAGATTTCAAAATCATTTGTCCACAATCTTCTAAAAAATGATCTAAGATATAAAGCTCACAAAAAAAAAAAAAAAAAAAAAAAAAAATACGTGTGGCACTCGGGGACTGCCGCGGTAAAGCTATTGCATAGCATTTTTTATCAACTTATGCAATTATAATTATTTATTTTATTTTTTACCCTTCCGCTCCCTCCCCCTTTCCCGCCCCTCCCAATAATTTTAAAAATTCAAAAATATCCGCAATCGATTTGTAGGTATCGAAAACCTCGATGTACCAAATTTGAATAAAGCTAACTCTATTTTTTTGCCCCTCTGTCCCCCCTCCCCAGCCCTTCTGATAACTTTACACTTTCAAAAATATCCCCATTCGATTTGCAGGCCTCTAAAACCTATCTGTACCAATTTTCAATGGCCTAACTGTATTTCTATTTGTTTTTGCCCATAGTCCCCCCTTACCGCCCCTCCTAATAATTTTACAAATTTGAAAATATCCGCAATCGATTTGTAAGTATCGAAAACCTCTATATACCAATTTTGAACGATCTAACTGTATTTTTATTTTTTTGCCCCCCCTCTCCCCTCCCCCATTATCGTCCCTCCTAATAACTTTACACTTTCGAAAATATCTCCATTCGACTTGCAGGCCTCTTAAACCTATCTGTACCAATTTTGAACGGCCTAACTGTATTTCTATTTGTTTTTGCCCCATAGCCCCCCTTACCGCCCTACCCCCTTACCCGCCCCTCCTAATAATTTTACAACTTCAAAATCATCCGCAGTCGATTTGTAAGTATCGAAAACCTCTATGTACCAATTTTGAAAGATCTGACACTATTTTTATTTTTTGCCCCCCTCCCCCCCTTCTCGCCCCTCCTAATAACTTTACACAATCGAAAATATCCCCATTCGACTTGCAGGCCTCTTAAACCTATCTGTACGAATTTTGAACGGCCTAACTGTATTTCTATTTGTTTTTGCCCCATAGCCCCCCTTACCGCCCCACCCCTCTACCCGCCCCTCCTTATAATTTTACAAATTCAAAATCATCCGCAATCGATTTGTAAGTATCGAAATCCTCTATGTACCAATTTTGAACGATCTGACACTATTTTTATTTTTTTGCCCCCCTCTCCCCACCCCTCTCCCCACCCCCCTTCTCGCCCCTCCTAATAACTTTACACAATCGAAAATATCCCTATTCGACTTGCAGGCCTCTTAAACCTATCTGTACCAATTTTGAACGGCCTAACTGTATTTCTATTTGTTTTTGCCCCATAGCCCCCCCTTACCGCTCCACCACCCCTACCCGCCCCTCCTAATAATTTTACAAATTCAAAATCATCCGCAATCGATTTGTAAGTATCGAAATCCTCTATGTACCAATTTTGAACGATCTGACACTATTTTTATTTTTTTGCCCCCCTCCCCTCCTCCCCTTCTCGCCCCTCCTAATAACTTTACACAATCGAAAATATCCCCATTCGACTTGCAGGCCTCTTAAACCTATCTGTACCAATTTTGAACGGCCTAACTGTATTTTTTATTTTTTTTACCCCATAGCCCCCCCTTACCGCCCCCCCTACCCGCCCCTCCTAATAATTTTACAAATTCGAAAATATCCGCAATCGATTTGTAAGTATCGAAATCCTCTATGTACCAATTTTGAACGATCTGACACTATTTTTATTTTTTTGCCCCCCCCCCACCCCTCCCCCCTTCTCGCCCCTCCTAATAACTTTACACAATCGAAAATATCCCCATTCGACTTGCAGGCCTTTAAAACCTATCTGTACCAATTTTGAACAGCCTAACTGTGTTTCTATTTGTTTTTGCTGGATAGCCCCCCCCCCCCCCTTGCTGCCCCACCTGGGGGCTGAATTTCTAAAATTCCAGAAATTGGTTTTTAGATAGTTGCATTAGCTATATTTTAAAGCAAATATTTCACGTTTATCTATTTTTTTTTTTTGTTTGAGATATATAGGATTATGCTAAATCACGTTTTACGCATGTGAAATCACGTTTTGCCCCCCTTGGGGACCGAATTTCAAAAATTCCAGAAACCGATTTTTAGACATTTCTATTAGCTATATTTTAAAGCAAAAATTTTACGGATATCTGTTTTTTTGTTTGAGAAATGAAGGATTTCGTGAAATTACGTTTTGAAGTGCCGAAGTCTGCCGAAGTCTGCCGAACTAACTGTCTGCCGAAGTCTGCCGAACTGTGTTAGGTTTTTTTTCGTTACGGAATTTCTGGATTCGGTCGCCGCGCTCAAAGCCCGCGATAGAAGCTATGCAATAGCTTAAAAACAAGAACACATGGAATTTCAAAGGCCTCAAAAGCAAAAACGTATGAAAGAGTTAACACCTTGCTCTCTTGGCACGCAGGTGATGAATTCATCTTCTCCGATGAGAAACCTTTCGTTCTACAAAAATACCACAATCCCCAGAATGATCGAGTATGGTCGGCATCCATACAAGATATCCCTGACAATCAAGCTACTGTGCCAAGATTTCAAAATGCTTCATCATGAATAGTATGGTGGGTTTTTTCGAAAAGGGGGAAACTTCCTTTGGTTTTTATTGAAAAGGGAGTAAAGATTAATGCAGAAATGTATCAGGAAGAAGTTTTGGAGAAAGTTTTATTACCAAATCTTCAAAACATGTATGGAGACGATTATTATTGCTTCCAGCAAGACGGTGCGCCATCCCACACAGCTAATAAGGTGCAACAATGGTGCCGAGAAATTTGACCGACTTTTGCCAAAAGAAGAATGGCCTTCCAGATCCCCAGACCAAAACCCCTTAGATTATTTTGCATGGGGTTATATGTCGAAGCTTAAAGATGTGAAATGCAGCAATTTAACACAATTCAAAAACGTTATACTTAAAGTATGGGAGGAAATCCCAACGCAAGCCATACGTGCCGCATGTGATAGCTCGAGAAAAGACTAAAGCTGGTAAAAAAAACAAAAAGGTGGAAGTATCCCTAAATATTTGTTATGATGGTTTTCTGAATGTTTGTTTTCTAATTAGCTTTAAATAAAAGCCTTTTATTTTCTTTAACTTTTGTGTATTTTAAGTTTTAAATTGTATGAGAACTTATTGGACACCCAGTAGATCCACATTTAATTGTTCCATCAAAAATATTACTAAGGCCAAAAAAAAAAAAAGGTTTTATTTATTTATTTTAATTACATTCTGCAAATAACATCGGCATCATCTGACCAATATTTATAAAGACCATTTCGTTGGTTTGCTACAAATAAAATATTTTAGCAAATTTACCGCTATTAAATTTAGAGGTAATCTTAACATATTGAAGCAAAAAAGAGATAACGATAATGGAGGTAATATAAAGAGTCGTTACACTTCTTAAACAATAAAAAAAAGTACGGACTTTTATCATACGCGTCTTTCACTGCAAACATAAACGAAATTTACCAAGCACTCTATTCAAACGCTACCTAATAAAATGTATACAGAATATGATTACACTCTACTTTCTGCGTTAACGGAAAATATATTTGCATGAAAATTAATGGTCTACGGCCAAGAAAGATTATTATGTAATCAAGATTTGCACATGAATGCTTAAGTAAAACTTGCTACCAGTTAATGAATTTTTCCTACCGAGAGGACATGATTCATTACGGATTAAAATGAATGATGGGAAATCCTCAAGTGTTTTCTACCGGAGAAACAAGTTAGAAGGGCTAAAAATAATAAGATACATTTTCAATCATTTTTTAATTAATAGAATAAATACACGGAAACTTTTTTTTATTCATTTGAAATTTAAATACTTAAATTTCTTGAGTAGATTGCACTTCTATAGTGGATAATTCAATAAGAGGATATATATATATATATATATATATATATAAATTAAGGTATTTTTAAATATGGAAAAAATAGTTTGTCACATAAATTGATTAAAATAGTATTTGAATTTAATAAATAACAAGCTGTTATTTTTTGGCGCTTATATGAGTCAAGTTATAAATATTAAATCAAATAATGTTTTTAAAATTTACTGTTTACGATTTTAGTTCATCTGTATCTGAATTCGCCCGACTATGTGTACATGTCTGCTGCTTTTCACTTTTTTTTTTTTTTTTTTATATATGCTTGGAAAGCTACGAAAGTTAAAATATATTATTAAATGTCATTGTAAATTACATGTGATAAAGGGTGTGTCCTCCTTCCATGATTAATTTACATGAAATCACAAATGAATTCAGATATATTATGATCTGTAAGTAAAAAATACTTAAGTCTTTTATATCAGGTTAAAATGTTTCAAAAATATTTGACACTATGTTGGAGTTTTACTTCAGTATAATTTCCTATAATATACCAAAGGTTCAAATATAAATGAACTATTATATGAAATAGAATTTTAATTGCAATTGTTAAATGTATCGTAGTTAGGATTTAAAATTGCCTTACTACTTTAAATAAGCAAATAATAATAATATAATGCGACTGAAAGTATGCATACATTAAAGTGTATATATTTAAAGGGGAAATAACACAGGTTTACACATAATAATATAAAATAAATCAATCAACTGCATAACTTTTTGCTTTCGAGGATTCTGAATACAAAAATGATCTCCATTTCTGCCTCTATTTACTTTGGGGGGGTGTGGTTGGGAGGGGGGGGGGTAGAAGTAATAAGCGTTTACAAATAACAATTTTATTGTATTGAATTAAACACATTCTCTTTCTTATAATAAAACGAACGACTTTTACATGATATATTTAACCATTCAGTGTTCAATCTCTTTAACAATGAAACTTTTTTTTTTTATTTGATGACCCTACGATTACGCTTTCGCTTCTTTTCCTACCCCACATCCCTCTGTTCCATTTTGTATCATTTTACATTGCGCTTTTTATTACATTTTAGATTCACTATTTAAGTAAGAAATAAATATTGAATATAGTTTTTTTTAATAAACAACAATATATTATGCTTTCACGCAAAATTAGACTACAAATACGAGTTTTTTGAAAAAATGTATATATATTTGTTTTTTTATTACTATTATTATTATTATTTTCGGTTTTGGGAATAAAAGATTTATAAGAAAGAGTTTAAAAAGGCATATGTAATTTTTTTTTTCCATATCTCTGTAATTTAAGCTATTTAAATTATATTTTTCAAGTACTAATATTATATCTGTGATTAACAGAAGTACAATTGAAGTATATGCAAATTATTTCAGAAAGTATATTTCTTTGGCTCTGAGTATACTTTTAAAAATACAAGAAATACAAGTTTATACTTTCTAAACACGACGATTAAAGTAATTCACATGAAAGGTTTTTTTTCAATGATGGAAACGTTAAAATGTGCATAGAAATCAAGTCTATACCTTTATTTTTTAAACTAAAAGATATGTCATGAATATTACTATAGATTACAAGAAAAATAATATTGAAAAATTTTGTTCGAGTTTCAAAACCTTTAAAATTATTAAAAGCGCCATCAACGGCATGATAAAAAATAAAAAGTTTCTACTGTTGTTTTTGTTGTGGCTTATGGCCGATTAACTACCCAAGTTAAAATCCATGCTAGTACCAGCAAAGAAAATAGGCTAGTTATTGCTATGTTTTGCTTTGTCTGCTAGATTTTCATGCTGTTATATGCTTTATAATGCTAGCCAGCATAAAATGCTTTATTAGCTAGCTTACACAGCAATAGCACGACAAGCTATATACAAGCATTTTATGCTTATTTGTTGTTTAAGCTTTTCCAAAGCCTGGAGAGGTATGTACCTTAACAAGCTATTATGTGCTTTTCTATGCTTGCCAGCGTAATATGTTATGTCGGCAGCTTAAGTAGAAATAGCATGGCATGCTAGATGCCAGTGAGAAGTGAGAAAATAGCAACAAAAAAGCATCTGTTGGTTGTGAATTACTGCTAGTATAGCAGAAATTTCAAGGAAATAGTAGTCATAATTACTGCTGGACCAGCAACATACTATTCAAGCAACAGAAGCTGGATTATGTATGCTGGACAAGCAATAAACTGTGCCAATACACACCATGACTTGCTGGTAATTTTGGTGGAACCAGCAAATATTTTTGGTATTTTATGCTATTTTACTTGCTGGGATACAGCATTTAATGCTAGACTAGCAAACAAATACCAGCAAGAATTTTAACTTGGGTACACTAGGGTTCTACGTCTATAGGGGAAATTACTTCCGTCGGGGATCTTTCTAACGGTGTCCCTATAACGTATTTACGCGAGTTTCGAAGAAATCCACGGAAAACTCCGAACGGCTAAGTCAATAAGTGTAACCTGGGATCGAACCTGGCACTTCCCTTCTACCAGCTTTAAGCGCAGAACCGCTTGACCACTGGTGAGGCTAAAACGTTTTGATTGAAATTAGCCCTAAGACTATTGAGTATGGTCTTAGAATTTAGATACCAAATGAGTGTTTAGACTTAAAAATTCGTAATAATTTTAATGAAAATAAAACAGACTCAAATCCGTTTATTCTAATTAGGACTTTTTGTATGCACCTTATAACATACTTTTTTTTTAGTATTTTTAAATGAAATTAGGACATTGTACAGATGGTTTAGAAGAGTCAACGGGATATTTAAATCTAATGGCAAATAAATTTTCATCGGTTAAAAAACATGGAATGCATTATAAGGCTTTGGAAAAAAGGTAAAAGGTCGTAAGACATATATTACCAATAAAAGTATAAAACTAAATTAAACACGAAAAATATTATATCACTCTTTCTTAGAAATGAAAGTAAAAAACATGAACATATGTAGGTTATAAACATATGTAAAATTTATTCAAAACATTAAATGGCAATTTAAAAATCTGATACGTCATATTGGAAATAAATATAAGGTCGAGGAGTTGTGAATGAAAATTTAAATTCAATATCCTACAAATTCACCCTTTTTTTCGGTGATTTGTCAGCGGATAAGTCATGGCTACAACAAGCCGGAATAAATTTTCTTTTTTGGTATTTTCCTATGCATTCCTGGTCGCATGGATGAGTTCGCCTTTCCTTTAATATTGTCTCATGTCCTTATAAACAGATTGAGCAAGTATGGCTCAAATATTTTTCTATTGGGTTTAAATCTGGACTGCAGGGTGTCCAATCAAGCAGACGGACCTCATTTGCTTCAAACCAAGCTTTGGTTGAATGAGCAGCATGGATGCTGGTATTATCTTGCTGAAATATCCAATCTCCTGATATAACTAGTGGAACATTGGGAAACAAAGTATCGCCCAGCATATCTTGATATTTTTCTCCATTCATTACGGTAACAATTACCACAATTGGTAATATGCCATTAGCAGCAAACGCTCCCCGTACCATTACTGATCCACCTCCATATTGCCGCTTGGAAAAGTAAGGGTTTTATTTATTTATTTATTTATTTATTTATTTTTATCATATCAGTAATTTTTAAAGACGTCTGACCCAAAAAATTATTATTATTATTTTTCATTTTTACACAAATATATAAACAAGTAACTTCATATCAAAATCAGATTTTTTTTTTTTAACATTTCATAAAGATAAATTTAAAAATATAAATAAATTTTATTTTTACCTTCCCAATGAGCTCGCCTACCATGCCGTTCCAGCCAACTGGAGAGTTTGGGTCCAAACCTCCATAATTTGAATCATTTACTAGTTTAAGTACATAGCTAAACTTTAAATATTCTGCTATTAAATCAGCAAGATCTTTACAGTAGCCTTCAAAACTTTCGTTGCCTTCTAGAATTACTCCAGGCTCACTCTTTTTTCGCATTAAATACGGTTCTTCCTGAAATTATAATACAGATAGTTTAAAACATTCATTTAAAATAAAATGCATTATTTATACATATGTGCAGAAAAAGACAGACAACCATAACATAAGTTTGAGTGAAAGTTAAAAATAATAATAATAATAATTAATGAAGAGTTGTTTAATTCTAAGATAAGGAAGGAGTGAAAACAGTGTTTATCGCAGAACATTAAAAAAGATGTATTTGGGGCTTATTTTATGATTTTTAGTTAATAATCTTATGAAAATCAAGTTGAAATTTAAAAAAGCATCGAAGCATATCGCAGGGAAAACCTAAATGTTCTGTAGACACGCATCTAAGAACCAGTGTTGGCAAATCGGGCGGATTTTTTTATTCAATAATCACCAATAATTTTTAAATGTAACGTTTCCCTAGTCACTTCGATGATTGATAATCTATTACGTATATCAAATATCACTTTTCATAGTTATTGGTGATTATTGTATTAAAAAGCCGCCAGATCTGGCAACACTGCTGAGAACAAAACAGGTAAGAACCATTTCTGTCTTGTTACCAATGGTACTCGTATGTTGATAAAAAGGATTCCAGGTGAGAGTTTTGTACTAAGCTGCCTGCGACGTAAACACACCTGCAACGGAATTTTTGTCAATAGGGAGTGATTGCAGCAAGAGTATTCTTGTCGTTGTCGCAAGCATTTTGATAACAAATATATACATCAAACCGGTGTTTAATCTCTTTTACTGTCACTCATGAACATACACCATACATCCCCTACACTCCACACAGTTTCCAATACTGTGACTTCATAATGTATCACAAATTTTTTGTTTATTTGTAGAATATCTCAACAATGTTTCTTGGGATGTGGAAATACCTATGCTTAAAAATGTCGCATTGCAACATCTGTAATACATTACTCATATCTCTTCGCTCGCGTTAGTTCTGTGTATAGTCTGTGTATTTAAAATACTGCAGGAAATATATCTCAGTTACAATCGACGGAAATATCTCAGAGATGTTCCGTTTAAGACGCAATAAGATATGATTAAATGTTATGTTATGTTATTGTTATGTTTATGAGATGTCTCTCAAACACAGTATGGAAAATTCACGGTTATGGTTTCCAACAGTATAAAATTCAGCCTCGTACCACTACTGTCATACAATGAGCTCTACAGAATGTCGGCAAGCCTGAATATGCAATATCACCAGATCTTTCTTCTATCGATGACGTGTGCAACATGACTGGACGTAAAATCCACAAGCAGGATCCACAAGCAGGATAAGTCGTTGCTGATTTGAATGACCAACTAGTACAGAAATATCACAATAAATGAGACACGATATCTGGACTACAGAAAATTCTATACCTGGTAATATTTATAATTTATTCCGGAGTACTGTTAGCCCCGCCCTTTTTTTCATACCAGTCAGATTTTAGAGAAATTGTCTTCAATAAGTAATAACGTTTAAATAAGAAGAAAAATGCTCTTAAATTATACTGGTGTGAAAAAAGGGTGGGGCTAACAGTACTCCGGAATAAATTATAAATATTATCCGGTATGAAATTTGCATGCTTTCAATTCAAAATCATGGCATTTATAGCGTTTATTAATGCACTACTATTACACATTTAAAACGTCTTTCCTCGCTTATAACTTGTAACCTTAAAACTTCAATGAATAAAATATGTTACGCAGACGATTCCATTGCCTAAAATGTATTTCTCTACACTAATTTTTTTCTGGTATTGAGATTTCTCCTCCACCGATGTTCTACGCAAATTTGTATTTTTTTCTTCAATTTTCTTTAAATTTACAAATGAAACAAACTTTATTTTTTTTTCCCTGTGAGAAACAGTTGTTCTAAAAAGGTGTGGAATTAAAGATATAGATATATATATTTTTAACTTTCTAAATTAATATCGATACCACTGAGTTCAAATCTTCTTTGATATTGAAAATTATTTCAAGGTGTTATAATAAACGTTTTTACAAGTTGATTCAAAATTAGTGTGACAAATTTTAAAAGCCTGTAACTATTTATAGTAAATTTTAATCACTTTACCACCAGTTTTATTTTAAAAGTAAGATGTTTAAATTACCAATCCAGCTATTTTTATAAGTGGGAGTTAATTATGGCTCCGAAATTATATCCTCAAACCCGAAACGAAATTTTAAAGCTTTTGAAGGATGATTGCTCAAATTTTGTTATAAATAAGACATTTAAAAATTAGAATATACATTTGTCTAGTGGATTACTATCTGAACTTTGAAAATAAATAAAATTTGGCTGGAAATCAATAGCTCCAGGAAAGAAATGTGGACGAAAGAAAGTCTTCGGCGAAAAAGAAAAAAAGCTGAAAGGATTTCTCGCTGTAAAAAATCCTTTGCCTCAAAGAACTTTAGCAAAGAAATTACAGGTATCGCAATCGACAATCTGTCGACAGATAAAAAAAAAAATGACTATAAAAAAAGTGAATTCAGCAAATGTCTGCAAATAGCATAGAAAAACGAAGAAAACGTTCTTGGACTCTGTATGTAATGTTACGCAAAGGTAGATACAAAACATGGATAACTTAGGATGAAGCAATGTTTCATATGTCATCCAATACTGGAAAAAAGAAGATACGATATATTTCACGCGATAAGCGTTGCAAAGACGCAGCTGTTTTTCAAAAGGCAAGTTGACCGTCAGGTGTTATAGTATGGATGGGAATGTCCTCTCAAGCCTTAACAAAACCTTTTTTTGTAGAACCAGACTAAAATTGGTGCTAAATACTATCAGACTGCAGTTTTGAAGCACATGATCAAAGAAAGTAAACGTTTTTACCCTCAAGGAAACTTTGTTTTTCACCAAGATTCTGCACCAAGTCACACTGAAAAATCAGCTATAAAATGGCTGAAAGAAAAAAATAATTTTTCTTCCTCCTGAGAAATGGCTACCATCATCCCCTGACTGTGCTGCTTATGATTATGTTTTATGGGTATACTTAAAAAAAACAATTAAGTAGGCGTAAAGTAAGAACACTTCAAGGGCTTCAAAAAGCAATCAAAGAGGAAGTTGGAAAAATACCGCCAAAAATGGTCGAAAAAGCTCTTTTGGCTTGGCCTAAACATTTACGTAAAGTGTACTATGCTAAAGGAAACCACATTGAAAATTTCATGCAAATAACTTAATTCAATAAATATTTCTGATGCTCTAAAATTGGTCACACTAATTTTGAATCAAACTGTATAAGCAACATACACTGAAAAATGGAAAACAAGTAAATTAGTTTCACGCTTTTATATCACGAACGTCTACTAATTAGTATTGCGATGTAGAGTTAAAGTAAAGATAAGAACTTCTTAATTAGTCTCTTTTTATGCTTCCCTTTTGTAAAATTATATTGATTCGCATCAATGAAACTTTATTGTTTATAACAAAATAAAAATTGTCTGCTAATAAACATTTTTATTACTAAGAATAGCTTCACAATGAAATTTGAAAACTGTAAAATGTTTTTAAATTTAAAATAAATGTTAAAAAGAATACATATAAAGAAATAAACATTATTTTATTTTTAAATGCTTACATTTTATCCATATATAATATTTGGAAATTGGAAATCTCTCTTTCTGGACCAACAAATATGAGGATTCCAATTTTCAGTCCTAAATTTATTATCATAATATATATATATATATATATATATATATATATGAATATTATATGGTTCTCACGAGAACTGTCTTTACTGCTAATGCATTGTTCACAATACAATTTGATAAACGGTGAACACTATCACTGAGATGAGCATTTCCCAAAATTTTATCTTTGGGGGTTTCCTTCCACCCCTATTTTGATAAAATCGCAGCAGAATTGACTCATCCTTGAAGGCGCTCATTGGATGATGTATGTATTTGTGTGTGTGTATATATATATATATATATATATACACACACACACACAACAAATAAAGCATTCTTTTTTGCTAAGTATAGTTGCTAAGTGATGTAAATATCATTATTTTGAAAACATTTCTTGTAATTTGTTCTTGATTTTGTCTTCGGAGTCTTCAGTTATTTTTAACCACAAGGCCCCCTTCTTTGGACATTCCTCTATATTGTTATAATCGTTAACAAAATGACTTTACGTATTCGTGATTAAATTATTTTAATTTCGTCCTCAGCAATCAATGACGTAAATAACATTGACATGTATATACACTATGAGTGTATGAAGTTTTACATACAAACAAGTAAAATCGTTTTTTAAAATAAGATATTTTTTTCGAGAAACGAATAAAGGTGGAGCACGTTTTCCTTAAGAAACCCGCAAGCAATGTGTCAATTGTTTGTAGTCACAATAAGAAGTAAAAATTCAAAATATGGAAATATATATATATATATGACGAGTATTTAGTTTTCAGAATAAAAAGTGTTTTAATCATCCCTTATTGTACTAGGAAAGTATAAATGACTATAGAAATTACTTACAAGTATACTTGTCACAATATAGGTTTTATTTTCAAATAAAATTTGGGACTCGGGAACCCTCTTCCTTACTGGAGGAACCAAGGTTAAATTGTAGCGGTCTGACCATTCTGCGATCTGTAAAATAAGATTAGAAATTTCTTGATTAATTGAAGACTATTATAAATGCATAATTTTAATTACCATATTGAAAGTTTTATAAAAAGTAACTAGGTATATGAATAATGCTTATACTTTTTGTTTTTAAGTATCTGGGTTCTAAGTAATGAGAACGATGTACTTTCATTGAATTACAAAACATCGTTTATGATTAAAACGATTCCAGAAAATATTTTTGCCAAATAATGCACTGAGTGTGCACTTTATTATAACTACCCCGCACTGGTTTGTTTGTACTGGTTTTCGTCGTCCATAGCTCTTACGAAGCATTGTACGGCACGCAAGTGCTCAGAGACATTTTGAGATGGTTCTAGGTTGAGATCTGCTGCATTTTTGTTGCATTGTCCTTGTATAGTTTTATGTTACAATTCAACAGACTCTTCGTTCTGCGCGATCATTTACCACTAGGTGATGACCACAATTTACCAGTATAGACCAGTTTTTTACCTGACATTCCAGCATTCATATACTTTCACTACAGTTGATCATGAACATTTCACAAATGCCGCAGTTTCGCTAATACTGGCTCCATTACATCCGCGCTCTTACTATTATCCTCACTTTCAAAGTTCGTCAAATTACATTTTCTCTCCATATATTCACAAGTAATTCGTTTATATTACTGTCTCAGTAAATCCACATTCTTTTTTCATACTACCCTAGCCCTCTAGCGGAAACAATGTGATGTGATAATTCATTTGCGCATTACTGTCACTTGGCCATAATAAAGTGACCGCTCAGTGTATAAAACAGAGCGACAAACAATAACGAAACTTTCTAAAGACAACTCCTTTTGCATAGCTTGCGTTACAATTTTAAACAAGATTATAAAAATACCCTTGAAAAGAAAATAATAATAATAACAATTCTAAGTTTTTGCCCCAACGTCCAAATAAACTCCTTTTCTCTCCATATACTAAGATGCTATTACTTGTTTGGTAAACATTCAGGCTTAGTTTTTGCCGATCTGTCGCTATACGGTCTTTTTTGCACACCAAGGTTTATTAAACCGGGACTTATACCTTAACATGGATCCCGCATCACTATGAACACCCAGCTTTAACCGAGTCTCGAACAGGAAACCTTGCAATTATGAAAGCCAGAATTTTAACAATACCACAACCTGATGGTCTTACCATTGGCCGAGCGCTTCTGCACTCAAACATAGTAGACGGGAAGGGCCGGGTTTGATCTTAGGTCAAACTCGTCGACCTAGCCTTTCAGAGTTTTCCGTGATTTTCTCCGAAACTCACGTAAACACTGGTTTTGTCCCCTTAGAAAGACCCCCCCCCCCCGGACAAGGATTGTATTCCACCTACAGGCCTATGACCCTAGCGTAGTCAATCGGCCTTAACCCTCACAACCAGAAACAACCCTCCACTTGATTTTTTTCTTCTTTTTTTTAAATGAGGAAATATTTAGAATATTAATTAAACATTCAGGATTTAAATATATCTGTTCCTTTGCAGAAATATGCGTCGCAATACTGGTATTGAATGTGATAAATACATTTTGTAAACAAGCATCATAAATTAAAAACATGCTACAATTATTTCCGGACGAAATGATAAAGCACGATCTTTGCTGTTTTCATGTTGTACTAATGAAGACTCGTATTTAATTACTTCAATTCGAAACAATTGTTGTATATTTTTGCAATTTATTGGGTTTCTTTTCAAAATTATATATATTCACTGGCTAATTATCTCAGATGTCTGCTTAAACATGGTTAAAAAATTTATTAAACGGAGGTTTGAAGCAAATATTAATGTTTACCGATACTTCGTAAATAATTCAGACTTTTTAAATAAACGTCACACCACCATATGTTATAATATTTCAATAGCAAACATGCCTTAAACAAATCTACTAAACAGAAAAATAAGGCTGGCGTCGTGAGTATTTTTATTAAAAGAAAAATTTTGATAAATGATCACCGTAAAATTCTCTACGCTGATTTTCCTTTTCCTATCGAGAACATGAATTTTTTAATGTGTATAGATCACTCTCAGGGGATGTTTTGACAAGTTTTACATGATACGGCTGAACAGGTCAAAATCTGTATCCGGTTTATTAGTGCTACCTTAAAAGGAATGGCAGTATAAAATTTGAAAAAATGAATTATCTATACTAAGAATTTATACAGTGTATTAGTATTAAAATATAACAAATTAACAGAGGTAATGCTAAACGATTTACTAATGGAAATTAGTATTAACTGATTTTGTTATGTTATCAAATGTTTTGTTAAAACAAAGTTCAATAAAGGCTAAAGAATTTTCAAAAAAGTAAGTCATTCTCATTTTGACGCTTGAAGAGATATGTAATTTCTTTACCTAAAAATATTTTATATATTTATTAATTAACTTATAACAGATTCAGATAAGTCATAACATTTACACCATACCTACAGTGACAATCAAAAATGCCATTTCAAAAAAAGAAAAATTCTATCAACCTATACCGTTTCTTACTCATAAGTTTTGTAAAAGGGAAAGCAATGATCTTAGAAAACTTTTAGTTCACAATAACAAAAAATTGCACGATTTCACAATTTAACTTATAAATTCATTATTTTTAATATATAACTGAAATAATTAAGTTCACATCTGTGTTTATATTATTTCATATAATTTCATGTTTTTTACATATTACAATATTGAGATCCCTTTTTTTTTTTTTTTTTTTTTAAAATCCCATTTTACATATGAAATGCATTAAACGTATGTCTTACCAATTTCATTTTAAATTGTAGGCAAATGATAATAAGAAATGAATTTAAGCATATGCAGTTCTACAAAAATTGAAATGATTTCTTCGATAAATATATACAGGGTGTTCCAAAAGTCCCCTAACCCGAAAATTGGTCGTAATTATGAAAAATAGTGAACACGTGTTCAATGAATTCGTGAGGGACCTCTTTTGGAGTAAAAAGTTTGAACCCGGGGGGCTAGAGGGACAGCTAGGGAGGGAAACTGAAGACCCTTAAATGCATGGATTTTTACCCCCCAAAAGTTGTATTTAACTGCAAGAAACTTTCATTACGCAGAAAACGCAACGAAAGAAAAAAGAAACAGATTTATTTTTTTTGTAATGGGCTAATTTATATGTTGTATATAGATTAAATAATGGAAATTTTCCCAAAGACTACAAAAAATCCTTTATTTTCATGTTGCAGAAATGCTACGCTATGCATTTAAGGGTTAAAATATTAAATAGGAAAGTATATCTTGTGATACATCCCTGGAAACGTCTCTGCAAAACAATGAATTTCATATAAATAGTTTTACCTTACGATGATTATTAAAGGAGATACTTGAGTTTTTAGACTTTTGAAATGGGGATTTTATACTTATGTATTCCCTTTAATAATCATTCCAGTACAAAACTATTTATATCAAATTCATTGCTTGAAGAGACGTTTCCAGGGATGCATCACGAGATATACTTTCCTATTTGAAATTTTATAAAGTTGTCTTCCTTAGCGGCACTACTACTACTACTACTACTACTACCACCACCTTGCCCGGGCCCAAAAATTTTTGGGCAAAGTATGTCTTGTGATACATCCCTGGAAACTTCTCTTCAAGACAATGAATTTGATATAAACAGTTTTGTCCTGCAGTGATTATTAAAGGGGATACATAAGTATAAAATTCACATTTCAAAAGTCTAAAAACTCGTGTACCCCCCTTAATAATCATCGTAGGATAAAACTATTTATATCAAATTCATTGTTTGGAAGAGACGTTTTCTGGGATGTATCACAAGACATACCTTCCTATTTGAAATTTTAAAGTTGCCCTCCCTAGCGGCCCCCTACCCCCCCCCCCCCAAACTTTTTTCACGAAAAGAGGTCTCTCTCGAATTCATTTTCACAATTCCGACATATTTTCGAGTTAGGAGGGAGGTGTGGGAATTTTGGAACACCCTTAAAGTAAATTTTCTGAAAAAGAACTTAAGATTTTTAAACTAGTCAGAGTAAAGTTGATAAACATTCACGCGCAGAATATTCATATTATATTTGTATGCAAAAAGGGAGTTTAAATAAGCGCTAAATGAAATTTTGAAAATTTTGTGCAGAAATGTAATATGCCATATTTAATAGTTTGTTGTTATTATTTGCGACATTTCATTGAGTTTTATTGAAGAATGGACACTTTACTTATAAATTTGTTTGCAAATGAAAGATATTTTTCAAATAAAAGTTTTACAATCTAGTGTTAACGTGCGTTACCAAACAAAACCGACTCTCAAACGTTTTGAACATCTGAAGAAATAACAGTTATTAATCACTTGCATGCAAATCGTAAGATTTTCTTTAACACAGACTCCATTAAATATATATATATTCTTAATCTCGGTCGACATTTAAGAACTGGTAAGTGAACCTATCAGCCAAAGAGGGTGGGGGGATTTTTCAATGTTTTTCAATCTACTAATCATATAAATTTGACCTTCTATAGATCTATATATTTATATATTTACTATTGTACTTTATTTTTGAATTTAATTGCTTTTTAAATGCTTTGTATTAATTGAATTCTAATCTTGGATTCGTTTGCTATATATTTTTGCTTTCATTTATGCGAATTCGGGGGCTAGAAACGTATTTTTTTGGCAAAAGAGCACACGTTTCTTCAGAAACTTCTCATTTTCCATTCTCTACACGAAAGAGGGGGGGGGGGGCTCCCCTGAAGAAGTCTCCCATGTGTTTTGGGATTACTTTTCATTTATTATCAGTTTCTTTATATATATATATATATATATATATATATATATATATATATATATATATTTGTAAAAACATTTTATAACATTTATTTATATAACATTTTAACTTTATATAGTAATAAACACATGTCTTACAGAGTTCCTAAAATTTTACGCTCATTTTATTGTCTCCACCATCTTAAAACAATACATTTTTACATAAGATTTTTAATTAAAACATTCAAGAAAACTTTCTTTTTGACAATAGTGGCGGCAATATAATAAAATGAGAGTAAAATTTTAGGAATGTTTCGAGGCCTATAAATATTTGTGTATAGTTCTATACAATTCTGCATAAAATTTAATTTACAATTAAATTTTGCTTTATATTTCAGCGTTTTGTCTTGTATGTTTTTTAATAATTAATATTTACTCTGTGTGAACTTTCTGTTTGCCCTTCTCTATTTCTTGATATTATTGATAATGCATTGATCTTTGTTTCAAATTTTTTAAATGAATTCTTTTTGCAGCATATAAAGCTCGCAGGTTTAAACATCAGAAAAACACAATTGCCATGTTTAATTAAAAAGCTCTCTTATATTATCATTCTTTATATTGTAGGCAAATATTAGAGCTTTATTATAGATAATTTTTTTAGCCAACAGAAGACTAAATATAAAGTGGTAATTTAAAATAAAAAAATCAAAAATATTTTAATCATACATAAAATAACGTTTATCATTTTTGTAGTTATCAGATTATGCTAAAAAAGTTATATATTTTTATATTCACAATTATTGTGGTTTTCCAATATTTATTTATTTATTTATTTATATTTTACATATGAACATTACTTTCCTTATCACGTAGAAAAAAATTAAAATTTGACAACATTAATAAATAACCCTGTTAAAAGCGCAGTAGTACCATTTTTCAATGTTCAACAAGTGTCATTACTCGCTGGAAACTTTTTCCTGTAGTACCGAATTTTCTATAACCGCTGAGATGGCGAAGCTTTCTTTTAAAAATTCATTTAGCGCACTGTATACTGACATATTTTGTGTGCATACAAGGTACACGAGATAAAAAAAATAATAATGACACAGCGGATGATTGTTATCAAATTATTTAACTATGCATGCAAATTATTAACAAAGAAAAACATAGCTTTTAAAAAAAATTTGCTTCCTTTTTCTTTTTAAAGATTTAACGTAAAAAAATATTGTTAAGCCCTGTTTTAAAAGAAAGCAAAACTTGTATCCATCTCTCCCACCGCCCCCTTCCACCTTTTCACGAAAGAAACAAAAGTCTACAGTTGTTTGGTTTAGAAATTTAATACCTCATAAACAAAAAAAAAAAAAAAAAAAGCGACGCAATACTTATTTCCCCCCTCCCTTTTTTTTCCCCCACTCTCAATGATGTAGAAATCAAATCCAAATCAATTCCTTTTTCTCCTATTAAGGAAGCATAACTTCTACGAAAAAGACAAAAATATTAAATAACCTTATATCTGTTTGTCGCAGAAATTTTTTCACCCTGTAAATCAGCAAAGGAGAAAAAAATTTTATGAATATCCGTTTTTCTTTATTGCGTTATGAATTTCCGTTTTTCTTTATTGCGTGAAGATTCCCCCCCCCCCTCCTGTATCGTGTGTGTGTGTGTGTGTATATATATGCTAAGTTGTCACCTGATCTTTCTTCTAACTGGACTAATGCTCATGCTTGTCGTATAAAAATTCCAATCATAAAATATTTTCTTTGACTAAAGGGCGCTTACGAACTATTATTGATTGAAAAATTTATTTGGACTTGTGCTGCCATCTATACCTTTTACTGTAAAACAATTTTGAATCCCTCTGAAAAAAGCCTTTGCATAATGTCGAAGAAATAATTTTAGCATACTTCTTCTATTTGACAAGGATTTTAAAATAAGTTACCATAAAACTTCGTATTTTGAAAATGAAAAAAAAAAAAAAAAAAAGTAATAATATAAAGGTTAATTTAAATTAGGAATTTCCATATTTTTCCACATCAAATTTACCACATTAATTTAAATTTACTTTTATTTACAATTTTCTGTTTAAGTTCAGAAAAAAAAAAGAAAGAGCTTAAAAGATATCAGTCGTTGATATATGATTTTTGTTCCTCATTTATTAGTGCCTCTACGTTACTTTATTTTTTAAGTATTTTGATTCAGACTTCTGACGATAAAAATGCATAATATTCTCCTGGTTAAATTTATTGAAATAAAAGAAGAAAAAATAATTTAACGTTATTTTATTTCATTAAACTCTTAAGTTAATTAAAATAAATTATTATAGAAAAGATAAATTCCACCTTAATTTCCACCACATTACACAAATGTTGAATTCTCATGAAAAATACATTACTAAAAGCAAACAGAGAAAAATCAATTATTTTACTTTTACAAATTCCTTGTTCAATATCTTTTTAATTTTTTTCATTCTCCCCCCCCCCCCCCCCATTTTCCATTGATAGAATTTCCTTTTTATTTTATCTGAAGTCGTTTGAAAAGTTAAATTCTAGTAACAAAAACTTTTAATTCACTTTTAGCATTAAAGAAAAAGAAAATTAGTTTATAGATCTAATGAAATAATTATGTATAATTTTACTGACTTTGTATTTTAAAAATAATAATAAAATTCTTATCGAGATGACTGCACTTCGACTGAGAAGTTTTTTTTTTTTTCTTTCTTTCTTTCTCTTATTTAAAGGGGGGGGGGAATTAATACGATTTCAATATTATTTCATGTTAAACTAGGAACATATTCGTGCCCTTTTTCAATATATCATTGCTGAATTCCTAATTATGTTTCATTGTTTATGTTGTTATACCATTTGGGTATAAAAATCAATATATTTCAAAGAATTACAAAGATTTACTCATCAGAACACTATTAATATTTTCGAAATTATTAAAATAATGCGATTGATTATTAATAACTTCACTCAAGGGTGTTATTTTTAGAGTTATTATTACTATCATTATTATTATTAAACAAATCTAATAGACTGATTGTTTTAATAAGTTGATAGCAAACATTTCCTTTTAACAAATATTCACTTACAAATAAGAGAGTTATACATATATATAATGTTTACCACTCAGCAGCATTGGTCGTTTTATCGAATCACACCAAATATTGATAATTTTCGCAATTATTTTGTCTACTTGATGACATTTAGCAGTAAATTTTTATTTTGTAACGTGAATGAAAATGGGGAGGGACATTGTAATTCCAGTTACATTTTTATTTTAACCAGCTATATTTGGATGTATAGTGGTGAATCTATTTTATTGGAAACTGAACTTAGGAAAGTTTAATATTCCAAAATTACGCGAATACATATCAATCTCAAAACAAACCAGAATTATTTATTTATTTATTTTATTTTTATTTATTTTATTTTATTTTATTTTATTTATTTATTTATTTTTTTGGGGGGAAGGGGGGGGGGGATTTAGAATGTTTCTTAAAAGGAAAAAAAAAATGTCGAGTCAATTTTTAAAATTTTAACGATTTTTAATTTTAATGTAACTGTATTCTCTTCCTCCATTTTGACTTAAAGGGAAAAAAAAAAAATACAAATTTTAAGCTCTTTTATACCCACACATTTATTTATTTTCCTTATTTCTCTTTTAAAATTACGAATTAATAAGATTTCATTTAAATGTAAAACTTTCAGTACCATGCAGATTTAATGATAATTCATGAATTTAAAAAAAAAAGATATTGTTTAAAATGAATTCCTATGTGTTAAGATGCAACATTAACATGTTAATTTTATGTATAAAATGTTAATATTTGCATTAAAAACAGCTAGAAGGAATAGCATTAAATAATTTTGAAATGAAAATAAGAATTAATCACATAGTAATTAATAATGAAAAAGTCGTGAAGAAATAATATCTTAAAATAACTCTAACACAACCATTTTCATTCTTAATGTATATATATATATATATATATATATATTGAAAACCTTTTCAAACATTGAATAGATGAAAACAAGAAACATTGAAAAAGATAAAACAGAAAAATTCAAAAAGAGATTGCGACTATCAAACATCCATAAATAGAAACATGCAAATTCATTACGTTTTCAAGGGAGCAGAATGAATGTTGCATGTAAAGTAGGTGTTATTTCTGTCTTGTTGTATGCAAATTGCTAAATATTTACAACAAGCTACCCCCAATAACACCACCAAAAAATAGAAAATTAAAACTGAAATATATATATATATATATATATATATATATATATATACATTATACATAGATTTCGGTTAAGAGGCTGTTAGTATATATTAACAAGCCTTTTTAAAATGTTAGTTATGTTGCATACATTTGCGCTCTAACTTCAACATTCAAACTATTTATTTATTTATTTTTATTTGATTTGATTTGATTTGATTATTATTATTATTGTTGTTTATTCCCAATTCTCAAAATCTGCGAATTATTTGCAACGCTATGAAAAGTGTTCTTTTTCAAATAATCACTTAAAAATTTCTGCGCTTGAAAAAAATGTAGTCTTATGAAAGTTTTCTTAGTATTAAATTATCCGCCTTTCAACATACGCATTTTCCGATTACAGTAGTCTACTATAATATACATTTTGAACTATAAATAAAATTTTATAAAGAAAATCAAATAATGTTATTTATACCAAAACTAAATTCAAAACTGGTGTACAATCAATATATAGATTTTAAAACTTCTTAACACACCATAAATTTTAAGCCAGCACAACCGGTTTCAAAAGGACGTAGCCTTTCTTCATTAGGTGCAAAAAAAAAAAAAAAAAAAAAAAACACGTGCTACTGCCTTGGAGGCAAAAGCAAGACGGCTTAAAATTTATGGTGTGTTAAGAAGCTTTAAAATATATATAATGTTATTTATAAATAACTAGTCGGGCGTTCGGCCGCCTAGCGGATAAAATTTCCAAATGCATAATTTCAAAATTTCCATATTCGCTGAATGAAGTGGCCAAATGTCACAATAAATAGCTAATAACGAAAAAAAAAAATAATAATAATAACTTTTTTTAAAAAATAAAAATAATGGAATTTGAATAATAAAATGTAATTTAAATTGAATTATTTATTCAAATAAACTTCAACGCAAATTAAACAAAATCATCACTAGATTATTTGTCGAAAAGGTATAATACCTAAATACACCAAACTTTTTTTTTCTGTCGCTCTTTCTGAATTTGATCCCGATAACAAATATATATATATATATATATATATATATATATATTGGGTTGTTCGGAAGGTAATTTCGTTTTTCCCTTTGAAAATGAAAAACAATTTTCTTATATTGTATAAATATTTTATTGAATTATATATTCTCCACATTGATCGGTTTCTTAATGATCTCACGAGTTGTTATTTGGCAGTTTTCATAAATCAATACTTTATTTTGTCTTCATTAGCATAAACTGGTTTTCCAGAACGTAATGCATCTTCAACGTCAAAACTGCCGGAACAAAATTTGGTAATCCAGTTTTGACACTGGCGTTATTTAAATAAATTTTCTGTATACACATCGTATACTTTATTTTCCTTGTTTTAACAGTATTTTCGCCTTTTTGATAGCAAAAACAAAATATACCGAAAATGTCGCTTTCGATTTTCTTTAATTGATAGGTCACCAATCAAAACCTATTGAGCAGAACAAAACGAACTTTTTCACATGCAAGCCTTGCTATATCAGCTGTCACAATATACAATGATAATTCAGCTTTATTGTGAAGATGGTGTGAAAAAAAAAAAAAAAATTAAGTCCTCTGCTGAGAAAAACGAAATTACTTTCCGAACAACCCTATATATATCTATATATACACATATTTTGGTATTATGATTAATATTATTTTAAATACTAATATTATAAAATTTATTATAATGATTTATTTATTTTTATTTATTTTTTACGTTTTGCTTTAATATAGCTAAATGTTTTCACCATCATTTGGCAGTATATAGTGTGTGGGCGAGAAAAAAAAAAAAAAAAAAAAAACGCCAAATCGCCAATAGGCGGTCTACTTTCTTTTCTTTTTTTCTTTTTTTTTTTTTTTTTTTTTTTTTTTCACAATACACTGTTACAATTGTGACATTTATTTTCTGCTAAATCATCCTCTTTTCATTATTTTACTCATTCCTCCAAACCAAGAATAAAATTTATCTGCTTTATTTCAAAAAATTTTTTGTAGCTATGGTATAGTTTTAGCGTTATCCCGGGGAAACCTGGGCTTTTATTATTATGAAGATGATTATTTTGTTAAAATACTTTTTGAAGAACACTGGCTTCCATCATCAAGGCCGAATCAGCAAAATTTCTAGAAGTTTTTTTTTTTTTTTTTTCTTCACCTACGTTTTTTTTTTTTTTTTTTTTTTTTTTAAACACGCGTTTATTTTGACATTCAGTTTTATTTATGCATCTCGCCGTAAAGAATCACTATGTTAAATAATATTCATTAATTTTAAAAGTGTTTTATTAAACATTTAACAGCCCATTAACTATTCTCTTTGACTGTATAAATTTGCATTAGCGATAGTTAAGTTTAATATTTATTTTCTGATAAGGCTCTAGGTTTCGACTCCTTTATTAACAAGTAAGAGTCTCAAAGAATGCGTCTTTATAAAATTCCTGGCTTGCACTAAACACTTTACAGTTATGAAGTTAATACACAAAGCTTTTATGTTTCCTTTAGTTTATAGGTGTGTTTGTCATTTTTAATTATATATAATAATATTTCTTACCTTTACCATCTCACTATTCACCGTCATTTCAACGATGTCTACGGAGAAGTTTGTGCGATATCCAAGCTCGTCAAAAGAAATGTTCCCAGTTAAACCTTGTATATGAGTCTGTAAATAAAAATAAAAATTATGGAATACAAATATCTTACAAGAATCAATCGTTATATTCAACATTATCTTTTTATCTAAAATATCTCATGTGTATATTTTTTGGATCATGTTTAACCCTTTAACGTGCACTACTTAATTTATTTTAAAAATTACTAAACTAATTTTAATAATGGCTTTTTTTTTTCCCCATAGCTAAAAATAAATAATTAAAAAATAAAAAATTAGCAATGGTCCTTTTCGAGAAATTTTTGGTTTGAAACATCTATAAGTTAACTTTATTAAATTCAAATAATATTTGATTTAATAAATAAAGCACTTTATAAGTGAACATTATCGATTACAAAAACTCTCGTAAAAGTTGTTTCAGGTGAAAATAATAGTCCAGCTCTTCATCAAATGACAAAAAAAAAAAAAAAAAAAAACTATAGACATGAGCGCATTATCAAACCAGCAATTCGCACTCGCTAAGAAACTTCAAGTGACTTACGCATTTAGCTTCCTTTGAAGCATTATTTGTGAAATTTTGGAATAGTGTTGCTATCTACCAAACAGTAAAGGAACAAAAGTTTAAAACCGGATTAAAAAAAGGGGCAAATGTTTAAAAAAAAAAAATGAATGATGCCGATGCGTAATCAATTTAAACATTCCTTATTTATATTTTAAGCATAACTAAACAAATCTGAGCTAGAAAATGATAACAACGGCATAAACGTTACCTATATTGAGATTTACTTTTTTTTTTTTTTTTTTTTTTAAATCATTCTTACTCTAGTCAAATTCTTTACTAAACAAAATAATTTATAAATTTTGTTGAGTAGAGAATTTGAAAAGAAATTCTGGATTTAAATTTTCACTTGTATTTAACCATAAATACATTATTTTGAAAAGAACTAATTTATATATACATCATTTAATTATTTTTGTTAAAAATAATTCTCAAATACTACGCCTATGATTTAAAAAATTAACTAATTATTTGATAAATAATTTAAACAGTAAAAAAAAAAAAAATATATATATATCTTTCAATTCTATCACTCTTGTTTATAGCAATAAAATATGCTTATACAAAAATATATTTTAAATAATTTTAGATATTTAATGTAATATTTCTGAATATGTATCCCTCAGCTGCTTCTGAAGTCATGATTTATTATTTTACAATTGCGTTGGATTGATTATAAAAATATACAGTTGAAGTTACGTCGATGATTTCTCAGAAAAAAACTAAGGGATATTTATTTTTAATAAGCTAATCAAATAGTCTAAAACAGTTTTAATTTAAAAAGTCTTTGGGGGAAAAAACTTAAAATTGAATATATTACTTTTAAATTCTAGAAATTTATATGTTTCGAAATTAAAAATTTAATGGGGACGTTTATTGAGGCTCTTTGTATCTTTGATACAATAATCAATTTTAAGTATTTCTTACAGAAATAGAAATAATTTTTCCAACTTGTAATGCTGTTTCTTTGTAAGAAAACGATTTCATAGAATTTAATATTCCATAAGCTCAACAGATGGCACTACCACAAAATAGAAATTTTCAACGTGAATGAAATGCAAAAAAATCTTCAGAAATCCACAAATGATTTGTAATTATTTTCTCTCCGTAACGTATTTTTAATGTGCTAGGCTGAAATGTTTCAACATGAAGGAAAGAAGGAAAAGAAAAGCGTATAGAATAATTTATCGAATGACATTTTTACGCTTTCTCCGATTTCACTGAGATTTGAACGAAAAATTTAAGTTACTTATAACTGATGACTATTTTTTGTTTTCTTAGAATGCATGTATGTGTGGTTATACGCATAGACAATTAATCTAATTTATTATATTTGACTCATTATTTATGGAATACTAAATTACTTTTAAAAGCTTCTGCAGTTTTCCGCAAAATTTATTAAGATAATAATAAAATGTGTTTAATTGAAATATTTTTTTGTAGAAAAAAAAATTATAATAGAAATTTCTTTATAAATTTATATTTCTAACAAAACAAAATATAAATGTTGTACGAAATATTTAATCATTTTAGTATGTCTAAGTTTAATTATATAAAAAAAAAGCAACCAAGGACCAATCGATAATTATCAATCTAATTATATTATTAAATATGTGTTCAGTTTAAGGTTAGTTGTCAACACGAGGAATCTAGATGTGGATGGGACGCCCTCATTTGCGTCTTTCTAAAAGATCCTACCCCCCCCCCCTTTTTTTTTTGAGAGTTTCGGAGAAAACCACCGAAAACTCAAGATGGCTATGCCGATGAACGCTACCTGTGTTCATATTTCTTTAATCAGATGCAACATCGAATAACCTTGCACGGACGATTGTTAATAAATAGTGATCTGTAAACTGTTAGAATTCAGTGTTTGTTACATAGAAATTTTATTTATGATTCAACAAAAATATGTATAGATAATTATTATAAAAGCGCTATTTTGCATATTACAGATGTTACTTTTTTATGTGTAACTTTTTCAGTTGTTCGTTAAAAAATATTCTAATTCTGAAAAAAACATGAAAAAAAAAAAAAAAAAAAAAAAAAAAAAAAAGTAATTATGAAATAACAAATATGGATTATGAATATCATTTCATAGATCTTGTTTTATAAATAAAAAGCTATAATTTAGAGAAAAATTGTATACAAGGAATTCCAACTATATAACAGTATATGTAGATTCCTTAAACTTGTAACGGATTTTTTCATACCTGTTTCAAACAGAAGGCTATATACTAAGAGACAAAAAAAGCCACACTTGAATGTTTTTCTTTTCTGTTTCTGCAACGCAACCGCCAATTTTATCGTTTAAAAAGAAAAATTTTCGAACTGATTTTATTACGTTGTCCTCTACGTACACTTAAGGATTGATCCAAGTGCTACAAACAAAACGTAATTTTCAGAAAAGTTATAAATTTAGAAAATATTAAAAAAATGGCAACGATAAAGCTATTAACGATACAACAAAAACTATTAATTTTAGAATGAAAATCAAAAAATGGCAAAATAATTAAATGTCAATGAATTATTCGTGAAATGGTATTTAACAAGATATAAAATTATTTGGCTATTTAAACTGGAAATTTGGCTTTAGGTGACCACGTCGCTCATCTAAACGAGATGACCGTAAGTTAAAAAGCAAATGTTTATAAAATATATTTGTATCCTGTTCAAAACTTAGAAAAGATTTAAAAAAAAAAAAAGTATATAGCAAAATAATTCTGTAAAAACAGTGCTGCAACATTCAAACAAAGCAGGTTAAAGATCAAGAGATCTGCCATAAAAAAAAAGGCCATTATTAAGGAAACGAATAAAAAAAAAAGACTTCAGTTGACCAAAAAAAATATATATATATATATATATATATATATTATCAGTTAATTATTGGGCTGAACTGGTTTTCTCTGATGAGTGAAGTAATTTATTTCGAGTTGAGAGAAGAAAGCTAACACGACGACGAAAAGGTGACCGACTTAATGCAAATTGCACTCTTAAAACAGTGACACATTCTCCGTACATTACGGTACGGAGGAGCATAATTTTTCAAGGAATCGGGCAAATTGTCATGCTCAAATGATCAATTAACTCGATATGAAGCACGGCCATTATAAAAGTGTTGCCTGACCGACTATTTTGGAGATATCTCGGACTTTTCCACAATCAGCATTTCAAGATAATGCACCTTGCTACACGACATCGGTGGTACGTTTATTTGATTCGAATTGTTAAATGTACTTATTCATTACCCTGAACACCTATAATTCTGAAGTAATCATAAATTTTTCACATTAAGTTAAATCCCACAAAGAATATCGTAGACTTTCTTCTTCACCAGACCTGGAAATTGTCCTAATCTCAATTCACTCGAAAATGTTCAGTCTATAAAATAGGAGGGGATCCGAAATTTTTAGACTACAACTTCGCAATAACTTCAAAAAGTTATTTATGATATTTGGGCACAGTGAAATTTCTGAGGTTTATGTTACAAAACTGTATAATACTTTGCCATTGTGCATTAAAGCAGTAATTCTATATAAAAGGGGAATTGCCCAATTAATACATAGTTTTATTAAGTAATTGTTCAGATCTAATAAATAAATAGTTTTATTTCCTATATTAAAATATAACATGTTTATTTTATATAATATATCATAATAAAATACAAAGTATCTCCACTACGTTTAAAAAGAAAGTTTTATGTAGATTTATATTGAGTACTTCGTAGAGTGTAATAAAACGAAATACTAAATCAAAAATTTACACAAGTATAACCTCCGTACAGGACCGTAGGAACATATTCTGGGGCTCCCCCCATATATTCGTCTGAGGCCCCCTCCTATTATTTTAGAACAAAAACTGTATTGAAATTTCCATATCAGATTTTACTTTTATAACGATACAATTACCCTGATACTTATGCATATAATCAGTACACACTGTTGCACAAAATCTAAGAACGGGTGACAATAACTAATCTATATAGATTTTTTTTCCCTCCAGATATCTAATGCTTCGAATACTTCATGGATTCTCTTAAAAGTTTAAGGGTAAGAAGAACATGTTAAAGCGCATGTATTTCACCGAAAGTTTTACCTCGAAGGCTGAAAAGGGATTAGTCATAAATTAATTTAAAAAATATATAATCTTTGGGATTACCCTGTAAAAAATAATGCTTCAAATGAGTTGCAGCTATAGTATATGGTTATGGGCGTTCTTCTTATTATAGATGTCAACTTGTTTGAGAGTTGCACTTATATTAACGGAGATATAAAGGTTTCTTTAATAACGTAGATAATTTTTAGTACATTATTTATCTATAACTAGCAGGCTTCGCCTACTTCAATGGTCACTATATTTAAATAAATTAATAACATGATCACTTTTTTAAACCAATTTATAAATAAAAAAGAAAAAAGAAAAAGAAAATCCATTGAAATTACTCAAAAGATCACTTTGGATCGTCGCTGCCTTCGGAAGTATCTTCCTCAGCGGCAAACTCTCGGGTACGTATTCTTATTACTTGCGATAATGCCTTATCCATGGGCTTCAATTTGGGTATTTATTCGACTGCTTCGAAACGGACGGTATCGAACAAATTGAAGAAGACTTTTATATTTGAATTCCAATTACATATGAACAACACTATACGCACTATACATATTATTTACTTTCATTTTATTTCATTTGATTAGCCTGGTGGACCATAAAATGACTGCAATTTCATGCTAAATATAATATTGCAATATACTATACGCGCTACATCTACCGCATAAGGCAACTAATTTTTTGTGATTATATATATTTTCCATTTTAAATACTTTATAGTTAGTTAATAGTGGCTGGTATATAGAAAAATAAATAAATATGTAGACCTGAACATGGTACAACTTTATTATAGCTGCCTTTGGCGATATTTGAATTTTTGTCGCCATTTTAGACCAAAATAGATTATTTATGCGATTATTGTTTATATATATATATATATATATATATATATATTTTCAATATTTTAATTATTTATGTAAATTTTTTGATGCACTACTTGGCTTAAAATGGCTGTCTCTAAAGTAGGGTCCTAGGCGAAAAATTTTCAGTATATATCAAAGTCAAAATTAAAAATTTCGCTCAGGGTTATCTGTAAAGTCAGTATCAGACTAGGCGATTTTTCGAACAAACAACTTTTGGGGTCAATATTTGCCCCGACTTTTTGGATGAAAGGAGAAAAGAGGGTTGTAATTATTGTAACAAAAATTGCTTGAACAACTGGTTTATGATTTACTATTTATCGCGCTTTTCTTGGCGTAAATAAATCGTTCGTTGGAATGTTGATTTTTTTTCTTGCAAAACTCAAGTTCTACTTCATTTTATTTAATAATAATAAAAATATTTTTAGTACTTATGAAATGAAATAAATGAAAATATATTTTTCATGTTTTGTGTTTATTTGATTACCTGGAAATTAATATTGGGAATATATTTAAAATAACATCAATATTTTGTTCAATAATTTCATTTCAAAATGGATAAAAATTATTTTCAAGAAAATCAATAATTAAGTATAATTAATATTTACTCATAATTAATATCAGTTACAAACAATTGCATGTAAATAAATATTTTTAAAAGAATACTTCTTTCATACAGCATTAAAAGGAATCCAATTGGTAGGACTTTGAGACAATGCAAATACCAATGGGTAGGACTTTGAGTCCATGGGACCAATGGGTAGGATTTACAAAATTATGCAAAATCCAATGGGTAGGACTTTAAATTCCATGACCCCACCCATTTCTACACCTCAGTCATTCAATTACTATATTACTTATATAATATTAATTGGAAGACAAAAAATGTGTTATATAGATATTAATATAGAGGAGTTTATATTTATACTTGCATATTTTTCAGAAAACAAAGAAAATTAAAATATAAATTATTTTTAAAATTGTAATAATTTATTTTTATTTAATTTTTTCAAAAATAAAATTCAAGAAAATTTTGTCAAATCTTAAATAGGCCTGATTCAAAAGAATATGTTTCAGAAATTATTAAGTATTCATAGCTTTTTTTTTTGTAACTACAAACGATAATTATTTAAAAATAACTATAATAATAAGGCACTTTTTCTTAGTAATCCATAAAGCATTTTAATAAGTATTTTTACTGATTTTATTTTAATAAAGTATGAAGCTTTAAATAATATACAGAAATCTATTCGAGGTCACAGACATATATAAAAGATGGATACGAATAAACACTGAAATTTTAAATATTTACTTAAATTAGTCGCATCAATAAATAAAATACACTGAAAGCAAGTATTTAACTATTTTAAGCATCCCACAGTGCCTACAATTTTTAATGCATTCAATTAAAACATTTCCTTGCTAAAAGTTCAATTTTAACAGAGAGATACTCTCTTTCGTATTGTCAGCCATCTTGAAGAATGGCGTTACACAGCCTATACCTCTGATTGGTTGAAAGCTGGAAGAAAATTGTTCATACGCCCAATTTTTTAAGGCATGGAGAAAAAAGTTGTTTGAATTTCAGAATCGCTATCACACTGGGTGTTGAAGCAATTTCTCCCAGAAAATCGGCGCAAATTAAGCGTTGGGTCAAAAATTGCCCGAAAAGTTGGTAAATCTGATACGGCCTTAAGAAAAAATCTGTCATATAATGCTTAATTAGCTTTCATGGCAAGCACACTATCCGTGCCAAAAACATGCTATTTAAAAAAAAAAAGAAAACAAAACAAAATCTAGAATTAGGTTATATTAAAAAGGTAATGAAACAAAATTCGGAAAAAACGTGCTGAGTTATTATTATTTTATTATTGTATATTTAATTTTAAAGTTATAATAACATCATTTTGTCATATGCAAATGAAAATTTAATTTTTGATTTTTTTTTTTCTTTTAAATACATAATTCACGTAGAATTATATTTACTTTTATGTCAAAAAATGGTCAGTAAGAATCTACATGCAAATTTGTGTAGCCTTGCGATCAGCAGTTTTCTTAAAAAGCGTCAGATATATACACACACACGCACACATCTTCTGTTATTATATATATAGATATGCAGGGTTTTAAAACCAAAGCAATGTCACTTTTAGAAAATTACATATACTGCATTACAGAACATACAGCAATCAGATCATGGAAATTTCAAATATCTTATGAAATATGAGCATTTTTAGTAAATAGTTTTTAATGGTGCATGCGTAAACGCTAGCAAAACTTCTTTTGCATAATTTATTAGCCAAATGTATATAATAACTTAAAAAAAATAAAAATAAATAAATAAATAAAAAATTCCACAAGCAAATATCGTTAAAATATCGCAAATATCACTCATATAAATTTATATCTATTGTTAAAGGAAGGCTCATAATCATATACTATAACTACAACTAATTTCAAATATTATTTTTAACAGGGTGATCCCAAACCTAAAGATTGTTTATTTTTGGTTAATTTGTAACTCGTCCCCTTTTACCCTTAGAGACAAAAATATTCACTGAAATATATGTGGTATAACATGATCTTTTTACTCCTGAAGTTTCAAGATAATCAATGAAGTATTTGTTTAGATATTCGAATAAAACATCTAGTCTAGATAGCTTAGCTATTGTCATCCGTCATTAGGTTTTGTCCATAGATGAAATGATATAAAATTATTAAATTTAAGAAAACACTATTCAAAATCATAGATTACTAATAATTATTACGAAAATTTACGAATTTTCCCTGTAAACGTTATTTCACTGCTTGACAAACATAACGCAAAGAATAAAAAAAGGGAGAAATTTTAAAATAATTTTGCAATCGTAAATGCAATCTTACTTTAACTGCTATCGGAAATTACACAAAACAAAAGCCGCCATTTTGTTGCCTCGGATGAGGACAGCATTCCCGCTTGGCGTCCTTATCGCTTAACTAGCAATTTTAAGAAATCTTGATCTGAAGCTACGATCGGCCAAGATGGTCAAGAGCAATAAGCAACAAGTAATATCAATATCCCTAATAACACATTTATAAACAGTATATTCTTGGTATGTTTTTTCATCCTCAGGATATTTTGTGGGTGTGTACTGGGGATAAGATGTGTTGTTAGGACTATATCTGTTGCAAATACAAATCATAACTTTTTGAAAAAAAAAAAAAAAGAAAGAAACATGTGCTTATTGTTTGAAAGTGGAAAATCTTTATTTATTTACTTGCTTTTTCTTCTATTTCTAGCCTATACTATTCATTTAAAAAAAAACGAACCTTAAAATAAATGTAATTACGACACGGAAATGAAACAACTCTGGCGACCCCAGAAAATGTCGCCAAAACTCAAACGCACAGTAATAAAAGGTCTTCTTTAATTAATTTATGGTTATTAATATAAATATTATGATTAAAATAGCACATTCTTTGTATTTTTACATTTGAACATGTGAAAAACAAAGAGAAAAATATAAGTAAATAAAAGTTATATTATTTTATTCTTCCTAATTTATCTTATGGAAATCTGAACATTTTATGTTCTTTTCTTGAGTGATTATAGAAATTTTTCACTAAACAATCTCCCATATGATAATTTACCGAGCTAAAATTATGAAAATGATTAAAAAGGTAACTCCAAAGTAATACAAGACGATTGAAATAATGGCTGTCGTTTGTTTATCTACGGAAACGCTGGGTACATGTGGCAACACTAAGGCAACAAAATGTCTGATGCACCAGCTCGTATATATAGGAGCCTTGGTCTGGACTTACTTCTATGAGTGACTAGAAACCAATTAGAATCAAGGATTTTTGGAACAAAAAGCGAAAGCACGGCAACGGCACAAACAAACGGAGCAGTTTTTGTACGAAGTCAAATAAACAGCAATCAAATAAACAGCAATAAACAGCCTGTCAAATAAAATACCTGTCAAATAAACAGCAGTTCACGGAAACTCCTCATAAAGTCTCTGTTTCTTTCTCCGATCATGACAATAAAGGTGCTTTGAACGGATTAATCAAGACTTATTGTGTTCTTAGTCGTAGACTGCACTCCTTAGAGTTAATTATACTTGCCAACACACTAATTAATATTCCGTAGTATTCTTAGCCCCGCCTTGTTTTTCACACCAGTATTTTTTTAAAGTATTTTTCTTCTTATTTAATCGTAATTGCATTCGAAGAATATAACTCTAAAAATTTACTGGTGTGAAAGAAAGGACGGTCCTAATAACACTACGGAATATTAATTAGGATGTTGGCAAGTATGGTTAATTAAGGCATATGTAATTTTTCCCATTCAATTATTAATGGGGAGCTTTAGAATCATTACAATAAATATGAAATCTCAATAGTTACTTGAAAAAAAAAATATTAGAAGTGGTTACCCCCCCCCCTAATATATATATATATATATAGAGAGAGAGAGAGAGAGTGACTCCACGCGACTTCCGAACATTGGGTAATAAACTGTTGTGTAAATAAATTAAAGTAAGCAAAGTCTTAAACAAGCAAAACAGAAAATTATAATAAAGTGTTTGAGTACTTTTCTCTACATTATGTGTTTTAATTTAATGCACGGATGACATTTGAATTCTCTTTAATGCTCCTGTAGACAAATTAGTAGTTTAAATTTAACCGAAAATTTCAAGTAGCGTTTCCATATGAACAGATTTATAATTCTGGGTTTGAACTTCCTACTTATAGTTCTTGGGTTATGGTGATAACAGACACACAGACAGACACAGAGACCAAACGCTAAAAGTCTTTTCGGAATCAGTTGGGCTCTAAATGTGTAAATATAAAAATCTCAGTTTCAAAAATTCGACCCAAAGAATACTTTCTCTGCCATACAAGGAAAAAGATTTGGTGCTTTTTAAAAACTTCAAAAAAATATTTGAAGAAAATTTCAACGAACATATATCTTTTTTCTTCAAAAATACAATAAATTTTACTATTTGCTTCAATCTTTAATAATCGAATTGTGAGGTCCCCTACTTTCGAGAGCCCCCCCTCCCGTACGACCGGAGGCGGTCGCTACGGCCCTGCCTCCGTACCGTAATGTACGAAGAATGTGTCAATGTTTTAAGAGTGCAATTTTCATTAAGTCGGTCATCTTTTAGTCGTCCTATTAGCTTGCTTCTGTGAGCTCGAAATAAATTAATCGTATAAATTATATTATCATTGTTATCTCATTGATATTATACAAACATTACCTTAATTTATTTCAATCATTAGTTTTGAAGGTTTTAAAGTTATTCCAAATAAAAAAAGGAGTACCAGTCAATTTTTCTGCAATGGGGCATTATTTTTGGTCCCTTTGTGTATATTATTTTTGCGCTGTGTCACTATTTTTGTACGTTTGATCCTCGTATGGAACTACGGGATACTGCTACTTTTATATGATTAGGAAATGGCCTGCTCGTATTTATGTTTAAGGTCGCAAGTTAAGGCCGTAAGAAGCAAAAAGTATTAAGCCTAAAAAAATTTTATAAACGCTTTCATTTTTTACATGAATCCAAATATAAAAAGCAACTCAAATTGGAAACCGAATAGGTTTTTAATTGATGATACAAACAAATTTCACAGAATCCTGTCATGCTTCAAAGACGCATTCTTTTTTGGAGTAGATTTTCTTTCTTTATTAATAATTACATAACTATTTAAATATAGAACGGAAAGCTGTAAAGAAAATATTTGAAGGATAAAAAGTTATGCATTTATAAAACGAAATATTTCCTATAATTAAAATATGTAAGGTTTGATTTTTCCTCGATAAGTAAGTATAAATTTTAATCAAGCATATTTAATTATATTTTTGTAGGATAAATCAAATACACAAATTAATTTTTTTCATGATCACATTGAACAATATTTTATTTTTATTATTATCATAAGATAATCATTATACATGGTATCCCAAAGAGATTGAAACGCAGTTTAATTCTTTACCTATTAGAGATACGCGCGTAATGTTAACTGCAAAAGCGTTCAAATTAAGATAAGAAATAAGGTCACTTTAATAAAAATTTCCTCCTGTTAATTATCAAAAAGTAGCTTTTTGAAATTTTTACAACTCCTTTAATTTTAGTCTCTGAAGAAATTTTTATTTGTAATGCAACATCCGCATACTTGTATCTTCAAAATTGAATGAGTTATATGTAATTGAAAATTGAATACCGAGCATAGAGACCATATACAAAATTAACTCGCAGATTATTTATTTTCCCCCTCCTTTTAAAACTGAGGAGCAAGCATGCAAACCATGTTTTCTCCTTCGGATACAATATTTCAGATAACACAAAAAACTAATAAATTTAAAAAATAACTAAACCTAAACCCTAATTATTGTTTGTTTAGATGTATTACTAGTTACTAGGAAGATATGTAGACGTGCTATTTTTATGTTGAATTCAAAGAAAAATCACTAATTTTTTTTTTTTTTTTTTTTTTTTTTGAGAAGCACGGTTTGAATGTTTGGTCCTGAACTGCGTAATTTAGCCGTTTCCAGTATAATTGCCAAAGTGATTTTTAAATACTGCATAATGATTTAAACTGTATAAAATAGTCAAACTAAAATGATTCAAAATCTTTTTTGCACAAGATGGTAAATTCCAGACGCATTCTAAGCTCTAAATATACGTTAAGTATAGTTGCCTATTTAAATTTTTATTGTATCAAATTATACAAGAAAGGATTTTTTTTATCTATTTTTTATAAAAATTTTATTAGTTTTTTTTTTTTTTATTATGTGCCTCTAACTGTAAAAGGTATTAAATGAAATTGCGGGCCGCATGGAACCCGTGGTGTGCATAGACTGACCACTGTTTATCTCTTTTTAGATTTTATTTAAAAGCATTTTATTATTATTATTATTATTATTATTCATATTGTCGTATTGACTATCGAAAGATTTTCATTATCGATTTGTATATGAATGAATACTTTTAAACGGTACAGAAGAATTGGTATAAGTCAATTTTTTCTCTGTATCATAATTCAGTTTGTTTTATTAATGGTAAAATTAGGCGGCTAATTTTTTTCCTAATAGTCTTTTATAATTGAAAATGAAATATCTTTTTAACTGACTAAATTTGTCTAACACGGGTGGTGTAAAAGTTTAAAAACACTAACTTTCTCGAAATTAACGGGCGCATATTCTGAGTACTTTCTCATTTACATTGTACACTTATCTCTAACACATAAAGAAAAAGCACATTACAATCTTTTCAAAACACCTTGCATACAATGTTGCTCAGTAACTGATGTTTCGAAGAATAATATATTTTTCCTTGCTTACACATATATATAAATACTACAGTATATATACATAGCGTTTGAAAACATGCGGGGCAGTGCCCTACCGAAAGGGACCTAGGGCGTATCCTAATTCACTGTAGCAAAATCGTTCTTGCTGCATTGTAACTGGACGTTGATACACAATTCTTATTTCTCGAGAGAAAAATAACATCTCATAAATTTCGTATAATGCCAAAAATGTATTTCCAAATAAAGGCGTTTTAATGCGCAGTAGATGTCAACTATATTTCTTCAGTTTTTTAAAGTTAGAGTTTGCTCAATGTTATTGCTGCTCTCTTACAGGTGATGAAAAAAGAAAAACATTGACAAATCACTTAATACGACCCTACCAAATAAACTCAATTAAATTTAAGTATAAGTGAAAAATTCCTTGAACATAATAAATTTTAGGCATAGCTAAAATTTTACATTTTTTTTTCTTCCTTGAAACTGAGAATTTTCTACTTCTTTTAAGCTATTCTGATCAATGATAACCACACTGCAGTTTTGAATAGCATAGAAAATCACAAATTCACTATCACAAATGAAAAAAAGTTTATCTCCAGCTAATCTAAAAGTTAAAATAATGTGAAATGTATCAAAGAACGGAAGGGTAGTGGATGGGTTCAATAGTCATTAAAGGTTAGTAGTTTTAAGAACAACAAAACACATCAAAATGCGGTCCAAGTAAGGCATTTCATGTCTACTAACAAATTATAACTTATAAACATAGGGGATAAATAGTAACTTCACAAAGTAAATATAATGGAATATCACAAGAAACCTTAAAACTTTTAGAGATGTGAATAGTTATTACATACAAATTAAAGTTTTTAGATGAAATTAAAATCATTTTACGGATCAAGATAATAACAATCAAATATAAAAAAGCTTTTGAATGTGTCTGATATATTGCTGCACATGATAATCTAAAATCAATAATTATAAGTTTTACATCATTTTTAATGAAAATTTCAATAAAGCCTTTATTATGCAAATATATCGTGTACCATGACTAGAATGTTATATCAATCAAGCAAAAAAAAATAAAAAAAATGTCATAAAAAAAAAATGAATCAGGAAGGAATTAAATTTAAATCTTACTTTTTGGGGACAGACGGCAGGAAACGAGTAGCTTAATGAAATTTATTTCCCAATTAAATATTTCAGCAAAATTTAATCTAAGAGCTCAGTTAAAATTACATAAATTTAATAAAGATTTTTTAATAAGAAATGCGTAATGCTCAAATGCGTATGCCGACGTATTCCCCCTCCCCCCCCCCACACACACATATAAAAAGATACTTTTGAGTATTTTTTTCTATTGCAAAAGATAATTATTAAATTAAATATACTGTTTCTTTTCCGTTTCCATGAAACATGTTTTTTTAATAGCAATCAATTGCAATAAATACAAAATTAATAGCGTATTTTAACAACAAATAATTTGTTTTATTTGTGTTATTCAGAATTACTCTTTCAATAATTAATTGTTATTTACACATGAAGGTTTTACATTTTCAGATAGTCTTTAGAAATGTTTTCAAGGGTGATTTATTTAATATAGGTAAATACTTTTGTGTTTTGGAGTATCTATATGAATAATTACCGGCCACTTTCCTTACACATATCGGTTCGAAATTTCAATTGAATGGAGAAAGAGTAGAAAATTTCATTATCCCTATTATTCACGCAAATAAACTAATTACAATTAAATATAGATAAGATTTAATAATATACATTTAAAATTTTTTTGGACCTTTAACAACTATTTTTATCTTGAAACATATAAACTAGAGGTGATATTAAGATCCATATAAATCCAATGGAAATTTCGACAATTTTGCTTACTTGGTAACTTGTCCCACATTACACTGCAAATAAAAGGGTCAAAGTAAGACATAAGAACAATTAAAATGGCATTTTAATTGGCATTTAAATGGCATTAAATGTCTTAAAATATAGCTTAGACGTCATAGATATCTTAATTTTAGACAGAAATATGTCTGAAATACCAATTTAGACACAAAAATGTGTGAAACTCGTAAATACGCGAATTTTCAGGCAGCGAACGCGTCTGAATTTTCAGACACTTTAGAAATTCAGACACTTCCATTAGTTAGAAAAAATTTCAAATGGAATCTACTTTAAGAAAATGTATGCTAGCTTATCCTGCTTCTGTCCACATTCAATAAATATGTTATTATTTTATATAATAAGCAGTTAAGTTAAGCTACTTAAACTGTGGTAGCTTTATGAAATTAAATTTTCATGGAATAATATTCTAGAGATGTGAATGATATTTTCCTGTAATTATTTTTAGCATAGTTCATAAACAACATATTCAGACACAAAGCTTATTTCGTTAAAATATATATATATATATATACATATATATATATATATATATATATATATGTCTTTACGGCATTCTCGTATTAAAAGAAAAAGTATGAGGACAGACGTAGCAATTTACAGAGAAGAAAGCGAATTTACACAATCACAAATAATTTGTGATTAACTTCTCTTTCTTTCTTTCTTATTATTATTCATTTCAAAACTTTTCTCTTTCACTTATTTACCTGCATATAAATGTTAAACAAAAAATTTTCTGGTATATTCATGATTATAGTTTATTTTTATTTAAATATCACTTTAAGGAAAGAAGTCGTTAGGCAAACTCCGAGGGCTGTAACCTTCACATACTCGTTATACATTATTAAAAAATTCTAGACATCTAGATATTAAATTTAAGGTAATAATACTTATTAACTTTAAGATATCATACTATAAATAGTTTTATGGAAATAAATTAGAAATAAAACATAACGCTGCTATTTGTTTCACTAATACTGGGGTATATTTTATTATAAAAACATAGTTTGCTATATGAGACGGTGGCGTGATTGGTAAAAGCTTGACTCTGACAATGCTTGGCTCACGGTTTTGGTTTCCATGGACAGTGTGTTCGATTCCCAATGCCGGATTATTTCATTTTTTTTTTTTTAAATTTAACTATAAATATTTTATTTATGCTCTAAACGATTCTAAAATCTATTTTTAACAGAAAAACAAAATCGTACGCCATATTTATTTATTTATTTATTTATTAAAAAGCCCTAAAAACGGTAGTGTTTTTAAGCCTAAAGCATGGCGACGTTTTAAGACACTTGCAATAACTTAATTTCAGGTGCAAAATTGTGTCTTAAAAAGTAAGATATTTTTTCACTTAAAAAATGACCATCCATTTAAGACATTTTTAACTGAACCGGCCTAAACGGAAAGTTCAGTGTCAGCCACCGATGGCTGACATGGCACTCAACGTGTTAATGTTTCTTTCCTCTTTACAGCTGTTGCTACTCTATTTTTAGTGCATGAATCTTGTAACCGCATTGAACGGACGGGTGTTTCGCCGTCCAATTAGAATGATGATATTTGCTGGTGTGCACATGTTATCAAAAGCCATTGATCACTTTAATTATTTTGAATATGTGGTTTCAATGAATCTCAGACTATTTGGTAATCAAGATGGAATAGCAGTGCACCTCCCACGAAGAACCCAGGTAGGTCCATTCCCGATTACTATTTGAATAAAGAATTTCATTATTAAGTGAAGATATAATATTTTGATAGGGCCTGAAAAATCTGTAGAACAATTGATAAAATGCAGCAACAACATTTTGCTACATGGCATCCCTGCCGCGGGATGCGCATAGTTATACTAAAGAATAAAATTAGAAATATAGAAACTTTGATATTTTTTTAAAAAGAAAATCTCATGAATAATTATTTGTAAGAAAAAATGGCAGAGATAGAGTTGTTAAAGATAAAGAGAAGTATTCTCAGAACCGCGTTTACGAATAACATCAATAAATTAGAAAAGGAATTACAAAAAGATGAGAATATTAATATAGTAGTACTTGAAGAAATAGTAGATATTTTACAAAGTAAGTTTGAGTCATTAAACGGTGTAGAAAAATATCTGGAACCGAAATTTAATGTAGATGGAATTTGAAAGTGAATTTACTAAATCCGAAGAGTACAGCAAAAAAGTGCAGTTGTGGAAATTCCGAACAAACAAAAGGAAAGAAAAAAAAATCTTGAATTTAGTAAAACACTATCAGGCATTTCGAATACGAACCAAGATCAAAATATTCAGGAATTAGAACACAAATCCCACGGTGATATTAATAACTAAATATTTTGGAATACTTTCGAATCCTCAATCCATAATAATAAGGAATTGTGGAACGTAGACAAATTTAATTATTTGAGAGCGTATTTGAGTGAGTACAATAGAGGGATTGCCAGTGTCTGAAACGGCTTACGAAACTGCAGTAGATTTATTAAAGGAAAGGTTTGGTGATAAAAATATTTTTATTAATAATCACACAAGTAACATTTTAAATACATTAGACACCTGAGAAACTAACGATGTTGTCAAGTTTAGAAGAATTTATGACAAAATCTTAACTGAATTAAGGAGTATAGAAATTTTGGGCGCCAATATGAATAACTTGCAAGCTGTCTTCTGTACGGCAATTTAAAAGCGATCCTTCACGATTTAGTAATCGAATTAAAAAAACCAGAATATCAAAAGGGTTACGACGATATCAAAAAGCTAATAGAGTTTCTCTCCATATGCTTAAAAGTCAGCAAAAAGACATGTTAGTGTTTGGTTTAAATGAAAATAGATTTTAGAAAAACACGTCACAGGCGAGAGAGAATAAACCACACCGGTCATATGACCCCTATTCGGACATGCAGTATGAAACACAATACCCCAAGAAGGAGAAACATTTTGCCGTTGCTCAAGTAGTTTAGACAGATATCCCATCGGTGGGACAAGGCAGAGATTCATTTAGCATTTTTTGCGGGTCGAATTCTCATGACGGCATAGAGTGCGATTGGGCTCATGATTTGACATTTGAGGAGAGGAGAAATATTTTATTGAAGAAAGGGGAGGGGGGGCTTCTTTTAGGTGTCTGACGATAAAATCACATGTCACGAGTCAGTGCGACACAGACATAAAATTTTCGTATTGTTCAGGTAAACATAACATTCTGATGTGCTGAAAGAAACAAAATAAGCTGAAAAATGAATCGGATACACAGCCGGTCATAGAAACATCATCGCTCACAAATCAAACCAAAACATGCGAAATTTATTTACAAAACAGTCGTGGTTCGTATTCGTGATGCAGGAACAGATCAATTAGCTAATAATTATTTAAGAATGAACACAGGGAGTAGCAAAAGTTATTTAACAAAATATATGCAGCCGAAAAATTAAAATTAAAGAAAACAGAAAAAACATTAATCGTCCATGGTCTCTTCGGCGAGTTAGAAAGGAAGCAGTCCATACTAAATATAATGTCACGTTAAGTGGTATAAATGGGAAGAATAATACTGAATTAGAGGTCATAGATCAAGATAAAGTATGTTCGAATGTACTTAAATTAAATGATCGGAAATGTCTAAAAGAATTAAAAAGAAATAAAATTTTCTCAAGTGATCTAATTGATGCAGATGAAATCTTAACGGAAATGCAAATAAAATTCATACGTTGCTGGAAAATTATTGGCAGATGAAATACGACATATTTCTAACGGTATCGTTGTAGTAGAAAAAATTTTAGGCTGGACAGTAATGGGAAAAATAAAGGACTGTGCCAAAGTATACAATTCATTATTACACGTGCACGTAAATGAACATTTTGAAGTGAACGAAAATTAAAACATGCAGAATGAACGATTTGTGTCGAAGACAAAATTTCCTAGAAATAGAAAATGAGAAGAAAATTTTGAAGAAACTTTGATTTCCTATAAGAATAATAAAGTCGACATAGAAAATATAGAAGAGAATGCTATAGAGCGGACGAAAGAAAATCTCGAATTAAATGTACTGACAGAGCTGGTTGATATAGTAAGAAGACTGGAAAAGAAATTTCTGACTAGAAAATATGAAACTTAAGAAAATGTTCCTGATTCCGGAAAATTTTATGCTGATGAAGAACCAGATTCTATTGAAGAAGATAAAAGGAAGATGAAAATTTAGAAAAGGAAAAATTCTAGGAAGCAAACATATGATGGAATCATGAAGAAGAGAATGGAGAAAGTCAGTTCCGGTGAACACTCCCTTTTATTGTCGTTATTTAAACCTTTACAGGAAGCAATCGATAGAGAAAAATCCGGATTTGAATTTGTCTACCGCCCCAGAAACTGCAGGAACGTTCCATCTGCAGAGTTATGATGAAAGAAAGTCTTGTGAAAGAGAGTTACGATGAAAGACGGTCTTGTGAAAGAAATCTGTCCATCAGCAATGAATAACGAAAATAAACTGGTGAAAAGCTTTGAGTTGAAAACTTCCGTAAAACATCGTTGTTCCTTCGAACCAAGTGATCCTGGGACATTAATGGACGTTGCGCCTACGCGACCGAATGGACCTACGCCTCGCGAACGAATTGTCCGACCGCCAGATGGGAAGTGTGATGCCTCGGGTTGCGTTCTGGTCCCTGTTAAATCCAAGGAGGTGGGTGAACAGACGCCCCTCGCTTTGATGAAACGCAGACCCATGAGTCGCAGAAAAACATTTGAACTGAACCTTGATTATTAGTGTTTTTTTTTCTTTTTACAGCTTTTTCTATGCTCTTTTTAGAGTGTTAATCTTGTAACTGCATTGAACGGACGGGTGCTTCGCCGTCCGGTTAAAATGATGATATTTGCTGGTGTGTATATGTTATTAAAAAGTCAAAACAGCCACTGATCAGTTTAATTATTTTAAATATGTGGTTTCAATGAATTTCAGACGGTTTGGAAATCAAGAGGGAATAGCAGTGCATCGCCCACGACGAACACAGGTACACCCAATTCTCGATTACTATTTGAATAAAGAATTTTATTAAGTGAAGATATAATATTTTGATAGGGCCTTAAAAATCTATAAAACAGTTGACAAAATGCATCAATAACATTTTGCCAAAACTGTTTTGCGATAAATAAAGAAACAAAGTAAATTCTTGGAATTCGAAGTTCTTTCTGACGTTTAAAGATTCGTGTTATTTTTCAACGATAAACAATTATAAGCTTTCCAAAAAAATATATATTGCCTAAGATGTTAATTATCGTTTAGAAATTCTGTGAAAAATGGATTTTAAAATAAGAATACTTTAGCGCACTCTCACACATGTATATATAATGAGTGGTTGCGTGCAAGTGTGTGTGTGTGTGTTTGTATGCGCATTATATATATATATCATTACTACAATACGAAGAAACCACCAGGAAACAAATCAAGACACAAAATTAAAATATAACCCTGACAAGTAAAAATTACATATTAAAAAATGCATAATTTAAATTATAGATGGTGAAGGAATGAAAAGTCATGAAATAACTGTCAAAAAACACAAAACGCAATCATCAGGAATACTTATGGCTATTAGTGTGAAAAAAATAACATTATTTCAGTAATAATTCATCTTTTTGTGATAATTGTTTCTGCTCGAAGAAGCAAAACACTTTTTAAACAAAAAAGTTGCATTCTAATATCAAGTATTTTATGACATTAAAGTTTATTTTCTCGTTTGCTTAACACTAGAAAAAAAAAAAGGCCAGAGTTTAATTGGCTTTGTTGGGTTAAAAAATGTTAACACAAAACATAAAAAGGTGTCAGATAATAACATTTTTCTTAAGTAATTAAGAAAATTGCTTAAAAGGAAACAATAAACTACGTGAATTAGTATTGTCTAGTACTTTTTGAAAGATTTGTTTGAGGGGCAAATTTAATTTGTTTACCTTTATTTTTCGTTTTTAATATTCAAGAGTTATTACACATTACTTACTTATTTGAGCGTCTATTTCTCTGTAAATAAGGTTTAATTTGTTTCTATTTGCAATTAATTTGGTTATTTAAAAGCTCATTTGAAAATTTTTATAATTTTAAAGAAAGACTAAGAAGCATTTATGAGATATTGAAAGGTAAATCAATAAGTTTCATTCAATGTTTGACTGTGAATACTTTGATAAAAATGTATGTCGCAGTTTACTCACAATTTTAAAATGTGATCCATACTTTTATTATTATTTATTATTTTTATAATAAAGCAGAATTATCTTGAACGAACTACGTTAAATATGCATTTAAAAAGTTCTTACGGGCATTACTGCCGAAACCTCAGGAGGCCTCGATGTGGAGACTCAAAAAGATTTTAGGTTCCGTCTGTGTGTCTGTCTGTTTCGCGATAAATGCCACAAAAATCACGCTATCGACATGCAATTTGGTACACATGTTCATGAGCCTGACGTAATTAACTGTATAGTTTTGGGTGTGTATTCCATTTGTAGTTTGTATACAGGGACACACTAAAGATTTTCTTGTCATTAAGCGTAAGGGAAGAATTTGTATGTAACGCGATAGCGGCAGCAGAAATCACGCTATTGACTTGTAATTTTGCGCACCTGCTTATGAGCCACACAGAATTAGCTGTATAGGTTAAGACGTTTATTCCATTTGTAGTTCGTGTACAGGGACACACCAAAAATTTTCTCATTACGATCTATGAGGGCAGAATTTGTATGTACCGCAATAGCGGCCGCAAAAATCCTCCGATTGACTTGCAAATTAGCACACTCGTTCAGGCTCTGTATGGAAATGACTATATAATTTTTTATGTCTATATTGTTTATGGATTATGTACAGGGACACGCCAAAATTCTTATTACAGCATATGGGGTAAAATTCGCTTAAACGCTTTTTAACATCATTACCTTGCATTCAATTAAATGAAATTGGCTTACATTACTGAGATGCTTAAACTTATGTTTTTTGCGGAAAATATGTGCTCTTAGGTTTCCTAATTAATGTACAGCACCTTACAAAAATGTTCTGACAATGTCACGTAATCATTCAAATTACGTCAAATTTCGAACAATTATTCATGAAAAACGAATAATAAACTGAATAGCTTTTACTGGTGTATACAATGTTTATAAATTGTTTACAGAGACACACAAAAACATTTCGTGAGCCTATAGACAAATATTTATTTAAGCTTTAAGGCGTTTATGCTACATTGAACATAATGGAATAACGTACCTAAAAAAGATACTTAAAAGCATGTTTACTCTAAAAAAAGGATATGTATAGACTAATTTATTTACGGGACTACACAAAAGAATTCCGATTACGTACTGTAAAGCATCATCCAAATAATGCCAAATTAGGTTGAAATATTAATGAGTTATAATTAAATAGGTGTATTCTTTTTCGTGTATATACTTACTGTGGCTGCTTTTCCGTAATACATAAAGGAATTTCGTACTATTCAATAGTCTGTATTTCTTAAAAGTGTATTTTAACATGGTTACACCCCATCAAATATGATACATTTTTATTAGAATTTTAAAAGCATGTTTTTCTGTGGAAAAGTGTGGGCATAGAATTGGTAATTAATTTACATGGTTACACAAAATTAGTCCGATATATTATGTAATTATTTTACATGAAATTTGGTGCAAGTATTTTTGAATTACAGTGAATTAAAACAAGACTATCAGTTATTAGGAATACATATATATAAAAGATAGTTCTAGAAAAAGAGAGATACAGCGGGGAGGTTAAGGGGGGTAGCAGCCTCCCTCAGAAACGTTTCCGTTTATGTAGGAAGTCAATCGAATCAATATTTATATATATTATATAATAAGGAATAAATAGAAACGACCTGTTGAATAATGCTTGATGCAAATAGGACGTGGAGGCTCCTGATCTGCAGAACCACTAGTTATTCATAACATTTTTCCCACCTCATGACCAAATGAGGAAATCTCGCAGCATTAGGCTGGGGAATCTGAATTATTCTTTAATTCTTTATTTTCGCAATTATTTGATGCACTATGAGTTGATACCTTCGATTACAATAAATTTTTTTGACAAAGTAACATCGCAAGCCCATTTATAGTAAAAACATTTTATGTAGAAAAAAAACTTAGCTAGTTACCATAAGCAAGTCTAACAATAAGATTTTATTTTGAAAGATTGGGAAAATTATACCCATATTAGATCTCAATTGTTCCTAGTCTTTGTTAAATGCCTTTGTAGTGTGTAAATATTCTGCGTCGAACTTGCTGTGAATTAACAAGGCTGTTTCTCAGTGTTATGTATACTGTATTTTCATTCAATGCATAGTACTATTTTTTTTTTTTTTTTTTTTTTTTTTGTATATTTTCTTAACTTAGAGATCATGTAATTTATCTGAAATTTATTTTGCCATCATTGTAGATTGCTTCCTACAAAATATACGTTTTTTTTTTTTTTTTTTCCCGATTTTTCATATCTATTTATACACAAGATAATTACAAAAATAATTCTGAAATTTCCATTATCATAGATTAATTTAACAAAACTATATATTTTATTTTGTTAACATTTGGTAAATACTACATAACAATACATTCTAAATGCAGTAAAATAATTCGAACGATATCCAAAAATAAGTTTGAAAATCTTCATATTTACTTTTAAAATGCGATTACCTTCTGAATCCATTTGAATCATACTTTTAAAAAATGGTACAAAACGAAACTATTTCATCAGCCATATAGAGACTAAAGTTGTTTTGAAAGCCATACGAGTAACGGAGGATTAATTATCACTCGCGGTGTATCTGTAATGGTAAAATGTCATCGGATCAGAAATACCATAAATAATCTTTGTATGAAAGAAAAAAAAATAGGTTTATTTAGTGCGTAACATAATATGTTATATCGATTTTGCTGTAAATATAGAGAGAATGGAACATAAACCCATCCTTTTTTTTCCCCCAATTATGATGTTGATGCTGAAAAGCTGCAGACAAATTCATTTCCACCAGTAGGATATGGTTATTCGTATACTTGTGAATGAATATACAAGGAGAGTAAATGTATTGATTGAAACATTAGAAAATTCTCATCCACCATAAACATTTTGAAAACTTTATGTTTTAAAAGTTTAAATATGCATATGATTTCCTGCAATTTAATTTTTCTTCTTCTTATAAAATGAGTTTTCCTTGTTTATTTATTTATTTATTTATTTATTTATAAAATCTAAATAAAATTCGGATGCTACTAGAGTGCGATTTTCGCTAAGATTACAGCTATCACTTGAGTATAAAAATTCTGTAAATTTTCAGGTCATTGATTATTTAATCTGGCGTTAATATTTGCATGCTGTGAAATTATAAAAATATTCATTTTGAAATAAATTTATCTAATAAATGTGTTTCAGTTTTTTTTTTTTTAAATAAAACATATAAGTTTACACAAACACGGCAATAGACTGATTAATGAATTACTGTCTTATTGAAAATAGAGCGTGTTCCGCATTTTTGGAAACTACTTTTTATGAAGAATAATTTTAATTGTAATTGCAAATTGGAAAAATTACTTTACATAAAAAAGAAAAGAAAAAGAAAGAAACAAAAGAGCAGTGTGAAAATAGCGGTTACTAGCAATGTTAGGGAATAGAAAAAGTGTGGTGACTATTTTAAGGTGGCTGTGTACGAATAACCCTCTCACCCCCCCCCCAAAAAAAAAAAAAAAAAAAAAAAAAAACTCTATAGTCAAGCATAGACAACAGTTTCGATCTTGAAAAACTTACTGTTGTAAAAACCTTACACTTTGATTGTGTTACTAATGATATTTCTAATAGGGTTGAAAAAATAATAAAATTCTGCATGTATTTTTTTCCAATTTTACGAAATATTAAAGCGTTAAATTTATTCACTATTATTTTTTCGAAAATACTGAACTTGTAATAACTATTACAGAACAAAATTTCGTCAAAAGATTTTTTTTTTAAATAGAAATCTGCATATTAAAAGTGACGAGTACACAACAACCTTAAACAAAATCGAAGAACATGAATGTTACCACCAGAATCGCACAACGATTACCAAATAATTCTGAAATTTCTACCTATATATTAGGTACTCGTGAAATTTCTGTCGTACTGAATTAAACAACTGACACCGGAAATTTATCCTGTACAACATTTATATAACTTGAGAAAATATTTGGTAAATACTTTCTTAAAAATTAGATAAATGTTGTGCAGGATAAATTTCCGGTGTCAGCTGTTTAGTTCAATAAGACAGAATTTTCCCACCAACCTAATACTTTTTCAATTTGACAAATTTTACATGGCATATATTTGTAGAATATGTAATATATTCTCCAAAATGTCTCACAAAGAAGCATCCAAAAGGTGTCGTCTTAAAACAGTATTGAAAAAAAAATATATGTGATTCTACTCTTCATAAAACATCAGGAAGTGAAAAAATTATCGGTTGAAATGAATTACAGCGACCACAAAAAATTATCAAAATTAAACATATTTGGCGATTTAGCACTGTTAGGCATTCAGTTCGCTAGCACCGAGATTGCTGTGTACGAACACAACCGTGTTTTGTTTCTCCGCCAAGTACTCAAAATCAATCGCCTAACAATGTGAAATCGCCAAATATGATTAATTTTGATAATTTTTTTGTGTTCGCTATAATTCATTTCAGCAGATATTTTTTTCACTAGATTCACACATATATATATATATATATATATATATATATTTTTTTTTTTTTTTCAATATTTTTATAAGACGACACCTTTTGAATGTCCCTTGTCAGTAATGGGCTAAGAGAGGTTCTCCATTTAAAAAAAAAAAAAAAAAAAAAAAAAAAGGTAATTTATATTTTTATAGTTAATTATATTGAAAATAATCGTAAATCAATTTTTCATATTGACGTGTTCAGTTTATCTAGAATTCCTTTTAAAATAATTACTCACATTGACTGGCTATTCATATTTAAAGTATTCTGTCGAGAATAGATATTTTAATACGAAAAACATTTGTTTCTATGAAACTATCAATTCCATAACCCTCTTAATAAAATACTTCTCGTGTATTAGCCTCATCAAATTAGCCTTCAATTTTAAATCTTTCGTCGTATTCCAATTTAAATTCGAAAAATTTTACAATGAGTAGCATAATTCTAAATCTGTATATTAGAAATTCCATTATTTAGAAAATATTGATTAATGGAAAGAGTGATAGACATACAATTTTTGTATTTTAAATAAGAGCAATTAGGGATGAATGTAACTTTCTCGTTTACTAAGAGCAATAATGTAGAATAGACATTTTCTTTCTGCTTTAGATACCAATTAATCCAATCTTTTTATTATTTTTATTGAAAGGGTAAAATAATTCTTAAGCACACATTTTAGATTTCAAATCGAGTAGCGAAAATCAAAGGTTAGTTATTAGAAACAAAATGAAATAATTAATGTGAAATGAAAAGATTTTAAACTTGTTCCCCCGCTTCTTCAATTTTAATGAAAAGAACTCGAAAAATTAATTTGAAGAAACGTGAACTGGGTTTTTAATTATGTATCTTAAATCTATCTTACATTATTCTTCATTAATTTATACTTATATATAGTTCACTTCAGATAAGCTAATTTATTTGAACAATTAGTTATGTCAGTTTGCCTAAGCTTCAACAAATGAGAATTGGGTTTTAATTTAGACTAAAAATTTTAAGACATATTAAAAAATTAAAAGTTCACTAATTTGCTTTAATTTTTAAAGCATACTTAGTATAACGCTTTTAAAAAAATCATATTTCGTGCCCACTTCAGTACTTTTTTCTTAACCAGTAAATTAATTACGACATGAACTTGATTTAATTATGAAGGCTTTTAAAAGCTCTAATTAATTTTTTTTTTTTTTTTTTTTTAAATTCTGAAGATTATTTTATCACTTTAAAATATTTTTTAAAAGTAATTTATTTTCTTCGTGTTACTTGTAGAAAATTTCTTGCCTCTATGATATACAAATAAATTAAACTACGTGAAAAATATATTTTTTCGTCAAAACAATTTTGTATCGGTTATGTAAGAAAAAACTTTTTCATAAAATATTTTGTAAACATAATCACATTAGATAAATTTGCTATATATAAACATTTTCCCAGAATAATGAAGCAGACATTTCCTTGGGGTATTTTCCCCCATTGATACATGTCGTTATATTTATCAATAAATAGTTCTTTTCACGTATATTTTCTAGAATCAATATTAGTCTAGTTTTACACATAGTTCGCTCAAGCATTATAGTTATTAGAGGGGAAAAACAGATGTATGCATAGCTAATGCAAGATTCTTTTTCTTCGAGGTTTGTGTCAAAAATAACCCAATTTTATTTAAGTATAAAATTCTTAAAAATAGACAGAAATGATTTTTTTTTTTTTTTAACAGAAAAAAAAATCAATTATCTATATAAACCATTTTTCACAAATAAGGCTACTTACAATGTATATATATTATGTTGTGAAGCACAATAAGTAAGCCATACTATAGGTACAGGGAACTTAATCATGAAAATTTTTACCTCGGTATTTTGATGTTTTTTCTCGCTATGAGATGTGAGGATACCGAAAATTCAAAAATCAATGTGGTGTTTGTTTGTTGGTTGTCAGTTTGTTAGTTCGTTAGCACGTTAGTGTGTTAATTTGTTAGTCTGTGTGTACGATATCTCAAGATCAAATAGTAGTGGTTGTGTGCATTACGGCCGATTGACTACATTAGGGTCCTAAGTCAATGGGTCTAATTCCTCCGTCAGTGTTTTTCTAAGTGATGCTAGCCCGTATTTACACGAGTTTCGAAGAAAAAGACGAAAAACTCCAAACGGCTAGGTCGACGAGCGCGACATGGGATCATACCCGGCACTTCCCGTCTACCAGCTTTCAGTGCAGAACCGCAGATGATCGTAAAGAGGTCGGACATGTTCGAATATACCATTTATGACACTTTCAAAAAACCATTTGCTTTCACCATTCCAGTTTAAAATTTTCGTAAGTTATAGGAAATTTAAGATTTTTTTTTACATAGCGGAATATGGAAAACTTTTCGCATAAACGCGTATTATGAGAATTACATTCCGCGTAAAAGTATTGGATCAGTTTTAAAATATTATGCATGATATTGGCATAAACATCGTTGACTATGAACATCCTTCTTAAAAACTTAGTAAGTTATTCGAAATTTGCGATACTCTTAATATGGCAAAGTAGGACAATACCTGACATAAACTTGCACCATGAGAATTTTTGGAGAAGAAATACTATGGTAATGTATGAAAGCTGAAAAAAAAAAAAAAAAATAGATCCTATAAAAATTAAACAACAAACTAGAATAAGATAAATGTAACGAAGAATACGGAAATTAGCCTATAGGGCTGGGAATCTCATTCTGCGACCGTGTCGAGTGTTCAGTAGATTTCATTTACTTTATCGTGAATATTAGCTATAGTATAAATTCCTGAGAGCAAATATTTGATGGGGAACTGAGGGGAGTCCACCTATGCCAACTAGTTTATGTAAGGTTCGTAATCTAAGACTTGTATAAGATTTAATGACACTTACTGTGGTGCATATGCTATTTTTAATTACAAATGATTTATATTTTTAAAATCCTTTATATCTCGTTATAAATTCTATTGTTAAAGAATAATGTGCACATTTTTTTTTTTTTTTTTTTTTTTTTTTTTTTTTTTTTTTTAGCTATATGCCATGACGGTAAGAATTATCCAAAACATCACCAAAGAAAAATCAATATTTCAATATTTCGTAAATTAACACACTAAAAGGGGAAGTATTCGTAAGAGAAACCTAACTCCTAAAATTAACAAAAAACATATGTTAAAATTGCTCGAATTTTAAGTATCAGATTAACATTGAAGAGTTCTTAGTTAAAAAAAAAAAAATCTCTGTTAAGGACTAGCCTTTCTAAGCTAAAAAATAAATTTTCTTTTTCTTTCATTTATACATATAACGCGTTAACGCCATCTGTTGTCTTAAAAAAAAAAAAAAAAAAAAGGGGGGGGGGAGAGAACATTGATTTTTGCTTATATTCTTCACATTAATTCTAAATTCATTTTCATCCTCGCTGCGCAGACACAGAATTTTTATTCATTCGTTTTCGCATTAATGTTTTTCTAGAAAAATCCAAACTTACAGATCATTTGTTATTGTTTTTTTTTTTTTTTTTTTTTTGGTTATTTATTTATTTAATTTTTTTTATTATTATTCATGTTTAGATTTCGAATGAAAGTCCATTATAACAACATTCTTCGCATTAAAACTTTCACTTGCAATTTATAACTATTCTGATTATTATTATCATTGCAAATGTGAAAAGCAACTCATATTTTCAATTAAATATTGTAACTCACATTAAGTATAATACTATCTAGGAAGTTGTGATATTATTCCTAATGCTTGAAATTTGTAAAATAATTTTCTATATTTAACAAAATATTACAATATTGAAAAATTGTCGATTTTTTCAAAAAATAAATAAATAAATAAATAAATTTTTCAAATTAAACCAGTAAATTTTTTCATAAAGCAGTACTACAGAAAAATGGGACTTGGCAATGATAAAATAAGTATGAAATATGATGGTAAAAAAATGGCATACATAAAATTATGTATGACATACATAAATATTAATATTATAGTTTTAAAAAATTAAAGAACACGCTTTTATAGAAATGTGAACTAAAAAGCACAAAATATCTATCTTAGTATTAAAATGCAGGGTAAGAGAAAATCGTGACTCACCATAGTGACTCACCATAATATTTACATACATTTAAATCTTTAATTAAAATAATTTAGAATTAAACAAAAACCATTTTAAAAAAATCTCCCCTGACTGGGATCGAACGCTAGACCTTTAGGTTCGTAGCGCGGAACTATACCTCAACGCCACGACGTTCACGTAGGGAAAGTCTTTTTTCACAATATAGATTTTTTGTTTGCTCCCAGAGCGGTTAAAAAGATACATACATGCAGGTGAAGCTAATAAAAGCGTGTTAAAAAAAAGCGTGTTAATAAAGCCCAAAGATATTTACAATATATAAAATGTTGCTTCCGAAAAAAAAAAAAAAGTATTAAGCATACACTGGAGTGACGCTCGAATATTAAAAACACTTCGGATTAAAAATTTTGAATCAGTAATTACAAAATTTAAAATAAAGTGTAAAATCAATGTAGGAAAAAACAAACATACACTACGTTATAAAATGTGTTTTTACAAATGTTTTTAAATCAGTTCTTCATAACTGATTATGTTAATTGAATGGCTTTTCCTTTCATTAACCTTCGCATCTCATAATATCACATGAGTCAGTTCCATCTGATATTAATAGAAGCATGCTATATTAAATTGAAGGAATTTTCATTAAGTCGTTTCTATGGAATCTCTAAACAGACCATCGTGATTAGTGACATAAAATGCTAACTTCTCTGAACTTTTGTAATTTTTTTCTGTGCTTCCTTACCATTTACTTTCGCTGAAGCTGTAGTTCTAAAGCATTTAGAAAACTGTATCTAGAACAGCATTAATTTAATCTAATTAAAAACTACTATGTAGTTATTTGTGTTTCACATTGGCCACTACATTGTATGTAGTTATAAATGCTACAACATTAACTTAATATATAGTATGCCAGTATAATAGTTCACCGCGGACTTATGCGTATAGCGGGAGTTTTTAGAAGAGCAATGGAGAAAAAAGCGGGAATTAGGGGATACTTCACCTAACGTGGATGGCAGCCCAACCCCATGTTATTTTATGGAGATACTATTCCTTACTTAATGTATTTTTAAAAATTAGGTTTTCACATTGAAAATTACAGTCGTTTATTTAAACCCCTTTTCTTTTTATTATTATTATTATTATTTATTTATTTTTAATATTTCATTTTGAAGCTTTAAATTAAAAAAAAAATAATAATAATACTCTTAGTCATTTTTTCTCATTTTAGAGCTTTAAAATAAAACATTAAAAAAAATAATAATAAAAATTTTGAAAATCGAGAATCAATTTAATGGTTGCAAGTTTTCTAAATGTGAAAACGGAATTTAAAAAATTACATTAGATAATAAGTATTTTTGAAAACAAATTTCTCCATAGAATAATATAGGGTTAAGTTGTCGTCGACATTGGAGGAAAAATACCCTTAATATTAAAAATTAAAAAATAACTCATCAACAATGTAAGAAAGTTTTTTTTTTTTTTTTTTATGTGACACGCACTCCAGTAAGAGACTGCAAAAAAAAAAAAAAAATGTAAGCAGGTATGTTTAAAGTAAAATAAGCATGTACATAAAAAAGTACGTTTTAAGCAGTATTTAGCATTAAGAAGCATTTAGGAATGCATAATGCCTCAGCTCCTCCCCCCCCCCCCCACCTCTCTTCACACACATATTCAAAAATGCATTTTTGTACGTCTTAATAAATAACAGTTGATACCACTAAATGCAGTTAGGGTAATTAAGACACGATTTCATACGTATATCAATAAAGAATGGAACTCTTTTAAACAGCACATACATTTTTATAGTTTTTGAATTTATAAATTACATCTTAATATTATAAACAAATGAATAAAATTATTTAAGGGTAAAATTTGTAATTTGTTTAATATAGAAAGTATTTTGAAATATGAATGCTTATATTCTTAATTATATAATAAAAAAATTACAATTACTACCTTTTATGAAAACAAGATAAATCTTCCTAATTACTTTCTCCATGAAATAAAAAATGTTCATTAATTTGTAAGTGAATGACTTATTAGGATTCCGTAAACATTCGTTTATTTATTAAATAAAACAACATACACAAGAAAAAAAATATTAATAACGTACCTTCAACATTTCATTGATTCAAAACGTTTTTGCACCATTTAATAGATTTAGACTCTAATAATGACGGAAAAACATTTCTGTGTCACTTTAAAAGATGCGTTTTTAAAGAGCGAGATCTAGCATGGCTTTATAAATAAAATAAAATTTCCAACATAAGTAAATTTTAAAATTTGATTATATTTCATGTTTTAAAATGAAAAACGAAGTACATTGAAATATTTTTCTAAGAATTTGAAAAAAGTGCAATAAATATTTTTATATTAAAGAACGGAATAAACAAAAACCTACTATATATTCAACATCAGAGCTTATATACACACTACTGGTTGTTTAAATTGGTACACCGAGAAGAACTGCAAATAACAGTATGATATTCATAACAGTATGATATTCATTGGACACATACATTATATTGGAAAGAACAATTGATTAAATTTTTGGGAGGTTTATATCCTGAGGAATAGTACACAAAGCTGCAAACTCTGGCAGCAATAAAAACACTTATTCTTCTAAGCATTGAATCGAACAGTGATTGGATGACATGGTACAGTACCCTCTGCAACTTCAACACGATGCCACAGTTCATCGACTCGAGTTACTAGAGAGTGGTGGCGTGCAAGTCGCTATTCAACAATTAACCAGACATTTATAATGAGGGCGAGATCAGGCTAACACGCTTGCCAGAGCAACAGTGGAACACATTCTGTATCAAGGAAAGTCTGGATAACAAGGATACCATGCGGTCCTGCATTTTCCTGCTTAAATTTTTCGTTACGGAAGCTTCGAATATAGGGCAGAGCGAGGGGCCTTAACTCATCAGAAATGTAATGGCTACAACACAGATAGCCGGCAACGTGAAGAAGAGGGGATTGAGACGTGTATCCAATTGCTCCACATACCATGACTCCAGGTGGTAAGCCAGTATGCGGTGACCATGATGTCGGCTACTTCAAAAGCTCATTCACAGGCAGGAGTGTCTTCAATATTTGATCAAAGACGAATCTGAACCCAGGAATGGTGTGACGTCATCTTTTCAGAAGAATCGCAATTCTGTTGACAGCATCAAGATGACCGCATTCGTATTTGGTGACACTGGGGAGAGCTCACATTGACAGCGACAGCTGGCATTCGACATCGTCATTACTGGCCCATCACCTGGAGTGATAGTATGGGGCACAACTGTATACACATCTTGATCATCAGTTTGCATTTCTGGCACGCTGAATAGCGGCTAATACATTTCTCATGAATTCAGACCCATGGCTCTGCCCCTTACACTGGTTCTCATAATTATAAGGACACCCGTTTTTCTATATTAACTAAACACTGAACACTATTATTTAAACAAATATATTTTTTATTAATTTTAATTTCATTAATAGACGATATTTAAAATGTTTTATTGTTTTTCTATCTTAAAAAACTTTACATACGGTTTTGAAGGCTTTTATATGAATTAATCTAATCCAGTAGTTAACAAATTCGCATGTCAACTATAATTTATCCGCTACTAAGTTAAATAAAACGAAAAAATCTTGATTGTCCCTATAATTATGAGCATCTAAAAACGTGGAGAAAAAAAATATTTCGCATTATTTTTTATTAATTTTGTTTCATAATAAAAAAATTATAGCAATTTTGGTTTTTAGAATACTAGGCATATTAAGTGCACTTAATATAATCTTGTTTAAAATTATTTTTGCATTAGTTATTTCAAAATAAAAAGTGTCCATATAAATATGAGAAGGAGAGTATTAAAGGACTCTGTAGCGCAACATTTAAGTTGGACAATGCACGACCATATGTTGTTCGAGTTGTCCGGACCTTCCTTGATAAAGAATGTGCTCAACTGTTGTTCTTTCCAGAGTGTTTTCCTGATCTAGCACCACTTGAAAATGCCTGGTTAATCATTGCCACGCGACTGACACGTTACCATTATTCAGCGACTTCGGGTGATGAACTATGGCTTCGTGTTGAAGCTGCATGGAGTTCTGTACTCGTATATGTCATATAATCGCTGTTCGGTTCAATATCTAGGCGGAAAAGTGTTATTTATGCCCGAGTTCGCTTTTTTATGTACTGGTTTCGCAGTTTATATATACAGGGTGTCCAAGAATTATCTTTACAACTTTGAAATTTAATAACTTTTGAAATAAGAAGGATATTCACATTCTGTGTTCTGAAGTTATTAGTGCAACTCATAAAGTTTTGTTCTGTTTAGGTTAGCCAGTTGTAACTGAGCTTGTGGACCCCACAGGAGAAAGCACAATGTGTGGCATGGTTCATTGAGAGCAAATCGGACACACGAGTTCAACGCAATTGCAGGACCAAATTTGGCAAGACGCCACCATCCAGGTCCACCATCCGTGCATGGCACACCAGCTTCATGACCACAGGCTCAGTGTTACATAAGAACTGATTTTTTGGGACTGCGCTAGAATGCTTCGCGAACCCGCTCAACAGTTTCATCACTTGTGCTGGGTCGTCCTGCTTCTTTCTTATGTAACACTGAGCCTGTGGTCATGAAGTTGGTGTGCCATGCACGGATGGTGGGTCTGCATGGTGGCGCCTTGCCAAATTTGGTCCTGCAATTGAGTTGAACTTGTGTGTCCGATTTGCTCTCAATGAACCATGCCACACATTGTGCTTTCTCCTGTGGGGTCCACATGCTCAGTTACAACTGGCTAACCTAAACAGAAAAAAAAAACTTTATGAGTTGCACTAATAACTGCAGAACACAGATATTGAATATCTTTTTTATTTCAAAGTTATTAAATTTCAAAGTTGTAAAGATAATTCTTGGACACCCTGTATACCCAAACTTCATGAACACTTAATATATTGTTCCTCTTACTACAATGTACTTTTCCTATAGATATTATTATGTTATTTGCTTTGTTTCCTGGTATAGTAATTTTAATAGACAGTAGTGTATTTCTTCTGAAACAAAAATTCCTGTCACTGTGAATATGTCGCCCAATATGCCTATAAAATTTCGTAAATACTCATTTTATGCGAGAATATTCTTATATTCTATTGAAGTTAATGTACCCAAAACCCTTTCATATTTCACACATTGATGAACTATAAAATTTCTAGTCAATTTCAATTTTTTTTTTGGGGGGGGGGGGAGGCGGGGGGCATTTTAGACGCTAAAAGTATGATGTTTGAGGATTTGTGAAAGTAATATGGTTTCCTTATATTATATATTTATTTATATATATATATATATAGAGAGAGAGAGAGAGAGAAATTGCTTCATGTTTAGGCAAAATGTATCAAAGTAACTGCATATAAAATTTCGTAAATGTACCTTATAAGAGGATTTAGACGTGTGCTATTGCAGTTGATAAACCGTGAAAAAATACATTCGGAGAAAAATGAGAATAACAATCCATGAAAGCACAATTGCTTTTAAGTTAGAACTGAATAAAATCTCTCATACATTTTGATGTAGCTTTATAAAAGGGTTTTGTTTCCGTAAAATAAAGATGAAAATATTTTATTATCTTATTCTAAAGAATAAATAAAAATAATAAAATAAATTATAACCACTATCTGATGATCAATTACATTTTCACTTTAAGTGAAAATGCTATTTATAAATAAAATCCAATAACATATGTATTTATAAATAAAAACAATTTGACATATAATGGCAGAAGTGACGCCCGGATCTGCTTTAACATGTTTGTTTCCTCGACTCTTAATAAAACAGATTTGTCATCTATATATGACAACAATGAAACACTCGTAGATTCAAAACAGCTTACAAAATATTGTGTAATAACTATTTCTGTTTGGCATCTCCTAAAGGACATTATTCCGCTAATCCATTGCAAAATAATATTAAATTGAATAATAAAAATGTACCTGATGAAGCATATATGTTAAAGACTAAGGCGTGATGCAACATTGTAATAACTAATGACAGATTGCTGGTTAGTAGTAGAAATAGGGAAACTTACATAAATTTTGTAAAGTTGCATTTTGCATGCAATAAGTTTTTCAAAACCATTTCAAAAGTGCATATAGCGTTCATAAAGCCTATTTATTTCATGGTGAATATAGAATACGTGAAAACTTACATCTGCCTGTGACTTTTCTTTAAATCGGTTTCTGAATATTCTATTATAATAATAAAATTTTCAAAATCAATGATTTTCTTTAAAATATTTTGAAATTTAAACAACTGGCACATTAATTTTCAAGATATAATATTTTTTAAATTAAATTTATTGGGTTCTATGAGAGGCATTTCTTTAAACCATATTTTAATACCTTTATTTTGCATAAATCTCAGCGAAATTGAAATATGCTATATAAGATTACAATCTTATGTTCTGTATTTAATATGGAATAAACACCAAAACTGGTTTGTGTACACGGACACCTGAAAGTATTCTGAAACATTGTGTTCTATAAGCATTTCTGTAAACAAAATTTTTATAACATTATTTTACACAAATCTTAAGAAAATTGAATATGTTATTCATATGCACAAAAGAACATTTTCTATAGAATATAGTATGATTAAGATTTACAAGGTCACACTAAAATATTTAGTTACATTAAGGACTATTATTGTAAATTTGATGAATTTACATTTTCGTTTACATTAAGCAGTTTTAACACTTTCTAATGATTTTTAAAAGTGAATATTATTTAAATTAATTAATCTGTCTAACTGTCCGTTTGTCTATCAGTCGTCTGACCGCCACCAGTGTCCGTAAATATTTTTAGAATTTCCTAAAAATTATTTAAGTTATTCAAGTTCACAATGGAAAGTTCCCTATTTAAAAATGGCATTAATAGGCTCTGTACAACTGGCTTGTGTACAGGGACACCCCAAAAAAATGCCAATGCGTTGCGGTTTAAGTGAAGCATTTTTATAAATTACATTTAAATCATTTTCTACGGAAAAAATCATGCAGAATCTGACATTTGTTGTTAATTTACATGTTTTGTATGGAATACGCTTAACGTTCAAATTTACTGGGCTACACTGCAATATTCAGATGCATTAAGGGTTACAAATTGGAAATTGCTGGAATTGCATTTCCATTTATGGCAAGCTTTTTTAACACTTTCCAACACTATTTAAGAGTGATTATGAATTCAGTTAGTCCATTTTTCTTCCTTTCAGTCCTTCTGTCTGTCTTTTGTGTGATAACGAAGGCAAAGAACACTAAAATTTAAACGATGCAATGAATAAGTACAGTTGGAAAGTGGTAATAATCAATACGTACCGCATGATTTTTCGCTCTTTTATTCCCTGTTGAGTTTTTTTTTTTTTTAACTTTTATGGTCATGCAGGTGATATAGCTATGTCAAAGAAAAAAAATGAATATGGTACAACCTGAATTTTTATACAATTATGCAAGACAAATCCTTAAGTTGTATAAAATCCGTTCCACTCCCTAACTTACAATTATGAGTTCATGTATACCCGTGTAACAATCTATGCATTTATATGCAAACATGAAATTTGTGGTACGTTTTCAGCATATGATTAAAGGAGTAGAAGATTGAAAGTGGTATCGACCGTTAGTAAGGTATAGTTAATGTGAGTTTGAGAAGAAAAAAAATATTCTCAAGAAGGTATTCAAAAATATCTTAATTTTTATGCCCTTTTTCATTGTATGCTCGTTATCTTTTGTTTTAAAAATTCTTGTTGAAGAAAGTTGTTAAATCCGGAAATTCCTTAAAATTCAAATACAACCACAGACAGGTAGTAATTTGTTTAGATGTAACACCCTTATACTCTCGACTGCAGATTTTTCATTTTTTTTTTTTTTTCATTGTAAGTGGAAACCATTAGAGTGGTAGAAAAGCTTATTGAGTGATGAGAGGTAAATCGAACTTTTGTACCATTGAACGTATACACAAATTAAAAAAGAATTGATTTTGGAAGTTTTTATTTATTTATTTATTTATTTATTTATTTATTTATTTATTTTTTTTTTTTTTTTTGTAAACTACGACAGCTCTAATTTGGAGAAATATTTTTCAACATAATGAATTTCAATTAACTGAAATTGACTACTTATTTTTAAAAAAGTGGAAGCTCTACTATATTCTACATATTTATAAGGAAAGTATAACGTTGGGAAAATTTTTTGACTTTCTGTTTTTGAAGAATTTACACGCTTTGAGATTTCCTGAACAAGATTCGACCATTTTTGGTAATTATCTGTCTAGTAAATGTCTTTTTGAGTTAGCAAAAGTATGTGAATACTGTACACCATGAATTATTGGACTTAATTTAACCATACTTGATATTTGGTTGGATCTTCATTTAAATTAGTGCTGATGAGCTTTTGGGTAATATCACCTGACAGGTAAAGCTACCACGCTGCATTTTCCTCGCATTTCAGGGAAGTCTCAGTATGTACAAACTTAATATAAGATATTCTGATAATATCCAATACAAAATAATCTCTCCCTCTATATATGTACAGAGAGGGATCGTATAGTATTCCAAAACTCTGCTGATTCAGTTCGAGTGCGTATAGGTCAACAGGTGGTGCTGCTGTGTTGCAATTTATTCTCATTCTAGGAAAAACCATATCTAAGCTTCTACATTATATAAATGTACAAAACAATCTTGTCATGCGAGATGGATATCAGGTAAAACTATGCTGATTCACTTTAGATGCACATTGGATGACAAGTAGTGCTGCTATTTTGCATTATTTTATGTTCACGCAACAGCTATATTTCAACTTCTATGCTATAAAAATGCACCAAACCCAGTCTATGATATATATTATGAAAAAATTTTCTTATTTGAATTTCGGTGTATGTAGATTGAAAAGTAGCGCTGGCATTACTTTCTGAAGATTTCTCAGATGAATTTATCTCAACATCTATTGTTGAAAATTGCACAGAATTGCATACATAAATAATCTTGTGAAGATGTACCGATTGAGTTTTTGTTCATGTTAAACGATAGGCGGTGCACCTTAAACATAATTCGCCCATTTTAGAAAGCGACTGTGTGTGTGTGTGTGTGTATAATGATATGTTAGCAAAATTTTGTATCTCACGAACCAATACACGAAATTTAAGCATGACTGATATTTGGTTAGACCTTGACTTAAATTTGTGATTGTGTGGTCGACTTTCGACCACAAGCGATAATAGTTAATATTAATAGTCAACCATTATTTATCTATTTATTTATTTATTTTATTTTTATTTATTTATTTATTTTTTTTTTTGAAGCTTTAAAAAATATTAAAGTAATTCTTAATAAAATTACAGTAAACACTTTTGTATGTATCAATATTTCTTTATAAGAGTTTTTTTAATTACTTTGAGATAATTTAATTCTAACTTCTTTCTATTTTTTCGAGAATCAAAATATAAAAAGTATACATAGTAATTTATACGATCTAGTGTTATTAAAAATACCCCCAATAAAACTTTTGTTTAAAGTACAAAAAATATATATATTTAAATAATTAACTATATTAATTTGATAAATTAGTAATCAGAAATTCCAAATCTCATTACATAAAACAATAATTTCGCCTTTATCTTTTAAAAAATCTCATTAATTTTCTTTGAAAGCTTATTTTTCAATGTATTCATGAAAATTAATTATTAAAAAAATATGCTCTCAAATTAATTTTCGTAAGTACATTCTTTAGTTAGGTTTAATCACTGATAACATAGTTGAATAGACTATTATCTTTCATTCTATTATTACACGCTGAATTTCATTAAAAATTTCTGAAGCTGTCAACAACATACTTCTTGTATTTCGTCTTCTATTGTAATGTAAAAATAATTAAAATTTTTATAGTCAAAAGTCAAAGTTTATTGTTTTGACAATGAAAATATCTTTAAAACTAATTTTACTATGCATCGATTAAGTGAAGTTAGCATAATGTTTACGATAATTATCTTATTTGACATTTTATGAAATATATAATAAGTATAGAAAGCGCATTAAATATTACTTGAATATTTATCCACAGCAATTATTTATTTATTTATTGTACAGATTTTATCAGTTACGTTTTTTTATGTTGTTATATACAAAATAAAATTTTATTCATTCAATTTTTTAATTACATATTTTATACAAATTATAAATTAAGCAAAACACTTTAATATAAGCATCCTAACACACAAACTATTTTACAAGCAATACGAAGTGAGTATGTTTGATTCAAAACATATTTTGTCTCCAGGCAGCTTTTATGTTCGCCAAAATATTGATGTATTAATTATAATATATATATATGTATATGAACCAATAAAACTTTTGTAATGTTATGAATTGTTCTATCTAAAATAATTCTGCTCTTTTCATTAAATTTTAAAAGAGCTCAAGCTGTATCAAACATCCAATCAGCGGATGTCTCAATATTTATTAATATTCGCTAACTATTAATATAGTGATTTAATAAATTTTAAAACATGATTTAAAGCCAATTTCTTTCCATGTGATATGATTTGATAATGAATGAATAAATTATTCAGATTTTTTATGTCCACAAATAATATGGAATAATCATCACGTTTTATTGGATATTTATTCGCAGCTTCCAATTATCTTGGGACGTAATGTTTGAACAGTATTTCTATTCTGTTACGTGAGCACATTTATAATGACATTAATATCGGATATCTATAAGAATATACTTTTTTCATATCTTAAGAAATATCTTTAGCATTGGAGCTTGCATGACGAATGATAAATGCACATATTTTTAGGTTAAATCGAAATTGACTTCAATTATACTTGGTGTGAATCTGTTAAATGTTTTATTAAAAGGATGTCAATTTTATTTTATATAATAGCAAGAAGTTAAAAAAATAATATAATTAAACTAAAACAATCCATCATATTAATTAATAAGTCATTTATATGTTACATTTAAATTCTCACACATCTTCTAAACTGAGTGTGAAAGGCTTTCATGTTATTCATCAAAGTTAACAATTGTTCATTAATTCTAAACTTGTATATGAAATGAAGTTGATAAATTAAAATTAACTGACAGAACAGAATCGAAAGTTTCAAAGGGTTGCAGATACATAGGGAGAAATAACACGTTTAGTTGCTAAAAATCATTTTTGACTTACAGAATAAAATAACTTCTTAAGCTAACAGGAGAAAATGATCATGCGAGACTCCAAAATATGCTGTGAACTAAATCACAATGCAATAAAGCAATCAGTGGTGTTAGGATTAAGACCAATTGTCTGCACTAGGGACCTGAGCCTTGGTTGGGTGTCATTCGTGGGTCGTTTTAAAGGTTTCTAGCCCGTATTCACGCGAGATTTGGAGAAAACCAAGGCAAACACAGGACAGCTATTCCGATAAGTGCGACCTGGGATCGAACCTTTCACTTCCCGTCTACAATCTTTAAGCGCAGAATCGCTCAGCCACTAGTAGGGCGCAATAAACAATTAGAGACAGAGAATTATTTTTTGACCGTCGAGAAGCTTCACAATTGAACCAATTTCCAATAGCAATAATCTCAGAATTTGATGATCATAATTCGCCATCGAGACAAATATAAGGTGGTTTTTTCTTAAAAAGATGAAAACGAACACCGGATTTTTGTTGATCAATGCTTTTACAAAATAAACTAATGACGGTTTTGCTTAAAGCGTCTAAAAAAGATTTTGTACACAAAAAATAGACTTTGAAACAATAATCTAGTTTAGCATGCAGAGCTTTGTAAACAAAAATTAGAAGCAGTAACTTCTTACAGCAGAAGATTGTGTTATGTTGTAGGATTTAAGGGTGATTTTCTAAACTTAGAATCTACGCATTTGTAGGATGCCTTCCATGAGGGATCTTTTAATGAGGTCCTAGCCTCTCCGAATGGTTGGACCTGGGTTCAGACTCGGCATCTCCCGTCTACGAACTCTGACAGCAGAATCTCTCAGCCACTGGTGGAGCCTTTCAGCCAAAGTATAACCAATAAACCAGTGCTACTTCACATTCCACAAAACGACAACATTAGTTATAACGATGTTCATAGCTCTTTTTATATTGACTTGATTACAACAAATGAACAGAAAATGAAAATTTACAGGCTATCTGAACTTAACTATAAAGATCAAGTTCATCACTTTTATGCTAATTATGTTTATGTCTAGTAATGACTAAATAAATAATGCACAACTCTGTTTGTAAATCAATGGGATATCTGTCGTTATTTCTGGATAAGTTTCAATAATATCACAACAAGCGTGTTATTTAAGTTAAAGTAACAACTTTGATAATAATTATTTAACTATTGGCATATATATATATATATATATATATTAATAAAAGCACTTTGTTTTAATCATTGGAATCCCACATTTTATTTACCAAAATAATTTCTGCTCAAAAATGATCATGAAATGAGAAGTTAAAATGTGTTGTGTTTACGAACTATCTAAAAACTTCAGAAATAGTAAAATTACGTAAAAAAAAAAAAAGTACTACATTTTCTTTCGTACTTTATTTTATACCGTTTCTCAAAAGCTCATTTTTATGTGAGCAGTAACAATAGATTGTTCCGCAATTGCTCCAGATCGAACTATTTTATATATTTAAAGACAATTTTAGGATTGAGCCATAAAATGTACGCAATATAGCGCTAATAAAATTTAAATAACGTCTATTTGTTTTAATGAAAAGTAATGCGGATAATAAATAAATTTTATCATAAAATTGTAGCTAAGTCTTATAAATAAAAACCTGTTAAATCTAAAAATATCTCACTATATATATTTAAATTACTTCATTATTTCTTTAAAATTTTTCAAATAATTTTCAGAGCAGTATAAAAGTTTTCTTTCAGTAAAATACAATCAACACCATAATATGAATTAATAAACAGAATTTTCGGATGAAATGAAATTAAGAAAAACTCTCAATTAGTTGAAACATGTTAAGGTACAGGAAAACCATAAAATAATGCCTGAAATCACAAATACTTTTTCATGCTACTTTTGCGATATCTAACTTTTTCCATCTGGTAAAGAATCATTCTTATTTATTTTGGCTCGAAACAATTGTTCCTTACTTGTAAATATTATGTTAAGTTCATTCTTCTTTATATCTTAATATATATAAATCTCGTGTCACAATGTTTGTCCTCAATGGACTCCTAAACCACTTAACCGATTATAATAAAATTCGCACACCATGTGCAGTTCGATCCAACTTGAGAGATAGGATAGTTTAAATCTCAAATTATAGTCGCAATTTTAATTTATTGCTAATTATTTGTCTGTTATTATTTGACAGTCACAATTATCTGTTAACTCCAAATGATTCTAACAGATGTCGATACCTTTCGACTGGGTTGAAATGAAAGCTGAAATATATTTGGTGCTGCCATCTACACAAAGAATCTTCAACTTTTTAACCTATTAATAAATTTCGTATAATTCAATTATTTCCACTTTTTAAATTTTTGGTGTTAGCATAGCCGGCCACGTGTTACTTAGACTGAAGTGTAAATTGAATTCATATTATAATGAAGATAATACAGTGAAATTAATCCTGTTTTTTACTTATTTGTGCTTCATTGATCAAAACTTTATAATTTAATCTGTATATATATATAAATTACGTGTCACGATGTTTGTCCGGGGTAAACTCCTAAACTAAGGAACTGATTTTGATGAAATTTTGCACACTGTGTGCAGTTTGATCCAACTTGAGAGATAGGATAGTTTTTATCTCAATTTATTGTCACAATATTGTTTTATTGCAATTATTTGTTAATTATAGACCTTTATTAAAGTTGCTCCAAAAAATCTGTGAGTTCCAAATTGTTGCCAAAAAAAAAAAAAAAAAAAAAAAATACGAGTTCATTTTCTTTCGACATAAAAATAAATACATTTAATCAAACGTGAACGTTAAAAAATTATAAAAAGTTAAATTATGCATCTCACGAAAATTGACGTCATAATCAATTTAAAGATTTTATACACATTGATAAAGTGCTAATGTAGTTCTATCATAGATATAGTAATATATATAGATCTCTCATCCCCATGTTATCGTAGAAAGATTTTTGATGCCGAAAAAAGATAAAAAATAAAAGCTTTGGAAACAGCCATTAAGTGGTATTGAAAAAAAAAAAAAAAAAAAAAGAAAAGAAAAAGAAAAGAAAGAAAGAAATATGAATTTGAAACTGTATCTGGAGTCTTCCATTCCCCTTTAGCAAATAAATTATTCATAAATTTTATTTGCTAAAATATTAGTATGTATTCCCGTGTGTATTCACTCGGGGAAAGACGGCCATATTTTGGTAAAAACGTCGTCTTTTCCCAAATGAAAAGGAATAACTTTTTTCTCCCCAATGATCACTCTATTCTATATATGCTATACTATATCTATGAGTTCTATACGCAAGCGAAGTGTGACTCACTGACCGTCTGTGCAGCCAAGAAAAAGATTTCCTATGTTAATTGCCCACTGGATTTTTTGTAAGAAATTATTAAAAATCGAGGAAATTTATTTCCCGATTTTAATCCTTATATTTGGGTATAGATATGTATTAGTTATCGCGGGTGTTAGATTGAATTATTTTGCTGTCAAATTGACAAAATTTTAATTTTAAATTTTTAAACTCTGTCGCCCTTGGCTTTTTTTATTATTATTATTATTATTTGGCGATCAAAAGCGTAACACGAAAATATACATGCCAGATGTATGCATTGTACGAAATGTAATATGTATTATTCATTGTACGTATGTATGACATGTAATATGTATTGTACAAAATATTGTTTCATATTATTCATTACTCTTTTAATATAAGTTGTTAAAATAACCATGATTTTTGAAAGGAATTAAATATTTTCGCCAGATAATTTGGCGATATTCTTTTTTTTTCGCCAAGGATGACAGAAATGAAATCTATTCCGCTGCAAAATATTAGTATCTTACATCAGATATTTTATTTAGACATTTGAAAACAAATTTGACTTCAAACTATGATAGAATATTTATCATTTTCCTTTTAATTTGTATATTATTAGTATATTAAAATTTAAAAGCATGGTATATAAAAAGTTTTTTTTTTTTTTTTTTTTTTTTTTTTTTTTTAAATCTTATAATTATTCTTATCTTAAATCCTCAATGTTTCCCATCTTTATTGACTTGAATTTACTATTAAAATTTTAACATACTCAAAAACTTCTCATCACTTCGTTAAAATACACTAAACTTTTCCAAAATCTTTTTGTATTTAAAATGATACATGTATTTACTTTAAATGTCCAATATTTCATAAGATTTCCAATTTTAAAGTTTTAAAATATTTATCAAATTTACTTATTTTTCTGGTTTAGCCTTATTGTTTTCCCTTTTATAACTACAGCTGTTGCCCTCTTTAAAATATTTAAAATGATGAGGTCATTTAATAGTAAAATTATCCATTATAGCATATATTATATTTCACTCCTCCATAAAAATTGATTTTAAAATCGTCTGTTTCTTTTATACTTTTATTTTAATAGAATTTTAATAGAATTTAATTTATATATTAGTCATTTTAGCAATTTTATCCAAAGTAGCATTAGAAATAATATATATCACTTCTCCATTAAAATTTATAGGACCCTACAATAAAATTAATTTGTGCTTAATATCAACACTACGAAAATTTTTATCAATCGCTTCCAAATTTTGACCTAAGTTTCAAATCTCAACCCTGTGGGTTTTTACATCGGCTACAACGTTTTCGTCTTTGTTCGTAAATAATAATTTAACTGTACTAAATAGTTTACAGCCGTATAATTCAACGTATAACTTAGTCACAGCAACGCGTGGCCGGGTCTGCTAGTATATATATATATATAAATAAATCTTAAAAATTAGATAAAATAAAACTTGAATTTTTAAATATAAAACTGGAACAGAGTATTTATAAACCCATGCACAAATGCAGCAAAAGGAAATATAAAAGTATAATAAATAAGTAAACTAACCAAGGACAAATGAAAATTAATCCCAAAACACATGAGGGCCTTCTTCAGGGGACCCCCCTCCCGCAATGTAGAGAATGAAATATGAGAAGCTTCTGATTAAACGTTGGTTATTTAGCCAAAAAACATGTTTCTAGCCCCCGACTTCTCACAGATGGAGGAGGACCATACGGCAAACGAATAATACGAAGCATAAAAAGCAATTAAATTCATAAATAGAGTACAAAAGTACATAAATCAATAAAAACTACAAGAATATAAATAAATAAAAGGACAAAAATAGTCAGTAGATTGAGGAAAAAGGACCCCCCCCTCCCACCATAAAAAATATAGAGCCCGCTTCGACTGGTAGGACCACTTACCAGTACACTTACCATTTACCCTCAGTCTACTGACTATTTAAGTTTCTCTTTGTATTTATTTATATTCTTGTATTTTTTTTATTGTTATATTTACTTTTGTACTTTATTTATGAATTTAATTGCCTTTTATGGTCTGTATTAATTCAATTCGTTTGTTGTATGGCCTTGCTTCCATCTGTGAGAATTTGGGGGCTAGAAACGTGTTTTTTGTCTAAATAGCCAACGTTTCGTCAGAAACTTCTCATGTTTCGTTCCCTACATGGGGGGGGGGGGTTCCCTGAAGAATGCTCCAGTGTGTTTTGGGATTAATTTTAATTTATCCTTGGATAGTTTGCTTATATATATATATATATATATATATACTAGCAGGCTTTGCCCGCTTCGCTGGTCACTAAATTTAAAGGAAACTCTTTTCTATATAGCTTTATAAAAATAAAATAAAATACTAAAATTGCTCAAAAGCTCGCTTCGGATCCCTGCTGCCTTCGGTAGCGATTTGGTCATCCGCTAAAACTCGGGCGCTTGTCCCTATTACCTGAGACAATGGTTTACCAATAGGCTTGCATTAAGTCCTTATTAGATAACAGTTTCGAAATAGATAGTATCGAAAAAAAAAATGAAGTATCCCCTTTATATTTGAATCCCAGTTACATATGAACAACACTATACGTGGTGCACACAATATTTGCTTTTACGTTATTTCCTATGTTTATTTTGTTTATCCCCGATCAACCATAAAAATGATAACAATTTCACGCTAAATATTATAATATGCTATGACCGGCTACGTCTGTTGCATGAGACAATTAATTTTTTGTGGTTATTAGTATTCATGGTTTGTAAGCATGATCATAGTACCGCCTTAATATAGCTCTCTTTGGCGACTTTTGAATTTTTGTCACCATTTTAGATTTTATCCCTTGTAAAAATAAGACTTGATACCTTGTAACAATATGCTATGAGCGCTATTTCTGACATATTTTAGACAACTAAACTTTTAATGGTTATCCGCGATTGTAATGAAATGCTCGCCCTCTGGTGGGCTAAGGTGAAATTACAATAAACATGGTTTAATTCGAATTCCATACAGCCGCCATTGCTTCACGATATTTAGTTTCACATATATTTATAGAATAAAAATGAATAAATACGGTAAAAAAGATAACACATACTGTTGTGTGCTACAATCTAACTCCAAAGGATCAAGAAATCCAGAATTGAGCTTCCATTTATTTCCAAATGACAAATTTAAAATTTCACTTGCTTCGGCTAATGGAAGTAAAGAATTAATCAGATGATTTGAAACTAATATTTGTTCAGCTTCAGTTCAAATCTACTTCCGATCGAACTTTGAAGAAACTGAAATATTTTTTTCCAAAAGCAATCAATTTTCCATGATGTAATGGCGGGATATTAAGTAGAATAACAAAAAGAACACTAATGGAACACACGTGGCTATAATGTTTACTAACAACTGCAGTGTTGAGAAAGCGCCATCTATCGATCATTACAATCGCGGATATATATTTCCCATTAAGCATATTTTTATTTTCATTTATTTATTTAAATATTGATGAAATTTGAACTTCAATTTGGTCTAGTGTTGTACAGGCTGTATACTACACGTTTGTGTTTGTGAAAGAAAATTTATAAAATACATAAATTAGTTAATTTTAAAAAATCTAATTGTCCGATCGATAAGCTGTTTAATCCGTTGGATTCACAAAAATTGCATCTTTCATTTGGTATCTTATTTGTAACGATACGACTGATATTTCTAATTTTTTTAATTTACTTTCCTCATTTTAAATACATGTAATTTTTATTGTTCACGTTTTTTTTTTTTTTTTTTTTCCGTCGAAAAAATAATGATAATTTTTTTGGCAACAATTAAATTAAGGAATAAAATTAAATATTTTAAATAAATGTAATTTTTATTGTTCACGTTTTTTTTTCTTTTTTTCTGTCCAAAAAAGAATAATTTTTTTTGGCAACAATTAAATTAAGGATTAAAATTAAATGGCCAATTTATCAGTTATTAGAAGGTTTTTATTTTAACATTTTAATTAATTAAAAGAAAACTAAAACAAAATTCGAAAATCCGGCTTCGAGGTGCATCAGGGGAGGTCATTACGAATCAACATGCAAATTTTTGTAGCTCAGCCATCAGCCGTTAGGAACACACCTAAACTTTATTGAATAGCAATAAAGTTCAAATTGACTCTAGAAAACGTTTGTATGGGAAATAGAAAAGGGCTGTTTTTAGGGTTTTCCCGGAAATTATTCGATTTTTTCTCGCCTTTTAAACCTTCCCTAGACCTCCACGAACATTTCAAGACTAAGATAAGATAAATCCGTTCAGCCGTTCTCGAGTTTTAGTGAGACTAACGAACAGCAATTCATTTTTATATATATAGATATATATTTTGTTTTTCTTGTTAGATATTTCCTTTTGTAAAATACGGGAGAATAAGCATTTTTAATTTTAATTAATGTATTTTTATTGCTAAAATTTTAATAATTTAAATTAGAAAAAATTATTTTTATATCTTGATATATTTAAAATTTACATTTCATTATCATGAATTTTTGCAGGATATATTTGAACGGTACCTCTATTTACGATATCATCTCTTTCTCCTACATGCATGCACACGCACAGGTGATGTTTTAAAAATGATACGAGAACCATCTTAGTTTAATCTACCAATTAAAATATAATAAAATTGATAGAAAGATTAATAACGCGAATAAGAGAATCTGAAAAATGTATTAAAATCTGCTAACACCAAGAATGTTGCACTAATAATTAAAAAGAAAAATTACGAAACAAATACATACCCTGGTCTACGCTTATACATATAATAAACAAATTAATAACAAAGAAAATATGCAGCCTTTTTTTTTTTTTTTTTTTTTTTTTTTTAATGCTTCAGATTTACTTTCCCGAAAAATTATACGTAAAAAGTACAAATAAATAATAAATGTTAAATTTTTACGCAACAACCAATAATTTTTTATTATTCAATATAATAGAGGAATAAGTTATTCATCACAATTAACCAACTTCCTCATTCAAGGTATAGACCTCATTCATTAAGATAATTGTTTTCACCAACCTCCCACATTGCATCATCTAACATTCTTAATAGCCAAACGTAATATATGTGGAATGAATATTATTAATTTTTGATACAATTACTTAGGCCGTTGAGAACGGGACTCCCACCCAGATAGATGCTGGTTTTCAGAAATAAGTCACATGGAACAGAGTAAAACTAGTATGTTATGGCTATCATAAATCTTTTTTTTTTTTTTTTTTCACAAATTCTGGCAGTGGAGATTATTTATTAACATTATTGTTTATCAAAATTATTTTCCTATAGTCAGTGCAAACAATTTTCATACCAGAAAAGTACTGGGGCTACTCTGTCCTTTACAGAGTTACTTCGACCCAGCAATCACATAAATATGTACTTTTTTTCGGTAGTAAATAAAGGTATTTAAAAAAAAAAAAAAATGATTTAAAGAAAACAGTAGAGTGCACTACAGTTAAAAAAGATTTGTTACTTTTGGGAATTTACATGTTATATTCGCTCTACAGGAGATATTCTAAACATATAACAATACAATAATTTAAACTCTGCAAAATTAATTGTACAATCTGTACTAGAAATGTAAAAATTAAATGGGAAAATAGTGTTAGTAATTATGTGGTAAAATAACGTCACATTAAGTTCAACCAATTTAGTTTGTTAAATAAATAAATAAATATTATATATATATATATATATATATATATATATATATATATATATATATATTACAATACATAGCGTAAAATTTGTGTTTCCGGGGCTAATTTGGCCAAAGCCTACATTTTGGCAAAGTAGCGCCCCAGATAACAACGAACTTTATCAGTGTTCTACTAATGAGCTATAATATTAAAAACATGTTTTTATTGCTTAAATGATTTTTATGGTTTTTTACCAGTAATACTATTCTTTTATTTTTTGATGAACAGTGAGATGGGGATGATAATGGCACTGTTGAGAAAAATGCACAACTATAAATATACCAAACGAAAACTATTTTAAAGAAGTTGATTATGTGATTATTAACTATGGAAGTAATCCCTATCCTGGACTGATAATGAAGATGCTAGTTAAAGAAGAGCCAATTCCATCAATTGATTGTATGACTAAGACTGCAGAACTCATTCCTATGCCTCGGTAAAAAAAAGACATAAGGTTCGAGAGGACTGACGTCAAAAAAAAAAAAATAAATAAATAAATAAATAAATAAATAAATATATATATATATATATATATATATCCCAAGTTGCTTAATAACAGAGGGTATTTTTCTGTTATAGAAATGCTTCAGTACTATGACATTTAATTCAATATAACTTTTGCAGCAAGGAAAAAAAAAAAGATAAAATTATTACTATTAAGTTCAGTTTGAATACATTTTCATTTATCATGAAATTATAACCAATTTTTCAATTTTATTTCCATTGTTTCTTTAAAGTAACTATATATGAAAAGATACATTTGTCCAATGTATGAAGAACAATGTAATTTCAGTAAAAACAAATTACTAGGACAGAGTAGCCCCAAGCAGAGGTTACTTTGACCCAATATTTTAAATCTTCCCCATTTTATTATAACCAGTAAAAATAAAATATTAAAAAAAAGGCATTTCTCATTTACTAAAACACACATTTATGACAAATAATATTCTGAAAAGCTTTTCATTAATAATTCCGTATATTCTAGTCTAAACTTTATAAAAAAATTGCGGGGAAAAAAAAAAATAAAAGGTAGCCCCGATTTAAAATATAGTAATATTAAAAAGTCGAAAAAAATTGAGTTCTACAGGAAAAATGCCTTAAAAAGAATTTTTTCCTTTTTTATTACTCCTAAATCTACAAAAATTTTATCTTTGTAACTATTACTATTTTATATATAAATATTATTTCACACTCATTGGCTAAAAATAAATTTTACTGTCAACATTTATTCAAAATTTTGTATTATGCTGCCCCATTAAAAATTTAAAAAAAAGAAGGGTAGATGAAAGCGCCATCTGTTGAACGAGATGCACAAAATGTAATCAGCACCAAATTAAGTTCCCATTAAATGTAAAATCACATTTAATTCCGGTCATAGGTTCGTGAGATATAGCATTCACAAAATTTTGGTAACGTACAAGCCGACAAACATTTTATAAAAATGGTCAAATCATGTTTCGACAAGTCAAAAATGTGTAAATTAATCGAAAACCGAACATTGAAAAATTTCAAGAATTCAATGTTTTCTTCTTATGTACAGAAAAGGTAAAAACTGCTGAAAACTATTACTAACTTGTATTTCATAATGAGTGGCTGTACCGACAGAATTATTTAGTACCCACTGTATAATAACATTAATTAACCATTGCCATTCTTAATATTGTGGAAAGGTAAAACAAGTTAGGGAACTTTATCTTTGTAAAAATACATGTTTGTGGTCTTCTACCAATGACATTTAAGAAAATGTAATAATGATGAAATTTATTGGTAATTTACACCAAACTACGGGTTTTGTATGAATGAAATGACAATTAAGAAACAGCAGTGTTCTACGGAAGCCAAATTTAGAAGTCTCATGTACTAAAAATGAGTCTCATATTTTGAATTTTGAAGTACCAAAACCAAGAATAAGGAATATACGGAACCATTTATCATAATTGTTGTATTTTATGTAATGCAAGCAGATTATAGTTTAATGATTCATATCCAATAATTGAACGACATTCTTTTGTTGCTATCATTAAGCAATGATTAACTGTACACTTTTATCATAATTATTTTAGTCACAACTTCAGCTGTTGTTTTCTATGAGCTCGAATATTACTTTCTGTAAAACTAAATTAGATACTCTTTCTCTAAGTTTACTTTAACCAAACCTGCAGAAAACATTTACAAAGTATGTTAAATTCAATTTCTGGGATTCCAAAATAAGTTATTCTAGTGCATTGTCCAGGTCCAAACTGTTGTAAAAGATGGATGAAAAAGTAAAACAGACTGAGTAATAATAATATACTTTTATTTTGGAGAGTCTTCATAATGCAATTTAACATTTCTTTTCAGCAGAAATACAATTAGTCCGTGAGTTTTCGAGAATGCAAAGAGTGGCGGTGAGAGAGAGGGTTCAAAGATAAGTATTTGTTAACTGAAGATCTAGGAGGGAAGTGTGTAGTTCCCAATCTGACAATCAACTTCCGACTGCCGAATAACGCCAAGTTTTTAGAAACTATCGCCAATTTTATAGTCAAATATATTCCTTTGTCTCCCGAATAAATTAATACAAAAATTTTGAAAATAACTTGTCGTTACAAATGTCAAACTAATTTTGCATAAAATATAAACTCCAGTTGTCAATTAAACCAACTGACGCAGGCGATAAAAGATGAACCCCTAATCCGCGACAGCGAGACGTCTAAAACCCATTAAAAATCTATTTTTAGAACTATAATCGTTTGCTCGATAGTAATAATAGCTTTTTTATATAAACATAAGTATTATAATTACTAACGGAAATTCCCTTTATATATATATATATATATATATATATATATATATATATATACATACATACATACACAGACATATGTTAGAAATATGTTGGTAATGATTTTGAATGAACATTCCCAAATAAATAAATTATAGCGAAAACTGTTTAATTCTTTAGGAGAAGAACTATGGTATTAAATTTACTTTTCAAAAGCCCCCGATATAAAATTTACTTTATTTTAATATGAGGACATTATGCTTCTATTAAAAGACAATGAAATGTTATTTTAATGAATCAGTTTTAATTTGAAAAGAATATGTGAAATACCATTTAATTAATTAAGATATTTATTTATAGAGAGACAAATGTGCTTAAATATAACAGTTAATTTAGAATTTCGATATATATTATAATAGAAATTTTATTTATTGAAAATATAGTATTTAATTATTAAACTTATTTGAAAATGTAATTAAAACTAATATATGTGAAGATACTCCTTCACAAGACAGTATACTAAATGCTACCGAAACAGCTGTCTGTTTCTCATTTTTTTCTCTTTGGCGTTCAAGACGTTGACGATTTCTTTGGTTTTATTATTAAAATTTCCACAGAAAATATTTTTTAAGGGATAGTCTAAATAATAAACGTACTATTCGTTGAGTGATTATACGAGATTAAGTTATACGAGGTTGAGTGATTATACGAGTTGAGTAATACAAGTGATCTCTCTTAGGAATAATTTTATTTTTAACTTTATGATACGAGGTTGAGTGATTGTACGAGTTGAGTAATTATACGAGTTGAGTAATACGAGTGATCTCTCTTGGGATTAATTTTATTCCATGAAAGTTTGTTTAGCGCAGTACGTTCTTTTTTTTTTTTTTTTTTTTTTTTACCTTGATCCACAAAAAGTCAACCAACCAAATATTCCATAAAGAGGTATGACCAATGGTGCTTTTTGAAAAGGGAGAAAAAAACAGTCTATAAGATGTTGATATTCCTCCCTTAATTGAAGCATAACTTCAAAATTCAAATTTTAATTAATATCTTTATTTTATAAATAATTTTAAAGATCTCATTTATTTTGTAACCTTAAAAAAATGTGATGAATTTGTGCGTGGATTGAAAATAAAATTTGTATAAAACTCATGATCGATTTGCTTCTTTTTGAGAACAATTATAATTCAACTTATTCTGTGAATAATATTTTTCTTATTTTCATGATACATAAATATATATTAATATGAGAGTAATTAGTTCTTTATATTTGGATAATAATTATGAAAAATCAACGCCTGCGCAATCAAACATTATACTTATTAAATCTCTCGTATTTCATCAGGTATTTGGTGATTTTGTATTCTCATCGCATTATATTGTATCTACCATAAAATATCAATTTTTCTCAAAGACATTTTTTTTAAAACCCTGCATCCCATTATTACAAACGTGCGAAGTATATTAACTTTTTCTAAATTAACCTTTATATCTCCATGAATACATGTGTTATATTCATACAAATCAATATTAATAATTATAGGAAGTATCTATAAATATGCTACAGTAGCAACACATTTCAAGTATTTTACTGGAGGGTGATCCCAAACATTTATAAAAAAAAAAAAAAAAAAAAAAAAAAAATTAGTCCTTCGGAACAAATTCTTTGCTGAAATATGAGATATAACATTATTTTCACCACCCTAAAGTTTTAGGATACATTCGTCAAGTATTTTTAAAGATATTTGTGTTTAAAATCTGAAGTATCCAATCATCTATGGAAAAGTAGTGTATTTCAAATTTACGTAACGATGCTAAAAACGTCTGCAAAAATAAAAATATTTTATACTTAATTAAATTACTAAATATATAATTTTTCTTTCAGATAAATCTTTTGTTCTGATAATTTTAAGACTCTTGAATTTTATTGATTTTTAAACTTTTACACTTGTTAATACAAGAGTTGTTGGATTTTAATAATGTAATGATCCATCAGTTTTTGACAAGCAACTGTGCAGTTACGTACAGTTTTTTTTCCTCTTAAAAAGATCGTAATATTTCGGGAAATATTTTTTTTTCCCGATGGTGAAAGACAAGCAATATATTTTTAAATTCCTCTTCAAGAATTACATAAGAATCAATTTAACTTTACTAGTTAATGAGACAACAACAACAACAAAATAAGTTGGCTATTAATGTTTTGAAGGAATTGCTTGAAGCCTCAGAAATATAATATTTGATGTCTAGGAGGAGTGTCGAGAAGAAATTCATTAAAGAATTTTCGACTTTGATGTTTTATTAAAGCCGGAGGAAGTTTCGTGTTTTTATTTTATTTTATTTTATTTTTTTTTTTTAAGATGCATATATTGCCTTTTCCTTTTTGATTATTTATTCTTACGTTATTTCCTGCTTATATTTATTTCACAAATTACATTTGAGACTAGATACAGCGTAAGAAAAAAAAGTCACTGCCGTAATGTATCAAATTTTTGTAAATAAATTGTCTATAATTAATGTATGACTAAAAATTTAATGTAAGAATGAAGTTTATGTTTTATGCTTACAGTTCCAAACTATTCGTGTGGCTGAAACAAACACGGAGAGAGCGAGATCCTGTTTTCATGCCCTTTTTAAATAACTAGATTTCGCCTCAACCCTCATTGCGACACAGGTTTCTATTACACGAGGTATGTTGAAAAAAAAATCTAGAATATATACATTTCTAAAATGTACATGCTATGGGATTAAAGCAGTAGGTAGCAAGGGACCTTTTGTCGTTTGGTACAGAAGCGCAGCCGGGCATAAAATGACAAAAAGAAATAGGCTTAATCTGCGACTCATTTTATTTTAGTGATCCTAGTTGAGAAGTTTTTTTTCACTTTGCTAACCGAACACTGTGGCTATTTGCCCACCAGCGGCCGAACGGTTCTGCGCTCAAAGCTGATAGACGTGAGGTGCAGGTCTTGATCCCAGGTCGCGTTCGTCGGCCTAGCCGTTCGGAATTTTCCGTAGTTTTCTCCTGAACTTGCGTAAATACGGGCTAGAACCCCTTAGAAAGACCTCCACGCAAGGCACTTCCCCTCAAGCCTAGGACCCTAGAGTTGTCAACGTATTTCCAAAACACCAAACACTGTGGCTACATTTTTACAAATAAAGAAGTGATATCAGTCTATGTGAAGGAGTATCTTCACATACATTAGTTTCAATTACATTTTCAAATAAATTTAATAATTAAACACTGTATTTTCAATAAATAAAATTTCTGTTAAAATATATAACGAAATCCTAAATTTACTTTTATACTTAAACACATTTGTCTCTCTATAAATAAATATCTCAATTAATTAAATAGAATTTCACATATTCTTTTCAAATTAAAACTGATTCATTAAATATCATTTCATTGTCTTTTAATTGAAACATAATGTCCTCATATTAAAATAATAAAGCAATTTTTATGTCGGGGTTTTTGAAAAGTAAATTTAATACATAATTCTTCCCCTAAAGAATTAAACCGTTTTCGCTATAATTTAATTATTTGGGAATGTTCTTTCAAAATCATCACCAACATATTTCAAACATATGTCTGTATAAATAAAACAAAAGAAAAAAGAAAAAAATAGCATTTCCGTTAGTAATTGTAATACTTATTGCCGAAACGTCAGTGGAGGCCCTACATTGAGACTAAAAACGGTTTTGGGCTGTGTCTGTGTGTCTGTCTGTCTGTCTGTCTGTCGCGCGATAGCGGCCGCACAAATAGCGCTATTGACTTGAAATTTGGCACACATGTTCATGAGCCCCACGAAATCAGCTGTATAGTTTTTGGTATGTATTCCATTTGTAGTTCGTATACAGGGACACGCCAAAGTTTTTCTTATCATTACGGCCTATGGGAGGAATTTGTATGTATCGCGATAGCGGCCGCAAAAATAGCGCTATTGACTTGAAATTTAGTATACATGTTCAGGAGCCCCACGAAATCACCTGTATAGTTTTTGGTATGTATTCCATTTGTAGTTCGTATACAGGGACACTGCAAAGTTTTTCTTATCATTACGGCCAATGGAAGGAATTTGTATGTATCGCGGTAGCGGCCGCAAAAATAGCGCAATTGACTTGAAATTTGGTACACATGTTCATGAGCCCCACGAAATCAGCTGTATAGTTTTTGGTATGTATTCCATTTGCAATTCATATACAGGGACACGCCAGAGTTTTTCTTATCATTACGGCCTAAGGGGGGAATTTGTATGAATCGCGATAGCGGCCACAAAAATCACGCTATTGACTTGCAATTTGGTACACATATTCATGAGCCCTACGAAATCATCTGTATGTTTTTGGGTGTGTATTCCATTTGTAATTCGTGTACAGGGACACGCCAGAGTTTTTCTTACGATTACGACCTACGGGAGGAATTTGTATGTACCGCGATAGCCACCGCAAAAATCAAGCTATTGACTTCCAATTTTTCACGAAACGTCAGTGGAGGCCCTCTGTTGAGACTCAAAAGGATTTTGGGTGCCGTCTGTCCGTCTGTATGTCTGTCTGTCGTGTGATAGCGGCCGCAAAAATCACGCTATTGACTTGAAATTTTGTACACATGTTCATGAGCCCCACGAAATCAGCTGTATAGTTTTTGGTATGTATTCCATTTGTAGTTCGTATACAGGGACACGCCAAAGTTTTTCTTATCATTACGACCTATGGGAAGAATTTGTATGTACCGCAATAGCGGCCCCAAAAATCACACTATTCACTGCAAATTTGGTACACATGTTCATGAGCTCAACAGAAATAACTGTATAGTGTTAGGCGTGTATTCCATTTGTCGTTCGTGTACAGGGACACGCCAAAGTGTTTCTTATCATTACGGTCTATGGGAAGAATTTGTATGTACCGCAATAGCGGCCGCACAAATCCTTCGATTGACTTGCAAGTTGTCGCACACTTTCCAGCTTTGCATATAAGTAGCTGTATAATTTTTATTGCTATATTGTTTATAAACTGTGTACAGGGACACAACAAAATTCTTAACATTACGGCGTATGGGGTGAATTTCGTTTAAACGTATTTTAATACCATTACTTTGCAATCAAGAAAATGAAACTAGCTTACGTGAGTAAGATGCTTAAACTTATGTTGTTTGAAGAAAATATGTGCTTTTAAGATTTCTAATTAATGTACAGGACCTTACAAAAGTGTTCTGACAATGTCACTTAGTCATCCAAACGATGTTAAATTTGGAACAATTATTAATTTTAAATGCAAAATAAGCTGAATAGTTTTTACTGGTGTATACAATGTTTATGGTTCGTTTACAGAGACGCACAAAAAAATTTCGTAACATTGGAGCCTATGGACAAATTTTTATTTAAGTGCGCACTTTAATGCGTTTATGCTGAATTGAAATTAATAAAATTAACATACATTATAAAGATACTTAAAATCATGTTTACTCTTAAAAAAGGGTATGTATCGACTAAATAATTAATGGGACCACACAAAATAATTACGAGTATGTACTGTAATCATCCAAATGATGTCAAATTAGTTTGAAAAATTAATGAGTTATAATTAATTAGGTTTATTCTTATTATTGGCGTTTATAATGATTGTGGCTACTTTACCGGGATACATAAAAGAATTTCGTACTATTACGGTCTATAGTCGGTATTTCTTAAGAGTATTTTAACATGGTTACACCACACCCCATCAAATATAATGAAATTTTATTAGAATTTTAAAAGCATTTTTTCCTGTGGAAAATTGTGGTATAGAATTGGTAGTTAACTTAAAGGTTACGCAAAATATTTCCGTTATGCTATGTAATTTTTTTTTTTTTTTTTTTTTTTTTTTTTTTTTTGTATGAAATTTGGTAGTTATTAAATTTGGTAATTACGAATTTCAGGGAAATAATACAAGACCGTCGTTTATTAAGAATACATATTGTTGCGTACTTGGGGGGTTCGTAAGTTGTCCGAGAATGAAAGGCGAAACTTGTAATAATTCAGTGATGTATTCACAGAAAGTTCCAGAAAAATACAGGTCTATAAACCAAGTATCTGCTTCAATTCAACCAGTAAACACAGCTTAATCAATAGCCGTTAACAGCACAACAACAGCACAAGCTGTTTAACAATAACACATAAAGCAAGTGTCATTCAAAAAGGCTCAAGGCAAAGCAAACTGACGCAGATCTGAGACTGACTGACTCGGTGAAAAAAATGCTCCTTTTATACTTTTCTATCGAACCCAGGCTGTTCTGGAAAATTCTCGTATCTCATCAGCCAATGAGATTAGAGCGTCCATATTTGGTATATCCCTAATAAGGAATTTCTCGCCAAGGTCGCCAAAAAATCGCCAAAGAGGGAAACAGTCGCCAAATCTGGCGACAAATCCATTTCTTCCCTTTTTGGAGCTTTTTAATGCGTTTTTAAGGGAAAATTAGGCTATTTTAACACTAAAATGACTAGAAATGCCGAAAATTAGCATTTTATCAACTTACTAAGCCTCGTTGAAAGAATTTATGGAAAAGTAAATACAATTATTTATAATTCCGTATCACTTTATATGATATACAGATAAGTATACAAAGAGAGATAGAGCAGGGGGTTGAGGGAGGCTGCAGCCCCCCCTCAGGAATGTATCTGATTATGATAACAAGTCTATCGAATCAATATATACTGTTATATAATAAGGAATAAATAAAAATGACCTATTGAATAATGTCTGATACAAATAGGACGTTGAGGCTCCTGATCTGCAGATCCACTAGTGTTTATATAAAAAAGCCATTATTACTATAGAGCAAACGATTATAGTTCTAAAAATAGATTTTAAATGGGTTTTAGATGTCTTGCTGTCGCGGATTAGGTGTTCACCATTTATCGTCTGCGTCCGTTGGTTTGATTGACAGCTGGCGTGTTTTTTTTTTTTTTATGCCAAATTAGTTTGACTTTTGTAACGACAAATTATTTTCAAACTTTTTGTATTAATTTATTCGGGAGACAAAGGAATGTATTTGGCTATAAAATTGGCGACAGTTCCTAAAAACTTGGCGTTATTCGGCAGTCAGATTGCCAGATTGGGAACTACACACTTCGCTCCTAGATCTTGAGTCAATAAACACTTATCTCTCTTTGCATTCTCGACAACTCACGGACTAATTGTATTTCTGCTGAAAAGAAATGTTGAATTGCATTATGAAGACTCTCCAAAATAAAAGTATTTTATTATTACTCAGTTTGTTTAACTTTCTCGGCCATCTTTTACAGCAGTTTCGTCTTGGATAATGTACTGGAATAACTTATCTTAGAATCCCAGAAATTCAACTTAACATACTTTGGTGCAGGACCAGTTCGAGATGCATTGGTGAGAGAGAGGGGTGCTAATTAAAACTATTTTAATAATTTAATGTAGTTAACTGTATGTGTTTGAAAAAAATAGCATTTTTAGAAAATAAGATAAAAGGAAATGCATACGAGATGCACTAAATTATGGATATTAGTGAACTGCAAATCTGTTATTTTCTTTGAACACTATAAATGGTTGAAAGTAGTACTTAAGAAAAAAAAACTGCATACTGTCTCCATTGTCTTTTGGACTTGTATTGTGTGGACTCAAATTTTCTATATTCATTGGATCTTTGCATTGGACTCTATGCCTGAATGGCGAAATATTTGATTTCGAATTAGAATTATCACTATAGATTGTTCGTTCATATTTCTGATAAGTGCTCTTCCTGTAAACTGTCATAACTCCTCGATGTTCACTTCGTGTTTCTTTGTTACAATAAACAGAGAAAAGTCATACACGATTTTACAGAAAGAATGATTTGTTTTGATGTCGAGTTCAGCGCACTCCGTCGAGTCCGACTTAAGAAAATGCCTAATGTCTAAATGAAGTCTGCGACAAGCAACTAATATGATGCAGCGCCTTGAGTTTCCTGAAAGTACTTGATTCATAGGAAGATTTCGCTTAACGTGCGTTTCTCGTTGTGAAATTGCGGATATGTGAAATCATTTGTCTTATGTTTTTTTTTTTTTTTTTTTTTCCTGGAATTGTCGTTTCTTAAACATTTGCAAAATGGTGAATTTTTCGTCGAATGGCATGAAATTTTTCTCATCGGTGATGAAAATATTCAAGTTTAGGGAGAAAAAGTTGTCTACCGGCAAGTACACTTATTCAAGGAAGGTTCGCTACGAAGTATAATAATAAAATGTTATGTAAAACAGATTTTAACTTTCACAGAATTTTATAGGGATTAGAAAATCCATTAGTTCTTTCGTTATTTTGATGATGCAACTTGAGTGATTTAGATTGAATTTTTTTTTTTGCTACAGATGAAAATTTCTCAAGGTAAGAAAATATTTTGTCTTATCTTTCTAAAATATTAAATAATAATAATACATATAAAGAGAATGAACTAAGCAGCTAAAAAAAAAAAAAAAAAAAAAAAAAAAGGAGAGAGACTTTTGCAATATTAAATATTTAAAATGTAGTGTTGACATATTGTGTATATATTATTTTGAAAAGTCTTGGTGTTTAATTTTTTGACTGCATAAACTGTAATTCGTAAAGAAATTTTCGTACAAGTTAAAATTAAATTTTGTTTGTTAATGAGATAAAATACTTAGTCTCTCTCGTCCCTTTTATATGAATGTTTTTGAAATTTAATATGGGTATTTTTATTTAGTAAATGTATATATAGTTGCTTACTAAAATTTTTCCGATGATCACTCTTAAAAATTATTTTGATTATTTTTGGTATTAAAGTAATAAATATATATTTCGTTTTGAATGTCAAATATATATACGGATATATTAAGGAAAAAAAAAAAAAAAGAAGAAGAAGAAGAACTTCGACTGTCTTCAGTGCATACAGAAATGGGAGATAAGTGTTCATATATATAAATAATCTGGTGTGTCACTCACACGACTTTCTCTTACCTTGAAATTTAATACTATTATACAGGTTGGAGATTAAAAGGTAAGATAACGTTGTTATGTAAACCTATGTTAAACAATTCAAATTAGGCTTCAGAAGAGTTTTATGATAATTAATTCTGTGTGAGGGGGGTAACCGCCCCCCTCAACCCCCCGTTTCATTTATGCACCTAGATTTATATAAAATTTAATTCGGTTATTAAAAAATAATTCTGTTTTTAAAAATAATTTATTAAAAATATTATTTAAAAAAATTATCTTTTATGATAATGCAGACGATTTCGATATTAGAGAAATAGTATAACACTAAATATCCAAAAAAAGTCCATTTTATTCTCAATATATATATATATATATATATATATATATATATATATATATATATATATATATATATATATACGATTCTTTTTTCTAAGTTTTTTTTTTTTTTTTTTTTCGTTAAAAGTGAAAAAAAATCGATAACTTTGTTTTAAATTATCGCAGATTATTGGTTCAACCATTCGTTTTAAAGGTATTGGCGAGCTCTTTTGAAAGATATTCATCATAAAAATTTACTCCCCTCGATTGGGGACTTACCCCCCACGTGGGGAGGCGTGACTCCTACATACACAAACTTTTTTTCCCAGTTGACTATCTCTATTACAATATATATATATTCGTTTCATTTGGTTTAGTGCAGTCTATAGACGTTAAACTCTACTTACCTGCAATTTCCCCCCATAGACGTAATGTATTAGAATTCTCTTGATTGTCCCTGTACACGAACCATTTGCTTGATCTTAACGAAAAGCTTACTGTAGCATCCCTATATGATACACATTTAGAATACTAAGTTTGAACTTTCTGCCATAATTTGTTTTTGAGATATGCTGATAACAGACAGACACACACACAGACATACACACAGACCATTTGCTAAAAACATGATTTTCGTATTCAGGCGACCTCAAAACGTGTAAATATAACAAAATCTCGCGTTCGAAAATTTGAGTCAAAAACAATACTTTCCCTACCTTATGTGTAAGAGAAAGTAAATAATCTGGTGTGTCACTCGCACGATTTTCCCTTACCCTGAAATTTAATACTATAAATACAGGTTGCAGATTAATAGGTAAAATAACGAGAACTGTCATGTAAACCTATGCTAAACAATTCAAATTAGGCTTCAGAAGAGTTTTATACGATAATTGGTTCTGTGTGAGGGGGGCTACCGCCCCCCTCAACTCCCCGTTTCATTGATGCACCTACATTTATATAGAATTTAATTCGGTTATTAAAAAATAATTCTGTTTTTAAAAAATAATTTATTAAAATTATTTAAAAAAATTATTTTTTATGATAATGCAGACGATTTCCATATTAGAGAGGTAGTGTCACACTAAATATCCAAAAAAAGTCCATTTTACTCTCAATATTTAAAAAAAAAAAAAAAAATACGATTTTTTTTCGTTAAAATTAAAAAAAATCTATAACTTTGTTTTAAATTATCACAGATTTATAGTTCAACCATTCGTTTTAAAGGTATTCGCAAGCTTTTTTGAATGATACCCATCATGAAAATTTACTCTCCTCGAGGGAGGACTTCCCCCCAGGGGGGGAGGCGAGGCTCCTACATACACAAAATTTTTTTCCCAGTTAACTATCTCTATTACAAAAAATATATGTTCGTTTCATTTGGTTTAGTGCAGTCTATAGACGTTAAACTCTACTTACCTGCAATTTCCCCCATAGACGTAATGTATTAGAATTCTCTTGATTGTCCCTGTACACGAACCATTTGCTTGATCTTAACGAAAAACTTACTGTAGCATCCCTATATGATACACATTTAGAATACGAAGTTTGAACTTTCTGCCATAATTTGTTTTTGAGATATGCTGATAACAGATAGACACACACACAGACCATTTGCTAAAAACATGATTTTCGTACTCAGGGGACCTCAAAACGTGTAAATATAACAAAATCTCGCGTTCGAAAATTTGACCCAAAAACAATACTTTTTCTACCTTATGGGTAAGAGAAAGTAAAAAGAATCGAATTCTTATCAATCAACAGATTTAAGCGGTTTGTGTGAGGATTGGTCAATAGGAAATTGAGATATTATAAATGTGAAAAATGTAGAAGAAATCAAGATAATGTGGAACTAAATGTAAAATTTTTAATAGACAAATAGGGAACAGCAAAATGACAATTAACAATATTTTTATTAATTTTATAGATGTAAAAAAGCTTCAAATAAATTGAGTTCTTGAGTGGATTTGGACCTGTAAATTATTTTATCCGAATCAGATTTAGAATTATGGTTTTTCCTCCAGCAACGCGTATACATGGCCGATCTGTCAGTTTGTTGTTTACGGGGGAAAAAAATCAAATCATATTGTTTGTCATGCCATAGCTGATGTTCTCAAACAATATGATTTTAAAATAATTTTTTCGCCTTCCAATAAACTCACCCTTTCTCAGTTAAACGATCCTGTACCTATGTATAATTCTTGAGGCATTTATAGTATTTCCTTTGAATGTAATTTATCATACATTGGTCAACTGAACTCAGTATTAAATTCCATTTAAAAGAACGTATTAGTAAGAAACCGACAAATCGACCAAATATTACTGTGAGAAAAACAATAATATTAAATTTGATTTAGCTAAATTAATTTGCAGGCCGAAATCCTCTCAAGAATTCTTTTTATTTGAAGCTTTTTACATCTATAAAAATTATAAAAAATATTGTTAATTGCGATTTAGCTATACCCCATTTCTCTGATTGTTGAAAATTTTATATTCTGTCCACATTTTTTTAATTTCTTCTACATTTTCACGTTTACAGTTTCTCAATTTCCTATTGCCCCCCCCCCCAATTCCACGTAAATCTAATGGTTCATCAGAATTCGATTCCTTCCTAAATATACGAGCACGTCTTCCTCATTTCGTTATGCACTGAAAACGATATGATAAATGCTGCCGAAACAACTGTCTGCTTCCCCTCCCTTTTTTTTGGTCTTGTGCGTTCATATTCTTTATTCTGGAAATCAAAGTATCATAAATAAACATATATCACATTTAAATTTCATAACATATGTGTACCAAGTCAGACCTTCTTGAATATCCTCGCTATTCTTTCTCCGTGTTCCCATGGCAGAACTGGTGCCCGACGACAATCTATACCACGTGTCCCGTTGTTATAGACTTCTCCCCTTCGGAAGTTATTGCGGAAAATGTCAGGATTCCGCCGCAATAGGCGGCTATAAGCATCTAATATTACTTTGGCGACATCGTACATCAGAGCAGATTCAGCCTAAAAAAAATATATGAATTACAAAACAATCAGTTTTCTAAATAATAATAAATCAAAACATTTTTTTTTTTTTTTTTTTTTTTGTCCAATTACATATAGTTAAAAGAAAAAAAATTTCTTGGTATAGTAAAACATAAAAAATAATTATGAAGTATAACACTACACATAAAATGCCGGATATTCATTATCCGTTAAGAAATTAAACATAGGAAACCTTTATTAGAAAAACACTTTTATTGTATTATAAAGTGCCTTGAAAAAATCACGTAAGAGGAGTTGGCATACGGCGTATCAACATGCAGTACAAATGAAGTTAACTATTGTTTATTTAAGATGGTTGCCGCAATAGCAGCGAAGGGTACCGCAGGAGCCACATTGAGTTTACTAAAGCATTGGCTGTGTGATTTTATTTATTTTGCAGCTTTAAGAACTATAGTTACAATGCATTCCGTCTCGAATAATCCGTATTATATAATTTCACAATAAAAATGAAAAATTTCTTATATAACTGTGTTACTTCATGGCTTCTACGGTTATGATTTTGGCTTCATGTTTTCCCGAAGACATCGTCTCCCCTTACATCATTCCTCCAAGTGAAGTACAATGCTTAGATTATTTTTCAACATAATTACCACCATTGTTGAAGCATTTATCATACCGGGGCAGAAGGTTTTGTATGAACTTGTAGAAAACTGCCGCCTGCGATGCCACAGTATGGTAACCGCGTCTTTCTTCTCGACGTCTATCGTAAATCGCTTCCAAGAAAGAAACGATTTAAAGTGCTGCAAAAAATTATAGTTACTTGGTGTTTAATCAGGGGATGAATCTTCTCTTCAACTTCTGTAAGCAAGCTATTATCAATCACAAACAGCGGTCCACTTCGTTGTTCATCATGAACATTTTCACGTCCTTCGTTGAAATCTCACACTTACCTCCTTACGTCGTTACCAACGAATCACTCATCGCGTTTTATCTGTAAACTTTACAGTTTTTTGTCTGAGAATTTCAAATTGTTTGATATTCCTAGCATTCAGAAATCGAATGATGTTTAAATTTTTTAAACATTTTAATCGCTCAATATGCAGACGGTGCAACACTTAGTGATTTACAAATAACTTCAATTATTTACCAATGAGTCAGCGAAGTAGACACACATGTGGAAAATCACGAACGCAGCGCGTCCACGGCTGAAATTGAAGTCGAAACTTACTTTCTGTATTGCCCTCGTATAAATGTTGAAGCATATTAATGGCCAAAACCTAACAGAACGATCGCACCTGAATGTTTTTTCTACAAATGGTAATTTGAAATAAATTTAAATTAATTTACCCACTTTACTTTCCCGACTAAGCACTTAAATCGTTCCTCCTGAAACAAAATATTTTTGTATACGATCGATGATATAAAACATTTATATTATAAAAATATTCAGTCTACACTATTTAAATTTATCAATTAAAAAAAAAAAAAAAATCCTGAATCTGTTGATTAGTTAATGTGTACGCATAGTGTTTTTGTGCTACATTTCATTATAAAATGAAGATATGGAATTATCAGGGACATATACAGTCCGTTAAAAAATTATAAGACCAATTTAATTTTGTAAATTATAAGAAAAATAAAGATTCTAATCATAATTTAAATACATAAAATAACATATTGCTCTACATTTTTTTATAATTAGTTTGCAATAACTTGGTGTAATGCAATAAATGTTTAATTAAAATATATATTAGAAATAAGTGAAAAATAACTTGTTAAGAAAATATAAGACCACTTGTCAAAAAACAAAATTGTATAAAAAATTAATATGATATTGATCCTCCATTTTTCCTGATGACTTTAAACACTCTGTTTTTCATTGAAGTAACCAGGTGATTAAGTTCAGTTATAGAAATATTGTACCATTCTTTTACAATGGCTACTTCCAATTCATTGGCAGATGAAAATTGTTTATTATTAGCATAAACTTTGCGAGATAATATACCCCATAGGTTTTCCATGGGGTTCAAGTCTGGACTTCGGCTTGGCCATGGCAGAACATTAATTATTTCTTTATTAAACCACTCCTGTGTGGATTTAGATGTATGACAAGCAGCATTGTCCTGTTGAAACATCCAGTTAGCACCACCTAATAAAGGTCCAAACGGTATCATATGATCATGTAGCATATACTGATATTGTGTACAGTTCATATGACCCGAAATCCGCTGTAAATCACACAACCCATCATAACTGAAAGCTCCCAAATCATTACTGATCCTCCACCCATTTGTCGACTGAAGCATTCTTTTGGTTCCTTCCTCCAAGTCATGCCAATAGTGTTTGTAATCATCGGGACCATCAAGGTTAAATTTCTTTTCATCAGAAAATATAATTTGTTTCCACTCATCATTCCATGGCATGACAATTTTTAGCCCATTTTATTCTTTCTTTTCGATGGCATTTCAATAACTTTGTTTTTTTCATCAATTTCATAAATTCCGTATTAATATTTAATTTAAGACTCTTCCAGACTGTTATATGTGAAGTTTTCTTGCTGAAACGATTCGAAATTTCACGAGTTGAAAGACCTTTTTTAGTTGACAGTCGAAAAATTTGTCTATTATCACGTGCTGTCAAAATATTTTTTCCACCAGATCCATTTTGTTTGAATAATCTTTTCTAAGTATGGCATTATAAATGGCAGTTTTAGAACGGTTCATTAACCTCGCAATATCTCTTTCAGATTTACCAGATCCTTTATAAAACAAAATTTTTCTCACTTTGCACTCCGATAATTCTTTACCTCGAGGCATGATCAAATTATTCGTAGGTAACACATTCAAAACCTAAGCTTTTGATTCTTAGGTAATGCTTTTAGCCTAAAAGCATTACCTAAGAATCAAAGCGCATGCGTCGCATGCGCTTTATATTGAGTTTGACGTCATGTAAAATATGCTAATTTTCTCAAGTGGTCTTATAATTTCTTAACAGTCACAGTCTTTAAATTTTAGAAAAATGAATAAATTTTAATAAAATTTAATTTAATTTTAAAAGTTGGAATTAGTATAGGATGCGTTTTCTTATCAATTTTAAATACGCAACTAAAAATTTGCATATTATGCTCTCTTCTTCAGAAATGCATCAATACGCTTGTGGTCTTATAATTTCTTAACGCACTGTATTCAGGAAGGCATTTAAAACTCTGATAAATATTTCAAGTTTAATGCGTTCTATAGATTTAGTTTTAAAAACTGAACATGCTTAAAAGCGAATATGCCAAAAACCTATTTGAAAATGGATAATACCAAATTATTAATTTACATCCCCCAATATATGAGTTATTCCCAAATTATTTATCATGGTAGGCGAAGAAAAATTTGTAAGTAATAATTCTATTTCCTCTTAATATATATAATTATCTATTGAGAAAAATAATGATTTTCCTCATCAAGTACTGTGATTTTATATTATACCATGACTTATTTTACTACTTATTTCTTTCAGTGCTACTCAGGCATAAATTTTCCATTGTATTAACGTATTTCACCTTTGGTTAACCTTATGATTAATCTTTGCTGTAAGCTGATGTAATTAGCTGCGACTGTGATATACAAAATATGTTTAAGAAAAATATAACGCCAAGGAGTTTTATTCACCTTATTTGTAAGTGTGGTTATTTGACAATAAATACGGAAGCAATAGTATTGTTTATTGCTATGAAATTTTCGATAGAGAACATTTATTTTTTTCCTTTACTTGTAATAGGTTTTTGAATTAAAAGGCTCAAATAAAATTCAGCATTGTCCCTCCGAAAATATACTGAAAATATTCTAAACCCAATTATAAGTTTTGGAAATTCAAATCTGAAAAATGAAACCAACGTACTTCATACATTACTTGAAAAATTTATTTAAAATGCAAGGTCAATGATAAAGAGCGACTTAAAAAGGAAATGTATAGTTTTATTTTTACAAAAACCAAAATGCTTAGTGTATAGTGTAAGTATGATGAAAATTAACATCTATAAAACAGTTCCAACAGCAGCAAAACTAAGGTACTAAAATTATATCCCTCATTTTATAACTGCTACTTATTACTTTTTTTTATATTATTATTTCTTCTCTAAATGTGTAAAATGAGAAAAAAACATAATAAACAATTTGTGCATTGTGACATTCAATGAAAATGACGCTAAACGAAATTGTAATAAAGAAAAATAAAGATACATTTAAAAATATATTTAGTTTTTTTTCCTTTTAAATTACAAAACACAAAGTCAAAAACTTACTGAAATATACTGAGTTCCAGCCCCAGGCCATCTGTTGGGATCCAGAGATCTCCATGCTGGGACAAAATAGCGAAAGTCTGAGCTTGTTGGTTGCAATATCCTAAAACCTGTGACATTAATTGCCCCAAATTCTAGAACTTGGCTATTTAAATATTCATCCATTACCTAAAAATAAACATTTATTCAAATATTTAGACTTTTAACAACTATATGATATAAATTTATTTTTACATGTGTAATTCATTAGATATCTATGAAAAAGAGTAGTTCTGAATAAAAAAAAGAAAGAAAGAAAAGAAAATCCATTGAATTTAGTTTTCTTCAAAACTAGTTTCTTTTCTCTTACTTTTCAGTTTCTAATATGGATTTTTTTTTTTTTTTTTTACGTTTGCACCTAAATGGCGTGTTACCGTAACTTCAATTCTGAAAATAATAGGATGAAATATTTTATTGTCCCTGAGTGAATGAATGAACATATCACTCTTTGTTTAAAATACCAGCATATGATAAATCTGCACGAAAAGCGATAGAAACATACGTCTTTTTAGTCATGCAAATGGATGGAGTAAAAGACAACTATAAACATGCAGAGAAAATGGTATGGCATTTGATTTGAATTTAAAATATATGTAAGGATTTTTGATTTGAAGAAAAACAAGAAAATAAAAATTTTAATATATATATATATTGTGAATTTAACTATGAAATTTACAGTAAAACACACACATCTCTATCTACGAATTCATAAATATTATTATACGTATGCTTAGTTTTAAATTCATGAGTATCTTTACATTTCTATTACTTATGAGACAGTCTTTACATATGAAAAAAATTACACTAAAAGATAAAGTCAGAAAAGCATGATAATGCAGCTATTAGGAATGGCTTTATACCATTCAGCTTTCTTTTCCAAACTATTGGGCAATTAAAAAAGAAAAACTGTATTTTGCAATATGATGAATAAATGATCAATAAAGTTTGCTTTTAAACTTTATGAATATTCATTGAAAATTCAAGAATTTATACATTTGAAACAACTGCTGATTTGTTTAAAATATACAGCTTTTTTATTTCCACAGAAAAAAGTGGAAATAGTCAGGAAAAAAAAACAGCTTTAGAAAATATGAATAAAAATCTACGTAAGTGAAGTACATTCCAAGACCAAAGTAAGTATATATATATATATATATATATATATATATACAGGGCAGTTATAATTAAACTTCCCCTAAAAACAGTATCCTACAGCGCAAACGGGTGAACGGAATGCAACGAAATTTGGTATATAAACTATACACGACTTGCGTTTCAGAATTTCGAAAAAAAAAAAATTAGTTCCAAAATGTCCATCAGAGGGCGCTTTTTCCGGAAAAACATTAAATTTAACACAATAAACGACCGAAACGGATCACAGAAACAATATTAACAATCAAGGACAAGAATTATGAGTAATAAAATGTAAAACCAGGAAAAGCTGTAAGATCTAGGGGAAAAAAATCTGGAGTGACTCCACTCGACTTTCCGAACATTGAGTAACTAGCAGTTTTGTAGATAAAATAAAGAAAGAGGAGTTGCTAAACAAACAAAAGAGAGAAAACCATAACAGAGTGTTTGAGTATTTTTCTCCATATATCACACGAGGTTTTATTTAACGCTACTGAACTTTGAGCCCTTAGATCATAATGATAAAGAATTTTTCGTTGTGTCCCTGTAAAAATCTATAAATTCTGACAAACTTAAACAAATTTTCACATTTTACCCACAATTTTGTCAAAGTCCCACTTTTTTTTTTAAATTATTTTTACTGAGTGAATTTGTATAGGAAAATATAGAAGAAAGTCTCGTGGTGGCCACAATTCACAAAAATGCTTATATTTGGTGCAACAGTGATTTATAATATTCATACAAATTTTCAGCTCAATTGAATAAGGCGTTTAGATGCTATTGCACTTTTAAAAATTTGGTCTCATAGGCCATAATGATATTTTTCTTTGTGTCCCTGTAAAAAAACTGTAAGTGCTAGATTCACCAAAATCTATACAGTTGGTTCAAATATGACCTATAACATGTGTACAAATTCTTTGCTCAGATTAATAAGGCGTTTAGACGCTATCACACTTTTAAAAATTTGGCAAAGAATTTTTCTTTGTGTCCCTGTAAAAAAACTATAAGTGCTAGATTCTCCAAAATCTATACAGATTGAGTATCTGTGACCTATAATATGTGTATAAAGTTTTTGCTCAATTGAATAAGGCCTTTAGATGCTATCGCACTTTTAAGATTTTGGTCGCTTGGCCATAATGATAAAGAATCTTTCTTTGTGTCCCTGTAAAAAAACTATAAGTGCTAGATTCACCAAAATCTATAGGGTTCGTACTATGGTGACTTACAATATACGTACCAACTTTCAGCTTATTCGAACAAAGCGTTTAGACGCTAGCGTGTTCACTCACAGACATACACACATACATACACACATACATACACACACACATACACACATACATACACACACACATACATACATCATCGTAAAAATAGTGAAAACGGACTCGTTGGACCTCGAAACGTATAGAAACATCAAAATCTCGAATTCGGATTTTTGACATGATTACAATACTTTCCTCACTATAGTGTTCGGAAAGTAAAAATGTCGAGATTTGAATGCTGGCGAAAAAGAGGAAGCTTTATGCAAACCAGGTTAGGGTAAGGCTCCTATACATACGAGATGGCGTATCAGGCATTTTGTTGCCTTAGTGTTGCCACATGTACCCAGTGTTTTCCGTAGATAAACAAACGGCAGCCTATATTTCTATTGTCTTATATTACTTTGGAGTTACTTTTTAATCATTTTCATAATTTCAGCTCGGTAAATTATCATATGGGAGATTGTTCAGTGATAAATTGCTATAATCACTCAAGAAAAGAACATAAAATGTTCAGATTTCCATAAGATAATTTAGGAAGAATAACTTATTTATTTATATTTTTCTCTGTGTTTTTCACATGTTCAAATGTAAAAATACAAAGAATGTGCTATTTTAATTATAATATTTTTGTTAATAACCATAAATTAAAGAAGACATTTTATTACTGTTCGTTTGAGTTTTGGCGACATTTTCTGGGGTCGCCAAAATTCTTTCGTTTCCGTGTCGTAATTACATTTATTTTAAGGTTAGTTTTTAAAATGAATAGCATAAGCTATAAATAGCAGAAAACGTAACTAAATAAATAAAGATTTTCCACTTTTAAACGGTAAGCTTTTTTTTTTTTTTTTCCCCAAAAAGTTATGATTTGTATTTGAAACAGACAGAAATAGTCCTAACAACACATCTTATCCCCAAGAACATCCACACAATATCCTGAGGATGAAAAAACATACTAAGAATGTACTGTGTGTAAACGTGTTGTTGGGGATATTACTTGTTGCTTCTTGCTCTTGACCGTCTTGCCCGATCGTAGCTTCAGATCAAGATTTCTAAAAATCGCTAAATAAGCGATAAGGACGCCAAGTGGAAATGCTGCCCTAATTCAAGGAAACAAAATGGTGGCGATGCGCTGGCCTATATATTTTATTTAAGGGACTCTAGGCTAGGGTATAAAAACGTTTGCAGACATTGTCATGTTTTAAGTCGATGTTTCCGGCTGTAATGACGAAGGTATCTTTAGTTGAACGTGTATTATTGCTGAAGTTGTTTTACGAAAACAAGGAAAATGCTTCTGCGGCAGTTCGTGAATTTCGTCGTATAAAGAACCTACGGCATGGGTCAGTATCTACTAAAGGTATCCGGAACATGATTAAGAGATTTGAAGGTACAGGGAAATTAGGAGTTTAATCTGGAAAAGGCCGTAAACCTGTCACACCGGTACTTGTTCATGCCGTCAAGACAGCTGTGGCCGCAGAGTCACAGACATCAGAGTTTGGGGGTAGTAGCGCACGTGCAGTTTCTCGGAAGACAGGCTATTCTTACAGCACCGTCTGAAAAGTGCTCAGAAATATAATGCACTACTTCCCATACAAGATCCATCATACCCAAGAGCTACTTGATAGGGTCCTTACATCAACCATTTTCAAGCAGAATGGTGCGCCCCCACATATCAATGAGTCCGTGAAGGCGCTAATGCTCCAACACTTCACAGACGAACGTGTTATTAGTCGCTTCTTTCGTAATCCATGGCCACCACGTTCACCGGATCTAAATCCGTGCGGTTTCTGGTTATGGAGCCATTTAAAAAATGATGTGTATCGTGGAGGTGTTGCGACATTGAATGACTTAAAGAACTCCATAACGCTTCATGTGCGAAGCATCAAAACTGAACAGTTACGATCTACTGTTGAACACACTGTCCATCGATTTGAAATTTTGCAGGTGAATTATGGTGGTCACTTGGAGCACCTTTCCCTGGACACGATTAAAAACTGCTCCTTATGTGCAATTTCGTCCTAATCTGTTCTTGTTTCTGCAAACTGAACTACATTTTTTTTCTCTCAAACAGCGTACTGTTATTTTTCCCTTACCTTTACTTAATGTGGTTCGATGACAAGGTGATAAGAAACTAGTCAATAAATGTTAATATCGTTTCTGCATTTAGTTTCCCAGGTAGCACATAACGTTGTTATAGCGTTGAAAATATAGCAGTGAAAAACTGGTTATAACAACGTTATGTGCTACCTGGGTTATTGTGTTAAATTTAATGCTTTACCGGAAAAGGCGCCCTCTGTAGGACATTTTGGAAAAAAAATTTCGGAAATTCCGTGAGCGCATCTCGTGTATAGTCTATATACCAAATTTCGTTGCATTCCGTTCACCTGTTTGCGCTGTAGGATGCTGTTTATAGCGAAAGTTTAATTATAACCAATCTACATATATATATGATAGATGTGATGTACATGAAGAGAAAAATTAGATGATTTAATCAAGGGAAAGAGTTTCACAAAGTGAACAATATTTAAAATTTAAAACTTCTTCACACATCATAAAATTAAAAACAGCACAACCGAGGCATCGTCCTTTCGAAACCGGTTGTGTTATTTTTAATTTTATGGTGTGTGAAGAAATTTTAAAGTTTAAATATTGCGTATACACTAGATTTTTATCTAGTTTTGTGACAAAGTGAACAAGTCCATAAAGCGTTGGTCCACCTCTGGCCCTTATGTAAGCAGTTATTCGGCTTGGCATTGATTGACAGAGTTGGCAGATGTCCTCCTCTGAGATATCGTTCCAAATTCTGTCCAATTAGTGCGTTAGACTGGAGAAATTCCGATCTGATTGTAAGGCCGTTTTCATAATGCTCCGAATTTCTTTTGTTGGGGGAGATATCCATCGACATTGCTTGGCAAGCAAGAAAAAAATCTGTAGAAACTATCTCTGTGCGTAGGCGGGCACTATAATGTTGAAATATATGCTCAGGTTGGCGTGATATGCAGGGGCACAAAACGGGGCATAGAATTTCATCACCGTATACAGCTATCCTACAAAGGTGCCGAGAATGACAACCAAAGTGGTCCTGCTATGAAATGAAATGGCACCCCAAATCATCACTCCTGGTCGTTGGGCCGTATGGCTGACGACAGTCAGGTTGGGATACTTCCCTTTTTCTTAGACGTCTTCCTGGTCGTCGAGGCTCAGATGAAAGCGGGACTCGTCGATGAAGAAAATTCTATTAGCTTCTGTTTCATTCCCTGCCGAATGTGCCCAGTACCACTGCAAACGAGGTTGTGGTGTAGATAGGTAATTGGTAGTCTGTTAGGTTCGCCGTGAATTCAACCTCCTTTCTGTGAGTCGTGTATTAATGATTTTTGCGGTCACTGAAGCACTAGTTGTATGTATGTCTAAGCTCAGCTCTGATGATTGATTGGTCCTGACGTCTCTCTCTAGGCCATTCTGCTCCTTCCTGACGCTGTGTTCAGCCATGGTTCACCCATTTCTGCCAACATCGTCTAAAAATGGCATCCTCCTTTTTAAATGTTTAGCAAGTCATCGATTAGAACACCCTGCTTGTTTGAGCCCAGCTAATCCTCTCGCAAATGCTAACATATGCGTATATTGTTTGCGCACTTGTATACGAGGCATATTTATCCTCTTATATGAGTACACGGAATGAAAATCTCGAAGAATATCTGGCCTAGAATCTAAATTTCTCTTCTTTAACACATTGTTGACCGCATATTTTCCTATTTTCTATTTCTAAGTCCCGCCCTTTTCTATTTCTTTAAAAGTTACTGTTTCACGAAAAGAACTTTTCGTATTCGTGTATAAATCGCTTAAGTTTTATCCTCGGCAATCGACACGGTAATTGCCACTGAAAAATGTAAACACAGATAACACTCAATGCATTAATCACGAATACACAAAATTTTAAAAATATTTTATTTTAGAGGCACGCCTAAAGAAAGAGTTAGGCTTTTAAAAGGAACGAGTTAACTCGTGACCGATCAACAATGTGTTAATATCCTGCCAGTTGCACATTTAAGATGCGTTGCAGTGTCATATGTTCATGCATCAGCCGCCAAACATTTTTTTTTTTTTCTGTCGAAAGCTGTATGTATATCAATTTGTGTCCAATTTGCCTTACCCCTTCTTGGTGCGTCGTTTTTCCGTTTTTGTCATAGAGTGTATTATGATTGTAAAAGAAATTTTTAGAATTAGTAGAAGAAAGATTGTGTTCTTTTTAATTTAAGAAAGAAGAATTTTTCAGTGTTTATATCTTATCATGAGATCACATACAATACATTTTAAATTTGTTAGTTTTCATTAAATTAAATTATTTTACGAATTACAGCTTCTACATCTATTTTTACAAATAATTTTTACTTTTTTGCGTATGTTCTTGAAACATTTTTAAACATTTAATTGCCTTTATGAAAATACAATATATATAGTTCTTTTTAATACTTACTAAACTAGTTAGTAAAAAATGGTAATTTCTTCGTCCCATGTAAATATCTTTAACATGGTTAACTATAATTTTTCTTGCTGTGTCTGCACTGCAGTCCAAAACCACATATTTAAGGGTTTCTCTTTCTCTGGTTTCCAGAGAGTGTAGGAAAGCGTTGGCATCTGATGCATTTGCGATGCGCTTTACTATTTTAACTTCTAATTTATAATTATCTGTTGTTAAGCGAAAGATGTGCTGGAGCTTCAATAGACCTGCAGAAAGAAAAACAAAAAATAAAGAGGAATTAGGACACGTGAAAAATATCACATTTCATTCACTCTATATCATTTATTGATAATTAAAATAATAAAAGTATCATTTGCATAAAATAACCAGGGAAAACTGACAAAGTGCGACTATTCTATGTTTGGTTTATACAAATATACTAATATGGAATATTGACTTAAACGCAAGTTTTAGATAGTTATAGTAACAACTGCAACGAATGCTGCATTTTGCAGTTTAATAATAAGAAACCTTAAAATCTTCATTTAGGTCACTGCCTCTATTAAGAAGTGTTTCATTAGATTTCGTGTTTAATTTATATTATAATATTAAACTGAATTCAATTTTCTTCCACTGGTTTAACTCTTTAATGCACAGAATTTTGTTTTACTTATAAAAACAAAATTATTTATATGAACAAAATAAAGAATGACATTAAAACGGATTAAATCTATAAGATTTTTTAACTATAGTATATAATCTCTACATATATAAATAAAAAGATGTGTGTGCGCGTGTGTCAGCTGATTGGTAAGCAAACAGCTAACTGCAGAGCTGCAGAATTTTGCAGGAAGAACCGTAATGACATTTCCTGATGCACCTTGAAGCCCAATCTTTCAATGTTCTCATAATATCCTGTTTTTTTTTTTTTTTTTTTTTTTTTTTTTTTTTTTTATGAATTAAAAATGTTTTCAGATTAGAAGATTGTCTGGTGCTGCCACATTTTGTCAGAGTAAAGATGATAATCTGCCTGAAAAATATTTATCCAGGAAAAGTAATTCTTTATTAATAACCGAGCCATATATCTTCCAGTTAGTGCCTAAATTGACGTGTCCGGTTAACTCGCAAATGCAAACATTTGAGATCAGAAACTGACATTGCGTAAACAAGGAAGGCATTGTCGAAGGCAGCGAAGACACAAAGCGGTATTTTAAGCGATTTCAATGAAATTTTTTTTCATTTTTATTTATAAAGGAATTTATTATGTAGAGATTAATGTTTTTGACAATTTCTTTAAATATAGGGACAAGCGAAAGCAGAGAAAGCCTACTAGTGTTTAATATATTTTTTAAATAGAAGTATTTTAACTTTAATAACATTCAGTAGAAAAATTAAATCAGCGTGTAATGAGAGAGGAAAAGATTCAATATATTGTATGTTTACCGCACTACTATGCTCTAAAGTGTTAATAACATATAATTGTTTATTGTTTTATGTAAATAAATATATTTGTCTTAAATTATTTGTATAGTTGTAAGGGGATCAGTAAACTGTTGTTTCTCTAAAAATGTAAACGTTTTTGTATATAATTAAAATAACCTACTTAATATTTTTAAATAATTTGTAAACAAAAATAAAATAGTTTCAATAATGTTACAGTACTTATTTATTTTAAGCAACAAAAAAAGTTTTTCTTTTAACTAGTGTAAAGTATGATTATTTACTAAATGTACCAATTGACTAATTGCGCTATAAATCATTACCGTTATTTCCTTTCTTTTTGCGTGATATTTTATTCAGTTTTAGATTTTAAGGAAATGAGTTTTTATTGAAAAATACAAGATTTAATATATATATATAATAGCTGTTTAATTCGATGTGTTTCTAAACGCTAATAAGAAACTTTGCCCACCAGTGATAATATATGTGTACAAAAAGAACTTTAGTGATTTTGGGGTTTTTACAAATTAAACCAAAATTGCATCCTTAAATTGTATTTTAAATCAACATGGGGGGCATGGAGAAAATATTTGATGAATATCTAGCTTATGCATATATATATTGTTTTTAATCAAAAGAGAAAGAAAAGAAACAAATATCACTAAATATTTTATACTGTTTTAAATAGATAGTTGTCTAATGTCTATATCTGCAACTAACACGATATTCGATCAAGTAAACACCGTTTCACTTTACAGAAAAATTATAGCTTTTACCAATTTTGAAACTTAAACAGGAAAATCCAGAATATTAAAACCACTAATAAAATGTAGGCAAAATACATTGGAAATGTTAAGTATTAGATATGAATATATTCCTTAATACAATATAAAGAATAATCGATTGATTTCCCCCACCATTTAAAATATTGATACTAACTGTATCTACAGTTGACTACTAATTTAAATAATTTTTAGATTAACGAAAGTGAGAAATTTTGCAAACTTCAAAAAGCTTAAGATTAGGGAAAGAAAATTAACGAAGCATTAATTAACGTTAATAGTAATATGTATTCTCAAAGCTTGATTTTTGGTCTATAGAATGACTATAAATATACACTGAATGTAGAGTAACTTCACAACAATATTACTAGAGCTAAAAAAAAAAAAAAAAACAGATAAGAACATAAAAACAAAAGGAATAAATAATAAAATAGAAAGGCACGTGTAAAAAACACTAATGAAACAAAATCTAGACGGAGCATTTGATATAAGTTATTGGAAGAAATTTGAGCAGAAGGTGTCTTTACAATAATGAGAAAAATATGGGTGAAATGTAAACCATACTATAAAAATACGTGCCTTTTGTAGACTTAGAGATTTTTGAGTTAGATGTCTTTAGAGGGAAAAAAATTTCTACATTATTTTTGCCGAGTTCTACTGCATTAAAAATTGATAAATCATTTAAAATTAATAAATCTATTTTTTTTATTATATTAATCATTTAATGTGATTTTTTGATACTTACATTATTTATTTAGATTTATTTATGATATATTATTTATGATAGACCTTTTTAATATGAATGCAAATATTTTCTTTTTCTCCATGAAAATGTGAACTTCTAACCTGAATAGTCAATAAGTTACAAAAGTTTGGCAATCAATATTAATGATTCTAGCAACTTAGACACTACAAGGAAATACAATAAAAATCATAATAATTATAAATCTCCATATATTGATAGGTGAAAAAATTTCAAGAAAACTGTCAATGATAATATTCGATAAAATTTAATGCTACTCTGCTGCTGTGTCAATCACATGCCACTTTGAATTATCTGACAAATCCTAAAATTTTCCGATAAATAAAGTACTGATAAAAAGACACAAGATAGCTTACGATTTTCATTAAATATGTGAAAATAATTTAACAAGCGATTAAATGAGAAAGCAAAACTTGCAACAGTATAATACGTTAAACAATTAAAGCGAGTTTGATTTTTCAATATTTATAAGGAGCATAAAAATCGGTTTGGTAGCATTAACGTAACAAACATCAATGATTATGAGAATCATTTCACAAATCTGTCCCAATATTGTGAACAAAATTTTGCGTAGAAGTGGATTATAATTAAAAAGAGATTATTCTGACATTTAGACTCTGTTCTGCTAAAACGATTTTTGTAAAACCAGGTATACAGTTAATAAAAACCATAGAATACCGATATCGTCAATAAATAAATAATTCACGTTTTGACTATAGGTGAAAATAGGACTGTTTTACTTTTCGTGTACAAGTAACTTGGGTTTGAGATTTTTTAAAAAACACGCCAAATCATTTTTTAAACATTTCGTATTTATATAGCATATTAAATTATTATTATTATATATTAAATATTCTGGATTGTATTCAACATAACCTACTACTTGACACTGATAGGGTTAAGCAACATATTTTCAGCCAGTTGTGATATTTTGAAGTAATTATTTTATTACAGAAATCACTTCATTTAAATAAATTTTCATGAAAATCTAATTAGAATAGGCTCAAGAGAAATGTATATAGAGCCACTTTAATTATAATCATCCCGTGCAAAGCTCCGTCCAATATGAGAGAATAACTTTTATTCGACGAATACTCCAAATCACTTATAATTAGTTTCATAAAATACACGAAGGTAACAAATTGTGAATTGTTTCTTGCCAAACATAAGTCAAAGATTTATATTTTCTCTCTACGCTTCTACATGAATGCAAAATATCGTTAAAGTCTATTTATCGAAAGAAGCAAATAAAAAAGGCTATTTTATCGTAGCAAATCATTCCTACTATTTTTCTTTTGCAATGAATAGAAAAATCTAGAGACTAATTTACCTCAAATAACACAAAAACATACAGAAATTTGCTTCCTGTTACATCAGTCTTTTTTCCCTATAGATTTATTCTCTAAAATAATATTTAATTGTTTGCACTATAAAAAATAATAGTATTTATAAACACTATCGCAATACAAACTTAAAATATTAAATTACCTTAAAAAAAAAAAAAAAAAAAAAAAAAAAAAAAAAAAGTCGAAAAATTAGGATAATTTTTTGTTCAAAAATTATTGGCAAATTCTTTTGAAATTTATCTGTACGCCAATCATTATTTTTTTTCTATTAATGACAAGAGAATGTCAAAATATGTTAACATATAATATAACAACAGGGCACGCGCGCCTTTTTTTTAATGCTTTTTTATTCACCCGGGTTGTCTGTCATTCTGCCTGTCATCGAGCCACTTTTCTGCTATATTTTGACTCAAGGGTCATCTCTAAGAGTATGAGTGACCATGGGTGATCCGTGAGTAACTAATGAGTGTCCCTTGGGTGATCAGTGAGTGATCCGTAACTAACTCAGAATATCAGAAAATTTTCAGTTTTTCGAGGATTTCAAAACTTTTGATATTTTCAAGATAAAATAAAACTATACATTTCAACCGTTCAATTTTGAACCGCTTTTTGTTAAACAAATTTTTTAAATTTGTTTTACCAACACCAGTTGTCTCCACGTTTCATAGTAAAACACCAGTCGTCTCCACTTTGAAGCCAGATTCTCCTATATCCTGCTAGTTTATTCCAGAAAGTTCTACTACTTTCCAAGAGACTAGCAGCTGACCTTGGCGTCCTGCTTCATTTCGGTTTAATATTTAAATTTCTGTTTTTTAGTTTTAATAATAATAAAAAGACATTTAAAAAGAATGTTTTTTTATCGGCGTTCTAAAGAGTAGTAAATAAGGCAAAATATTTTGTACTCGAACCAATTAAAAGATCAAAAGCATTCATTGATGACAAAGTATGGTATTATATAGTAGGATGTAGTCATCAATGAATGCTTTTGATCTTTTAATTGGTTAGAGTACAGAAAACTTTGCTTTATTTTCCTTTCAGACTTCCATATATTTAAATTCGCATAATAGTAATATTTTCTTTAAAAAATCAAAATATTCTTAGATGTACATGCATTTTAAGTAAAACCATATAATCGTCAGAAATATTATCAAAATTAATTTGGACAGCGTTGAAAAAAAGTATCAATGAGATATGCAAAACAAAGTTCCGAAGTTTATGAACTATGAAAATGCATAAATTTTATAAAAGTGCATTTCACATTAGTAGACGAAATTTATTCCGAATAATTTTGAGCATGTAAAAGAAAAAAATTCTAATGTTCATGCATTATTTTTATTAATATTTTTTTTTTTTAAGGAAACCACTGATAGTGGTAGGGAACCAAAAAAATTTTTGATTAACCAAAAATCCAAAATATGAATTTATATTTATTAGAATACTGATTGATATTGAAATGTACTTTATTTAAAGATGTGAACCTATTCAACATTCATTCCTTAAAAAAAAGTTTGATGCTGTCTTTCTGTCTTTTTCTTTAGGAGGGGGGGGGAAGAGGAGTTAAAAGAAAACCTTAATTTTTGTTAAAAAAAAAAAAAAAAAAAAAAAAAAAAAAAAAAATCTGCTTCTCTAGTCGTTTTCTTACATTAAAGTTATGTTTTAGGAAAATATTCATTATTTTTCGAAATATATTAACTTCATAATAAATAGGAATATATATAAATGAGAATCAGTAAAAAATTCTGGAAACAATAAGATAATTTACGCCAAAAAATTTAAAAAAATGGGGGGGAATGAAAGTTCCGCTTAAATAGTTACAATTGTCCACAATTTCAGTTTCAAATGCAAAATGAACAAGATTTTCGAATTAAATCTTAATAAAACTCTGCGTGTCGATTTCTAAAATCTTTATTTTCAGCTAAAAATGAAAACTACTATTATTATTTCTAGATTTTAAAATAAGACCTTAAAAGTTAATTAAAAGTATTAAATTAATAACTGAAAAATGCAAAATTCAAAAAGGTTTTTCAAATAAAATATTTTGTTAAGCATACGATAAAAACATTTTTAAGAAGTAAAATTAATCACTTTCAACCACAAGTCATTTCAATGAATTGTAGAAGATTACATATATAAAGTAAAGTAATCAACTATTTTATAGTTATCCAATTACTATTCCGCAAACATCTGTTTAGCAAGCCATTTTAAAATTAATTAAAATTACTTGCATTCGCCGAGAAAGTGTTTTGTTCGTCAAATCGTATGCTGTCTTTGAGTTTTACGCGCCAAATACTCGAAAGTTTTGAATTTTTCACGGATTATCTACAAGAATTCCACCGATAAATTTGACTGATTTTATATTACAAAAATATCAGTGGAATTTTTTTTTTCTTTAGAATATTCTGAGAATGCACTTTAAGGAGACTTTCCTTTTGAGTATTTGTGTATCTCTTTAAACTTCAACGATAGACACACAGTTCTAAATAGGGAACATAGGGGAATTAACCTAAAAAGTTCGCATAAAGCTTTTTCGAACTAGTGGCTGAGAGGTTCTGTTTTCGAAGCTAGTACACGGAGGTGGCAGGTTAGATATAAGTCTCTCTGGTCGAGATAATAATTTTGACTTTTCAGTGGTTTTCTTTGAAACTTGCATAAATGTGGAATAGGACCACTTAAAATACCCCTACGGAGGGCATTGCACGCAGGCCTAGAATCTAAGTGTACTAAATTGCTCTTAGCCCTTACATCAGCACCTGTTTGAAAGGTCCACCTATCAAACAAACTGAAATCAGATATCTTTAGCTATGTTAAAAATTTTTTAATTTAATAACAAACAATATTAAATACATTGTTAAATAAAAATGCATATTGAAACACAAGTCATTCTTATATGCTTTACATATTACTTCATTCACAAATTTTCACGTACACTAATCATCTGCTTAACCCTTTCAAGGGCATGCAAATTTTCTTCATTTAAAATCAGCAGTCACCAGAAATCACCAAAAATATTAAAAGACAAGAATTAAATGAAGTTATTCGTCTAAGTTAAAAAAGAAAAATTGTATTAAAAATTTCCGGGGACAGTTTTTGCAATTTTGAATTAAAATTTGTGGTTGCACTATGCAACCGCCGCCCCTGAAAGGGTTAACCATTTTCAGTTTCACAGTTGTAAATAATATCACATAGAAATTATGTATGGAAAAAATAATATATGAAATTTAAAAGGAAAGCATTTACAAATTCTACTTATTTAATGATATAATTACTTAGATTTATGTCTTTACATTTTCGAAATATTTTTGTTTTCATAATAAAAACGGTTATTACCTAAATTTGGTACTAAAACAATATGTATTTGCATATTTATTTTTAAAATAAATGGTAACAATGAAAGTGACTTTTCAACGGGCTTAATATATAATCCCTAAGTTATGCCAAAGCGTCTCCAAACTGCGAAAAATCATATTTTATGCTTCATTATGCATACAACTGTACACATCAGTCATTGTATAAATGAAGCGCTGCTGAAGTTACTTTTCGTATCTCGAAAATATATGTACTTCCGTAGCTCAAGTAAACGACTCCTTCGCACACATCTGGTGTGGCATGTCGTGATAAGTTCGCAGACATAACGACACTAAAGTAAATTTAATCTTGCTGCAAATTTGAATAAATGGGTAAATGCATTGTAATAAATTTTGCACTCCTACACAACTTCGAAAACTATAGTAACATGATATTGAAAAATTTTAGTCTTCCGATAACTTATGCATTTACTTACAAAACAAACTCAACTGCAGGATAAAATGAAAGATAATTGGCTGTTTAAAAAAGCTGAGATAGCTTTTGTAATATTTCCTATGTGAAATTTTCCTTACTTCAGATTCATACCTATTATTTGATATATATATATATATATAAAGAAGAACGCTTAAATAAAATGACTAATTACACAGGTCGACATGTAAAATTTTGATTTTATAATTCTGGCTGATCTTTATGTTTTTTGGTGTGCTGAAACCGAAAATGAAGCCAGTTTTTCTCTATCACGTATAGATTTTTGTCAATACAGGGTGCCTGCCTATGCAATTTCTTCCATTACTCTTCCACCAATATAATTATATAGAAAATTTTATAGTATGTTTCCATGATTAATTAATCATTGATGTCTATTGTTGTAATTGTAAAGCATTAGTGCGACTTAAAACTATACCAACCAACCAACCAACCGATTCTTATGATGATATATGTAAGAAATCGTGTCGGTAAACACCCTGTATTGGCAAAAATCTATACGTGATAGAGAAAAATGGGCCACATTTTCGGTTTGAGCATATCAAAAAACAAAGATCAGCTGAAATCATCAAATCAAATTTTGTCAACTTCATTTTTGTAGGCCTGTGTTATTAAAAGGTTATGTGCTTTAAAATGCTTTTCCTATGATACGTCTATAAGAAAGAATTTTTACACAATTTATTTTCGCTTTACACATATGTGATAATATGACAGGGTTTACAACAAGAGTTTGAATAAAATTGGAGAAATGATCGCACTCTAAATTAAATACAAAATCCACTACTTTTACATAAATGACCGGACAATTTTAATTTCAGATGTTTTGTCAAATATAGAGAAAAATTATTGATGAGCTATCCGAAAATTTTAGACGTGTAAAAACTTGTTATACCTCACACTTCAGTAAAAAATTTGCCCTGGAACCAAAAAAGGGAACCAATAAAAGGTTTGTGATTACCCTGCAAAAAGGGATGTTGGAAACGCTCTCGGGCTGTAGAGTGTAATTATGAGGTTCTTCTAATTTTCTGTATTCATTTATATGAACCTGGCTCATATATTCAGCAACATATATGAAAGTTTCTTACAAGAACTGCAAAACAAATTACCATTTTTTCATAATAAAATGCACAGTATTAAATTAAAACAATGTTATTTTTTAGAAAACTTGACACACTATATTAGACACAACAACATACTACAATGAAAATGTAAAAAAAAAAAAAAAAAAAAATAGCGAATTAAATATGCGCCTTTTTATTACATATTTTTTAAGTACGCAAGCACAAGTTTAACGAAATTTTATTTCCATAATTCATTAGCCAAATCTAATACAACTACCAAGCAAACATCGGAAAATTTCCAAAAGTTATATTTAACCAAAAATATAACAAAATAATTGAGTGATCTATTTAGGTACAGCAAATATAACCAAAAAAATTTTTTAATAGAAAGGCATTTCGTTGAAAAACATTAAGAGTGTCTGAAAAAAGTCTCAGTTTGATATACCAATCTGTTAAATACCTGACGTTAATTTTTTTAATAAATCGTTTATCTACACACATGTTTGTAAAAATTGTAACACCATGAAGGGATTATACAAACTGAACCAGACTAACAGGAAATGTAAAGTGACGTAAGGCATGCAAATGAGAATTACAAAGAAATTGCGCATACGTGCAACGAGAACCGACTCCTTATCAGTCGCGTGTTCTAGGTATACAAAGGACTGTAAAGGCGCGTTGAAATCTGTTTATCGTCGTCCTCTGTCTGCGGTAAACGTTTCATTGGTGGTGAATATGCCTCGTCGAAAGCGGAGGACGCCATACCATCGTACGAGGCCGCATCGTTGGTATGCGAGAGGGTGAATTTTCGTATCGAGAAATCGCAACCCGCACGCAGTGTAATTCCACAACAGTGATGCGTGTTTGAAAGAAATGGACAGAGGAGAATCAAACAAGCCAAAAACCTGGCCGTGGGGCACGCAATAGAACAGCGGCACGAGACGACATATACCTCATCCACATGGCTGTGACGGACCGTACAGCGTCCTCTCGTGTGCTAGCACAACGCTGGAGCACGGACTACAGGTGTTTTGTTGTTTAGTACCACGGTTCGTCGCAAACATGTTAAAACAGCCATGCGTCTTCTTTAGGATATTTTCAAAAACCAATTTTTTGTTTTTGTGATTTTCGATTTGACAGGGAGGAGGAGGGGTGTTACAAATGGGCGAATTCAAGACCCCTCATTTTAGTGCTAAATTTCTCCTGGGAAATCTATGGAAGCTGCGGTCACGAATTTTAGTGCGTGGAATGTTTATATGTATCCAACACCTACAGTAAAGAGGTTTTAAGAAATTCCACCCCCTTTCTCCCTTTGGAATCGGGGGAGGCAATACACACATTTCCAAGCGTAATTATGCCCTAAATTATTTCAGTCAGATTAATTTTTATGTGTGGGTTGGTTGTGGGGCACTTTATAGTACCCAACACGCACTACAAAGGCGTTTTGTGAAATGTCCCCCTTTGAACCCTCTAAAAGGCGTGAGGGACACGTTTTCAAGAGTAATTCTGATCCAAACTATCTCAAGAAAGCAATTTTTTGATGTGTCAATTGTTTATGCGTACCCAATACACACAGTGCAAAGATATTTTGTTAATCTACTTGCTACACCCCTCTAAGGGCGATGGGACAAAAGACACGTTTTCAAACTCAAATCTACTCCAAATTATCTTAGAAAAGCAATTTTTTATGTGCGAGTCGGTTATACAACACTTAGCATCAGAAGATTTTGAGAAATTCCTCCCTACACACCCTTTAAGAGCGCGGGGGGATATGGCAAAAACACGTTTTCAAACGTAACTCTGCTCCAAATTATCTCAGGAAGGCGATATTTTTTATGTGTCGATTGGTTGTGTGTATGCAACACGAACTCTAAAGGGATTTAGCGGAATTACCCACTCACCCCTCACGAAATTACTAATCCAGAATACCCCCCCCTCTCCCCCCACTCTTGGGGTAGGCGCACAGTGCGACTGATTGCAAATCTAGCGGGACAAAACCCTAAAAATCAGCTCTCAAAATAATAATTTTTGACCTTTCAGAAACAAAGTAAATACTCAAGAGAAATCATTCCCAAAATATAATGACATATAGCGTCCGTCTTCTTTTGCGAAATTTTTGACGGAAACAGGTTCCCATTACTTTTTCATGAAGGCTATCGTTAGTCATATCCATGCGCTTCATTTTACAAGTTGTGTTGTGAAGACACGTGCTTCAGATATATTTTATTGAGCATAGATATTTTGTATCGAGGTATCTAGTTTGTATTTTCATACGTTAATAAATTTTCTTTTTTATATTTATTTTATAACATTAGATCAAATTTGTGTTAAAAATTGTTTTAAATTTAGTCAAAGTTTTGATATCCTTAGGATGCCAAAACTTTTGTACACCTTTGTACACGCTGATTCTAATTTCATTTTATTCCTCGTTTCTTGTAGTTTTTATATAGGAACATTTTTATCTGAAAACATTTGCATCTTAAGACGATATTTATTTATTTTTACAGGTAGACTGCTGGCTGTATCGAGAAGGGAACATTACGAAAAATAAAAAAATAAATCGAATAACTCTGAAATGGCAAGATGTAAGCTTGAAAATATGCTTGTGGATTACCTCAAAAACAAATTTAACTTACAAAACTGTTCTCAACTGATGTTGAAAGAATTCATCCGATTTGTACATTCATTCATGATTGGATTTAATCAAAGAAGAAAAGCGTGCCATCACAGTAAAAAAATTCTTTTAAAGGAACAAAATGATTGGTTGAATACTAGTATATCTTTAGAAAACATTGAATTACGCAGCACAAGTGGATTATACAGTATAAAGAAACCTAGATATTCAAAAAAAGATTTTGAATCGAGCAGAATTAAGTCTAAAACAAGGAAAGTAAAATCACTTGTTACGGAAAGTACACTAAACGAGTTAACCAATGCTACCAATATTAAATTGAGACAAAATTGTAAAAAGGAGGCTGCTACAGTGTTAGTGGAATTGGTTTCAAGTCCCAAAAGAGCAATGAAGGTTAAAAAAAAAAGTCTTCAAAAAGGCAGAGAAAGAAATACCAAAGTATACGCCTGAACAAGCTTTAGCGTTGATAACGGCAATAAAACTATTAATAGTTAATAGCATACAAAATTAATAATAACAACAATATATAATAATAATAAATTAATTTTATTCCTATATATGATTTTGTCCTACTAGATTTGCAATTAGTCGCACTGTGGGGCGGGGCAAAACACGTTTCAACCTGAAATCTTATTCAAATTACCTCAGGATGGCAAATTTTGTTGTGTGGGTATTGGTTAAGTGCACGCAATATGCACCTTGGTGGAATTTTGCGAGACTTCTAACTTATCCGCGGGGAAGGTGCGGAGTAAAAAGCGAGCAGTTCGGTACCGAAGGCAGTGGGGACCCGAATTACTCATCTTGCGAGCGGGAAAACCACTACCGAATGCAGCGAGAACTTAGGTTTTGACTAACTTCAGTTTTTTTTTTTTTTTTTTTTTTTTTTTTTTTGAGATTTTATTAATAACAACATTTTATTAATAATATGATGGAATTTTGAGGATTTATTTGAATATAGTGTCCAGGAAAGCGGGCAAAGCTTGCTAGTATTTAATGAAATTTTAACAAACTATATCTAGAACAGGTCTCTTGTTGACAAATCACACGTTTCTCACAAGATGTCATACCGTTATATAGAATTTTTCTCCCTTTACTTTCTCAAACTGTTTAGAGGTCAAGACGTGTGTTCGCGTTTACACGCTAGTCGTAACGTAGCGAATATGACGAGCTCAGACATTTATTGAATTCTTGACGAATCAGTGTGTCGTTTATTTTCAGTTAGTCGGTCGTTCAGTTTGTACGGGTGAAGTAAATGTGAATAATTTTCAACTATATTTAGATTTTTTTATTTTTAATTAATAATCGCAAGTAATACTTTACTGATTAATTGTTAAGTGAAATCTTCTAAGTTCAAATCTATTAATGTATTACCCAGAAAATAAATATATTTGCCAAATAAAACTTCCTCCATATAAAAGCCAATTCCATGTAAAATCTAGTATGTTGGGGACATCATAAAACTTTCTTCTATATCATTCTATATAACACCACCACTTAGTGTGTAACATGGACAGAAGTTTAATCATAACTTCTCGCTATAAAACTATACATATGGAGTTAGGTGCAATTTTAATCAACAAATGCCGAGATGTAGCCACGTGAAAAATCGCAGAAGGTAAGTAATGAAAGTGCCATTTGTCGGCAGATATACCCAAATTTAATTAGCATAGTGTTTATGATGGACCTTTAATGTACCAAGTTTTGTGCAATTATATACTACAAAATCTGAGATAAGGCTTTCTTATTCACAAGGTAACTTGCAGGAGAGCAACGCCAACTAACAGCTGATATGCACCTAATTGAATTATAGTATTTCATAATGCCCTCTCATATACAAGTTTAGTGCAATTATATACAATAGAATTTGAGATACAGCCTTCCCGTCTTCAGGGAAAATAACAGTATAACAGAGCCACCTATCGGCCGATATTCTCCAAGTTTAATCAGCATAGTTTCTCCAATAGACTTTTTCGTATAACTAGTTTTGTTTGATTATACGAAACAGAACCCGATATATATCCATCAATTAAATTAAAAACATCGAAGTATAACTGCGCGTCACCTGTTGAGCGATTAACAAGAAACGTTGATAGGTACTAATTTATGCTAAGGTGCATCAACATATGAATTTATATGCAATTCTGTGTAGCAGTTGTTGAAATATAGTCGCCATAAAATTTTTGTCACACTTACGCATATCTAAAAATGTTCAAATCGTGCTTTGGACCTCTCGAAATGTGTAAATCAAATTTTTTTACGAATTCAATACTTTATTCTATTGAATATAGAACAATGTAATGAGTAAAAAAAATTTGTCTGAACGGGATAAGGGGGGGGGGGGAGGGGAGAGGAAGCATAAAATATTTAGATGTTTATTCCAATTTTAAATGTAATCTTTTTTCCCCCATTACCAAATGTCTATGACGGTATATTTACTGAAAATATTTTGCACTTTATATTATACTTTAAGGAAAATATCTGGACTGCGAAATATTTACTTTATCCTATTATCACTACATGAGCTTTTGTAGTAATTTTCCCCTTTAAAATGGCTTTTATACACTCGAAGAATTTACTGCACATAAAAGGGAGCAAAAAATACCCTGCAGATAAATATTCTTTCGGTAAGACTATTGTTTGCCCATTAGAAACATGCTGCGTGACAAATATTTAAATCCTGACATTAAAACAATGAATTCCATGGAAAAAGGGAATTAAGTGAGAGACTGTAAGCCAAAAACATTTAATGACTTGTTTTTACTATAAAAACCAATAAATATCAAATATGAAAGTACAAAAGGAATAAAAAATTTTAACTCACTTATAAATAAGACAATATACTTTTTGATAAACCCTACATAAAATCGACATATAAACGTCAGTATTTATAAGAAAGAAAAAAAAAATTCCCCTAGAAGTTACCTAAAAGAAATAAAAATATAGCATTTTTGTATATGAAATATGCAAACATCATTTTATAATCGCTTTCTACAATGAGTAATGTAATGCTACATCAAATGGTAAAATGTAGTCATATAAAATCATTTGAATAAGTAAAAAAAAACAAAAGTATTCAAAATGTAATTTTACTCATAGCTATTCATTTACTTTTAATATACTATAGAGGAAAGAAACTAGAACCTGAGATACACCACTTTTACTAAAGTTTCTTAATTCTTCTAAACTAAATTTTGAAGCGTTAGTTATTTCTTTTAAAATGTACATAACTCTTTGCACAAAGTTTAAGCTAAATAATAAGTTTACTCTTTTCAGTACACCACTTTCCACGATTTTTAAAAGAATTTGAAGAAATTTTTTTACTTAATGTTAAGAATTAAATATCTGTTTAAATTTACAGAGAGAAAGCATTTAAATACATTCCTACCTCGCTCAACTCTTTCTTTTGAATAACTTACTTTCGGCAGGGATAAAAGGAAAATGTGAATTCTATGTTGATTCAACGATGTTGATAGAAACTGTTTATGTTAACAAATATTTACAATTTCAATGAGGATATTTAAATAGTATTTAAAAGTAAAACCAAATCGAAATTTAAAGTTTACAAGATAATTAAATGTGAGTTTAATATCGTGAATTCTTGATAAGTTTAATTTTATAATAATATGAAATATACTTCAAATTTTTAATGCACAGTTTCTTAATTATTTATACGCACTTTCACTTGCATGAATATAAGTTAACATCAGTCTATTACCTACAGTATTTAGTAGTAAGCATGAACATATCAAACGTCTATCTATCTATATACACATATGGAAAAAAAAATCCCAACACCACGAAGGAGCTGTGCTAGATAAACGAAATTTGGTAGGCGTGTTTATACATCTGAAAGATGACGTCGATTCAAATTTCGAGCTACGCGCATAAGTGTGGCGCTAGTAGCGCCACTATGAACATGCAAATGAGGTTTGATTTAAATAAGCGCTGTAAGGTTCGTGATCGTTATTTACAGTTGAGATTTGACATAGTGGGTTAATGTTAGTCAAGGATGCCTCTAAGAAGACGAAGAAGCCATTATCAACAGCTCACTGAGTTTGAACGAGGTCGTGTAGTAGGGCTACGAGAAGGTGGGTTTTCTTTCCGCGATATTGCAGAAAGACTTGGCAGGAATATATCCACTGTGCATGAGTGTTGCCAGCAGTGGTCAAGGGAAGGTACTGCCTCAAGAAGACCGAGTTCCGGGCGGCCACGTGGCACTACTGAGAGGGAAGACCGCCGTGTTCGGCGTATGGCTGTGGCTAATCGTACTGCGTCTGCAGCTGAAATCCGAGCTGCAGTTGGCACCACAGTGACACAACGAACTGTTACAAATCGGTTACTTCAAGGACATCTCCGAGCCAGACGCCCTGTAGCGTGCATTCCACTGACTCCAAACCATTGCCGTTTGCGACGTGAGTGGTGTCAAGCTAGAGCTCATTGGAGGACGGAGTGGAGATCTGTTGTGTTTTCTGATGAAAGCCGGTTCTGCCTTGGTCGCAGTGATAGCTGTGTGTTGGTTAGAAGGAATCTAGGTGAACGCCTGCTAGCGACCTGTCTGCGGCCTAGACATACAGGGCCTACTCCTGGAGTTATGGTTTGGGGAGCAATTTCGTATGACAGCAGGAACACTCTCGTGATTATCCCACGCACCCTGACTGCAAATTTGTACGTCAGTCTAGTGATACAACCTGTTGTGCTGCCATTCATGAACAGCATTCAAGGGGGTGTTTTCCAACAGGATAACGCTCGCCCTCATACCGCTGTTGTAACCCAACATGCTCTACAGAGTGTCGACATGTTGCCTTGGCCAGCTAGATCACCAGATCTTTCTCCAATCGAGCACGTATGGGATATCATTGGACGACAACTCCAGCGTCATCCACAACCAGCATTAACTGTCCCTGCATTGACCGCCCAAGTGCGACAGGCATGGAACTCCATCCCACAAACTGATATCCGACACCTGTACGACACAATGCATGCACGTTTGCATGCTTGCATTCAAAATTCTGGCGGTTACACCGGTTACTAATGTACCAACATTTCACATTTGAAATGGCTCTTCTCGCTAATCGCTCTACCTGTGCTCTTGAAACTTTAATCAATTAAATATGTTACCTAGACAAATGTATTGCTGAAATTTCATTACTGTACAATAATTTTTTCTTGGTGTTGGGATTTTTTTTTTCCATCAGTGTATTTAAAGCAACGTCCCAAAATTGCGGCGTGAAAAAAAAAAAAAAAAAGTTTTAATTTAAGCGAATGAAATTATTTACGGCATTTCAGAATTACTAATATATGAAAATTTCAATAAAGGTAATATTGTGATTAACAACTTCTGAAAACTAGAAACATGTGCATACTAGAATTATATGAATTTTCACATCAATCTATAATTGTCCAAAACAGCAGTGAAACAGTTTAAATTTCCTGTAAACATATAGACCTTAACTATTTTGAAAAATAAATGTGTATTGATTTGATTAAATCACATTAACTATTACCACTAGAAGGTAGAAGTAGAGACTTCAAGGATGCTCTTGAAGTTTGATACTGCCCTGTTTTCCATTTTAGGCAAATAATGCAAAATATGATTAACTCGTTATAGATTACTTTTACATAAATGAATAGACACTTTAGATTTCAAGCATTTTGCCAAATAGCTAGAAAAATAGTAGTCGAATTACTGAGAAACTTTGAATATATCTTTATATCTCCGTTAATATAAGTGCAGTTTTCATATAATTTTACATATATAATTAAAAGTAGGCTCATAATCATATACTATAACTACAACTCATTTCAAGCATTATTTTTTACAAGGTGATCCAAAAAATTTTTCGTTTGTTAAATTTGTGACTGACCTTTTTTTGCCTTTGAAACAAAACTTTAATTGAAATATATGTAGAATAACATGTTTTTCCCCCCCTCAAATTTTAGGAGAATAAATGAATTATTATTCTTAGATATTCGACAAAAATTTCCATATTCCAAAGTGTGCCTTCCCGTATGTCAGTGACTGCATGTAACTTTTTATTTATTTATTTATTTATATTTTTTTGTCTTGTCTTTGTCTTTTGCTCTTTGCATTCAAGTTATCTTTCTTACATATCAATGTTTATTCTCATTTAAATTTTCAAAATCCTACACAGAATAATTTTGTTTTTATTTAAGAAGAAAATGAAATAATTTTTCATAGGAAATAAACAAAAATAATAGCAATAACATAGGTTTAATATTGCTGGGTTTACGGAAAAAAAAATCATTTATCTTTTAACAATAGATATTTTAATAAGACAGCATTTTTCACGCTACCTAACATGATTAACAAAAAAACTGAGGGTAGTTCTTTATCTGTAATTATTATAAAGAGATTAATCAGCTTAAGGAAAAAAATAACTTGAAGGGTTTACAAAAGACTCGAGAAAATCTACAAGAAGAAATAATGGAATAATTTCATTCTTTTATACTACACATAATAGTACAAAACTTTATGAACGAACTACGATTTAAAAGAAAGAATCTATTTATGAATAAATGAATTGGCGTTTTAAATAATAAAAGAAATCGAGTGACAAATGGCAGATTCCTAGTTCTTAGTAATTAGTAAACATACAACTGAATTAATGTACCTCATGATTATTTCTTTTAATTTACTTCATTATACCATGAAAAATGTGATAGAATATGTTCCGATAAAATACATTGCTTTTCTTAATTATGCAATGATCTATTTTATTAAATTTTCATTCTTTTTCCTAATTTAACATGAAATATTGAAAGTAGATGCAGTTCAAATAATTTTCTGGTAATTAATTACACAGGTCCAAATCCAAAATAGAAGAATCCATCAGAAGAATCGATTAGGAAAAAGGGATTATGTTGATTTATACCCTTTATACCGTTCCGTGATTGTCAACCTTCATTTCATAAAGGGAAAAAATTGAATTAAATATTTTATACAAAGATTAATGCTAAATTTCTGACTTGAATCTTTTTTTACCAATGGATTTTCTCAAAGACTAAATGACATGGATTTAAATCCTTTATACCAATCGATTGAGAATTTTTTTCTGAGTCTGACTATGTACTTAACTCAAAATTGACATTTTTGGACTTAAATCCTTTATACTTATCAGTACAGAGTTATAGTAGAAAGGATTCTTCAAAACCACTCTTTTTTTCTCTTTTAAAAACTCAGAATTTTTAGTTCGCTTAAGATTTTTCTTCAATATGAAATAATATCCTATTGTTAATTCTAAAAACCATATCCAATAATTATTTCTTACTTTATAATAATATTCATAAGAGGGAATGAATCGGAAAAATAATATAAATGAAAAAATGAGGACTACCCCAGCTGAAAAAAAATCGCACAAAAACTTAAAAAAAGAAAAATACTGCACAAACTGCAGATAACCTGAAAGTATTTGGAACAATAACAAGTTAAAGGGGAAAAAATTATCTTCAAATTTTTTGTTTCCAAACTGCAGTTATTCTGCAGATTTTATTATTTTTGTTTTAAATACCTTCAGATTATCTGCAGAGGAGCAACAGCGAAAAAGAAAAGTGTTTCAAAGGCAAAAAAGTGAACACAGCTTCTTAAATCACTAAATGATTGTTTAATTATGAGAAATATGTTTGTTGCAATGAAATAATATTAGTCATTTTATCATTTCTTTTTTTATTTCATTTATTGTAAATCCCAATTATTTTACTGGGAAAAAAAAAAGAGGATGAACGTGTAGGGAGGAGGGAGTGGAGGTCATTTTTAGATTCAGCACCCTAGGAAACAAACTTTACGAAAAACTTTCACGCAGTTAAAAAAGATATTTTATATCTTTTGACAAGAAAAAAAATATAGAAGACCTGTGTTATTTTTAAAAGATAAATGTACAAAACTCGACTTTATATGTATTAAAAAAAATATTTTTAATGTAGCCTTAAGCTAGAAATAAAGAATAATGTTTGTACTTTATCATTTCATAATTTATTATAGTTTTAAGCTGCTGTATGTTCTTATCAAAATTAATTTCCTAAAATACACTTTTATTCAAATGTAAATTACTAAACAAAATCATAGAGAGGTTATCAATTTCATTAATATGAACTGTTTAAAAAAATTACTAAACTGATAGAGAAATTTTAATAAAATACAGATCATATTAAAATTTACCTAAATAATACGATCTTTTTTTTTTTAAGTAATATTTCGTTTGCATTAAAAACTATTAAAATTGCTTAGCAACAAGACCAATTTTTTTACTTAAAAAGAAAAGAATGAAAACACAGTTTTAAGGAAATAGACACATTATTGTGTAGGGTATCAGATTTACTGTCGGAAAGTTATTACTCTGCTTGATCTACAAAACAGAATTATTAACAAATATGCTGAATTTTAGTTTATTAAAACATCCTATGCAGGTTTGTTTTAAAAGTTATATAAATAATCAGATTCATTTAATTTTCAAATGCAATGAATCAAGAATGTTCATAAACTTATATATGTGAACGAAATTTGATATATTCATGAAGCTATTTTTACGTAAGTACTCGTTTTCAGAACAGTGTTGGTGTTAAGAGTTAAGACCAATTGTGTACACTATGTATATAGGTCTGAGTTAGATACCCTCCGTGGGTATCTTTTAAGGGATTCTGGCATGTGTACACGTATTCATGCGAATCTCAGAGACCACGACTGAGGATCCAGCTCAGCACCTCCCGTCTGCCAGCATAAAAAACAGAACCGATCATTAATGAAGTTCTGCCCAAACTCTAAATGCAAATAACTCTCTCTAAAAATCCACCTATATTAGGCCAGTTTATCCGCGTCCTAATTGTGTTCCTTAGAATTTACTGCTAATTTATCTCCATTATAGCGCAGTGATAACAATTGTATACTATTCTAAGAGAAAGAGAGCACACTTTGCCATAGAAGAATTTTATTATTATTATTATTATTATTATTTTAATTTTCCATCGTTCTCAACTTTTTGTATAATTACCGTATGTGTAAGAATAATGAGGTATGTATAAAGAGTAAAAATTAGTGATAAGAATATATATTTTTTTAAAGTGCACACTACATTTCCGCAAAAGGAGAATTTTATGCCACACCATAATTAAACAAATAAATTTAAATGGCTTCTAATTGAGTGTGATGGCAATAGATTAGGTCTAATAAATTTAATTTTGCTCTCCAAGATTAAAAATTAAAAATGAAAATTTGTGTTTCCCTCTACGAATTTTTAGTGGAAATTTATATATTAAAAGGATCTTTTTCTATTCATAAATTATGCTAAACTAAATAATATGTTCCGACATGTAAACAATTCCTCAGAAAACAGAATTGCGAAAATATTTTTGAAATTCAAAACAGACATATTTTTACTACATATTTTTATAGAATAATAATGTAGTAAGTTTCAATAACTAAAACCAGTTAGTTTGTTGCTTGAGTTTACTATAGGGCCTCTATTAAAGTATCACCTCTCTAAAGTGGCACACATTTTACAGCATGGTATAAGAGTATTAGAGAGGTTTAACTGTATATATTAGTTTGAATTTGCATAAATAATATTTATAACTGATTACAGCCAAATTTTTATTGGTTTGCTATAATAATTTAACCAACTAGCATGAAGACATAAAATAATGATTATATGCGCAAATATATGGAAATAATACACAAGGTATCCGAAAAAATGAAAACGCGGTTATTTTTTTTTACTTACTATAGATTTTGAAGATTCTTTTTTTTTTTTTTTTTTTTTTTTTTTTACGAAATCTGTATTTAATTTATATTATACGATAAAACTGTTGAATTAGAAAGCTTCAAAATCTTTCTTTACACAAATCGAATTATATTTTAATTTCTGAATGTATATTCTGCATATTGGTCTATCTAAATTTTTATTTAATCAAATTTATAAAAAGGAATTACCAGGGATTTTTTAAAAATAAAATATCTGCATACATATTTTTTTAATTATGTGTCCCAACTGCGACATCGTATAAAATAAAATCAAGGGCCGAGCAGCTCACGGAGGCAAGCCACTGTTTAATATGAAGACAAAGTGTACTTGGGATTTTTTTAAAGACGTCATCATATTTTTGATTGAAAAAAATGTATTGTAAATTTGCATATGATCCCTGTTTTCCCTGTAAAAAAAACCTTTTACATTGGGTGATATAAGTATTTTTTATGTATACTCTATAACAAATAAATAAATAAAATACGCACTAAGAAGGAGTAATGCTAACTGGACACAAATTGACATACATACAGGTTTCGATGGAAAATGCAAAATTTTAAAGTTTGGCTGCCATTGAATGAGCGACGCTGCAGCGCATCTTAACTGCGCAATTGGCAGAATATTAAAAATGAGAAATTTTGATTCCAGGTCATAAATTCTTCGAGAATTTTATTCCGTCTACTCAGAAAGACAGTAACTATGCCTCCTGGAGAACCAAGCCAAGGTCGCACTTTCCCCCTTCAGTAATATTCTCAACGAACTCGACCTAACTTTATCTACCTCAAAAACACAAGCTCTGACCTTCGCGTTCCCCAAAGCTCTCAAAATGTCTCCTGCGATGAGGATCAACGACGTCAGTGTTCACCACGTCCAAAACCTCAAAATCTTAGGCATAACCGTCGACAGGAATCTCTACTGGACGGCCCATATAAACGACCTAAAACTGAAAACTATGTCCCACTATCATAACGCCACAGAAAGGGTAGGAAAGAGGTGCGGAATCTCTACCTATTTATTCAAAATATGGTACTATTCCATCATAGACAAGATCTTGACATGCGGCGCAGGCGTCTGGGGAGGTCACCTGTTGGCGGCAAACAAAACCAAACTCGACTCAGTACAAAGACCTTTCATCCTTCAAATCACCCGAGGTTATAAAACTATCACCACTGGCGCCCTAACCGTTGTCACAAGAATTCCTCATGCCCACCAACAACTTCAATACTGCTATCAAAAAACTAATATTCTTCAATTAAATAATACTCAGCTTGCAAACTCTCTTTTCCCTAATCTAAATATACAATCCCTTAGAAACAGCTGGAATATCCATCCGGCAAAGGATGTTGCATCTTCTCTCACCAACTGTAGCATTAATAGCTTTTCCCCTCTAGCTCCTGTGGCGATCTTTACAGATGGCTCCAAGATTGAACATGGAGTAGCGGCTGCATTCCGTGTACTTAACAACAATGAAACCATCTTCCATTGGTCCTGCAGGCTGGAAAACCACAATTCAGTCTTTCGGGCAGAATTATTTGCCCTCCTTAAGGCTGTCGAATGGGCTGAGGAAAATGCTCACACTTACCCAAGTATTAACATCTTTAGCGACAGCCTTTCGGGCCTGCAAGCCATTGCCCGCTACAGGAGCAGGCACCCCATAATATTGAAAATAAAACTTAAACTCTATAACCTAAAATCCATCATCTCCCTGGCACACGTTTCTCCCAAGGGGTGTCGTCGGGAACGAAATGGCAGACCATTTAGCAAAAACTGCCACAGAACATGCAACGATATATTTTAACTTACCCGCCCTCCCCTTCCTATGAGAAAACTAGACTCAACGACAAATTAAGACAAAATTGGCAATTCTTATGGGATAACTCCATCAAAGGCAGATATACTTATAACCTGATCCCAAATTCCACTTCAAACACTTGGACCTTTACTCCCCCTATTACGGCCTTTCTCACAAGTCATGCCCATTTCAAGCATACCTTTATAGGTTCCACCGACGACGCTCACCCCTGTGCCCTTGTTGTGAGGAAGGCACTGCTTCCCATTACTACTTCAACTGTCCCTTTACCTCCAGTTTTCACCTACGAAACCCATCCCCAAGACCAATAAACTGGTTAGATAATATCACCACTAGGCCCTCCTTAATCCAAAAACTAAATAAAATCTACGCACTTTTAAAAGATATTACTAATTTAACAGATTAACCCCCAAGCTTCTTCCTACTGGTTCAAGTTGCAACCTACAATAGTGATAATCCCAGCCACTCAGTTCTGCAGCACTACTCCAAACTTGTGCAGCAACTTTACCAAATTAACCATTGTTGCCCACGTCGCGTGGGGCGAAAGCCCGGCAACAACATGCAAATGTCAAAAAGACTTTTATGAATGCTCCTAAACCCACTCAAAGACTAAAATGAATGAACTGAAATACTTAATTATGGACTCAGCTAATGAAATCATAGACTAAACTTCTCATTGCAAAGTCCTAAGAAAGCTATTTATTCCTCCTTGTGCCCTCTGTCGCGCGGGGTTATTATATTATAGTTATTATATTATATTATAGTTATATTATCGCCCTCAGTCGGTTGAGGCTCAATGCCTGGTGAATTTTGTAAACGCTTGTTGACTTCTCAATAAACGTTCGGAGCAGTTCCCTCTGTCTCGGGCACTTGTTGCCCGAGACACTGAAGCGCTCAACATCGCTCTAAGAGCGATGATCGGGAACTGTCCCCTGTTCAGTAACTATGCCTCGCATACAGGTGCACAAACGACATGCACAGATGTCAGCATTTGAGTGTGGTGTGCAGTTGGGCTCAAAGAAGCAGGGTGGTCTAATCTGCGAATTTTGTGACAATTGGATAGGAGCGGTACCACTATTACATGATATTCACCGGAATGGGTGAACCATGGCCGAACACAGCGTCAGGGAGGAAGCTTTCTGCCTAAAGAGAGGACAGAAATTGAGAACCGGACATTCGCAGAGTAAGCTCTAATTCATCATTATCATCGATCCTACGTGCAGCTGGTACTTCAGTGACTTCAAAGACCCTTAACAGGCAGTTCAGTGAAATGGGGTTGAGCTCAGTCCCCGGATCTCTCTTCCACTGAGGACATTTGGAGCATCATAAAAATGGTCTTACAACCAGCTCGGGATTTTGTCAATCTAACGCACCAATTGGACAGAATTTGGCATAATACTTCACAGGAGCACATCTGCCAACTCTGTCAATTAATACCAAAGCTGAATAACTGAGTACATAAGGGCCAGAAGTGAACCAACGCGTTATTGACTTGTTTACTTTGTGAGGCCCTTTTTCTTGATTAAATCAAATTTTCTGAAACTGTAATCAATTGTCTTTCTCCACATGTACATCACATCTACTAATTTTTACCCCATTCGGATAACTCCTTTATGGTGCGTCTTTTTTTTTTTTTTTTTTTTTTTTTTTTTTTTGTTATAGAGTGTATCTTAATTTAGCTGATTTAAAGATACAATAATGCATTTTTTGCTAATGGTCTTGTTGTTTTCAAAATAAAAACTTTATTTTTCACTAAACTTACATATGGGAAACGTATAAAAATTTAAATGTTACTGTTTAAAAATTAACGAGTGGATTTTTCTCTTAACTTACAAGGAAACATTCAAAAGGTGTCGTCTTCAAAAAATATTGAAAAAATTTATGTGATTCTACTCTTCATAAAACACCAGTAAGTGAAAAAATTATCGGCTGAAATGAATTACAGCGACCGCAAAAAAATATTAGAATTAACAAGGAGACGGCAAGGGTGTGGGGTCCTCAAATCGAACGGAGGTTCCGCGTGTAGTTAGCACTCAGTGAGTGTATTCATATACTCAAACCCTAGAGCGCACTACTTAGCCATCGCCGATAAAAAAAAATTCCTGAAGTTTGAAAAAAAAAATTTAATTTGTATTAAAATTTAATAAATTGTTATAAACAATTTCTTTTCAACTTTTATACATTGTTAAATCGCAAATTTAATTATTTCTAACTTTTTAACATTAAACATATGGAAATTTATTATTCGAATGTGGTTGGAAATAAATAAAATTCAATATATCAAAAATAATATGAAGAATTTACAAATTACAAATTCATCTGTTCGTAACGCTCCATTCGACGTACATTCGTTTGACCTGACCGTTGCACTATACATATTTATTCTATCTACAGTTCTAAGTTCTAATCTGGGTTTGAGTATATGGATAATACACTCACTGAGTGCTAATTACACGCGGAACCTCCGTTCGATTTGAGGACCCGACACCCTTGCCGTGTCCTAGTAAGTATATTTGGCAATTTTACACTGTTAGGCGACTGATTTTGAGTACTTGGAGAAGCGAAACACCGTTCTGTTCGTACACGGCAATCTCGGTGCTAGTGAACTAATCACCTAACAGCGCTAAATCGCCAAAAATGCTTAATTTTGATAATTTTTTGTTGTCGCTGTAATTCATTTCAGCTGATAACTTTTGCGCTTTCTGGTGTTTTATAAAGAGTAGAATCACATATATTTTTTGTAGACGACACCTCTTGAATGTTTCCTTGAAAGTATTATCTTTTACCTTATTTTTAACATTATTTGAAATTTACATTGTCCATTTATTGCTAAAAAGTAAAGAATTGAAACGCGTTTAAACCTTTCTGGGACATCCTGTATAGAAAGTGTTTTTGTAAACTCCAGTAACAGTTTTAAATAAGCTAATTAATTTTAAACTTATCAGAAGTCATTTAAATGTAACTTTAAACGGATAATTTACTTTCAGACATATAAGTTGCGTACAGATTGTATATAAGCTAAATTTTCAATTAACTTAGAAAAATGATGTACCATTGATGTCAAATATAACAACAGATACTTCATTACATTAAATACAACTTTTATTATATAATATTATCAATAAAATAAAAATACGTTGCAACCCAAGAATTTTGAGAGGCCCTAGAGTTTGGAAGGACAGAAAAACAAACATGTAAAATAGTTTTTAAATCTTATTACAACATATGATGTTATTTAGGGAAATTAACATTTTCTAATAAAGATTTCTCAGAAACAGATTACATGAACATATGTTCTTAATTTTAAAAAAGATTAAAACCTAATTACATATATATTTAATCCGTCTCACTTTTTGACCGAACCTTTTCTTTACAGGACGTTCAAGAGTGAAATGAAAAAAAATGTCATTTTTCTTTAAAGAAAGAAACTTCAAGGAAAATTTATAAAACCATCCCTCATTCCCGTAGACTTAAACTCATAATCTTTCTTCAAGTTTCACTTATCTACAGCGAAGTTGAAAAGAGAATTAGTTTTTTTATTGATAGAAAAAAGTATTACTGTTGATTCGGATACCTATCTTTCTGGAATGTACAATTAAATAAAGAAATCCGATGCCATTAATTGTAAGGCAATTATATGAAAGCTATCTTTTATTTTCTATGTTGCAAAAAATGATATCCAATTATTTCCTCCGCGAAATACAGCACTTAAACCTCCATCTGAGCATTCCAAAATAATAATAATAATAAAAAAGATTTGTTTTGCTTCCGAAAGTTTTTTTCTTTCTTTCTTTTCCCATAAGAAAATACATTTTTTGCGTTTTCACTTTCTTGATCTGACAGGATATTAAAAAGTAAATGTTTCCTGAACACAAGCTGACAGTGTTTAGCAAATTATACTTTCTTGTACTATACAAAGGAAGCTTAGCAAAATAATTTAATTTGATAAATTCCTAAACTTGCTCGCAATAAGGTTTACAGCTGACATTTCGAGCTCATTTTGGAAATGGAAATAAATTAATGACGTTAATATAATTAGTGTTCCTTCTCTATGTACTATACGTGAAATAAAAAATGATAAAACTAGGTAAGACATTTTAATAAGATATGGCATAAAATTGTGTCGATGGGATTTTTTTTTTCATTAAGCATTTATCAACAGAATATTTATTACATATACTATATTTAAAAAAAGTATTCACAAAACCAAACTTGAGGTTATTAAATTAAAATTTTATAATATTTTAATGTTGCACAATTAAGCCAGTGAGTAAAGTTAGTTTAATATATAAATAGCGTGAATTAAAATACAATGTTTGCGCTTTTTTGAGGGAAAAAATACACCAAAGCAGCAGCTGTTTCTAAATTCGTGCAATGAAATGAGTATATTTAAACGCATATTATTTGTTTTAATATGCATCTCTGATATTAATTTTTATTCATTAATTAATAACGAATTTAGTCTTTTTCGACGATTTTACTTCAGCAAATAACCAATACATCTCTTTCCTTTTTTTTTTTTTTAAAAAAAAAAGGGTAGAACAAAGCCCCTCTAAGCGTTTGAACCGGATTTTTATAACTCAAATAGACACTTTTCAAACTGTTTGAGACTGATTTTTGTAAATCAAGAAATCTCTCTCCAAATCTTCGAGACGTAAAATTGTAACTTGAAATCATGAAGCTAGAGTTGTCAATAAGATTATTTTTTTAGACAATAAGATTATATTTTAAGTAGAAATGTCATTTGAAGCTACACGCTGAGAGGGGTTTTTATCCTCAAATATATCTAGGAAAGACAATAAAAAAACGGAAATAAATGACTATCTTTCGGATTCGGATTTACGATATTTTTTCTACAAGGGCTAATTACAGGAAACTACAGCTTAAAGTCAATTCCGAACCATTACGAACGTCCAGACCAAAAGTCGAATCTAGCATAAATCAAATGAAGGCCAGAGATCCTTAAGCTACTAGGTATCGGTAAATGAAAATCACTCCAAAACATTTTTTTTTTTTTTTTAACTAAAGAATAATAGACATTTAAACGTTAAGCTCTTCATAAGCTTTTCTAACACTTCATACAACCGTAATTCGTTTAGAAGTCTTAAAATATATTTAAATAAGTGTCAATTCAAACTAATAAAAGATGCATTATAAAAGTCTCAGCAAACCAAAAATCATAAAATTTATAAATTATCCATATTTAGAACAAATTACGAAAGCTATTTAACAAGAACAATGCCATTCCTTTTAATATTTATGAAGAAATGTTAAATTTTCGTTCCCAAAATGTTCTTGAAGTAAACCCTTTACAGTAAACACCTTCATAAAATGAACAAACTGGTTAATACCTAATAGCTTTTAACTACATCTAGTTCACATGTATGTAGTTTAACAACTTTTAAACACTGTTCATTTCACTTATTTTTCCTATCAGCACTTATTAATAATGAAATAATTAATATTCGCGGCAATTTAAACAATATTTCAACTTTATTTTTGAAAACACCTATCTAACATTTCAGTTAGGTTTATGAAAATAATTTTTTCAAAAGTGTCTACTGGTCATATACACCTTTTACAGAGAAATAAATGGAAATCAAAGTTTTTCGAAGAAGTACCAGGAGATTCTTCACAAATAGAAGTACATACAATTATCATTCTTCCAGTACTTAGATTAGTTTAAATCATTTGTTAAAATTAACATTGTGTCATAAAAAATCAATCCATTTGGGGATTTGTTTTAAATTAATTTGGAAATTATTAGATTTTCATTTATAAATAACTGTCAAAAAAGTACGTAGGATAATAAAAGTACTTACAAAAATAGTATTAGAACGTAATAAAGAAAATATTTCCTTAGGTATTTAAATTAAAATGTTATTTTAATAGGTCGAAAAAGAAGTTGCTTTATACTTCGTAAAACTTATTTTACTCAAATTTAGAAAATTAAAAATCCATTTTTTCGATGATTTCAATAGACATTGAAGTTATCTAGTAGATTATGACAGATTTTGACGAACAAATTCATAAAAATATTTGTGTAGCTTTTTGTATTTAATTATTTATATTTTATAGCTCTCTTTGACTAAGCTTTAATGATCTAGAAATAAACTTCATGATACCACGGTGCTGACGTACCTTGGATTACCACGTAACGGATTTCAAGTACATTGGCATTTTACTTAATTAAACGAATTGCTATATTAACCCCTTGAACTGAAATGACGAGTCCAGCTCGTCATAAATTTCCCGACACTAATTATGTTCTTCTATGTATATAACAATAAACATTCATATAAATGTGTGAAACAAATATTATTTTTAATAATAACAAATTATTTGAGCAAGAAAACCGTAAGTTTCTATATCAATCCCTCCTTTTAAACTAAGAAACCTGAATTGTCTGCATAAGCAGTGCTGACTGAAAATAAATTGAAGTTAAAGGGATAATTGACATTTGTCTTTATCTAACCTTTCTTCAAAAGAAAAAAAAAACTGTAAAAAAATTCTGTAAATTTACTGAAATGTTTATCTGGAGTCTCAAAAAGTTTACAATAATTCCTAGTTAAAAATAAATAATCGAGATTTTCAATCTTTATTCTGTATTTTTATTTATTTTAAATTATTTAATTTATCAATAATAAGAATTAAAAATATCTGTTTCTACTTTAGAAAAAGCATTCTAAGTTATAAACATTTTCTCGCCAATAATTAAATTAATATTAGTCATTAAAATACATATATGACGTCTAGTAGCAAAACCGGCCAACTCCTTAAAATTGGAAAATGCGATTTTTCAGTTCTAAGTAAAAGTTTCGACCATCTGGAAACAAGAAAACATGCCAAAGCCGATCAATTTCAGTGTTATTTGCGTTTTAAAATCACGATGTGCTGCAAAACCTGTCAAATCCTAAGGCTGGTAAGTTTCAAAACCGGCCATCTCCATATCTATGGAGATCTCGATTCTGTCTCGATTCTGTTCCACCCGACTACAGCAGTGCGTTTATTAATTAGGTTAGTGTTATTGTGTTTTCTCTCGCCTGTGATTGTCCTTCTTGGTACACGCAAATTTTATAATAATTGAATTTCATGTCTCCTACGAATTTGGAGAAGATTGTAGAAGAAATATCTTCTAATCAATCAAGGAAGAGGGAATGGTGTGACCCTAGGACGTGGAAAAGAAACAATGCTAAAGTTCAAAAGATATGTACAATCACTTTGTAATAACAATTTTACTTGTTAACATAGCCTCTTAAATTGGCATATTATGATTAATTAATGATGTTGTTGGTTGGTTGTACGGTTTAAGGCCAATTGACTACGCTAGGGTCCTAGTCCTATAGGTAGAATGCCTTCCGTGGGGGTATTTCTAAGTGATTCTAGCCTGTATTTACGCGAGTTTCGGGGAAAACCACGGAAAACCCCGAACGACAAATCGATGAGTGGGACTGAGATCGAACCCGGCACTTCCCATCTACAAAGCTTTGAGCGCAGAACCACTCGGCTGCTGGTGGGATTCGATTAATCAATGAAATATAATTAATAATGTGATAATTAATGAAATGTTATTAACCCCTTCCGCTCCAGGCTAGCTGTAGTGTAAATGCCTGAAATACCAGATTATAATTTTGAAATAGTATCGTATACTTTCTTTGGACGTATGCACGTACGTCCATGGTATTAATGGCCATTAACACTAGGACGTACGCTCCTGGAGTGGAAAGGGTTAATTTAATAACATGCCTATGATGATGATTTAGCAGGTTATAGCAACGTGTTTATGTAAGTTTGTTTACAATTTGAGTGATTTTCAACTGTATCGAAGAATAGCTCGTGATTAATGAATTTGGGCTCTCTGCGATACATTTTCATAATTTTCTAGAGTTACTTTTTGTTATGGATATCAGTTATTTTTTTTTATCAGACTTTATTTATATTTTTATCAGTTATTTATTTAATTGTTTATTTTTAATCAAATAACAGAAATCGGTTACTTACAAATAAAATTTAATTAAACAAAACATTTTCTCTGCTTACAACATTAGAAATTCAATATTCATATTAAATTTAGCTAAAATTAAATTCTAGTTTGTTGCAAAACCGACCAACTCTAAAATAAGTTGCAAAGGTGGTCCAATCCCAAATAAAAATTCGAATAATCCTCTACCATCATTTGCCCCTTCCACCTTATTTCGAGTTTTCAAATATATTGCCTTAACGATTATAAAACTAAAATGTTTTTATCTTATTTTGGCTAAGTGTGCCCCCCCCCCAAAAAAAAAAAAAAAAAAAATTGGCAGTTTTTCAAAAAATTGCTTTTTGGAGATGGCTGATTTTACAACTAGACAGCACATATATAATATTCATTTTTTACCATCTCTGTTTATTTTTCTTCTGAAATTTTCCGTAAGACTTAAGATAAATGATTACCATTAATTTTATGCTAAAATTGTTAAGTGTATAGTCTCCAGAAAAATTACTAAAACTGGGACAAAAACAATACTAGTACGACTTTAAAATTACTGGTTATAATAATAAGATTTCTATAGGAAAAATTAATTTCATGTAAGATTTAAAATTAATAGAATATAGGGTAAGTGCTCCAGTGATTGACACTTTTAGAATAATATCTGATGATTTTAATGTTCTATTCATCAGAAAATATTTTTAAAAAACTTAAGTTAGTACATATGATATGAAAGACATTCAGAACCACATGTATGTTAAAATATATACATTTGATAACAATTATTTATTTTTTTATTTTTTTATTTATTTTTTTTTTTTTTACACCCACTCAATGTTCCAGTAATTGACACTGCCAGTTTTTCATTTTATCAGTCATTGGCACACTATGTTCCCGTGTTTGACACTGCTAGTTATTCATTTTACCAATTAGCATCCTATGCTCCAGTGTTTGACATAAAATGTTAAAACTCTTATATGTAAAATATAAGCTTTTATTATTTTTTCTTAATTATTAATTATTTCGGGATAGATGTCAGTTACTGGAGCATGTCAATCACTAGAGAACTTACCCTAAATTCATTTTAGAGATAATTCGATTTTTTTAAAAATCAGAACGCTAGATTTTGGGTTTTAAAAGGCTAACTTTTGGGACTTTTTTTTTCTCCAGATCGCAATCTTATTTATTTTTTTACTTACTGATTTTTCTTTAGAAGTGACGCACATATATATATTATTTTATTATTATTATTATTATTATTATTATTATTTTTTTTTTTTTATTTTTTTTTTTTTTTTAAGTTTTGTCAAATTCTTCTTTTATATTTTAAATTTTGTTAGATCATTTATTGATTAAAAAAAAATAAATATTTTTTGTATATAAAAGCTATTGCATAAATTTAATTTTTGGGATGTAATTAAAAAAAATACTTTTTTACATGACGGGAATATCATTTTAAAAAGGAAAAATTAGAATTCTTGTTATTACGTGAAAACAATAATAATGAGAAAGAAAAAATAACACTTGTAGCTGAAAGAAGGTCAAAGATTCAAAATTTTGTTTTTTACGTTCGATGCATTGAAATAAAAAATCCACGATTTTTTAAAATATCTATCATTTTAATTATTTATACTAAGAATAGTTTTTGAAAGAACTCTATTTTTATAGTTTTGTAAAAGTTAATTATTTTTTATAATTAAACTTTGCTTCTCAGCATCTTGGGGGGGAGGAAAATATAAAGGAAGATCGTCAATTTTTTTTTTTTGCTTAAGATTACATAAACGTTAATATTTTATATTCAAGAAATTATTTGTAATACCATGACTACTTTGAAAAAATATTTAAAATATAAACATGTGAAAGTGATTAATAATATGAATATCAGTTTCACTACGTTTAACATTACATGGAATATTACATGGAATAGGTATTCCCAAGTAAATATCTGATAATTAGTAATAATGATCCAAATAAATCTCTGATAATAAATTAATTTTTTCAAACCGTAGGAAGAACTTACAGAACTGCCTTTTCGAAAACGATATTTCAGTTCAAACACATTTGTTTAGAAATTAAAATAAATAATAATATTTTATTGCAATCGAATGTATTTATTACAAAGAAAAAATATATAGAGCGCATATTTTTCTGCTGAGTGACCAATGAATATTATTAGGTCGAATCTAGTTTCAACAATAAATCGTAATAAAATTTGTTGAAAGTATACTTTCGGTATTCTAAAGCTTAGTTAAATTGTTTCAAACGAAAGCATCCGAGATCGAATATAAATCAACTAATAATAATATGTATATTGATATTTTAGGAGGAAGTAAAAGAAGGTAAATAACAGTCACCAACAAAAGAACATTAAGCATTATTTGAGTTTTTTCATTTACAATATATAATATTTTTATATATTTGTTATTTGTTCTTATATTTAAGGGAATTTTTTTTTTCTAAAGATATCAAAATATTTCGATGTCTCGTTCATAATTAAAACTGCATATTAAAAACAAAATCTGACATTCGTGACAATATTTTTCTATACAACCACATCTGTCCTATGCACATATATTTTCCCCCAGATCCTGTATTTGTCATAGCCTATGAGCCCTCACAGCCACTTATATCCATTAGACACCTAAATTACATCCGACGATCCAGAAAAAGGTACAAAATACCTTAAGAATGTCCATTAAAAGTCCTGCATATCCTGAACTAATTATAGACATCTATTAGATGTTTAAATGTAGACGAAATTTAGACGCGCCTCTTTCAATGTGAAATAGATGTAACATGTTAGATTAAAAAAGGGTTTAGATATTTTTAATATCTATTAGATTTAACAAGACCAGTTATTGGATATTTGGAGATTAATCGGATATTCAACAGACATCTAATGGATGTAAAAAAGAGTGACATTTGTCGTTCTAATAGATATCTGTAAGATGTTTATAGTAGTTTAATGGATCATTTTCTAACTTTTATAGATGTCTTATGGATGTAAGTGGCTGTGTGGGAGAGCTATCTAAAAGTTTTCTGAAGAATACAGAAAACTGATTATCCAGTCAATCTTCTCTACCTTAAAGCTTGTGTATTTCCTGATTATCACAGACACACGTGCTATTTATCTTGCACGAGTGGATGAGATTGATTATGGAAAACTTCCATTCCACGTGGCTATTTTAGGATAGCTTTTCGCAGTTTTTTGAAGCTCTCTAAATTGATATTTAAAGTAAGTTTATTTTCATTTTGTTTTGTATAATCAACTAACGTATCACAATTATTTACATTTGTTCCTGTAAACGTAAATTCACTATTTTGTAAAGTTTGGCTTCGTGTTAATCCGGAGACAACATGGGGATATCCTAAAAATATCCAGAGTATGTCACAGTCAAGATTACCTGATATCCCATAGACAAAGAAATATTGTCCTGTAATCAGTTGAAGGATTTCTTTTGTAAATAAAAATAACACACCTGTAAACGTAAAACAAGTTATAACACATACCTGGTAGTTATAAAAGGAATGTAGACATCCTCTGAATATCTCTGAACACTCTGTGCATGTTGTACTCTGGACATGTTGTGAATGACCAGTTATTTTGATTATGCCACCCTCTGGATACTTTAAGAATGCATGTAAGCATCCAGAGGAGTCTACATATCTCCTATAATTGTCCGATAAGAGGGATAAAATGTTATCCGTAGGAAATGTTGCAACTGTTTATAGAATATTTTTTTTTATTATCCAGAGGATAGAAAGTTATCCCTAGTATGATATCCTCGTTTTTTTTTTTTTTTTTTTTTTGTGTGTGTGTGTAGGGGGTTGCCATTGCGTTGTATGAATTATATGGATTGGTTCAAATTATTTGTAAACAATTTTTTTTTCAAATATATTTCTATTTGAATACATGGGCGATTCTACAAAAAAAAAAAAATCGCACAAAATAATAACTTTCAAACTATTGAATATATTATTAATTTTAAATGAAAAAAGTAATTTGCAATTTCAAAAAGTTTTAATAAATATTCAAAGAACATAAATATAAAGCATATGCCTACAGAAGGTGACATATCACTTCAGTAGACTGTCACAAGCTATAGTTATATTATTTCAATAGCTGTATATGATATAGTATCTCATAGTATACGGAGCAATTAAATGTATTTTTCTTAGAAAACAAATGAATTTTGCTTCACAAAGCATATTTGTGCCGTGTTTATTACCACAAAGAATTTATTTTTTAAATAAAGCTTGCTACAAAATGTTGCATCCTCTGAAGACATTTTGGAACTTAAAAAATAAATAAAATAAACGTACTATATAGTGTTACTTTTTTTTTACCTGACAACTGCCAAAAAAAAAATTGTATCCTTTAGTAAATGTTAGCAAGTAATTTTAAACGTTTTATTATTATTATTATTATTATTATGTAAATACTTGATACTTCTGTTGTTTGATTATTTACTTTTTACATCTAAATGAATGAAATATGATTACCTAAATTATATATATATGTATAACCTAATCAGTTGACCTCCTTGGGAAATTGGTAATGTTGGTTTCATTATACGGTTTTAAAGTATACTATTATAAAGTGAGTGTTATTTCCCCTTGATATTGAAAAAATAACTATACATTTAAAAATAAATCAACAATTTTGCATGAACTTTACATTTTAAAATAAGTTAAAAATCCATAAATATGTAATTTTTACTTTAAAAACAAACTGAGTGATCAGAAATATTTGTCAGCGGCAGTCGGAAGGTTAATATAATATTCATAACAGGATCATTTGGGAAAACAAATTTTTATCGCCTTTCTGGACATACTGATTTGTAAGATAATACCTATCTACAAAACGACTGTCCCACCACGTTTTGAAAAATCAAAATGCAGTTTATCTATGTGACATACATCATATGGATATATATCTACCATATGCTGCCCTTCAATTTTTTAAAAAGATATTATCTTGAAATTTTTAATTTAAAAATTCGTGTAGGTTTTCTGTAGAATGACCCATACACATGCAATTTTACGCATAAAAAATGCTACGCTATTTAAATATTGTTAAATGTATCAAAATTTCATAATTGTATAAATGGAAGTAAATATTTAGAGAAATAATGTATGAATGATCTCCAGAGGAAATAAATACATCCTCGTTGTGATGGACTATTTCAGCATGTGGCCTAAGGCATGTCCCATTCCCGATCAAGAGGCATGCATAGTTGCAGAGGTTTCTACTGCAGCAATGGGTGTCAAGGTATGGCACACCCCTACAGCTTCATACGGACCAAGATACAAACTTCACCTCTACAGTATTCAAAGGACTGTGTCAGCTAATGTGAAAATTAAATCTACCGGATTAAATAACGCAGTATTATGCAAAATAAGAGCTTAGAAAAATATAGCAAACAGAAGGCTTTTAATCTCTTGCATCTGTTTGTAAACTATAATCAGTTTTCTATTTCATTTAAAACCCTTAAAAAAAATTCTTTCAGTTTAATTCTTTCAACATTAATAAGTAGTCATAAGATGTTTCAGTTTTGTTTATAATAGTCTATTAAATCCAGTATAAGTTGATGGCTTCAGAGTAAATAAAAATTATCCACACAACTTAATATTTTCAACAAATGAAATGTATTTGTTGTTATTGTTTGTTTAATTATATTTAAGCAATGCATATATATTTTTTAAAAAAATCAAGATTGTAAGAATAAATATAAATACATATTATTTTTATATAGTTATCTCTTCTTTCTATCTCATTTTATTACTTGTAGTCAAGATAATTAATTGTAATATAGATTATAGACTTTTAAAATTTAATAATTTTATAGTTATTAAATTAAATGTTAATTCTAGAATTTTTATTTATTATATTGATTCTAGAATATTTAGCGTCTTTATTCTTAACATGGTAGCTTATAGTAAATTGTTTATGCCTGGCAAAAAGACAAATCTTATAATTTGTCTTGTGCTTCCTACAGAGTAATGTACAGTGATTTCTTTGGATCGTCAGCCTGTTACCTATACCATCCTCTATTAGGTAAACTTTATTTCAAAAAATGCAATTTTTTGCATTCTTTACTTGTCCTCTTCCATAAACCTCTCAATTAAGCGCTAGATCTTCAAATATTGTCACCTTTTGTAAAGCTTTTAATATCATATTATGTAAAGCGTAATTTATACAATTTGATTTATATTGGCCAAACTAGAAATCCATTTCATAAACGAATTAACTTGCATTGCTCTGATATTAAAAAGTCACACAAATTTGCCAACAGTTTTGAGTATAATCACTTTTATTAACATAATTTTAATAAAACTGCTATAAGAATCCACAATTTTAAGAAAAATATGAATGAACGACTTATAATTGAATCCCAGTATATTAAAATTTTGAATACAATTTATCCATTTGGTCTTAATTACAATGTGTACAATAAACCACATATGTCTTCTAAGATGTCAAAAGTTGATTTTCACCAAAATATATCTGCAACATTAAAACATTCAAAAGACTTTCAGAACCACTAGGGTTCTTTAAGTTCTTTGACACAACATTTGGATAATTCTTACATCTTGCAAAAGATAAAATCTTTAGAAAATCTTTTTCTTAAACAGTATAATTGGAAAGATATGCATAAATTTATATTTGGACTTAAGTTTCTTTTACATTATTTAAAGTTTTCCAGTCTCGTTACTTTAGTTCTAATTTTTGTGATATATTTTTTGATATATTACACTATAAGTCAATTTATTTAATGTAATAAAATTACACCTGACAATTTTTTTAAGTGTTTAGTATATTAATGTTAATATTTTAAAAAAAATACCTGTTTGATATAAAGGTTTTTTTTTTTTAAATAAACGCGTCACATTACTTTGAAATGCAGTTCTATAGAGGATATTATATGTTCTAATATACTTAAAAATAATTGATATTCCTACGAACAAACATTTATTTTTAATTTTGTTTACATAGTTTACATAGTTTCTATACAAAATTAAAACTGTAAAATGTAAACTGTAGATGGTCAACAATATGCAGATATTTATTTTAAATATTACTTCACATAGTATACGAATTTTTTTTTAATAAATATTCTTAAGTTTTAACTCGACAGTTATATATTGTATAGGAAAATGTAGATAAATGTTATTTAAATTATCTAATTTTTAATCACAAGTGTTCAGAGAAAAATTATAACAACAGCTCTTTGTTCTTAGCCATGTAAGGTCAAAGCACCAGTAGTGGACCCAGTACTAGGGTAGGTGCTTCAGTGACTGGCATGCTCCAGTAATTGACATTTATCCCGAAATAATTAATAAATAAGAAAAATAATAAAATCATATTTTACATGTAAGAATTTTAATATTTTATGTCAGACACTAGAGCATAGGGCGCTAATAGCTAGTAAAATGAGTAACTTGCAGTGTCAAACACTGGAACATAGGGGGCCAATTACTGAAAAAATAAAAAACCTGGCAGTGGCAATTACTGGAACATTCAGTGGGTGTCAAATAAAAATTCATAAAAAAAGTAATTGTTATCAAATGCATATATTTTAACATATATGTCGTTCTGAATGTCTTTCACACCATATGTACTAACTTAAGATTTCTAAAAATATTTTCTGAAGTCTAGAACATTGAAAATATCAGAGATTGCTCTAAAAGTGTCAATCACTGGTGCACTTACCCTAGTAGTGGACATTTTAAAATTTAAACTCGGAAAACAAGCTTTCTAATTCTTGTGTAGGTTCGAACAATATTCAGAAAGAAAATTATAGTTCTTTACTATTAATGTCTGTAACTACAAATATTTCCGGCCATCAATTTTAGATAATACTAGTTTAATTTTAAAAATATGCTTTTTTTTCTTTTGGTCTTATTGAATAAGGAAAGAAAATTTTGTTTACTTTGACTCTGCTTATTTTTAACTATTTTCTAAATTAAGCATGCAGAATTCATTTATTGAGCTATTAATTTAAATTTTGTATTGATATATAGCATTTTTATGGATGTCCACTACTCGTACTAAAAAATGTCATGATAAATAGGGGACAGCCTTATCCCATACTGGCTCATTTTACTCTTAAGTCTAAATCAGTATTGGACAGAGCTCTGATATCTGCAAAATATAGAGTTGAGTGGTTTTTAATGTCGCACTAAAGCTACATGTTGAGCAATAAGCGACGGTCTGGGAGTTGGCCGGATACATGCCATCATAGTTTTGATCCTCTGCGGAGATGATGGCTCCCACGCTTCCCCAAATTTTGAATGCAGAACATAATTCACTTGAATCATCAGATAATCTCGAGACATTCTTATAAGTTTTTTTTTTTCGTGATTTTTTTTCTGGATCCATCTTGGGCTAATTTGGTTGAATTCGTTTCCATCTGAATATCCAGAGCACCCTTAAGAGTGAGTCCACCAAGACCGTGACCAATTTCCCATAGAGTAGTACTAAAGCGACATAAAACCCAGTAACTCACTCCCATTTGAAGATTGATAATGAAATTGCCTTAAATATGGTAGGTATTTACCTCTGACTGTTTTACGAAGAGCATGAGGGATTGGCGTTCCCCGGTCCTCATTAATTAGATATGTTCAGAAAACTTATCTTCACGTGAAAGACGTCTTGGTACAAAAAGGGGAGAGAATCCTTTCATATCAGATAACAATTTTAACGGTGCGTCTCCGGACAACCCTTAGAGATGATTCCGATATCGCCAATAGCCCACAACGTACATTTAGTGCGACATCAAACCAATTCAACCTCAAAGTCTCAAAATTTCTGAATTTGGAATTATGGCCACTCTAAAATATTTTCTCTAATAGATTCTGTAACTACGAGGCCCTCAGGATTTTGAATAATAAATGTGCAAGTACTTTGAGAAATTGCGATAATAAATTGCGAAATACAGTTTGAATGAAAATTTTGAAGTGTAACAAATTTGTTTAAAACCCGATTTAGATATATTTTGTGCAATGATGAATCTGCAGTCTTTATATTTTATTTATTATTTTCTCCCTTGTGAAAATTTTGTAAAAATTGATCCCGATTTATAATTTCGATTTTTTTCTTAAATATGAAAAAAAACAACTGCTTTTATTAAGTTTTAGTTAAATTAACGACATTTTAATTATAGTTATATTCTACTCTAATTTTCTTGAAGTTTTCTAAGAGAAATGTTAAACAGACAAGACAATTTTTTTTCTTCATATATATATGCTTGTTTTAAGAAGTCTTTTCATATCATTGAGGGGTACATAAAAAGTACTGAAGAAGCTTATAGCTACTTTCTGATTCCTACTTATGGTTTAGAGTGTTCTTTTACTTTGTCATTCTGTACTTTGTCATTCTGTCATAGCGGCGTTTAATGAAAAAATCTAATTTTCATGTTAAAGATTAAAAAAATTCTGTTATATATATATTTTTTTATAAAATATATGTGCATGCAATATATTCCAGAAAGAATTTATATAACAACCTATAACTAATCGTAACTGCTAGTTGAGTTTACTACATTAAAAGCTTCCTTTAAATCGTATCCAGTTATATTATTTTTCTGTATTTATATGTATATGCACATATATGATTAACTCTTAATTATGAAATATATTTCTACATGAGAGGATATTCTGACCTTTCAACTGCCATTTAACATTTCCTTCCTTTACATAGTAGGAATATAACACAATGGACATCTCACATACAGTAATTTTCTTGTATTACGTAACGTGCCAAAATTATTTTGAGCTTCCCTATAAACTAAATATTAATTGTATACGCATCATTTATTATAAGAGGCATATTAATAATGTTAATTTCGTTGTGTTAAAAGAAATGTAAACGGATTAAAATTCACTTAAAATAAGCGCTGTCCATAAACCGAAATTATTTTGTGCAGGAGTCATACACACTATATGTACCAATAAAAATGCAAATAATTCTACGGAACTTGAAAATGTTTTTAATAAAATATCAGGTTAATAGAGTTTTTCATATAATTCTACTAAATTTCAGGTTTAGCCAAATTTTCTAATATCTATCGCGGTAGCACATTGCAAAAGTTATGAGACGTACTGCAAGTACTTGGTTGGTTAAACACACTTCTAAATAAAACACCATAAAGGAAAAGGTGCTAACTGCTGTCAGTGCTCGTCAGTTCTTTCATTTCATGAATTAGCCAGCAAAATCTTCGAGGTTTAGTGAGGCCTTCTCCTTGTTATATTATCTGGTCTGAGCTGTCAATAACACGACATTGCATACAGATCATCGGACTACATAAACGAAGAAGCAATCTCATAAATAGAGAATCAAAATTGTGTTGCCATTTCTCCACATCACCCATAGCAGAACCTCTCAAACCGTCGGCAATATACTATTGCATACTTAACGACATATTAAACACACTCAATCTCAACTTCGGCCATTTAGAGGCTAAAACATGTCTTCCTTACTGACGTTTTACCACATAACGCTTTAAAAATCTGACTTTTTTTTTTTTTTTTTTTTTTTTGGTAGTCAGTTATAGATTTGCTTTGCTTGCAGATCTATAACCACTTTAATGTGTTACATCCAAAATAATCCCTTTGAAGTTCACCGAAGCGGGAAAGCCGCCCCTCCTTGGAGGATCAAAATTTTGATGTTTTGTCTCTGGACCATCCACAGAGGTGATCTCAGACCGTCGCCAATATCCCATAGCATACAGTCGGCAGCAAAAGTATCCGAGCACTAGACAATAATTCCTATATCAAAAAAGTACACTTAATACTGTTTTATTAAATAAACCTTGTCTAATCATGTTCTTAGACTGACTAAGACATGACTCGACAAAGATTTATTTAATAAAGTATTATTAAGTGTACTTCTTTTAGAATGGGATTATTGCTAGTGCTCGGATACTTTTTCTGCCGACTGTAGTACTACTGCGATGTAAAACCCACACAAGCCTTAACCCTAAATGTTTTTCCTAATGGAGACTTATGTATTGGGGGGCAAATTAATAAAAGCGTGGACTATCTCCAAGTAATAGGGAATTTCGGTCACCTTACTTTTTTCCCCTTCTATATTCAATGAAAGAAAATACTGGATTCATAAAATTTTTTTTTTAATTTTTTTAGAGGATTTACAACTTTTGAGAACTCCAGAGTACGATTATCGACATTTTAATAAACATTTAAGAAAAAAAAATTACCTGTGTGTGTGTGACAAAACTTTTGTGGCTACTCTAATTAAAAAAAAAAAAAAAATACTCGGAATTTAATGTAAATATATGTTATTTTAACCTGACAATAATTAGTGCCTTTGAATTTTTTATGAAAATTTCTAATAGGTGGCGTTATTATCTCGTTTCTTTTGGCAGTACAGGACAAAATTTTGTATAAAAATTCACAATAAGAATAATTTTTTTCCAATCATTATGAAACGAAACGGAATTATTTATGTTAGTAACATTCAACTATAAAGAAAATATGTAGGTGAACCACTATCCTTATGAGAAAGAAATACCACACTGAAGAATGAATTTTTCATCAGTATTTTCCAAAATAACTTGTCAGTACTTTTAAAACAGTTTAATTATAGATATGTGATAATTTAAAACAAATTTAACATTTTTTTTTTTTTTCATCTTTTACAAAAATAAAAACATTTTATCATCAGATGTCGTAGGGCACAGAACTGACTTTCTTTCGATAATTGCTGTTTTTTTTTTTTTTTTTTTTTCTCTCTCCCAGATGAAAAACATCTGCATTCATTATGAAAAATAATTTCAGTAAATAATTTCTACTGCGGGAATTTGTGAAAACAGCGTAAGGATTAAGATCGTTTACATTAAGCTCTGGGTCCAAAAATCTTTATAAAGAGTCCTGGTTTGTGTTCACGCGAGTTTCGGAGAAAAATATGAATAAGCTACGAACGCCTAGGCCGACGAGCGCGACCTCAGTTAGATCTCATAACATCTCGTAATCTCGTCCCCCAACTTCAAGAACATAAAGTCTCGGCAGCTGGAGGGGCCGAATACAAATAGATAAATATAGAAGAAGTTCTATGATAGCTAAAACATTAGTTTTTAAGCAGTTTATTAAAAGAAATTATATTATGAGCATTCATATTTACAGATAAACTTTCCTTTCTGAAGTATGGCCAATGATTTGTATCTAGACGGCCTTCGACCATCCAGCAATCAGACTTTTTAATTAAACGTAAATCTTTAAGTTTATTACTTCTTACTTATTCAGCTCTCACGACAGTTTAATTCCTTTAATATCGGTTTACATAACAGTTTTTTAAGATATTCATTGGAACAAGAATTGGATTCAACAGAATTGGATCTCATGGCCCCATATTGTGTAATTTTCCTCGACTTTCTCGTGATTATTATTTTTTTTTTAATCATGACTTAGACTCGTTAAAAATAAATAATACCTGTGATTATGTTCTCGTTTCACAATTTTTATACTATTTTCTAAATTTTTAGGCTTTTATTTAGGCTTCAAATATCTGTCGCGGAAGTGAAGTAGGTTATGGATAAATCACTTCTAACAAATATTTCCTTTTTGTTAAAAAATAAAAAATAAAAAAAAAGAATGTATTCACTGAAAAAAGTTTCCATTTATAAATGGATATTTGAAATGGTCACTATTGATCTAAAAAGGTAAGCGAATGGTCAGGAAGAGTATAAAATAATTACGTGATTATTCTTTTTCTAATTTTGTTTTTTGCGATTATATACATATATATGTATGTGTGTGTGTTATATATATATATACGCGTGGCTAGGCGAAAAATCTAAAGTATACTTCGATGCCAACATTTCAAAAGGTGCCAAGTAAATACTAATCTGAAGCTGTTCCGGAACAAAAATTTTAAATTTTCTTAATTAAAAACTAAACCGTAAAAATCTTTCTTATTATTTTAAACCATGGATAAAGATATTTCTTTTTCTTGATACACTGTTGCAAGTCGGATGAAATTCTTTATTTCAACATATTATTTCAGTTGTTACATTAGTATTAAGCGTTACACCCCCTTCCTTCCTCTCCCCCGGGAGATTAAAGCTATTATTGTTAAGAAGATAAGTTTGAAAAAACAGTATTGTACAGTTCTGTTTGAAATGTAAATGAAATGGCCTACTATGTAATATTTGAAATTTAATATTACAGAAAAAATTATCATGTGGGTAATCTTAAAAGGCAGTTTCAAGAAAACGAACGTTTTTTTTAAACATGTGAAATGATTAAAAAGTTAAAATAGAAGAACGCAGTAGCAATACAAATATCTTTAGAAATAGTGAAAATTACAGGAAATATATTCTTCACTTTAATTAACTGAAATCTTTTTCATTTAAATAAGAATTGCTTATTTTAAATAAGATGGAATATTTTGAAATAACTTACTACATACTTAAAAATAGTATCAAAAAACCAAAGGGTGATCTGGTTTAATTTAGTACACTACGGTAACTTTCTGTGCATTAAGTAAATGGGGTTGCGAGTTATGGGTATTAAGGCCGACTTACTGCTCTAGGTTCCTAAGCCTGAGACAGAATGCCCTCCATGTGTCCCTGTCTGAGGGATCCTAGCCAATATTTACGCAAGTTTCGAAGAAAACTACGGAGAACTCCAAATGGCTAGACCGACGAGCGCGACCTGGTATCAAACCCGACACCACACGTCTTCCACCTTTTAGCGCAGAACCGCGCGGCTGTTGGTAGGTCTAACCATAATGGGATTTACTGCTTACGACGAACTTCAAAACCCTATGAATATCCATGCGTGGATTAAATTTCGAACCCAGCACGGGAGACTGATGGTCAGAAATGTCTCTTCAAGAGTCAAAATACCAGTTCTAGTGGAAATACTTTTAATTCACTGAATATCTGTTTTTGACGTATCACATCTAAAATCTATGTAAATTTAAAAACACTACTACTATTATTTTCTATGCTACCATATTTGCAAAAAAATATGCTTTGAAGGACTAAAAAATTAAAATCTAAAATTAATCCAAATATATTTGCTTTTTTTTTTTTTTTTGTAATTTTGATCATAAAACATATTAGACATTAAAAATACTATTCCGAATTTCTCAAAAAAAAAAAAAAAAAAAAAAAAAAAAGAGAAGAAGGATAGAGAAATTAATAGAGAAAATAATAGAAAGAAAAGAACAAAAAAAGTTCAGGTTCAGTCTTCAACAGCCAAGTTTAAATAGCAGTTAAAATGTCACAAAACTATTTTTCCTTATAACACGGGACAACATATCTTTTAATGCACATACGTGTGTTCCTTCAAACAAACTACACATCCGCATTCAATTGAATAAATAATGCATTTTAAAAAGACAAAGCTATTGCATTAACAATTTACATTACTTTAAAAATTATAAATTGAAAAGAAATGCACGGTTATTAAAAATATATATACAATTCGTTTCATTCTAATCCAAAAGAACTACTTCTCTCGGTAAAACAGAATTTAGGACTTCAAATACCTTTCCGTACTTTCTCATGAAAAAAGAAATAAAAATACAAATGCTTATCAGGTTAAATCTTCGACAGTCAAAATTGAAATACCAGTTTAACTGGAATAAAATTCTTTTCCCTTTTGAGGATTGCAAATTTTGTGTTCTTGGCAGCAGGTTGCTTGTAATGCTGTCAATAGGTTTGTAGGAAGGAAATAATAGAAATTTATTGATTGAAACAAGTACGATAAGGATGTATGTTTAAGATTTTTTTTTTTTTTTCGTGTTTATATCTGATTTCAATTCTGTTGCTTTCAAAAGAAAAATTGGATTATTTAAAGTTTGTTTATTTCTAATTTATTCTGTAACTACAGAACCAGGTTTTGCTTTTAAAGTTTACTGCAAAAATAAAAAGAATGGAGAGAATCAAACTTTAAACTGTTTACTTATTTATTTTTTAAAATCTTGTTGAATTAAATTGAAATGCAATACATTTTATTTCTAAAAAATATCCTATGTTTGCTGGTTTTGCATTAGTAGATTATTCAAACGTCTCAAAAAAGTGATAAGCTTATATCAAAGTTATTCTTTATTAAATGCTTTCTTTAGAGAAGAATCTCGCAGCTAAATAAGTTGTGTGTGCGATCCTACTTCCTATCCAATTTAAAGACTTTTCGACATAATGATCTTTCCTTAACTTAAGGCTATTTTTTTTTTCAATGTAGTTTATAAGTTGTTGCCTAGAAACAAGAGTCAAAGCACAGAATGGGAGGCTTATAGCATCTTTTTTTTTCCATATTTACTGTTTACTTTCCAAGTCGAAGAACATCGCTATTAGTATCCGAGCTGTCCTTTTTTTTTTTTTTTTATCTCATTACTAATTTAAGAAATCCGTATTAAAAAAAAAAAAAAAAAAAAAAAAATTAAAGGTTTTTAAGGCTTTTAAAAAGCAAACCCTTACATAAAAAAAAAAAAAAAAAAAAAAAAAGTTAATTTACCCGCATTGTTTTAAATTTTCAACTTCTAAAGTAATATCAGGAGAAAAAAGAAATATATATACAGGCACACAAACAAAATGTTATTTTACAATTTATAAAGCCATTATCGTGAGTCTATTGTAATTTTAAACTCCGAAGAAAAAACAAAGTTAACATAAGATTTTCGGTAATACTTCTAAAATTTGTACAGTAATACATTGAGCACAAATCAAAGTACGTCGTACAAAGAACCTTTTATATCTTAGAAGATAGTGTTTCCTCTACTCATTTACGAAAACAAGCCAGACTACAACAAAATAAATAAAAAATAAATAAAAAAATAAAAAACTTTAGCAGGTGTCACTTTGAAATTTCGTATCTAACAATAAAATGAAGCAGGTGTGATGAACAAAATGAGAAATATTGTTGAACATACTTAACACGTTGAATGGCACGCAAATTCTTAAGGAAAGCCCCGTCAGGCCACGCGCACTGCGTAGAAGCGCTAGTATTGTTAATTCTAGCGGATTTTTACACGGATTTTTTGGTCGGTTTGCAATAGTTTTATTAGAAAAACGCACTGAAATAAAATAACAATACACTAGCCTAATCCCATATTAAGAATACACACTGTTCATTCCCCAATTCATTTCCAAAACAAACAAAGGCGATCCTACTCAAGAAGGGGTAGATTCTATCACTGTGATGAGCATTTCCTAAAATTGTATCTCTGATGGTTTCCTTTCATTTTTATTTTGATAAATTCGAAGCAGAATTGACTCACCTGTAATAGCGCTCATTGAACTCTAATCAAACTAGTATGTTGTGGCCACCACAAGACTTTCTTCTATATTTTCCTATACATATTCAATCAGTAACAATATTTAAAAAAAAAAAAAAAAAAAAAAAAAAAAAAAAAAATACGATTTTTTTTTCTAAGTTTTTTTTTTTGTTAAAAGTAAAAAAAATCAATAACTTTGTTTTAAATTATCACAGATTTATGGTTCAACCATTCGTTTTAAAGGTATTGACGAGATCTTTCGAATGATACCCATCTTCAAAATTCAACCCCCCTGGGGGGGGTACTTCCCTCCCAGGGGGGGAACCGATGCCCCCCCATGCACAAATTTTTTTTCCTAGTTAACTACTACTATTATCAATAATTCATATTAATTTTACAATCACAAGTTTAAAATAACTCTCATTATGCCCATTTATACGGAATTTTGTCCTATAAAATGCGATCACAGCGCCACCTGTTGAGCTATTGATCCCCAAATCTAATGGGCACCAGTTCATGTCAGGGTGCAACTAAATACCAAGTTTGGTTAAATTTCATTCATTGGTTCGTGAGATACAGCGTCCACAAAAAAATGATACAGACACACAGACAGACAGACAGACAGACAGACACACAGACAGACATTTTTTAAAAACTATCAATTCGTGTTCAGGACATCCCAAAACGTGTAGATCCGTCAAAAAACGGAGGTCGAAAATTTTCGCGAATCCAATACTTTCTCTATATTACATATAGAAGAAAGTAAAAACAAACAGCATCTTAATTTTGTCATTAAATCCTTGTGTTGTAAAGTGATAAAGCATTGAGCTAAATCTAATTAGAGAAAAAGGGAAAAAATTGTTTTACGAGCTGTTACTTTCCAAACAATTATTTGTTTTAAATTTATGTTTTACGTTTCATAAACAAAATAGCAAATTTCGCAGCATTTTGTTGGTTACATTAATCTTTAGAAGGTTTTGAATGACCTCAGATTATGTTTTGGCATTTTGCTTGAAACATTTTATATAACGAAAACAAACTGCGTAGTTATTAATAAAAACCTTATATCGGCATTTCTTTTATTTGCAGTTTCTTCTTTCGAAAGATTTTTCATTGCACACCTGTTTTCTATTTTACAAAACTGTGTATTGAAAAAGAAACTTGGGCTTCTGAAAAGTATATGTGGCATATTTAATCATGTTCTTCATAATTAATTTGCACAAAAAATAGTTGAAAAAAACTTGATTGCTTCTATAGTTTAGATTTCTTATCTTCAAACAGAAAATTAAGAGAAACAAATGTAAGAGTTAAAGCCTCATAGAAACAAACTAATTTTAAAGAATTTTTTTATTAAATTATTGCTGTGACATCATCACTATCATTTCATTCAAGTTACTTTATTTCAATTTCGTCTCTATATAAACCTTGTTTATGATATCTTTTAGATCTCAAAATACATATATTATATCAAATTGTTAGGTTTCATTAAATCGTTAGGATTAGGCTAATTGACTTAAGCCAAACTCTTAGGCCAGGGTAGTGCGCTCTCTATGGGCAGACTTTCTAAGTCCATATTTACGTAGTCCTTCTTTATGCCAGTTTTGAAGAAAAACACGTCAACTCTTAACGGCTAAGTCGAGGAGCGGAATCGTGAGTGAATGGAAGCCTCCCGTCTGCCTGCTTTGAGAGCAAAACCTCTTTCTCGGCTTGTAAAGGGGATTATGGTTGGTAGACTGCTCATTTCCACGAAAAGTCTAAACAAAATAGACGTCGGAAAAAACTAAACATTAAAATTATTTCTGAAAATATATTTCTCACGGAAGATTATATGGTGATGCCATCACGTTTGCCTAAAAAAGAAAATCACCGTTTTGATATATCGTTAAAAGTAACATTTAAAAGAAAAATTGTGTTTATGCAATGAAATATATATGTATATATATATATATATATATATATATATATATATATATATATATATATATATATTAATTAAAAAAAAAAAAAAAAAAAAAATCGTGAAGGCAAAATAATAGCATACACACATTTTTTTTTTTTTAATATATGTACCATAAAAAGAAAACGACAATATAATAAGTTTAGAGTATTATTCTACACTACATTTATTTTGAAGAAGAAATTTTAGATTTCAAAATATACTTTCCAACGTCATTTATACATGTGCAAAACTATTTCTGTGTCAATGGTAGTCGAATATGTGGACTGAAATAAAATACTGTTTGTCGCAAAGCAATTTAATAGAACAAACGCATACACATGTCAGTCACCTAACATAATTTAACGTGTAAAGGAATTTATGCTTATTTTGTGTGTTTACACCAGCAGACTCCACACGCTTCGTTGGTCGCTATATTTAAATGAATTTTCAGAAACTTTGAGTCACACTATCTTTTAAATATCACTTTACAAATAAAAACGTTAAAAAAAATATACGAAAGAAAGAAAGCCATTAAAATCTTTCTGAACTTTGTTTCGTGTACTCGTTGCCTAAGACACAGTTTTTTCCTGCCAATGCTGCATCAAGTCCGGGTTCCTACTGTCTTTAGCAACGTCCTTTCTGGACACTTCAATTTGGATATTTATTGGATGAGAAAAGCTGCTATTATTAAAGAACTATGCGCTTTTGAAGACGATTGCAAGTCAGCATCTATTAAATATTTTAATTTTGGCATCGAGTAATTTATAGCTATCACTCTTTCTACTATATAACAATTTGATTATGACCAAAATAATAAAAGAGCAAAGAAAAAAAAAAAAAAAAGCCTTTCAAAGCAATTAAAATAAATTAAAAATAAATAAATTTTAATTAAATTTAATTTTTAGTGTAATATTTCGTGCGATATTACCATTTTTTTTTCGAAAACTAAAAAAATACTTTTCAAATTAAATAAAATTTAACAACCGTTTCTAAGCGACGCATACGTTGGAAATGAATGGACAAATTTAAGGAAATGAAACTGAAAAATCAATGGATAAAATTGAAAAAAATATATATAAGAAATTTCAAATTCGAAAAAATTCTTTTAAAGTCAAAGCTACCCCAGTGCTACGTTTTGTTGCTCTGTGTTCAATAGCCTGAGCTCGCGAGCGCACACGCACGAACACACACTGTTCTTCATTTATATAGATTATATAAATGTTTAAATAACTACAGGCATTAACTTTGATTTTTAAAACAAATATTTTCGCAAACACACACACTCACAAAAAGGAAAAAAAAAATCTTGTTAGACAATTTTAACCCTACTGTTCTATTCGGTTCTATTTGACATGAAGCCTATTTTAATCTCCTGTAAATAATAAACTATAGAAATTTTTTCTCGGCATTTTGTAGCTTTGTTTAGTTAGAAATATGCTATTTTTCAATAAAATTTTTAGTTTTACTTGTATATCTTTTTATATATAATATAAAACAGAACTAATGTATTGTACAGAAAACAGACACAAAGCAGCAAGGATTTTTTTTTTTTTTTTGCCAATATTTATAGTTGATTTGAGATGTTTATGATATTAGTAATTATAGTATACAGCGTAATTTAATATAGATAAACGAAAAAAAAATTACACAGGTAATAATTTTACGGGTGTTAAGTTATTAGAAGTTATACACAAAGTATTTAAAAGAACCTTTAAAGTTGCATAGAAAACACGAGAGTTCAGAATTATACTGTTTAAAATATTACATAGTTATTATAAAAGAAAAAATGCATTTTACGGTGCAGTAAAAAATAAAATAAAACTCAGATAAGTAAATTCAGATACATACATATATATTAGTGACATCTCATTTTCCATCAATTTCTTTTCTTTTAAATTAATGTATTATCATAAAATAGTAATTATTAATTATCCTCTTGAAATTTAATAGATAATTCACATTCTTTTTTTTATTATTATTTAACGTCTTAACGAAATGTAACTAAGAACTCTATTACAAATTTACTTAAAAGTGAAGATTTGGTAAAACCCCTTGATATTGAATCAAGTTAATTGAAAAAAAAAGCAGAGTATTTAAAAACCTCTTTTGTTAAAATCTCCTTCAGAAGTGATTTCAAAAGATTTTTGCTGTACTAATGTTGTTAATTTATTTTATCATTTTATTTTATTTTATTTTTTACATTCAAAGTGTAATTTAAAAGTGCTTTCGTTTGTTGAAGGGAATTTTCGAGAAATAAGAAAATGTTATTTAAACATAGATTAAAATCTAAAGTAATAGAATGTACTTCGTTAAGATAAATCACAAATACTGCAAAGAAGCGTGCAAGATCGGTAAATCTGGAACATCGCGTATAGTTAAAAAAAAAAAAAAAAAAAAAAAAAAAAAAGTATTATACTTTTATTTAAAGTAGTTATTTTGTTATAGATTTTTTCTCTCGAAATTTTTAGTTTTTTTTTTTTTAATGTATATTTTAATTTTTATTTTCCAATCAATAAATATATTATCGACAAAATTATTAGAAATATTAGAAACAAACAAAACAAACGCTATTAGAAACAAAAACACTAACGAGTAATAAACATAAAATATTTGATTTTGCATTAATTATAATATAGTTACGAGTTCATTTAATTAAAATAGACAAAAGTAAATACATTGTAATGGATGTAACAAAATTTTCTTGCCTTAAATAATAATTACATAAAAGTACAAATATGATAAAAACTACTTTCAGATGCTTAATGTTTTCATCCCCACACAAATAATTTATAGGATTAAGCCACAACATTTTTATTGTACCCTGGAGCCGCAGCTTTCTTTTACACGCGTTTTATCAATTTGTCTCCACTATTTCAGAAGAATAACTTTTTAAATACACTCATGTCCATAAATTAAGGATAATTCAAATTCACACTGAAATCGAACTTTAATGCAAAAATTTAACCTGCAGAAATATCACACACATCTTTAAGAATAATATGCAAATTATAAGAAGCCAACAGATGACGCCGATATGATGTTACAATGACGAAAGTGTAAGAAGGAGGTAGATAAGGAATGGGAGCAAAGAAGGAAAATTGTTCACAAGCGTTCTGTGTGCCGCTCAGTGCCACAACCGAATAGTTATGACACAGAGGACGCATGCAGATAATTTTTTACGTGGTAGAATTATCGGCCGACTCGAATGAGGGCGTACTCAGATAGAAGTATCGTGGAAACTTAGAATCGCCCAAAGTGTCATCTCTAGGCTTTGGCAACGATTCCAAAATGATGGAAATGCCAGTCGACGTTACAGTACTGGTCGGCGACGAGTTACAATTCCGAATGACCACCGGTATTTGGTAGTAACTGCCAAAATAAGCAGATAAAGCACAGCATCAGACCCGTCTCGTCAGCTGTCTGCAGCCACGAAAGCCACAGTTTCAAGACAAACCGTGGATAGACGTTTGGGAGATATTGGTCTATATGCTCGCGGGCCTGTTCGATGTGTTCCACTAACGGCAATGCACTGTGCCAGCGGTTAACTTGGAGTAGAGAACATGCAATGTGGACAGCGGCACAGTGAGCTTGTGTGATGTTTTCCGACGAATCCAGGTTTAGCTTGCAGTGTGATTCACGCCAGACTTTCATATGTAGAACGTCAGGTACCCGTTACCCCCAAAACAAAGTCATTGAACGACACCGTGTAGGGCAGGAGTGCTCATTTATGAGGGGGGGATCATATTGGGCACCAGAACAGATCTGCATGTTCAAGTCGGAAGAATGATAGGCCAGATTTATCGGGACATCATTCGGGAGCACATGTACGTTTGTTTAGGGGTGCCATGAGCCCAGAATTTGTGTTTATGGGTGACAATGCGTGTCCTCACCGTGCAAACGTTGTAAACGGATGCATACAATCTGAAGCTATCACCCGCATGGAATGGCCAGCATTCTCACCTGACTAGAATCCGATAGAGCATGTGTAGGACATGCTTTTACGACGAGTTGTAGTCCGTCAATCCCCTCCTACATGTGCTCCGGAACTTACGAGAGCATTGCTTACTGAATAGATTAATCTTCCCCAAGATCAGATCAATAATATGATACTCAACATTCCTAGGCGTTGTAAGGACTGTATTTCATCATCTGAGAGACATACTATGTATTAACCATCATACCAACCATGTAATGTTAAGTTTTTGTAAGGGAGATATTTTTTGTAATTGCTTCAGGGAGCAAAAATCATAGTTTTTATAAATGGTATCCTACATAAACCACTTTTTTTTTGTTCTTGATCTTTTGTTTAATATATGGACTTTATGAATAAATCATGTTTGTTTTGCTTCTGAACCTTTATTTGCCTCAGCTAGCATTATCCTTGATACATAATATTACATGAGTGTAATATTACAGAATTAAAATCTTCAAGATAGATTTATTTCAAAAATAGTAGTGACAAAATAATGAAAAGCAGGGATAAATATAGGAAGTCTGTGGCCCTTATGTACTGTTAGTGTGTTTTGGCAGTTGATAGATAGTACGTCGAGCATAACCGTTTGTCATATATTACTGATAGTATCCCATGTCTGTCATACAAAAGACAAAAACGTATTTTATATAGTTTTTAATATTTTCATATGCATACAAGAATGAATTTAAATTATATTTTAAACTAATGCAAGTATTTGTGTAAGAAATTTCGAATGTCTTGCTTATTATAAACTATCTGCTAAGTAGCATAAAAAGAATGCACATTTATAAATGCTGAAGCAAAATTATACCGTGAAATACCCAACAATATTTAAAATGTAATAGCGTACGATATGTTTAAAGGTAAATAAATTATTGTCGAAGATGATTTATAAATTAATTACATAATGGTTTGATTATTTCATTTCATAATTAAACACGACGAAGTTTAGTGATCAACAAAATATAATAAACAAGTTTTTTTTTTTTTTTTTTTTTTTTTTTTAAGATTTATGTTTCCTCAAATTCAGTTAAAAAATTATTGCAAATTTCATTGTCTCCCTTTTTTTTTAATTGTAGTAACACCCCCCCCCCCCTCCTCCTCCTTTTAAGCCAAAATTTAAATATTTCTGATCGTGCCCGAAAATTTTATAATCAAGGAAAAACTTTGTGAATACTCTGCACCTGTAACCAGGCTGCTTGTACTTTCCCCTTCTTTATTTATTTGACTTTTATGACAGTTCATCTTTTATATATAATTGACCAATAAGGAAGAAATTTTTAAAACTACAATACATTAGCATGTTAGTTCATTCTTCTAAATAAAATATATATATATAATCATCAGTTTTCGAAATAAATTAACTCCCAAATAAACTGAACAGTGAAAATTGAGTTAAAAGTATATAAAGTACTTTCAAACAAAATAATTACTGTTTCAAACAAATATAATTACTATTTAATTGTCCAAGGCAGAATTTTCAATTAAAACCTTGCAAATCACACATGAATTGAAACTGTACAAAAGTAAATATATATATATACTAGCAGACCCGGCCACGCGTTGCTGTGGCTATGTTATACGTTGAATTATAATGTAGTAAAATATTCAATATATTAAAATTACTATTTACGAATAAAGACCATCCTTGATAACATCCTTGATCTTAGCAGACTTAGCCCGCTTCGCTGGTCCCTATTTTTAAATGATTCACTATAATTAAAGAATTCTCAAAATTGCATTAATTTTTAACATGTGAAAAAAAAAAAGAGAAAAAAAAAATCTGATCGGGAAAAATGTTCGACACTCATAATGAATCCATATATTATCGAAAGGAAAATGATATAAAATACAAAAAAATCTTCTCTCATTGGTGGAATAATCTGTTCGGACCCCCACTGCCTGCGGCAGTGTATACCTGCGCAAACCATGCGCACCGTTTCTTCATCCACCGTTCCCGCCCTTCTTAATAACTCTATACTTTCGAAAATATCCGCAATCGATTTATCGGGCCTTAAAACTTAATAATACTAATTTTCAAAGTTCTAACTCTTATTTCTATTATTTTGCCCCTTTGCCCTCCCCCCTCCCACTGTTCTAAATAATTTTACAAATTCGAAAATATCTACAGTTTATTTGTAGGTGTCAAAAACCTGTATGCACCAATTTGAACGATCTAACTATATTTTTATTTTTTGCCCCTCTGCCCCCCTTCCCGCCCCTCCTAATAAATTTACAAATTCGAAAATATCCGCAATCGATTTGTTGGTATCAAAAATTCTATGCACCAATTTTGAATGATCTAACTCCATTTTTATATTTTGCTCCTCTGCCCCCCCCCCTTTCCCGCTCCTCTTAATAATTTTACAAATTCGAAAATATCTGCAATCGATTTGTACGTATCAAAAACTTCTATGTACCAATTTTTAGCGATGTAACTCTATTTTTATTTTTTGCCCCTCCGCCCCCTTACCCGCCCCTCCTAATAACTTTACACTTTCGAAAATATCCTCATTCGATTTGCAGGCCTCTAAAACCTCTCTATACCAATTTTGAACAGTCTATCTGCATTTCTATTTTTTTTTTTTTTTTTTTTTGGTTGTTGTTGTTTGTTTGTTTGTGAAATCACGTTTTGGCCCCTCCCCCCCCTTTTGGGAGGCGAATTTTGCAATAAAAACTATCCTATCTCTCAAGTTGGACCAAATTGCACACAGTGTCCAAATTTCATTAAAATCGGCTCATTAGTTTAGGAGTTCATCGCGGACAAACATAATAAATTTTATATATAAAGATATATATATATATATATATATTAAATTATAAAGTTTTGATCAATGAAGCACAAATAAGTAAAAAACAGGATTAATTTCACTGTATTATCTTCATTATAATATGAATTCAATTTACACTTCAGTCTAAGTAACACGTGGCCGGCTATGCTAACACCAAAAATTTAAAAAGTGGAAATAATTGAATTATACGAAATTTATTAATAGGTTAAAAAGTTGAAGATTCTTTGTGTAGATGGCAGCACCAAATATATTTCAGCTTTCATTTCAACCCAGTCGAAAGGTATCGACATCTGTTAGAATCATTTGGAGTTAACAGATAATTGTGACTGTCAAATAATAACAGACAAATAATTAGCAATAAATTAAAATTGCGACTATAATTTGAGATTTAAACTATCCTATCTCTCAAGTTGGATCGAACTGCACATGGTGTGCGAATTTTATTATAATCGGTTAAGTGGTTTAGGAGTCCATTGAGGACAAACATTGTGACACGAGATTTATATATATTAAGATATCATGAAACAAAAGTAAATATAAACTTATATTGAGCGGGAAAAGTTAAATAAAGTGAATAAAAGTTACATCAGTGCTTGTTTTGATTCAGATTTTTAAAAAATTTACAAAGCGGCATTTATTTAGGAAATGACCTGCGTACAGCAAAATTTTAGATGCAGTATATGATTCTACAAATTTTCGTATTTATGTACATTTTAAAATGCTATTGTTGAAATGTCAGATTCAATTAAACATCTGAAGATATATTTACATACGGTGAATACTAATCAGTATTTCCTGTTAAAAGTGATTTATTTTCCTCAGTACAATGCCATATTGATTGCATAATTCAATAAAATATAGATGTTTACATTTGCTATTAAAACAGCACTATAACAACAAAGTTTCAAAATAAAAGGAGGAGAAATTTAATAAAATCGCTAAAATTTACAAATTTCAATAATTTTTAAAGATTCCCCGATATACTGTTTTTAAAACGATATTAAATTTATAGTTATACTAACAAGAAAAGGTCACGACATGGAAATTACAGATCGGGAGGAAATTGCGCAGAATTAAAGCAGTAGCGCGCACTAGCCAAACAATCTTGAGAAAAAAGGCATTGAAGTTGCAGTAATCTTGAAGTATAAGTTATTTTGCAAAGGAATGAACATTCAGTGGCGTACATTGTAAAGTAAGTGGCTGTCACGCAGACGACCCGGGTTCGATATACTACCAAGGGGAACTTTTTTTCATTAACTTTTATTTAATCTAAGCTTTTTTGTTTTTACTTTCTCTTATAATTCAAATAAAAATTTGAAAATTTCAATAAGTAATAATTATTCATTATGTATGTGTGTGTGTGTGTAGGTTTAGGACTTTTTCTATTTATAATATTTATAATTTTCTATAACTTAAAAAATAAATTTTAGCTGTGTTTTAATTATAAAAAAAAGGTAAAAATAACGGGAATTTTTTTTTATTTATTTAAACATTTTTATTAAATTTTTATTAATATTTATTTATCTAAACAAAGCCGCCGTAATGATAAGAAATACTTTGGTGTGTCCTTGTACACGAATCATAAACAATCTAAACACACACACACACACAAAAAAAAAAAAAAAAAAAAAAAAAAACTTTCTCTATAACTACTGAACATGTGTACCAATTTCTAAGTCTATCTGAGAGATTTTACGGCCGCTATCGCCGTACAAATTTTGTCCAAAAGACCGTAACGATAAGAACAACTTTGGTGTGTGTGTGTTCACGAACTACAAACAAAATGCACACTCAAAAAGATATAGTTAATTCCGTGTGCCTTATGGACGTGAGTATATACCAATTTCAAGTCAATTGGGCGATTTATGCGGCCGCTATCGTTGTACAGACAGACAAACACACAGAACGGAAAAACTGAGTTTTCGCATAGAGACCTCCACTGACATTCCGAAAACAAAAGTGGAAGACTTATTTTAATTTAATTTAGTTGCCCCTCCTACTTTTTTTTTTCTTTTTTTTACTTTTTTTTCCTTAATTCGAAAATTATATAAGCAATACCTCAACCCGAGCAGAGCCAGTCCAGCTACCAGAACATTTTATTGCACTGAATAACAATGGGGTCAAATTTGACCCCAATAGAATTTTTTATTGTTTCTGTATACTCATGTTAAAACGCTGCAAGTAATTCAATCATTCCAAATGAGAAAAATTAGATATGTTTTTTAAGAATATTTTAGGTATGAAAAATTAATTGCATGAAATTTTTTCTTATGGAATTTAGTATAATCTAATCTTATTTTCCTATTTGTGTTCATAATAATATGTTAAAAAACACAAATATACAATGTATTATACTAATAAAAAAATTTTCACACCTATATGAGGTTTTTATTTCTACAAATGGCTATTTAGATTAAAATTTATGCTGGAACTATTTACGACTTTCGTTTTCTTTCATTGATTATATCGTAACTCGAGTATTATCATTTTAAATATAAAACGTATGATTAAATAGATCACACATATCAAAAGTTTATTAGTGTTTTCTATTCTAAAATTTGCAACACAATTATTACTTGAAAATTTGCAACACAATTATTACTTGAGTCATAATCAAACATACATTATGCACATTTCTGAAAAATTGAATATAGAAATATTTCAATGATTTTTCACACACAAAAAATGAGCATTTCCATCCAAACGTCACTATATTTTCTATCTGAAGATCCAACATAGGAATGCATTTACTCACACTTTTTGCATTTTATAATCCCACTAGAATACTTTGCTACTGGATTTAAAATATTTTAGCGTTTCTCAAGATTTTTTTCGAACTAAATAGTTACCTGGCTTCAAAAGAAATATTCTTATTTCATAATTGCATTTTTTTTTCTCAATTAAAATTCAGATAAAACCAAATAATTTCATTCAAGGCATTCACATACAGAATATTGTAAAAAACAGCTATTGTAAATCTACTGACCATTCTGTAATATATATGTATTATTTTTTGTCCATTATATCGACTCTTGATTTCGCACTATAGTAATGCAACCCAAATTCAAAGTATTAGAATAACAGAACATTCTTAAGAAAACTTGACAATGTGTCGTGTAAAATGAACGTACGCAAATTAAAGGAGTGACGCATGTTATTCAGGAATTGACAAACAATTTTCAACAAATATACATACATTATTTTAACAATTTAAGGGTCGTTAACACATTTAAAAATTATGTTGATTTTTTATATGAGTCAAAAATTAGAATAATCAATTCATTCAATATGAACTTGAATATATTTATGAAATGGAAATCTTCCTTTAAATGCCACTAACTGTTCATTAATTTTAACATTTTGATTAAAATTGCTGGATATTTATACATCGTATAAATATCCAGCCCAGATACAAATTTAATTCTGAATGGTAAAATTTTATCATAAAATTTGTTTTGGCGTCTCAAATCAGAATCATCAAATTGCATGCAGCATAATATTCGTCAGCATTTGTTTTTTAGTATATATATGTGTTGAAAATTAGACAATCAGTATTTTCATTCATGAACTCACTATTTAATTCCTTATATTGATTGTAAACTTTATCAAGAAACAATAGTCTGTAGAAACACAACATTTCTTGTTTTTTAATATTTTTTCAAAAATTTCCATATACATTTTTAATTTACTTGATTTAATACAACTTGCATTATATTTGATTTTATAAAATATACAAATGCAGATAGAATAATATCCACATTATTATAGTATAGCATGTAGGGCCTATTGCTTGAGACGTCAAACTTCGGCTTGAATGTTTCATAAGTACTTATTAATGGAATGTCATAATAATTTCTATTTTTCGACTACCAAGCACAAAATTGCTTAAATGTATTTTTAATTTATACGCAAATAAAATCAAAAAGGAGTATTACATAAAAAAAATGTTGAAGGGTGTATTGTTAAATTTTATTTATTTTTTAACATAAACAATGCCTTCATTGGTAAAAAAAGATAATGATGTTAAAAAAAAAATGATCGTTTATCATTATTTTAATATCAGTTTACAAATAGTACACTTATATGAAGCAATTAATTATTTCATTTAAAATTATTTAAAATAAATATATAATTTATAATTATATATTTATTATATAAATATATAATTTATAATGTAAATTTTTTTATTTATTTATTTTCTATTAATATCACTAATGTCTCCTTCTAACCGCAATGGGATAAATGAGAAAAAGCACCAAAAAGTTTCTTATATATTTATGTTGCTGTTTGTTATCGTAAAGATTATGATTAAATGAACAACACCCATTTTTCCCCCAGAAGTACTTTAAGTATAACGTCAAATTGGAACCCATGGCAGTAGGAAGATTAAAATAAACTCAATATGCATTGACATTCGGAAACATCTTTAGTATATGACTCCCTTAGCGAAATTTGAAATTTGACACCGAAGTAGCTCGGACGATTTTTGCAAAGGACATTTTACTTACAAAATGGCAATTGCCATTTTAATTCATCATCAAAATGGCAAAAAATAATAGCCGCCAAGGGGATCCTATACTAAAGCTGTGGGTATATTACTTTAATGACGATAAAATTCAAGGAAAAAAAAATACACTATTTGTTTAATTAAAATTATCTTTTTTTTTTTTAAATAAACACAAACAAAACAAAAATAAAATAAAAGCTTTTATGACGCCAGTTTTATAACAGATTTTTGACAGTTCACATTTACATAAAAATAAATATATTTCATTTCATGACGGGAGATTTTTTTTTCCCCAGTATTGTTTTTCATACAGTTTTTTATTTTAAAAGAACTTCTTTTATTTATTAACTTTTGAACAACCAATTATCTGATTGAAGTAAAAATGAAGGCATTAGCTAGATATTGTCGTGATTGATAAGTGTATCAAGTTTCGTAACAATCGGTTAATGGTGTATTTTATCTGCATAAAGCTTGTCATAACATAACATTCATTTTATTAAAATAAAATCGCGTTCCATATATATATATATACACATTTTTTTTTCTTTGAGTGGTAGTAACTTAAAACTGTTTGGGAGGCCTCTTGCTAATATTATATAGGATACTACAAATAAGGAATTAAGTTCTCAAAAGTGTTCGATATTCTGCAGACATTTACACATCACCTGCAGCGTTTTATTTTTAATTATTTATTTTTTTAATTTCGTTTTCACATTTTGAAAAGTCATATGTATGTTAAATATTTTCTTTATTTCCAAAAATTTATTTTTAAAAATATCAATATTTCATTTTAAAACTGTAAAGTGAACAAAAATACACTTAGTTTATTTTTCACATTTTCTAGTTTCAAAATGTTTTTTTAAGAACAAATTTTAATTGTAAAACTAAATTTAAAATAGAACATTTAGTTATGAGTAATTTTGTCGACTAATTTCCCCCATGGGATAACTAAGCATGTGGGTGTCTACGAAAGTCAGAAAATCTCCTTAACAAGATGTAATAATGTTATCGCTATCTCTTGTAAAGTACATTTCGATGTGAAAATTCAAAATCACCATTTTCATCTCTTTCTTTTTAATATCCAACTTCAAATTACTTGCTTAAGTCAAACGGTAAGTATAAAGACAAAATCGATTGCTCTATTGAAGGAAAACGAGAACAAACCTACGCCATCAAGTCATTCTAATATCTTCTGCAAAACAAAGTACGTTAAAATATGAATAAGTTAACGAACACAAGTTTCAGATTTCAGACGAATTTTCAAGAAAGCTCATTTTTCTTAAAAAATCCCTTATTCAAAAATGTTTCTTTCAAATAAATCCGTTATCTCAAAGCATATTAACATACTGATTATCATAGAAAATCCTTTTAAATACCTTTGTCAAAAAAAAAAAAAAAGTATGCCTTGTAGTTCTAAAGCAGAAATATTAAGGCACTTTCAAGTTGATAAGCATTGATTTTTAATTATCATCGAGTAACTTTAACACCTCCTTGAAATATTTTCGGTTCGCTAATTCATTCTTCATGCAAGATTAGATCTTTTGAACTTAAGCTGTGTAAACAAATCGCGCAACTTTTGTTCGAACTTTAAGTGGTAGTTTCAAAAATTTTTTTGTCAAAATTAGAAAGTCTATTGAAATTTTAAACAGGATTGCAAAGTTTAGGATGTTTTAAATTGACAATTTGAGAAGATGGTAGATTAATAATTTATATCTTATAATGTTATCAAATATTTCAGCAATACTGAATTTGAAATGAAGTATTTTCTGAGGAAAACAAAAGAAATCGATAACTGATTAAATGATTTTAAATATCTGAAAGAAATTTTATTTAATGGAATAAAATGTTCAAATTTATTTATTTTAATTGCTCGTGAAGCTTAAAAAGCAACCTGCCAAATGTACGGAATCCAAAAACAAAATTCGAAAAACTACCTTTTTTATTAAATGCGTTATCCTTATAAAATGAGAGATTAAAAATCCCATATAGGATAACGTGGGAAGGAATAAAGTGGAAATCTGACTTATGTACAGCCTTAAGACACCTACTTTCGTGACTTAAAATTGGCCATCAGAGGCCATCTATAAATATACCGGAAATAATCAACTAATTCATACAAAAGGACATCTAGAAAGTGTTTTTTACAACAACTTTGAACAAAATCATTAGAGCTGTTTTCAGTTTTCAACAAAACTCGGTAAACTCATCTCTACATTAGATGTCTAAATTTTAATTATTTCATTACTTTTTTTTTCGTTTAATTGATAAGATAGTCAAAATATTCCTCTCCGTCACACACACGCACTGATAATTTTATAAAAAAACATTTTTTCACCCGCCCAGAACAGTTTAAAACCTGTAAAATCAAGTTAAAAGTCGATATCGATATTTTAGACCCAATGAAATTTTTCCATTACCTACGGTTGTTGGGTAATGCAAGTAAAAATATTCACCAAACTCATAATCACATTAAAAAGTCATTTAAAAAAATATTTTACCGATAATGTAATTCATCATTTGAGTACATAAAGTGACATAACCTTTTCCAAGACATTTTTTCTCTACGTTTTTTGATTCAGCATAATTGAATATTTTCTAAAATAAAACAAAAATCTTACCACTACAATTTTTTATTTAATTTATAAAGAAGGAGAATGATTTTTTTTTTTCGGAATACAAACACAATGAAAGATAATCCCTGTTTTCGTAAAAGCAATATAGAATACTCATATCTGTCAACAATTCGAATTCCAAATTTTGTTATTTTTTATAGAAAATTTCAACGTATTTAAAATCATAGAAATTTATTTTAAAAAAAAAACTTAAAAATTTCTATTTAAAAAAAAAAAAAAAAAAAAAAAAAAAAACACTGGTATCTAAAAATCGGAGCGGTTGGCAGTTATGAATAGGAAACAAAAATCTGAACCAAAGGTAGAAATTAAAAAATAAAATTCTAGTACTGAGAAAACTTTCATGTAGTGCAATTATTACTTTCTTCTATATGTAATATAGAGAAAGTATTGGATTCGTAAAAATTTTCGACCTCGGGTTTTTGATGGATTTACACGTTTTGAGAGCTGTAGAACACGATTTGACTATTTTTAGAAAATCGTCTGTCTGTCTGTCTGTGTGTGTGTGACAAAATTTTGTGGCAACTGTATCTCAGAAACTACTGCACAGATTTTCATACAAATTGGTATGTAATTGCACCTTGACATAAATTAGTGCCTATCAACTTTTGGTAAAAATTGGCTTACAGGTTGCGTTGCCATCCCGCTTTTTCTAAATTTTTAACATGGTGATATAGGACAAAATTTTGTATAAATATGCATAAAGAGAATTATTTTTTAATAATCATTATGAAATTTACAAGAATTATTTATAATAGAGATAGTCAACTGGGAAAAAAATTTTGTATGTGTAGGAGCCTCGCCACCCCCCTGGGGGGGAAGTCCCCCCTCGAGGAGAGTAAATTTTCAAGATGGGTGTCTTTCGAAAGGTCTCATCAATACCTTTAAAACGAATGGTTGAACTATAAATCTGTGATAATTTAAAACAAAGTTATCGATTTTTTTTTACTTTTAACAAAAACAAAAAATCGCTTTTTTTTTTTTTTTTTTTTTTTTTTTTTTTTTACGAAATTTAACTGGACTTGGTATTTAGTTGGCCCCTGACATAAACTGGGGCTGATTAGATTTGGGGATCAATCGCTCAACAGGTGGCGCTGTGATCGTATTTTTTCTAAACTTTTAACATGGCAGTATAGGACAATATTTCGTATAAATGTACATAATGAGAGTTATTCTTAACCTGTGATTGTGAAATTAATATGAATTATTGATAATAGTAGTAGTTAATTAGGAAAAAAAATTGGGGCATCGCTTCCCCCCCCTAGGGGGAAGTACCCCCCGGGAAGGGTAAATTTTCAAGATGGGTATCTTTCGAAAGGTCTCGTCAATACCTTTAAAACGAATGGTTGAACTATAAATATTTGATAATTTAAAACAAAGTTATCGAATTTTTTTACTTTTAACAAAAAAAAAAACTGAAATTTTTTTTTTTTTTTTTTTTTTTTTTTGTTACTGCGTGAATTTGTATAGGAAAATATAGAAGAAAGTCTTGTGGTGGCCACAACATACTAGTTTTTTCTCATGATTTCATTTATGTACTACTTCTTATCATTCTTTTCCAAAAACAAATTTCAATTTATTTTAGAAGTGATTTGTAGGAATAAATTTTTAAAATACACTATATGTAGTTATTCAACAACATCATATCAAAATTATTCATTAACATTTAAAATAAGTTGCGTTTTTTATTAATCGATTTCTGCAGTTAAAATAATAAGTGCAATTTTACAGTAAGAAAATAAGCTATATGACCATGAAGTTTACTACATTCATAAAAATTCCTACAAGACAATAAGATCAAGACAATACCTTAAGACAATAAGATCATAAAGTTATGGTAATTTAAAATGCAATACCAAGCTAAAAATATTTTATCTTTTATAAAGGAGTCGCTTTACGAGATATATAAAATATCAGAAGTACCGTTTTTAGCTGGTTAATAAGAAGAGTAAATAACTTAAATGGTCGATGAAATACATTGTGAACAATTGTTATTTGTAAGAAAGAAACAATATTTTACTGCATCATTTAAATATTTTAATATTTTATTTAGAAAAAAAACTCTATAAATAAAAACGCTTACTTCTGCTACTTGTACAAAAATTCTAATTTGTAAACTTTTTATTTTTCTTTCATTATACTTATTTTCTTTCATTATAATTTATAACAGTTAATATTAACTTCATTTCGTAACTTATAATAATAGTAAATTTCGTAATTATTTATGTTTCATTCATTTTGTAAACGTAAATGCTTCTTTTTAAAAAAATATGTTGCATTTTGTTTTATTTTAACCTGTATCTCTGATCCGCTTAACTTAAATCTGCTTGCAATCATGTACATTATTTTAACTAGATGGGGACTTAATTATAATTGTTTTCGTCTTAAATAAAGCATGATAATCTTTTATCACTCATTTTCGACATAGAAAGATAACAAAAATCAATTCCTTCAGCTAAAATAATGAATTTTTCATAGAGTTAATTACATCGGTTACTAAATGTCTCAAATAATGATTCTGATGAACGATTATTTTGTTTATTTTCGTAAACGTTCATAAAACTTTCTTTTTCAGAAACTGCCGTTTTTGTTATTTCACAGCCAAGTTTGAATATTACAATCATTACTTTTTTTAGCGTCACATTTATGTCTTTATATTACAATATTAATTTTTATCGCAATAATTACATTTAATTGAAAACATAGTGAAATCAACTAATTTAACTAAGCAGTTCTAAGGTTTTCCCCATTTCTATTATATTAAATCATTAATTACACTACCTTCTCATAAATGACCGGACACTTTTTATTTGAAACATTTTGTGAAGTAACTAAAAAATTTCTTAAAGAATTATCCTGAAATTCTGAACGTGTAAAGAACATGCTATACCTCATGTTTTCAAAATTATTTTTATCGAAGACGAAGAGGAAAGAAGTAAAAAAATTCGCAATATTTGACATCACCCAATAAAAAGTAGAGCTTGAAATGAGTTTGGGCTGTAGCATGCAATTATGAGTAATCTTTTAATAACACTGCTCGGCATAAAAATTGCCTCTGACACCATTGCAGCATATTCTTATGTAAAATGACCTCCTGAATCTGAATATGACGTCCATTTTGTCCTATCACCTACCGTTTTTTAGGAACGGCACCCTATTTTTATCATTTTTCGGTGATTTTTTGTCTATAAATTTGATTTTTAGAAGGGGAGAGGAATATTTTAACCGTTAAAATATCTTCTGAGGGGCTACAGAGATGGAAAATTCTAAACCATGGACATTTGCGACAAGGGGGAAAAAACTTCGAGGGGATTTGCCACTGAAATTATGCATTACATATCTTATATTTTTTTAATCTGTTATTAATGTTAATTTTTAAACTTTATATATATTTTTGTTTTTAGTTGTTATATTAATTATTTTTCATCTTCCAATCAAATTCATGGTCATAAAATTATCGAACAGAGAAAGAAATTGAGGGAGGGGGTCGTGTATCTAGAAAACGGTGGGTGTCTGGGCAAAATGGGAGTCATATTCGGATTCAGGAGGTCATTTAACATAAGAATCAGCAATAAAGGTATCAGATCTCGAAATATATATATATATATATATATATATATATATATATATATATTATTATTTTTTTTTTTTTTTTTTTTTTGCAGAGCAGTGTGCAATCTGAATCCCCGCTATGTGTTTTCTAGTACATATATTAACGGAGATAAAAAAGGGTATCTTTTAAAAATTGTAAAAAAAGCCATTTTTTTTTATTATTATTATTATAACAATAGCAAGCTTTGTCTTCTTCGCTAGTCACTATATTTAAAGAAATTTATACTCAATATATTTAAAGAAATCCCTTTATAGATAAAAACTAAAAATGTTTCATTGAAGCCGCTTAAAACGTCGGTTCGACTCCCAGCTGCGCTATATGGGTTACGGTTCCTCACTACTTGCATTTACACTCTAACCAGGCATTTCAACTTACGTGCTAACTGGACGATAAGTGACGCTAATACTATTCAAGTAATACGTTTTTCGGGCAGAAATTTCTCAGGCAAATTATCATTTTCACTCTATGACAACAGGTGTCAGCCCCCAGACAATCTTTAAAATATCGAAAATTCGAAAATTGGACTTCAAGGTGCATTAGAACAAGTCAAATCAGATCCCCATGCAAAACATTTGTAGCTCTGCAATCAGCCATTTGCTTAAAAAACGACCAACACATGTTTAAGTTTAACATCGTTTTTTGTCACTTTCTCATCTTCTTTACGGTTTATGATACTGTGAAGACACTAAAATATTTTATTTTATTAATTGGCTTTTTTTCTATTTAACTGTAAAATATAACACATTGGCCCTTGGAGGATCGAACACCCGACCTTTCTGTTATTAGCATGACGTTCTAACTGAGATAATGGAAAAATGCAAGTTTTTTTACTTTTACGTTGCTACCTTTCGATGCGATAATTTAGAAATTTATAGATTTTATTTAATTTAAAAAAGTGAAAATTTTGGAAAAAGACTTCGAAATACATCAGGATAGGTCATTATGGACCTCCGTGCAAATTTCTGTAGCTCTGCGATCAACTGTTTTCCTACAAATCGACGGACATACACACATCTTTTATTATATAGAGAAAGATACAGGATATGAAGCCCAAAACAAAGTTAATGAAACAAAGCTAATGAAATTTGAGAACTTTTACTGAATATTTTTTAACTGTGGATACGAAAGTTTTAACAAAATTTCATTTGCATAATTTATTAGCTAAATTTATTGAACCATTTACAAGAAAACCCGCAGCAAATACTGTTCAATCTTCAGTGAAATATGAAATTATAACTTGTACTTTACACTTTTGGTGGTTCAATATATTTCTTCAAAGTATTTTTGAGATATCTGACAAAATGTCTGAAATTGTCTGGCCATTTATAAAAAGGTAGTGTATCAGACATTAGAGAAAAACATCCATACTTATATATTTACATGTTTTTATTCAGTGACAGATTTTTATTTCTTTTAACTGTATAGGCAAGGAGTGATTCACATAATGTCTTTTGATGAATAATCACATCTAGAATATTATTTTAACAGAACGTTTTAAGCATCGAGTAAGAAATACGAATGAGTAAAATTCTCATTAAAACCAAACCAAGCTTCAATTAAAGAGAATGGTCGAAAACATAGAATATAGTGCAAATTTGGTGTAACATCTCCATGGAACATGATATTGTCCCAGAAGTTTTAGCCGTTTCTGTTAAAATCAACGAAACAGAAGTAGTCAGAGAAAAAGCGTGGCGCAGTAGTAAAGTATTTGGCTTGAGTAAGGAAAGTAGTTCGTTCAAGTCTCTGCGAAGTCTTAATATTTTTTTTTTTATTTCAAGTGAAAAAAAAGTGTTTAAATTATTATTATTTTTTTTAATTATTATATATGTATATACACATATTTTTTTAAATGGGCAAACCAATTAATAATATGTTAACTAGGAACAGGTTTAATTAGAAAAAAGAAAATCATGTAGAAAGTTAGAATTTTAGATCTAATTTAGAGTGACTATGATTAGAGGTAGAAAATTAATGAAAGTGTGAGCATTTTCTACAAGGAGCACAAAATATAAACAAAAATAATTGTAATGCAATCTTGTTAGTAGTCTTGTTTTAGTATTTTTTTTCACCGATGCCAATAATAGCAATTAAATATTTATTTAAAACACTAGCACAAATCATTAACAAAAATTTATCTAAATGTAATATAAAAGTATTCATTTACTTTAATTTAAAATATATATTTATCTCTCTCTCTCTCGAGGAAGGGAGGTGGGGCTCGAAATCAACACCCTCCTTGCTCAAGCCAAATACTTTACCACACCAGGCTTTCTCGTCACATGCTTCTGTTTCGTTGGTTTTGATAGAAACAAAACTTCTAGGGTCATACCTTGCCCCATATTCGATCTATACCCAATGTTTTTGACCTCTATTTCTAATTTAAGCTTGGTTTGTTTGCAATAGGAATTTTATCGATTCATAATTTCTTTGTAAGTGTAAAGTGGATTAAACCAAAATGGAATTAAGAAAAAAAGATTCTAAAACGTCAAAATTAACTTTTTGATGAACATAACAGTTACGATTACTTTAAGAACTAAGTCTTAACAAATGTTTTTAGGAAAGATATTTCATGACATAACGCAGTAAAGATTGTTTTGATTAATTGCATCAAAACAGATATACTAGCCATACCGTTAAATACACTACTATATTAAATAAATAACAATCCTAGTTTGTAGATATTTGTTTTATGTGTTACTCTACATTTGATCTGTAAAGGAATCCTTTTGTCATTAGCATCAAGAAATATTTCATAAATTGTGAAAGTGAGAAAAAGTACTTAATATTGTTGAGCAACTCTTCCCCCCCCCCCCCTATACTGTAAATCATGATTTTATATCCTAGCAGAAAAAAAAAAGAGTTAAGATTAAACTTATTTGAAAATAATTTCTATAAATTTTTATATATGTTAAAATCATTAAACAAAATGTTTGAGCAACAGTCCTTCCATCAGAAACACACTAGAGATATAAAAAAACAATAGGAAAGTTTAATAATGAACAAAGAAATTTTAAAAAATTGCCATTATTCTTAGAACTTTGATAAAATAAGTTATTATACCTGAATTATAACATTTTCAGACAAGACCTTCAAAACATTGATAACTCCCCATAATTTTTATGAAACAGGACATTTCTTTTTAATGAATATTTATTATAACACTACTTATTATCTTTATGAGACATTATTATTATTATTATTACAACTCTACATTTACGTTGAGATTTTCGGTATACAAATGTATGAAAATACTATGTTCAGTAATTTTAATTTTCACACTTTTTTGAAATAACGGACCTATTTATACAATCATAGAAATAAAATGTGTAAGCCACGTATAGCTAATCATATTGATGATTAGAAACTGTGTATTGATTTGTTGTTCTTTTTGCAATTTTTCATTATTAATTAGTACACTTAAATTAATTATTTTATCTAGCTATTCAATTTGTGACAATTAAAGAAAGAAAAAAGTCTTACTTATATACATTAATAGAACCAAAAGGTTCCACCACTGCCAAATATGATATTATTCATAAAATTTAGTATAATATTTATTAATATAAGAACATTATTCAATTAATTCATTTGTAATTATTTCTTTGTATTCATTTTATTTTAACACCAAAGTAGATCAGCGATACATATATTTAGAATGTCTTTTCTTAGATGTGTTTTTTGACAAGAAAATTTTATTTTTTTCCTCAGAGAATTCTAGCCTTATTAACTTTTTTTTTTTTTTTAATCTATATTTCGGAAAAATCTCATTTCACGCAAATATGAGCTTGAGTACAGAATACGTATTTACAACACTTTATAAATATTTATAACACTTCTTTTTTTCGAAGCTTGTTTTGGGAAACAAAAAGAAATTTTTGATCTTAAAAACTAACTTTAAACCCATTAAGCGTTATTATTATTTTTTTTTTCCTCCCCAATTTATTTAACCCTACACGGCTCAATTTGTTTTTTAGTGCGCGACAAAAATATATAGGTTGTAATTAGTGATCAGAAGATAGGGAAAACTTATAAAAAACCATATTTTACGGAAAAATCAACTTTAGCTCAACGTACCGTATGTGGAACATACATAAAAATATGATTTACTAATAGTTTACTATTGTAATATATTTAAAAAAAAAAAAAAAAAAAAAACTTACCTCTGCAAAATATACACGTCGTTATAACACACAGTATTTTTTTTTCGAGTCAAAACTGTTCAATAACTATTCTTTTTTTATTTTTGAATTCAGACAAACGACTAACGTATCACTTTCATTCAATTTTCACACTGAGTGCACTATAACAAAAACACGAACGACATCTTTAGGTAAAGATTCATATTACTACATTGCTAAATGTCAGTAGGTTCTATCAATATGTCAAGATATGTAGCTACTAATAGTTTTATAGCTATACGAACGATTAAAGTCTGTGTTTCACATATGGAACTGGGTGCCTTGTAGGGTTAAACGTAACGTGTTACACATCAGCTATTTTTTTAAAAAAAGATATCAATTATCAAATCTTAATACTCTTTTACAACGTTAATGAACAAGTTCTATTTTTATAAAATGAATTAGATAGCCGTGAGATGCACTTAAACTTTGATACTGAAAGACAAGGCATTTAATACAAACTCTGTAAGCAAACGCCGTCAATTACAGAAACTCAGAGCAGTTGCATTTTATTGAAATAACTGGAAACAACCCTTCATCCAGCGGAAAATATTAGACACGAGTGCAGCATGAAATTGCATTTCTGTCTCAATATTTTGCATAGACTCATTAATGAAATAATTATTTTTACTTTTTTATGTGTTTTATATATATATATATTTGCATTGCCACATATTCTGATGTTAATTTATAATGTGATATACATAGAATGCCAAATATACTGATTGATGTGGAACATGCTAATTTTTAAGGATGTACTAAAACAATATATCCTCCTAGAATATTCATAGGATATCTCAAGTTCATGCCTTTTCATAAAGAGCAAATTCTTTTAATAGTTGAATTTATTTTATTTTATTTTAGGAAATAGAAACTATTAATTATTCTAACAAAAAACAATTAAGAACGTAATGAAAACAATTCCTAAAGTTCACTTGAAAATATATTAACTTAAAATCTTAGAATCGTAAAGTATAGACTTAAAAAATTTATAGGGTGTTTTTTCTTCTTTTAAAGTACAATTGTTACCTTCAGTGCCATTTAGCTTACTTTTTAAATATTACATAAAATTTAGTTAACATGTAACCAATTTCTACCTAAATATGATATTTATTTGGTCATGTTCAAATGTTTGTTAAATTTCGTTTATTATCAATAAATTGTTTAATTTATTAACATAAATGATTAAAAACAATGAAACGTTTTACAATTACCAAGCTTGTCTTCCTAAATGAAGTATTTAAATTCCGTTTGAATTACGATATTGATTCTCTTTGAGAATATTTAACCTGAATCTATTGTTTATAAAATTTAATTTCTTATAAATATGTCAAAAGAAAATTTTAATAGCAGAATAAAAACGGGTGTACAAAGTTCATTTTTTAATTTTACTTACAATTTTTGAATCCTTTAAAAACTTCACTTACACAAGTATGCAGGTGTTCCGAAATTATCCCATTAACGTCGGAAATATTTCAGGGTAAATACATTATGATGATTATTTCATAGCCTCCTAAACGAGATGCCTTCCGCGTGGCCCGGAAACGTGGCAACAGTTCAAGCGGTAGAGCAGCACCACCTGGTACAGATTGCGCGACTTTTTTATTCAACTGTCACCAATATTTTTAAGAAGTGATTATGATATATATAATCGACGTTTCTTTGATTCTATTCGCCTTTTATGTATATCAAATCCCCCTTAAATTTTTGGTGGACTGTTGAATGAAAAAGTCGCGCAATCTGTACCAGGTGGAGCTGTCTACCGCCAAGTTTCCGACCCACGCGGAAGGCATCTAGTTTATGAGGCTATGATTATTTTAAATCTTTAATTTGGACAATCAAGAGTAAAAAATATGAAATACAGACAACTCGATTGTTAGTTTTAAAATTACAGGCCTTCCGCATTTGAACACCTTGGGTGTTCCAGAGAAAAGACTCCGAAATAGGCAAATTTCGAGATAAGGAATAAATTTCCTAACACATCTCCAATCTTATAAAATATAGTACTATAATACATATCTTGACTTTAATATATGGGTGCAAAAAGTAAACGAAAGTGCAAGGAGTGAGTGAAATAAGCATTTTCTTCTTTTTTTTTAATTTAAATTCGAGCCTGCACATTTGTGCGTATTCTTTATATATATAGATATACGTTTTGACAAAAGAACTAGATTGTACCGGCTGCATGATAGAGTTTGTTTTTCTGTTTGTACGAAAACCACCAACAGACAGATCTTAAATACTGTCAGAATTTCATTTAAATATGATTTTACGCTTTTTTTTATGATTTTTTTCTTACAACATACTAGAGTCATTGTTTCAATTCGTTTTGAACTTGAAAAATGTAATTATATTTTACAAAATTAGAAAAAACTAGCGCCGACCCAATTTGAGAAAAATCAACAATTACGTTGAAAAATTTTGCAACTTTCAATAAGAATAAAACTCGTAATTTGTAATTTATTTTTTAAGACATTAGTTTGTATTATCATAAAAATTCAGAACACGAGGCATGGATTTCCTCCCCATGATGCTTCATGTTCTTATTAAGCGATTGACATCCACCAGGCACGCTTGTTAAATCAAACAAAATCTACCCTCTATTTTATTTTTTCCTAAATAAAATGTTCAAAATATTTGCCTTTATTCGCCATACATTGATATAATCTTTTATCTTTGTCACAAGTTTTTAAAGGAAATCCCAGCCATCATTTCAAGCTGTTGCAATTCATCTGCTTAACTCAATACAAATGTATTCAATTGGTGTCTCGAACACTTTTTGCTTGAGGAAATCCCTTAAAAATAAATGTAAGGGTGCTAAATATAGGCATCGTCTTCGCCATTTAATGGGCTCTCTGTGACCTATCCATTAAATAGGATATTACTTACTTAAATATTGTCGAAAATTGGGTAGTGTAATCGTAATGAAGCAGAGCATATGTCGCTGGAAGGGGAAAAAAATTGTCGTTGAAAGTTGAATAGGGTAAGTGCACCAGTGATTGACACTTTCAGAGCAATCTCCGATGTTTTTAATGTTCTAGTCCTCAGAAAATATTTTTAGAAATCTTATGTTAATACATATTGGCATGAAAGACATTCAGAACCACATATATATTAAAATATATACATTTGATAACTTTTTTTTTTTTTTTTTTATGAATTTTTATTTGACACCCACTCAATGTTCCAGTAACTGACACTGCCAGTTTTTCCTTTTATTAGTAATTGGCACCCTATGTTCCAGTGTTTGACACTGCTAGTTATTCATTTTACCAGTTATTAGCACCCTATGCTCCAGTGTTTGACATAAAATGTTAAAATTCTTATATGTAAAATATATGATTTTCTTATTTTTCTTATTTATTAATTATTTCGGGATAGATGTCAATTACTGGAGCACCTACCCTACTTTGTTTTCTTTCTTAAGTGAAAAATGTTTGGGCCAGAAATTTAACCTGGGAACTATTTAATGTGCTTACACTCGAAAACCCATTTTCTAAACTACCTATCACTGAATGTACCACTCTGTCCGACCAATAAATTTCCCTGAAGCAAAACGCTGGTGGAATAAAATATCCTTAGAACGCATGTGTTAGGGTTAAAAAGTTAATTTTAAATATGTTTATAAATAATTTTCATCATTTCCCAAAAGACAATTATCAGAAGAATCCTATGAAAATATCCTTATCATGGCTCACTGTCAAATTTACAGCGTACCCCAGTAGCACAGTAATATTGAACAATACTGGGATTCGTCAGACCGTCCAGTATTAAATGGCCCGTATTTTGTTCCAAATATTTGCAGAAATCGGAGAACTTCGAACCCTTTGAAAAATTAAAGTTTTATAATATTTTTAATGTTGCTTTTCTTCTATATTTTCAAAAACAAATATAAATTACGAACCAAATGTGTAACTTCTGAGAAAATTTAAGATTACTGATCCCCCATTATTTTATATTGGACAACAATAAAGAATAATAATAAAGTATTTGATGCTCAGCGGTTTTAGACAATATTGAGCAATTATTGCTGTACTGCTGGGATGGTTGGAAATTGAATTAGGGAGAGAAATATTAATAACGGTTTTCGAATATGTTTATTTCACAGATCTTAAAAAAATAAACTGATAAGGAAATGAAATAAATTTTAAAAAATCCGAAAACAGAATTTAATTTGTACAATTTTCGAAATAATGCAGCTTTTATAACCACCACGTTCAAAAATACATTCTTTAAATAAGTAACAATCGAAATTGGCAAAAGGTATCCTTTATGTATTTTAGTAATGCTATTGTTTTAGATAACTAAGATGTATCAAAATAATGATTTTTTTTTTCATTCATCTCTCTAGTATTTATGATGATTAATCTTAGAAACACAAAATCCTCTGAGAATAAAATCTATATGATAATAATAGTACTGAAATTAGCAGAACTATTTTCATCCATAATGTAGCGAGTAAAAGAAAATAACCTTCAGTGGATAACCTGATATTCTTATACAATTGGAGGGAAAAATTTATAGTAAACCTGAGTTTATTCATGGTAATATCTAATTTATTTATTGGAAATGTACATATAAGTTTATCCCTATGTGTTTATTCCACTTTATTAATTGATGATAAAAGTTACTCTATTTTTAAAATTTCACTTGTAGTTGAGGATAATTATATTTCTAAAAAAAAAAAAAAAAAAAAAAAAAAAGAATATAAAATAAATAAAAGTTTCATACGTGAGATCATAATTTTTTAAGTTTCAAGATCGAATAACTTTTACAGTAAGAGCTCAAGATTTTTAGTTCTTTATAGTTTAGTATTAAGAATATGCAAACAAAAAACGCTTCATGAAGTTTTCTAACATTCATTTAAAACATACTTTAGTCACCGTGACAGAATCATGTCAAACATTCCGCTAATTGACACTTAGTGTAGGACAGTGAGTCAGAATCCAATTGTTGTTCCAGAACGTAAACTTTCATTTCTTCTTTGTTGTATAAATCACGATGTTTATCCTGCCCTCAATTCGACAGAGTCATGATCGAACTAGGAAGTCAAGCACAGGAATCTGACATGTGCACAATAAGTTAAACATTAGTGGTTTGTACGTCAATGTTGATTTCACGTCGCATTAACCCTTTGCGGCGCAGGGTAATTCTGATCATTTAAATTACACTGCCACCGGAATTTAAGAACAAAATCAAAATAAAAGAAATTTTAAATGTTCAGGTTAAAAAAAGAGCCTATTCTGCTATGTTATAAATGTAAATTTTTACTAAAAAATTCCGGGATGAGTTTTTGCACTTGAGAATTAAAATTAGGTGTTCCATCAGTGGGAACACTGCGACTGAAAGGTTTAAACTACACAATCAGTCACAGGAAAAGCTTGGGACGCCCCCTGTAGGGCTGGTGGTGCGGAGATATGTGGCATTACAACCTTAATTTTCTCTTCGAAAGGAATGGTACTTTGTCAGCCCAGCGACGTGCACCCAAAGTCGATTTCTTGAAATTCAAAGAAAACCAGATTTTTTAACATTTTAATTGGCAAAAGGTGAAAAGTTGCCTTGGAGATCAGCTCATGTATTGTAATCTTGCGGCAACAGATCAAAATAAGACAACATCTATTGGCTGCTTTATAACTTGATGTTGAACGACAGAAACAATACAAAATAACAGTCATTTAGAACTGTAGATATCCCATAAGAATCAACAAAAACACATGTTCCTTCTGAGTAAACATGCCAAATAAAGGATTCAAGAGGTCCAGACAACATATCCTCTGTCTTTTTTTTTTTTTTTTTTTTTTTTTTTTAACTAACATAAAAACATGTATGCGTAACGTTCTCATGTACTAATCGAAGTCAGTAGTTTTGACATTCGATGACCTAACAGGTACAGAGCCAAGTATTTAGGGCAGGATTGAACAAAACATAAAATGCTTTAATTTTCCCCAAGTGTTTAAGAAGTATTCTATTGTTAATTAGTATTTCCATCGCTTAAGATTAAAAAACGGAAAAATCCTTACATCGAAAAAAAAGGCTACATTAGAAAAAAAATTGTGCTTTTAATCTTGTTTTTAAATTATATAATATGGTTCACTCCCCCCCCCCTCCCACATTCCAGTTATCGGTAAATATAATATGCTGGACATTAAACTTCCATGAAAGTATAAAGCAATTACCCACCTATTTTGTCAACACTGTTTACTGTATGGATTGAAAAGAAGACTGAGTTCACATTTGCATGTAATATTTCCTTAAAATGTGCTTGACATTTAATAAATTGTTGTGAAATTGATAACTGAAAGTATTTTCCGAGATTGCAAGAAAGTTTAATTTTATTTAGACTCTGAAGAAAAATATGGTGCAGGACTCCATTATAAATTGTTAAAAAAGTAAGAATGTTTCTTAGCGTGTTCGCTGTCGTCAAATACGATCTTAGATTGAGAGCTACATAACTACACATGCTGTTTTTTTAATTACATAAAACCATAAATGTAACGTGCAAAGTCTGTCACAAGTTCAAAAACTATTATGTTCAATATTCAAGCATTTCGGCAAGGGCATTTACAAAATAATCTTCATTATGGTGTGCAAGACTTTCAAATAATTTGACCCGTTCCAGACATACACATACAGAAAATGTGGAAGTGCTTGTACTTTTATTAATAAACACACCCTGATCTGCGTATTTGCTGCATAAACATTAACAAATGATAATATTCTCATAAAATGAAAATGAAAGTAGTGGCACTGTAGGGATTAAGGTTGATTGACTGCACTAGGGCCCTAGGCCTGACAGAAGTGCCCTCTGTTGGGGGGGGTGTACTTCTAAGGGTCCTAGCCCGTATTTACGCAAGTTTCGGAGAAAACTATGGAAAACTCCAAACGGCTATGCCGACGTGCATGACATGGGATTGAACCCGGCACCTCGCGTCTACCAGCTTTGAGCGCAGAACCACTCGGTCGCTAGTAGGCCGAAAGTATATTGAAGAGAAAAGGGTAGATTAAAAAAAGATATATACATACATCATTTTTGTTTTTCGGTGATTTATCTAAAATCGTAAAAAGCAGAAGAAAAAACTTAAGATAACGTAAAAATTAAGTTGTATTACGCTGAATTTAGAAAACAATGAATACCTTTAAATTATTAAATATAGAATATTTTTCATTTTTTTATTACAAAGGAAACAGGATATATATAAAAAAAAAACTGAAAATTTTCAATCAAATATTTCCACACAGTGATAACAAAGATGTTTTAATTATTACCTAAAATATCCGTTAATGGTTAGAGCAAAATATTAAGTAGCTTGTACAATCACGGTTTTCACATATTATCAAACTGATATTACAAGAAATATTTTTAACAACTTCGTTCAATAGATAAAAGGTCCAAAAACTAAATGTTCATGTAAATCTAATGAAATATTTTTTATAAAACAGTTTATTGGAAAAATGGCAATTCCATTTTGTAAATCTAAATGTTGAAGATTCACGTTTATTTATATTTACATTTTAAATTTAAATCCAACAAACGTATGTTCTTTTTAATGCAAGAGATTTTTATTACAGTTATTAGGAGGTATTAAAAATTTGTTCAGATTTCAAAGTACAAAAAAAAAAAAAAAAAAAAAAAAAAATGCATGACATCTTTTGCTGATATGTTCTAAAAACATGTCAACTTAATACTTTTTGCTTCTTATATATATCTTTATACAGGGTGATTATAAAAAAAACTATTCCTATATATGAGATCATAGATACCATACCGTTCGCAGAAACTGAATAAAAACTTGTTGGGATGTATTTAAGAATCATATTAAGAGTAAGAATCATATTAAAAATAATCGCTTAAGAATCATATTAAAAACTACAATTAAACTAACAGTTACGGTTACAGCGACCAAATTTTAAAAATTTCAAATGGCAACACCTACTCTTTTTTTTATTAGAATGAGATCTCCATAGCAAAAAAGCATAAATAGCGTTGAAACGGTATCTGTAGCATGAATATCGCCAGCACTAGGCAGACTAAGAAGAAAAGAAAAAAGAACTGTGATTTGTCTACCAGAGCATGACTTTCATTTTTTAATGACGTCACATTTCACGCTGAGTCTTCGACTCTGACTAAAACCTACCGATTCTGCTTCTAAACGAGAAGAAGAGACAAAGGTATGCTTAATTTCGAATTCACATTTCCAGTTAACGAAAAGTGAGCCTAGTCTGTCCATAGAATGCGTGAAGGCCAACTGTTATTCTCGCCATACCGGATAAGAAATTCGTTTGCAAAATCTATCCGTTGTTAGTTATCACACGCTTGTAACTTTTGGACACGTCGGAACCGATACGGAAACATTTGGAGAACAGAGAATCTTGCGTCTCGTAGAATTTGGCCGCTGCAGAAAGTGTGAAACATCACGTGCACTTGCACGGGGATTTTCGTTTATCGTCTGATGGACTTCTGCAACCGTCTCGACAGGAACGGAAGGTCGTTTAAATCGCGATCGATCACATGTGCAACCAATTTCTGTAAATTCACGTATGAAGTCCCGTACATATTTTACAGTACACTGCTTTCAGCGTTGTCCATGGTGCACTGTAAAAATTTTCTGTAGTAGATTACAGCACAGTGTGCTGGTAAAAGTATTACCTACTCGCTGTGCTGTATTTTTACAATGTGCAGTAAAATAAATTTGTTGCGATTTTTACTCACGTGTGCTGTAATTTTCACAGTATTCTTTAAAAATATTACTTGCAATTATTACATATGTGTGCAGTGAGTAATCCACAACACTAAGTAACTTATTTTTTTTTACACATACAATTTACTTTATTTTTTTCATGCGGAGCAAAGGTTCTTGGATAACTCGGGATTCGAACTCACAATCTCCTGTTCTACAGCACTTTGCCAATCACGCCGTTGGGCTCACGAGGACTTTTCTTTACAAAAAACAGATAAGGTTAACATCACTACTGATTGGTTGATAAATAATGTCATACGCACCAGAAGACTTCTGGAAAATTTTTGATACCGATTTACAGCACAATGTGAAATAACCAGCTTCAATTATTCTTACAGAACTAGCTGTGAAAATATACAGCAACCTATGCTGTATTTATGTTAAAAAAGTGCTTTATTTTTTACAGTGTGTCTGCGATACACAGCCAAAGATGCAATGTCTCTGCGTCATTTTGTCCATTCATATAATTATTCTTTAAAATTTCCCCACGTTGTTTTCCTGAAAGCAGCATATTATTAACAGAGCAAGAAAGCAAAATACACATCACGCACTTTGCAAAGCCTTATTTTTCACCCAGTGCGATGACGTCAGTCATGACGGATTCTTACGACTAACCACGAAATTAAAGCCCTTATTCAGTAGCCTTACATGAAATTAAGGATACTATGGTCTCTTCTTCTCGTTTCGAGGCAGAATCAGTAGACTTTAGTTAGAGCCGAAGACTCAGCGTGAAATGTAGCGTCATTAAAAAAAGTAAGTCGTGCTCTGGTAAGCAAATCATAGTTTTCTCTTTTCTTCTTAGTCTGCCTAGCGCTAGTGATTTTCGTACTACAGGTACCGTTCCAACGCTTTTTATGCTTCTTTGCTATGGAGACCCAATTCGAATAAAAAAAAGTAGGTGTTGCCATTTGAATTTTTTGAAATTTTGTCATTGTAACCGAAACTGTTGGAGTTCAACTGCTATTTTTTTTATATGATTCTTGACCGCATACCTCAAAATACCTTCCATCAAAATTTTATTCAGTTTCTGTGAGAGGTATGGTAGCTATAATCTCATATATCGGGATAGATTTTTTTTTTTTTTTAATAATCACCCTGTATAATAGGGGGAAATGATATAGTAGATAATGAAAATGCAATGATTTAATTATATTTCCTCATTTATACTAACTTATCAAAACTGACAAAATTAACAATAATGAGAACATTAGGAGTTCGTGATACCATATAAAAAAAATAACGAGTTTAACAAATGTCTATGCGTGTTTCATTTTCACTGGCAAAATAGGATTTATAGAGTTCTCTTGAGATTAAACGGTTAATGTGAGTAAAACAAATGTATGGGTATTTCTGCATTTATATTTTTTTTCTCCTACTTTAACGGATGAAAGGAAAAAGGAATATTAGGATAGCGCACAGAATTCTTTGATCGTTACTTTTTTGAACAAAATTTATTATGAGATCTTTATTAAAACGTCACAACAAAGTGCATGAAGAAAATTGCATCTGGTAATCTATAATAATTTATCAAGAAACTTTTTTTTTTGAATCATAAGAGTACGCATATTGCATCGGATTGGGATGGCTTTTTATGTATTTATTTATCTAATGAAAATTCTTGATTATAGAACCAAAGTAAAAAAAGGCCACACAATTATCTTTTAAAGAAAATGCAGTTTTTTTTTTCTCTTTTCCATTCGAATGAAAACTATGAAATAATTTTAAAATGAACTTCATATTTTTCTGTTTATAGAAACTTGAGACATGCTTTCCCAGGTTTTTTACATTTCTAACTTTTATGCCCATTTTAAAGAAAAGTAAATAATATTTTCTTTTCTGTTACGACTTCTCTTTATGAGTTAGTGTAGGATTCAATCACTTACTTGATTTTTTTTTTTTTTTAATAGCCATTTTATTTGGAAAATTTCTCATATTTCTGAAATCCTAGTTTTAAATCTGCGATTACTTTACGTTTAAAGTAACTCAAATAGCATAATTTCATAAGAAAATATGTGTCATACGTTTCATTATATTTAACCTTGTACATTTATCGTATTGTTAATATTATACACTACTGTATATGTAATTTGCAGTACGTTTATTTCATTGTTATAACATATATGTTAAAGACTTATCTAAATTCTGTTTTTAAAAAATATATGTATAGCTCACCTATAGATTTTCCCATGTAGATTGTATAATGGGAGATTAGGAGATGTGTAATTAGGAGAGCTCACCTGGTCTTTGTTTTGAAAGAGGATTGCAACTTAGTACAAACATTCATGGTAAGGAATGAAATGGGAAGGACTAGGGTAAGAAATGAACTTAGTATAAAATGGGTAGGTTTAGGTAAGGGAAGAAAAGTTCAAATCCAGCATCTCTTGACAAAATACAGAACCTCATAACTATTAGTCAGATACGACATTCACTGTTAAAAAATTGATATATTAAATGCTAAAAATCTTATTTCCAGAATGAATTGAGGTTGAAATGACGAAGAAGATTTAAAAAATAATAATAATAATCAATTGTACTTGGATTGAGGTTTGAACAACTTTTCTCAAAAAACAGTAATAAAGAATATTTAATGTAATAATTTTTGTTTTTTTAATTGAAGAAATGACTTTGTTAGTCTTTTGAATTTGTTTTTAATTAGATTTAGGAAAATGAATTTGAAATTGTATGCAAAGTGTTTGAAACATTTGCCTCTATTTTAACATTATCTATGCATTCTTTTATACATACATATGCACACACACATTATATATATACATAAACTTATTTATTTTATCACCATGTTTTTACATCGGCTCAAAAAAACTTAAATTGTGGTTACTTTCTATCGATTATTCTGTGTTAGAAGAATTTTTCCCATTTTTAAATATTCGTGGAAAAGTAACCATTACTTGAGCTTGTGAAAGGGTAATAAAGTTTTTAGCGGAATTCCATGCTCATGAGCTTTCCTACATAAAACTTAATAGACAAAACGAGATCCACATTCCTTGTACTGGCAACCATCGATTTTTAATTCTCCTCGGAAGAGCTTGCCTCTCGGTGTATGATCTCATTTCCTGCTATATACTTGTTAAGATGGAGATGACATTGGATGAGGGGGCTTTAAGCCGTCAGATGCACTTATCACCTCTTACTTGTTTCAATTCGGAGCAACTTTTTGAATACCTTTAATGTGTACATAATCTAGGTAGTAAGAGCTTTAATGTGGCTTAAGAATAGATAAGTACCACCAAAGACAAAATTACAAAGACAGCTTTTAGCATCTAATGCACTAAGATGTGAAAACCTAAAGTTTGTAATCATAATTTTATTCACGTGGTTGAATAACTTTATAGAGCATGAAAGCAACATTTATAAAAACATTTCTTGTTTTAAAGTTTTTTTTTTTTTTTTTTTTAACAGAAAGTTATGAAATACTTTAGATGGTATGTTGATTATTATAAATTTTACGCTCCGGTTTTTGACATATAAGAAAAGGAAACAGAATTTAGATAGAATTAGGTTCATAACGATATATGTTTAGCAAATGCATAGTACATATATTTAAATGGTTGATCAAGAAACTTCTCTATTAGTTGAAACAATTAAAGGAGGGTTAGCTTCATAAGTACTTGGAATGTAATTATAAATATAAGATAGAGGTCAGATAGTAAATTTCAAAAACTGAGAGCGCAAACTGAGCATTTTTATATTGTTTTTTGTATTTGAAAAATACAACCTGATAAAAACAAACATGATATTAAACTTAACATTTAATTTTTTAGCAATATAAAGAATATAATTAAAAAACACAAAACATTAGAGTTTTTTTTTTTAAGGCAGGCTTGATATTAGTCACAAAATTTGAAGAAGTGCATATTGCTTTAAAAGTCATTTTAAATTTTAAATGTCCCTTCCTATATTGCGAGCTATTCATTATTGTTATCTACCTTCTATACTTCATTGGTTTATTAAAAATGTTTATTGGAAAGACTTTTCAGAACTTCGCTACACTCACACGTGGTCAAAAAATTCTATTCTCAAAGCTAACAAAATACGGAGGGGGTACCAGGTTCGAATCCAGGTTGCACTTGTTGACCTAGCTGTTAAGTGATACGGTGGTTCTATCCGAAACTCGTGTGTATACGTACTAAAAAACCTTTTAAAAGACATCACGGTTGGCATTTCCCCCCAGGTTTAGTCGATAGCGTAAATCATTAATCTCACCCCATATATACATGCGCTCTAACTTAAGAAAATCTATACAAAATTAATACCCTTTCTTCGTAAAAATGGATGTAAAAAAAAAGATGTATAAAAATATAGGAGTTTTACCAGGAATATTAATAAAAATATTGCTTGTGATAGTTACTGTGAAATATTTTTAGAGTTCAGTAACGGAATTAGACGCAGAGCGTTTTTTATTTTATTCTTCCTACAGCTTTTGAGATTTATTGCATGACAAATAAAGAGATGGTATTTTATCTTTCAATATTAGTCCAGTAAATAAAGAAGACAAAAGGAAATGTCGGGAAAAAATCGTATAAAACTGCAATTTTTACCGTTTTATAGGCCATGAAAAGTGCATCTCCTGAAATGTCTCCACGTTTTCCCCCGTGTTTCACATTCTCTCTTCCCCTCAACGCTCGAATAGAGGCTTTTTAAAATTCGATTTATAGCCAAGAATTAAAAGATTGAAAGTTACAGAAGAAAAAATGTTATCCAATGTATTTTAAACAATTTAAAAAGTTTCATGAGTGTTTAAAAAATTTCATAAAATACAATTATTACGTTCGATTTAAACCAATTATTTTCCCCTTCGTTATATACTAATTATTAATATTCTTTTCTTTCATGAACGGTGCATATGATGTGTAACTATCCATATGTAAATTTAAAGCTGTGTTTTTAAATGAACGAAAGATTTAATTTGCTTATGCGGATGAAAAATAATTTTGGTAATCCTAAAAAAAAAAAAAAATCATGCAATCTCGAAATATTATTTCAATTAATAGTTGTTAAATTAGATGATGTTTTCTGGATCGTGCAAGTTTTTTTTTTTTTTTTTTTTTTTTTTTTTTAAAGCGACGACTTTGTATTCTCGAGTTAAAAAATTTAAGTTTTTAATTGTATTAAAAGTGATTCTTACAGAAAAAGATGAAAATTTTTCAAGTACATAAAAATAACGTGAGTGGAAACTAACACATTCAGCAGTCTTATCCACAGAAAAATTAATAGTTAATAAGATCTGCTTGGAGAAAAATATATTTACAGTTACTAGGTAATATTAATAAGTGATATACTTAGCGATTGATATGAGACTTTCAAATCTGAGGGAATTTAAAACAGAAATTGTTATAGCATATATATATATATATATACTACCGATCATTAATTTCAATACACCTCTGATATTTCAAAGTTATCCATCAAAATAATGTAAAATTCAATATTTAAATGCAATATTCACTTAGCTGTTGTTTGCAAGAATGCTTCCAATAATTTCTGCATCAAACATTGGCTGTAAAAAATGAGAAAATAACTTTTTTGGCATTTTGTTACAAAACGAACATTTAAGAGCAAAGTGTATTCCAATTGAACGATGCATCATATTATGCAAAATACGCAAGAATGATGTTTGTGGCACGTGTATGAGTGACGCGATTTGTTTGACGGGATGTTAGGTAAATGTGCGCATGCTCAGGTGTAAAGCAAGATTGTGTAAGAGAATTTTCCAGTTAGAGATTACTTTACTATTTCGAAAAAGAGTTATTTTCGTTTCCGTATGGCTTTACGTTCTGCGATTGTTGCTCTGAGAAAAGCAGGTCATAGCTTGCGGAATATTGCTCGTTTCGAGAAAGTTTCTGTCGGTGGAGTACAGTACACTCTTAAAAGGCATGCTGATACCAGGAGAGTTTTTGATCAATCCCGACCTGGAAACCTCGGAAAACTTCAAAACAGGAAGATAAGTTTATTACAGTGATATCAAAGAGAAATAAGTTGAAAACAGCCGGTGAAATTCGTGCTGAATTGATGGAAACAAGAGAAACAAGCATATCAATATCTAAAATTAAGCGTCATCTCCAAGCTGCTGGCTTAAAGGGCTGTGTGGCAGCAAGAAAAACACTTCTATGGTAGATTAATAAAAGGAAAAGGCTTAACTGGGCTCGAGAACACAAGGATCCCGTGATCAGTTAAAAAATGTCCTTTTTGCTGACGAATCAAAATTCGATGCATTTGGTTCTAAGAGGCGTCAGTGAATTCGTCGTTCTGTGGGTTAGCGCATGCTATCTGCTTGTAACATACTATTAAGCTTGGAGAAGGTTCTATAATGGTTTGGGGATGTTTTTGTGGTTCTGCAATTGGTGATCTTGTAAAAATAGATGGAATCATGAATTCCAAGCAATATCACAACATCCTTGTGGGCATGCTATTCCCTCTGGCATTCGCCTTATTGGTCGGGGATTCACCCTACAACAGGTCAACGACCCGAAACATGCTTCTAAATTTGTGTAGAAAGTATGTTCAATCCAAGCAACGTCAACAAATGCTGCAAAATAGTGTCCCTCCCCCCCCCCCTCAGAGTCCCGACGGCAACCCAATTGAAGTACTTTGGGATCATGTAGACAGGTGCATGAGAGGTATAAATATTACAAGTCGAAATCATCCGTGGGAGGTTATGCAAGGCATTTGGAATAACATTGGATCCGAAATTTTAAATAAACTAACTAATAGAATGCCTCGAGTGTGTGTGGCGTTGATAGCTGATAAAGGTAGTTACTTGGATGAAGGGAAGATATAAGCCGAAATTCTGTTATTAAATTCTGTTGTACCTGTAAATTATGCCAAAATATGTTTCTTCGCTTGAATAAAAGATTTCATTCATGTGACAGTTTATTATTTTGTGTATTTCATGGAAAAACTGAAAAAACAAGCATTGTATTGAAATTAATGAGTGGTAGTGTGTGTATATATAGCCTTAGAAATGTATGTTGGAGCTGTACAAAATTTTATAGTTTGATTTTAGTTTAGATTAAAAAGTTTCCTAAGAACACGAGTTTTATTGTACACGTATTCATATTCTTTTAGATCATATACAATTAATCAAATTTACATTAGTTGTGTTGTTTATTTATTACTTAATAAATTAAATCGAATTTAAAAATTTTTTTTCAAGCGACAGGTCAACTATTTTTAAAATCTTACACCAAATGTTTTATTATTTATTCCAATGCTTGAATAGGCTAGAATTTCTATCAATTTTTTTAAGAATTGCATCGGCATACTGTACAAGACAGCCAATACATTTAAAACATGTGCTTTATTTTATATCTTCTGATGTACGGGGGCTCGAATTATCCTAAAACCTCCATTACGATGCACGTGAAAGGATTAATGGCAAGATGTTTTATCAAGATTTGTTATTCTATGGACGTACCGGATTGCAAAATTATACGATATGTATATTAACAACAATACTGCGCGTAATAATCGAACATAACTTAAAACTCTTGATTTGACGTACATGAAAGTAAATTTAACTCAATATTAAAAATGCCAAAATAAAAAAATAAAAAATTATCATATTGCGATTTCGGTACCTATCTACAGTCGGTAACAAGTTTCCGAGCACTAGCAAAAATTCCTATGTAAAAAAAAGTACACTTCATATGGTTTTGTTAAATAAATCCTTGCCGAATCCTGTTCTGAGTCAGTGTAAGAACAGGATTCGATAAGGATTTATTTAACAAAACCGTATGAATTGTACTTTTTTTACATAGGAATTTTTGCTAGTGTTCGGACACTTTTGTTACCGACTGTACATGAGTGTAGAATAGGAAGACTGATTGTTGCTTCAAAATATAACGGAGAATCGGAATCTAACGCCAAAAAACCAGCCATAGAATTGTGAGCTTTGTGAAGGAATTATCCTATATGAAATTCGTAAACGTGATGCTATGGAAAATGGTTAAAAAAAAAAAAAAAAGAAAAAGAAAGACTGATTAAAATAAATAAGAAATTGTAGATTTTATATAATATTTCCAACAATTAAGGAAATGTGGTACTGCAGAATCACTGATTCTTATAAATTAAAAAAATAAATAAATAAATAAAAAATTTATGTGAATATGTGTTCGCAAATTATTTTTGAATGAACTAAAGTAAAAAGTATTCTCACTCTCCCCACAATGCTTAGCTATGGTCAATTTGTTAATTACTTTTTTTTTCTAAATATAAACCATATGTTCATACTTTTTCTTTTCTGTCAAAAAAAAAAAATGGGTTATTGCTATTCTGCACTGATGGACGTGTCACTGAACTCTAACGAAACTGCAGAATGCGAATTTGATTTTTTACGTTGACGTGTTTTAACTATGAGTTAAATACACTTAACAGTACCAATGTAACGAGATTCCAAATCTGTAGTCTGAAAATAATTGTGTGTTTTCTGTTTTAAAAAAAATAATTTGCACTTAAATATCATCATCTTCTTCAAGGGTTAAGCTGAGAGCCTGTTCCGGCTTCTTGATCTAACCACGGTTTTCTGGATCTAGTCTCACTTGCCCTTTGAATGTAGTAGAAGGCAGTTCTCTGTAGTCTTCCGCGTGTCATACGTTGGACAGGGTTTTTCCAATATGTGTGGTATTCACTGATCTTGTTTAAGAGGTTAAAAACTTTTAATTCTCTTCAAATATCTTCATTTCTGATTTTGTCCATAAGTGTGCAGCCCTTCAGAGATTGTAGGTACCGCATCTCAACTGCTGCATGGATTCTGTTTCTACCTTGGGCACTTGGAGTCCATGTCTCTGAGCCATACAGCAAATTGGGCACTGCCATAACCCTATAAAACTTCAGCTGTGTTTCTTTTCTCGTTTACCTCTTCAGTGTTCTTATCAGAGTGCCTCACATGTGTTGGAATTTGTGTAGCATTTTTTGGGAATCGCAGAGCTGCCAACCAAATCCGGCAAATTGTTAGTACCGCCCCTTTTTCTACACCACTAAATTTTTAGAGTAATTCTCTTCAAATATATTTACGATGAATGAAGAAAACAAATACTCTAAAAATTAAGTGGTGTAGAAAAAGGGGCGTTTTTCAATAGGCGTTAACAATTTGCCGGATTAGGTTGGCAGCTCTGGAATCGTCATTGTCAAAGGTAATGTCATATACCAGATAGGTGAAGTGTTGTATCTGTTCGGTAATTTTATTATCAATAACGATTTTCAATCATTCTGGTTCTTTGCCCATAAATGCCATTGTTTTTGTATTGGATATTTTCATATTATAGTCTTGGCATATTTTATGAAGCATATAGACAGATCTTTAAGGTCATCTTAGTTTGATTGAATCATGATCTGGTCATCTCCAAACAGTAGTGTATTTGCACAATTTGACGTAATCAAATGGATGCCAGCATTTATTGATAATTTCCCCATTCGTATAATGTCATCAGTATAAATATTGAAGAAGGCTGGGGGTAAACCACAGCCCAGTCTAACTCCTCGGTTTGTTTCTACTTCTTCCGCATCAATTAGTATTTTGGTATAGGGATTGGCATGCTTGAATTAAAATGTCCTAGTATTCCTCTCTTTTTCATTATAATCCGTAATTTTTCTCTATCGACACAATCAAAAGATTTTTCATATGATGATGATCTATGAAGATGACATGCGTTTCAAGATTGAATTCTCGGCGTTTCTCAACTGTTTCACAACAAAAACATCATAAATACAGGATCTGCATCTGCCTCGTCTGAAATACCAGATTGTTGTTTTAGAAATAGGGAGTCCATTATCATCATTATTCTATTATTAATAATTTTACTGTATAGTTTATAGGTGCTATTAAGCAAGCTAATTCCTCTATAATTTCCACAGATGTTTCTATCTCCTTTTTTGAAGATAGAGATGATTTTCGCTGTTTGCCAATCTGCGCATTTCACATTTTTTTCCAGCAGATGTTAAATAAATGTAGTAACTTCTCATGTAGTAAAGCACCTCCATATTTAATAAGTTCAAAATTTAGATTATCAGTGCCCACGTCTTTTCTGTTTTTAGTAGTCTTTATTACTTCCTGTAATTCGCTCGTTTCGATATTGTCTATATTTTCGTCTACTGTTTCGATTTCCACATTCATAGGAGCAGTTGAGTTGTACCAGAGATTTCTGTAATATTCAACCGATTCTTTCTTTCTAATAATGTCAATAATTGCATTATCTCTTTCTTCATTATTAAATTTTCCTAGAATTTTTTAGACTAATGTCTGTCTTCCATGTACATCATTCTCAATATTACTTATGAATACATTCCAAGATTCTTGGTGGGCTTTCCGAATTATATTTTTTGCAAAGTTTCTTTTTACTTTATATATTTCTTTTGCTTCTTCTGTATTCCTTTGTAGGTAGTTTTTACAGGCTACTTCTTTATCTTTGACAACCTTTGCGATATCCTCAATCCAGATATTCAGGCCTCTTTTTCTATAACTTCTTTTCTTGCCCAAGGTTTCGAATGCAGCTCTCTGAAACATAATCCTTATGTTACTCCATTCTTCGTCTACAGTTTCCTTTATATCTGCTTCTTTTATTAATTGGTTTAAACGTTCTTGATATAAAATTTCTAATGATATCTTATTGCAATAAGGAAACTTTAAAGACTTCGCATTCAGGCTTTCGTTTGGTTTTTATCCATTTCTGCATTAACTTAATTTTAGAGATGACCAAGAAATGATCAGAATATATATCATATACCTCTGAATACATGTGCGTCAATAACTTGTGTAACTTTTTATTGACGATAACATAATAAATAAGTGACCTTGAGCCTCTGGCGCTCCACGTGAACATATATATTATTTATTTATTATTATTTTTATTTTTTTTTGATAAAAAGTATGTCAGTTTTAAATTGTTAAAAGAGGCAAAATCTCTCAAATGTTTACCATTTTCATTCAAACAAGTTTCTTCAAATGTAACAACATTTTGGAAAGGCTGATTGCCAACCCGAGCATTCATATCGCCAGTTAAGATCATATAGTCATTTTTATTACAGCTGTTTAGATTACAATGTAGTTCTTCATAGAAAAGCACAGTTTCTTCTTTTTTACCGTTCTCTGGGGCATATACGTCGAAAGGTATCTTCTTTCTTTTTTCAATCGTACAATGATTCTTTCACTAACAAAAGTGTAGCTTACATATTTGATTTTCCATTATTTTTCCGGAAGTATTGCAACTCCGCAAGCCATTTTTTTATTGTAGGGTACTCCGTTATAGATCATCATAAAGTCATTAATATGCTTAGTCCCTTTTAGTTACTTTTTTGTCTCTGTAATCACAGCAATGTTAATAGATCTTTCTTTTAAGTATTTCAGTAGTTGTGATTCTTTTGTAGCTAAGCCTCTGACGTTCCTCATAGCAATATTCAGTAAGTCTTCAATTCCAAAATCCTTGTCCTTTTTCTTTCCGCGTCGGGTTTCAGTTAAGCAGTCTGGTGTGTTTTTCATTTGAAGCTTACGAGTAGATGTGGATTTTACATGATGAGGGTATAAACCTCATGCAAAACCCCCAATCTGGAGAACCAGGGAGTTATTTTTTGTCTAGGACCTACCCTCAGACCTGTCCGGCTTGGGACACCCAACCTGTGGCTAAGCTACCGCCGGCATAGCTCATTGTACTTAAATATAAAAGTTTAAACTTAAAAAGTAATATTTTCGACGGTATGTCGTTCATATTTTGCCGCCAAAAACCTTTCTAGAACATTAAATTTTCTAGCATAAAAATCTTATTTATATTATTTATCAGCAATATGCTCACTTTTTTTTTTTTTTTTTTTGACACATCTCAAAAAGGCACAAAAATTATTCCTAGTCGAGATGTTAAAGAGAAATATTCCCGTAGAACTTATATCAGAAAGTAAAATGTTCAGTTATCGCCGTCGTGAAGAGATAACTTTTCTTCAAATACGTTTACTTTTCAAAAAATTTGGTTTTAGGCTTCAGTAATTTACTAAACGTGTTTTATTTTGCAATATATGAAAACCGTAATGCGATATAGAAAAGTAAAGGAGCATTTTTTCTTCTTTAGGCACAGACCTAATTTAAACAGCATCAAGAAACTACTCCCAAGACAATGACACAGACGATTCGAAATAAATCGGGATGCATTTTTTTTTTTTTTTTTTTTTTTTATGTTCGAGAAAATAATCGATGATAAGAAAGACTACTACAAAACAGATTAACGGCATTTTGACTTTTGTATTCTCTTTTACTTCACCATAAATGGCTCCCATATTAATGTTGAAAACAATAATTTAGAGTTACATATAGTAGAATCAAGAACAATATCATCAAGTATCTAAACACATTTCTTTTTCAAAAAGGAAAAATATATGGAATATCATCAAAACAATTTTAGCTCGAATAAAATACAAATGTGTGAACTTAATATATATAGGGTTGAGTGGGTATGTGTAGAATGTTTTGGTATAGTTCGAATTTGACCACATTTTGCTCAATTACTATTATACTTTTACAACTGAAAATGCTTAGGCGTAAACTACAAATAGGCTTTTAAAATGTATATCTTTTTTTTTTTTTTTTTTAAGAAAGTGCAACTTAAAGAAATAAAAACGATTAAAATTTTTGTATTTCATGTTTCCACTTGCCTCATGGTATGTGACAAAAGCAACTTCGGCCTACAATACCTATATACCAAAGTAGCCAACTTTTATAATTTATTCCGGAGCATTCTTACCCCCCCCCCCACCTTTTTTCATACCAGTAATTTTTAAGAATGATTTTCTTCTTATTTAATCACCACATATTAAAGAGAAATGTTCTACAAAAATACTGTTGCGAAAAGAAGGTGGGGCTAAAAATGCTCCGGAATAAATTATAAAATTTGACAACTGTGATATACCTCCACAATCATTCAGGGATATGCAAGTTGAGTTTTCAGATAACTAAGAACTTCAAGAATTTAGGACATTTTAAAATTTTAAAATTTAAAATGTTCCAAATTTTCCCAATGCTTTGCCGAGTTCCAAACTTTTCCGTACGTCTCCAAGTATCACTTCGCATATTAAACTTTATAAAATTCAACAAAACCTATAAAAATATGAGGATATCTAGTTTCATTGAAAGTTGAAATATAAAGTGAAATTAAAATTGAAATTAAATATAAAGTGAAGAATTTAACAATGTTATAAAATTTAACAATTAATAGATGCAAGATAAAAGCAATACTCAAATAAAAGCTAGTTTAATTCAATTTAAATGTTAGCAGTCATTTTTTATATGATTCATTTACAGTATATCAATTAATAGATAAATTTATTTTAAATTATTTACGCTAATGTTAGCAACTAGGACCATAACACTATGTACAACAATGTGTGATTTTTATCATGTAAGATTCAAGAAAGTTATGAAACGGAAACCAAGAATTTTATAAAAATATGAAAAAAAAGATAACTAGAAATGAGAATTGGAGTTGGAAATGCTCAAAAATAGAGTAATGCACGCGCCGGGGAACATGTCCTTCTACGAACAGAGAGATCGCAAGATTTCGGAAAACTCTGTAGCTAATTCAAGTAAAAAATACAGCTCATGTTCCTATCTCGCGACAAAACCCAAATTTAAAAAGGAATGAGTTAAATTTCCAAAAATCATTAACACAACCCAACAATGAATTAAGATAGAAAAACATTTATCCACATGTCGCAGAGAGTAACACATAACAAGTTGCCAACAGAACTATTCTAATAAAGAAAAATTAATATCCAGACCAATCCCGATGAATCGAAAAGGTTCTACAAATAAGCAAATTCATTAATAATTGAATTCATTATTTTAATGTTTTTTTATTGTAATGATTCTTAAATCTTTAAAACTTTCAAGAATTTGAGTTTAATTACATCTTTGAGTTACACATGATTTTCATTTAAATTTCTATCTTATTTGAGAGGTGAGCTTGGGCCATCTAGCGGGAAAAAATAAAAACATCTTAATTCAAATCAAGAGAATTTTGATAAAACAGGTTTCTTTTGTTTCTGTTTATATTTATTTATTTTATTGAGAGAAGAATTTTTTTTCTAGTTTTAAAATCATTTAATTAAATCTGAGATAATAAATTTCATTTTTTTTTTTAAATTATTTTTCTTAATTGCAATAAATTATAGTATTTTATATTTCTTAATCTCTAGCGATAATCTTAAAAATCTTACATGTTTTGATTAATTAATTAATATTAATTATTTATTTTTATTTATTTTATTATATTTATTATTTTATTTATTTATAATATAAAAAATGGAAATGGATTAATTTGTGCAAATTAAACTTAGGAAACCACTAAAAGCTATTATACATAGAATTAAATTCTAACGTGTGAATAGTTAATCTTTCATAAAATGAACCAGAAAATGATGAAGTATGCTGTAATAGCAATAATTCCCCTTCCCCCCCCCACACACACCTTTCTTTTACTTAAATCATCAACCCTCCCAACAAACCAGCCAACCACCACCCAACTTTCTTAAGCAAACATCGGCTCCGCCAAACTCCACCTTTTTTATTTCATTTTATTATTTTCATATTTTTTTTATATTATACATTAAACATGTATATATATAATGCTATACAGAGACACTTATTAATATATTATTGAATAAATAAAATATTTTGTATAACCCATTTTTGTAACAGCTTATGATGTGGTTGATATTTTTGTTTTTAACTTACAAGGAAACATACAAAAAGGTGTCATCTTCAAAAAGTATTGAAAACAATATATGTGATTCTACTCTTCATAAAACATCAGAAAATGAAAAAAAATTCGGCTGAATTTAATTACAGCGACCACAAAAAATTATCAAAGTTAAGCATATTTGGCGATTTAGCGCTGTTAGGCGATGCGTTTGCTAGCACCGAGATTGCCGTGTACTAACAGAAGCGTGTTTTGCTTTTCCGCCAAGTACTAAAATCAATCGCCTAGCAGTGTGAAATCGCAAATAGGCTTAATTTTGATAATTTTTTGTGGTCGCTGTAATTAATTTCAGGCGATATTTGTTTCATTTTCTGGTGTTTTATGAAGAGTAGAATCACATATATTTTTTTCAATACTTTTTGAAGATGACACCCTTTGAATGTTTCCTTGTTAGATAAACAAAGATTAAGTATTCGAAAGAGGTTGAGAATGATATTTCTGTACACAGATGAAGACAAGAATTAAAATGTGTAAATAAATTTACTTTAAAACAAAAATCGTGTCTTTTGTCATAAAGAGCAGTATAAATTTTACTTCCTTTTAAAGTTATCGTTAAGAAAATTTTGAGATAAAGTTAGGCGAGATGGATATTCTAATTTTAATGAAGAAGGAGAATAATTATTAACATAAAAAATTATAATTTCATCAGTGTACTTGTATAAAATATTTTCATTACATAAACCTTGTTCATAATGATAATGTTATAAATCATCTAACAGACTCGAGCTACTGTCACCTTGTGGGATACCGACCTTTTGGATATAGATATTATTATTATTATGTAAAATGTACATACTTGCCAACATCCTAATTAATATTTCGTAGTGTTGTTAGTCCCGCCCTTTTTTTGACACAACTAAATTTTTAGAGTAATATTCTTCAAATTTAATTACGATTAAATAAGAAGAAAAATAGTCTAAAAATATACTGGTGTGAAAATGAAGGCAGGGCTAACAGTACTATGGAATATTAATTAGTATGTTGGCAAGTATAAATGTATTATGAATAATAAAATTTAAAAGGGTGTTAAAAGATGTTGCCCAAAATTGTTTCGTAATAGAAATTTTACTTTTTAAATCTATCAAAAAGATTTATTGATGAAGATTTGTTAAAGTATTATTAAATATGTCAGCAAAATCATAGGTCTATGCAGCAGTTGAAGTGCATGAGACAAACCTTTCCCGACGTACAAAATTCCTGCGTTTAGTTTAACCACGTGTAGCAAACCAAAAAGTTATGTTATAAGAGTATGAAAACCGTTCACCATTCGTTTATAGATCCACATAAAGAATTCCAACGTATTAGGTTTGCACTCAAAAAATGCTGAGGGGGCATTTCAAGTTGTGACATGTATTTTTTTTTTTTTTTATACTATTCCAAATTTAAATATGCTATGTGACGTGCAAGTAATTTACAGGCAATATACAGGACTGCCCAAATTTAAGTGAATGCATTCTTTTCTATTGAATTTATTTTATACACATGCTTAACTAAAATTTTCCAAATCCAGGAAAACTGCTTAGGAATGATAATTGTCTACCATATACGTTTGAGAAGATTTTTTTTTTTTTTTTTGTAAGTCCAATTTTTAATGCAAAAACAAGTTTTGAAACGAATAATTACAGAAAATTTAAATTTTCAAGATAAAATAAAGCTGCTAATTTAAAAGTTTAACCAGGGTTCGTAGGTCTAAAAAAAAGTATGTGTGAATGCTGTCTGAATAATTTCAAATAAACATCTAAATTTAATAAAAGTTTTTATTGTTATTAATTTTATTGTAAGCACAATATTGAAATGGGGTAGATGAGGGGCAGTAGCACCCTCACACAGAAATATATGTCAAAATATTTCCTAAAACTGTCTACAAAGTATTTTAACTTATTTTAAAGTAAATATTTTATTTGTATACAGTAATTCATTTTACACTTCAATCTGTCTTTATAGTATTCAAATTCAAGATAAGAAAAGGTTGTGCCATTGCCACATCAGACTATCTGCATTTATTTAGATTACATAATCAATAAAGGAAGCAGTCATAGTTAGTGAAATGGCTCGTGAAAAATCTAACATGTTGCAGAAATGTTGCTGTTGCTATTTTAAGAATATAGTATGAAAATATATATTACAACTCAAATACAGTTTTCTTTCGTTTTCTGTTAATTTTTTTTTTACTGGCATCACTTTTCATTGAATCTAATATAGATATCTTCGAGGTAAATTATATCTGTGATTATATTGACTTTTCAGTTTTTATTTATTTATTTATTTTTTTTTATTTTTTTTTTTTTGAAAACTGACTCTAGAAGTCTATTTTCAAGGTAAATAATTTTATTTTACGGAACAAAAATAATAATAGCAAATTAATTAAATCTGCTGTATTTACCCTATTTTAAGTTTAATAATTTAAACTAATTAAAAGATTTTAGAAAATTACAAAAATAATTGCTGCAATGTTTAAGTTCTACGGTCACAACACAATTGATTACGCAAACCACTGTGAAATACAAAGCTTGAAGTTAGTTAAAATATCCTATAATACTAGATTCATTTATCTTATTCTGACACTAGTTTCCTCGAAAACAAAAATAATTCTCAAAACTTGTAATGTATCTTTAGCCGCAATAAATCTTGCGGATAAGATGTCTTAGACCGTTCACAAGTTCATAAATCACTGCATATGACGTAGTCGATATGAAAAATTATTACAAAAATTTCTTATGTTTGTTATTTTGATAGGTAATTAAAATAATAAAACTATCACACAGTACAAAGATTTGTCAACAATAACTGAAGTTTATGCTTCAATATTTATATTAACCAGAAATAATATAAAATAATTGCATTTTCTTATATTTTCTGATATATAAATATTTCGTTTATCAATAAATTTTTAAAAGGTTTATTTCTAAATCAAATTATTTATCGTACAATTTTATTTAACTTAATAAAATTATTTTAACTTCTTAAAACTGCCAAGTCGTAAAAAACAATTGAAAAAATTTACTTGTATCATTCCTGCCTTAAATATTGAGAGGCTAAAAATCAAGACTTCTTTCGAATTTAAGCCTTAATTAATCTTAAATCTTAAGAATATTTTTAATATCAAATGCTTTTATAAGATTAGACAATATAAGATAAATAAAAATAATCATAAAAATAATGTATATTAAATGCATTATTGTGAAAAACATTCTCATATCTAGTCTTAAACTGATGCAACTAACCGTTCAGTTAGTTTTCTCGTTAAAATGATTTATTGGAAATTGGACATTTTTTTTTTCTGTACAAGTGTTTAATTTTGAACAAATAAAATTATTTTCGTTTTTTATTACACTACGCATTTGAATTTCAGCCGAATTTCAGAAACTGAACATTTTTTAGGATATTATAAAAATATTTTTTATTACGACTATTTAGAAGAAAAAAATTGTGTTCAATCTTAAACTAAGGATAGCATTTTTTTTTTCTAATATATTAATATAAAACGAGAGACTGCTGATAAAATTTGAATATCTATTACATTGTTAAAAATATTTTTTCTTAATCTCACAACTTCTGTTAAAAGAATAAATATAACCTGGTGTGTCACTCACACAACTTTCTTTTACCTTAGATTTCTTTAAAAATAGATAACAGTATAAGGTATAATGTAAGCGGTACTGTATTTGTACATCTCCAAAGTACTTTAAACCACAGTTAAAAATAGTGTCAGGACAGCATACATTAATGAGCATACATTTGGCATACATTAATGAGTGAGGAGGGTACCGTCCATCTAACTCCTCCCCCCCCCCCCCCGTGTAAATATTGTAGCTACATTCATAAAACATTTAAGGTTAGTATTATAGTAGAAAGTAGAACCCCTGCAATCCGACCTGTGAAGGTCAGATTCCCCACTTGGTCCAACCGTGCCACTATCTCTGAGATCAATTTTGAAAATCTGATTATAGAAAATAGATTAACTCCTGATCATTTACATAACATCGAAAAAACAAGTTTAAACTATAAAATACTCCAAACAAAAACACTGCTGGACAAAAAAGGGACTATAAAAATGTTTAAAACTTGCTAAAGATGGATCAAGTATTGCTATTTGTAGCAATGCTAATATGAATAACAAGTTGCAATTCTTTGTAATAGGGAAATCCAAGAACGAAGGATGAGAAATATGAACCTACTAGTCAAGTATATTGCACGCAGACACTGAGTAGGCATTAGGATACAGTTCCTCAGTACACTAAACAAAACATTTTCTATACCAACATTAATTAAGAATATTGAAATGGAGGAATATCGCAGCAAAATTGTGATTGTCATTTTCCACTTAAGAAGAACGTTATAGATTTGTTTGTTTGCTTGTTTGTTTTCCTTAAATACTAAAATGTATTGTAGTACACATGCTGTTATAACTATACAATCACCTATATTGATTTCAATATTTCTTAATAAATTTTATTTCCTATTTACATAGTCAAACTTGAAATATGTTAACATAATATAATACTATAAAATACTAGTACAGTAGACGTTTGGTGTTTTGGTAGTAAGGCCTATTGACTACTCTAGGGTCCTAGCACTGAGGGGGAGTGCCCTCCATGGGGGTCTTTCTAAAGGTTCCTAGCCCATATTTATGCTGAATATTCTACAATCCATTCAATGTCCGGGGAATATCGCTGGAGTCATCAGCTCTTATCTTTCCAACAGGAAAATAATGGTCAACTGGGGCTCAGGATCCTTAGATCATATCCAAGAAAAAGGTTGTCCTCAAGACTCATGTCTTGGTCCAGTTCTCTGGACATTAATCGCTAACACCATTCTTGAACCTATGACCTCTAAAGGATGTGAAGTCTTCGCCTTCACTGACGACTTCACGATAATCCTTTCGGGCAAAACAAGAAGGGATCTGGAATCTCAGGTCCATGATGCTTTAACAACTTTCTGCCAACTGCTTTCTACACTCAATCTCACACTTTCAGCAACTAAGACACAGGCTCTTACCTTTTCTCTTCCCAGGATTCTAAAACGAAAACCGGTGATCAGGGTCAATGGAGTTAGTGTCTCCCATGTAGACAACACCCGAATCTTAGGGGTTACTATAGATAAGAACCTCAACTGGATTGCACATATCAACAATTTAAAGCTTAAATTACTCAAAATTTATCATAATTCTATAAAACTCGCGGGGAAAAATTGGGGTATTAAATCAAACATGTTAAAGATCTGGTACCGTGTAATAGTAGAAAAAATCATAATTTACGGGGCTGGAATTTGGGGGGGGGGGGAAATCTTTCAAAAACAGCAAAACTCAAACTCTTCTCTCTTCAAAGAATTTTCTTATTGCAAATTTCCAGGGGTTATAGAACTATTTCCACTGACGCATTGACGGTGATCACCGGGATTCCTCTTATCTACCTAACAGTTAAATATGAATTTCTTAAAACTAACATTCTACAACTCAGTAACACTTCACTGCAAAATGAACACTTCCCCAATTCAGAAATACAACGTAAAACATGCAGTTGGCATATTCACCCTGCAGCTGATACCTCTCATGCCCTAGTCAATGTCTCAACTAATGCCTTCTCTCCTTCCGCTCCAGTGGCGGTGTATACTGACGGATCAAAGACAGAACACAGAGTCGGCTCAGATTTCTGTGTCCTTTCAGATGGGATCTTGACTCATCAGTGGGCCTCAAGACTGGGAGATTACAACACGGTATTTCAAGCCGAACTATTTGCCATCTATCAAGCCCTCCTATGGATTAATGAGATAAAAAATAGATTTAACTCAGTTCCGATCTACAGTGACAGTCTCTCAGCCTTACAGGCAATACACCGCCATCGGTCTAAACACCCTCTCGTAACGGAAATTAAACTACTTCTAATTAACCTGCAAGAAAATACATCTCTAGCTCACGTTTCGGCGCATCGGGGCGTCATGGGCAATGAAAAGGCTGATGAGCTGGCTAAAACAGCCACTCAAAATCCGGACATCGGCTTTTTCCTCCCTCTCCCCCCTTCCTTTATCAAAAAGTCCCTTTTCCGTAATCTCCAGAAAGAATGGCAAGCTGAATGGGATACTTCAGACAAAGGACGCTACACCTATGCCCTCATTAACTCAGTAAAAAATTATAACTTTGATTTGTCTCCAGCAATTTCAGCCTTTCTGACGGGTCATGGACCTTTCAGAACCTACTTATTTCGTTTTCATTGCTCGAGGACCACCCGATGCGAGTGCGGAGAGGAAGGCTCTCCTGAACATGCTTACTTTGCATGTCCCCTCACAGCCCCATATCATTTACTCAATCCTCCAATTAGACCCAATAACTGGCTATTTAACATTTTAGAGCGTCCCCTTTTAAAAACTAAAATAACTAAAATCTTTGTGACCCTAATGGAACTATCCAATTTAACAAACTAAAAACTAATCTTACTAACTTTTCCAAAGTCCCGTCGCAAAAATTTGAACTTTTTTCAGCTGCCTACGAATTCTCCTCATTAGAAGCCTAAATTTTGTTTTTATTAACTGCTGCCCTCTGTCGCGTGGGATTTTATATCCGGCAGCAAATGTAATTTTTCCTTTTCTTTTTTTTTTTTTTTTTTTTTTTTTAAGTGTTTATGCAATAAACAACGGGGGAGACAACCTCTAGAAACGGGCTCTTTCAAAATTTCACATTGTTATGTGACATTTGTTGTCAGAGCCCCTCTTTGGAGGTTAAAATCGCTCAAAACTGCTGCATAGTGGTGAGCGGCCTCCTTCCGTCTTTGAAGTTTCAGAGAAAACCACGAAAAACTAACTAGTACAGTAGATAATATTTTTATTTAAAAATTATGTACCTAGTATACATTGTTTTCTAATTGTATCGCAATTTAACATAAATAAACATCTTCCTCTGATAACCCAACCATTCTCCCATCCCTGCCAACATTCTAATTATTAATCCGTAGCATTGTTAGTACCCTCCCCTTTTTGAACACTACTTTAATTTTACAGAAATTTTCTGTAAATATAACTACGATTAAATAAGAAAAAGACTAAAAAAAGACTGGTGTGAAAACAAAGCGGGTAATAACAATACTACGGAATGTTTGTTAGAATGTTGGCAGATATACACGCATACATCCAGTCTCATATGTAACGAATTTAAAGGATTCTACTTTTTTTTCTATCAAATTATTCAAAGAATTTTTCTTTAAACAACTGTTTGAAACGTATGACTAAATTTAGACAATCCTTTATATTGGAAATAAATTAGGTATAAGCATCAGAGAAAGTACATATTTTCGCGCAAGAAAAATAATATAATTCGAAATACACTTCAAGCAATTTCCGACTATAGCTCTAATATATCCGAATTCTTCTGTAAGGCATTGTAAGCAATCTGTAAATGTTTTTCATAAAATATTTAATATGACATACTTTGTGCTTATAAAAAATATGTTAATTTCATTTTGTTAAGTGCAATCTAAAGACGTTAAAATGCAACAATGAGAAAATTCGCTCATAGAAATAATGTAACTGAATACTTTTGTATCTTTCTTTACAGAACTATTTTACCGAACTCTATAAAAAGTTTCAGGAAATATTCCTATATGATACAGACTGGATATTGACTTCCTGCTTATATTGGTGTTCGAGTTATTCTGATAATTGTCTCACACAAATGCCAATCTCTAAAATCTTTATTTTGAATTTCAGCGTACCTGAAAACATCTAATTATAGGAAAAAGTCAGTTTCGAAAATTTGACTACAAAAGTTAATTTTCGTAAGAAAAAGTAAGAAGTGTCAACTATTAGCACAATTAAAGGGAAATCTAAACTTGTTCTTTTTTTTCACTTTTCCACATAGTAGAAAAGAAAGTATTGCTTTTGGTCCGATTTTGAGGTTTCGCTATATTTGTGCGTTTTGAGGTGTTTTGAATAAAAGATAAGTTTTTTAGCGGTTACTCTCTGTGCTTCCGAGACTTATCAGCATAAATCAAGAGCAAACATTTGCAGCAATTGCAAACTTGGTATTCTAAATCTGTTATTACAGAGATGCTACACTAAACTTTCCGTTAAGATAAAATGATTGGTTCGTATACAGGGACATCCAAGCTAATTCAAATACATTACACATCTATGGGTGAAACTTCTGGTTAGTACAATTTAAAACCTTTAGGCTGCTATAAACAAAATTAAATAAACTTTTTTTTTCCTTTTTTTTCTTTTTTCTTTGAATACGTACAAAGCCTGCTTAAGACAGGATGTTATATGAAAATCACTTGTCACTTTTTTTTATAGTGGCACACAAAAAAATCAGATATATTAGGACTGTATTTTAAAATTGTTGAATTTCCAATTCAGTTCCGTTATGTGCTTTGCATACTATGCTTAACTTGTAGGGAAAGTATACTATGTGGTGTGTAACTAAATTATGGACAATATACAGAGCTACACAAAATTAATATATTCTTCTCTATTAAATATAATTAATGGAAGTGCTTCACTAAATTTTAAGTCTAGAGAAGCTGCTGTGAAATAATTACTTTCTCATATTCTATGGTAAAGAAAGTACTAGTGTGGATTCCAAATTCCAACATTGTTAGCGGTTATAATGTCTGTTATCCGCATAACGTAAAATTAAAAAATTGCAGAAAATTCAAATTAGTTATTTTTAAGATCATAAGGGGTTGTCATTTGTAAATTTTGATCAAGACTGATATGTTTAAGGAGTAGCCCTAACAACACACTTCTCCACAGAACATCCTGAGGAGGTCCATATGATTTCCCCTTTATCAACAGGACATCCTGAGGATGCCTTTCGGAGAAGGTGCGTTGTTAGGGAGTGTGGGTGAAATTTGACTGAATAGTATTAAATAAACTTTTAAATTTATTAACAGTCTTAAATTTTTAATAAAGTATCTACTATGCTCAAAAGGGGAGTTGAAACGGGCGTTAGATTTTCTAACACAGAAATATATGTCAAACAAAAGTGTTTTAAAAAGTATTTTCAACAGTTTTCTAGGAACCTCTCAATATATAGCACTAGTTGTATTTCACCTTAACATATAATCTGTTCTTATAGCATTCAAATATAAGGTAAGAGAAAAACGTGGGAGAGGCACACCAAATTATATTTTTCTGTGGAAGGGAAAGACCTTGCAGCAGACTGCACTGCAGATTTAGCATAGAAATGTAATAAATAAACTCTGTATGCAGACGCTAAAAATATCGAAAACTCGCATCAATTGTTTAGGATCGAATTAATAAGCACGACCCCTTTCTCGGGGAAAAAATACACAAAAGGGAACGTACAGAGGCAAATAAAACATTCAAAATCGATGCAAGTCACAAGATTAATAATAATAATAATAATGAATAGATATCCCCCTCCCCCCTCAGAATTTCGCATATGCATAGTATTCTTACAATATACCATTAGAGTTATTTTGTGTATTCTTTCTTCTTAGAAGATTTTTCATGGCGACAGTTTTTCTTTCGAATTAAAATAATTTCTTTTTATTTATTATTTCATTAATGGCAATACAAAATTTATATCCATTTTGCTAAGGTTCCACTTTTTAAAAGACAAATAAGATTTTTCCCAGCATTTTAAATATTTAAAAATTTATGTACATTAATTTGTTTCATTTTTTTCCATTTTTATTAATGGCAAGAATTTCTAAATCTAATCCTGATATTAAATAATCTCCCTTTATAAACGGCATCTAAATTTTAAAAACACACTTTTAGAGTTTTTATTTAATAACAAATTTTTGTAACAGATGCATATTAAGTTAGATATAATTTGAAAGAAATTTGTATCAATTTTTCGAATGTCCTTTTGATTGTAAATTTGAAAAAAAAAATTGTTTTCCTCTAAGAAGTCTTATTTAATTACATTGTTAAAAAAATGAATCAAGAAATAGCAATTACATTTTTGTATATAACAATTAAGTTTTGTAATGAAGATATAACATATAATTTAATATCTTTTTTTAATGTCTCTCTATAATTTTACCTAAGACTTAATAACTAGCCCAACATAAAAAATTTCACCGAACATTTAAAAGTGTTGTGTTAAAATATTTTCTAATATGTGTTTTAAAATATACTAACACAAAAACATCTCATTTAACATTAATGAATGTTATATTTCAGGCTATTTTTTAAATTAACTTATTATGTAACAAATAGTTTTTAAAGTTTTTTCTAAGTACAAATTGTTTTTCTAAACTGCAACTGAAACAATGGAATTCCATTCCTCTGTGTAAGGAACTAAACAGTATCTCTTCACTAAAAGAGGAAAAGAATTTCCGAAATAGAAAGAAAATCTTCATCTTATTTACTTTATTTCTACTCTTTCAGGAAGATTTATACAGCAACTGGTATTGATTGTAGTGCTATGGCAGGAATGATTATAGCACTTATCTTTGTCGATAAATTTCTTGTTACAACGGTTAAATCGATGTTGTTTAACACGGCTGTTTACAATTATATTCATATATATATATATATATATATATTAGTTGTTCCTAATTACATGCATACAGGATTTTCCAAAGAAAGGTTTTTTTTTTTTTTTTTTTTTTTTTATATAGTGGTAATAGTTTCAAATTTTAGAAAATCTTAAGCTTGTTAAACGTGATAATTTTTATGATTTTCATAACATTAGTATAGACTTTTAAGTTAAAATTTACATTTGAAAATGTACATTTACAAATTTCTTTACGCAGTTATTTTTAGTGCCTTTATATTTTATCGCAATGAAATCAAAACAAAAGCGAAAATTAAACGGTTTTGTCTAAGGAAAATGTTATAATAGAAATTTTCGAATATGTTCTGTTACTTTTAGACGGGTTAACAAAAATATTCTTAGGAAAAAAAAAACTGATCATATCTTCAATTATAATATAAATAAAAAAAAGTTAGTCATTGAAATCATTTATATATCACTTTTAATTAACACGGTATACAAAAAGGCCAAAACTGTGCCGAAACATTATTTCAAAATTATTTATTTAGTATTTTAAGGAGATACATTTATGCCAAATATAAACAAGATTTTAGTTATAAAAAATATTTTACTTTGGCACATTTAAATTATCAACAGAATTTTTATCAGATTTATTGATGAGTTTAATTTGGCAGACATTTTTCCAATCGTTTCATTAACGTTTTAACACTTAAAGTAGCAGATTCGTTTAAATTACATTGACACCATTTTGTCCAATTTTAACTACTTTTAAAGTATGAAAACTTCTTAGATACATTTTAGAATCCCTGAATTCAACATAAATTTTCTCTTAGTGACTATCTGGAAAGTAACTCATGAATAAATGTAAAGTTTTTCTTAGATAGTATATCTTTAATTAGGTTAAAAACTGTAACAAATTAATTAGAAAGCTATAAACAAAATTCATGTTCATATTGTTTTTATTGGTTAAGCTATAATAACAACATAAGTTACACTTGAAGGCTTTTAGACATATACGTTCACATTGTACATTACAAAAACGTATAATTTTCTTACATTTATAATTTAGGGGGTTAGTAATGTACGACACAAGTGTATGGCTTTAAACAACTAAACTCTAAATTATTAAGTTACATAAATCTTCCTAACTGTAACAATTAAAAATTTGATGTCCTTAAATAAATCAATCAGTATTAGTTTTCTTTTTATTCTGGCAAGTGTCTAAGTACTTAATAAATAATTATGAAAATCGCTTACTTTTCTTCGACCGTGTGGTCGACTACTGTTTTCAAGTCGTTTTACGAAAGTCGACAAAATAATATATTTCAGAAATAAATTTAATGTCATGCTGCCATATACCGGTATCTTTTTAAAGGTAATTTATTCAGCTTTTTAAAAGTTTAGTCAAAATATAAAAATATTAAAATGGTATAGATATTTTATAAAGGAAAGAATAGAGGTCTACATATGTGGACCTCTGGAACGAAGAGGTTAAGTTAACTTTATTATGAATATTTAACCCATTAACGTTCAATGGTTTCCCACTGACACCATATGACGAAATTCATGTTCATATTGTTTTTCATGGTTAAGTTAACTTTATTATGAATATTTAACCCATTAACGTTCAATGGTTTCCCACTGACATCATATGGTTGGACCAATGCCATTTTTTGTCCCCTTCGTCGGCATTTCATTTGTTGGGGTAGCTACGGTTGGCCCTTCATAAGAAAAATAACGTTATAAGCCCATTAGTAATTAATGTGCAAAAAAAGAAAAAAAAAAAAAACCAAGAAGAGGTGTAAGATTTATTTATTTGTGAATAATTTAAAATTGGCAAATAAACATTTTATTTAAAAAATTGTGGTTTCTGAAAATTTCAGGATAGTTGCATATTTTGTTATTTATAGTTATTATTTGTCATAAATCGCTTCTGAACATACGAGTGGTGCGCGTATATGTAATTGAATTTGCCTTCAAAATGCATTATAATTTTCGATTTTTGAGACATTTATGACCTTTATGATGCAATACAGATAATTAGAATTAAATTTATTATGGTTATGGTATAGGAGTCCAATAAAAATTAAATTTTCCCCCTGAAAATCTTGATCGATTATATAAAATTTTGTATTCGTCTTCGTATATCCTTTTTTATTCGCCTTTTGTATTTTTGGTACAAATTTTTAACATTTGGGGGGGGGGGGGGGGAGGCAGGGCTATGGTTTTTTAAATAACTTTATTAAATATCCCCCTCACCAGTTATTCTAATTTTAATTTATGAAAAACTTAAGTTTAATTTTTTTATTTTAACAGAACGCAAATTTAACAAATTGACCTTACTTGCATTCAAAGTGAAAAAAAAAAAAAAAAAAAAAGGAATTTCAGCTACTATGTACAACTGATCTATTTTGTAAACTGTACTTTATTCTAGTCACAATTCCATTATTTATGTTTGGAGGAACTGACAAGGACATAGATCTAATGTCCAATCCATACTTTCACGTGGTGCAGTTGTTAGTAACACCTAGCATTACAAACCAACACAAATGGATTTGTACCAAAGCACATTAGCCATCATGGTGTGACTTATCCAACTCCCCCGACATATTTCAAAATGCCTGTTTCATATATACATTAGGCCCTTGGTCTCCGGCGGTCGGAATATTCCTACTCTCTGCAGAAAGGAAGAAGTGAGAGAATGCAAAGAATCACCGGATCAGCTGCCAAGGAATGAATATATTCACTTAAAATTGCATGTGCTTGAGCTCCAAAGATAGACTCCTTAAGCTTTAAGAACTACTAAGGCATATTAAATGGGATGTTGTAGGACAGAATGAAGTTAAAAGAAAAAGTGAAGATTTTCTAGATTTGAAGAGTGGAAATATGCTGTATTATGAAGGAGCTGATAATGGAAGATATAGTGGAGTAGAAATTTTGGTTAACAAGAAAATAAAAAACAAAGTAAAAAAAGCCACAAACTTTTCTGATACAGTTGCAACACTCACCATAAAGTTCTCTAACTGTTGTAAAGCTGAGATAAATTAAATTAGTGCTCCAATATGCACATATGAATATCAAGTTATCAAGAAATTTTATGAGGATGTTTTGGCCCTCAACAAAACCAGAAGGCGCAATCTTACAATCATTATGGGAGATTAAAATGTACGAATTGGTACCAAGAACTCAAATGAACGTGTAGTTGGTGCATTTGGAAAGGGAACTAAAGATGAAAGAGGACATAGACTGGTTGAATCTGCAGAAAGTGAAAACAATTATTTCATGATTTTTTTTTTTTTTTTAAGAACCCAAAGACGAAGTAGATATGGAAGATTTTCAATGAAGGAACAAGGGAAATTGAATACATTATACATGACAAAAAATACACTTTACTGATTGTTCCGTGATGAATAGATTTAACTCTGATAGTGATCACAGACTGGTACATTGCAAAGAAAAGTTCTAGGTTGCATAGGAAAGAGAAAAACTGGTGAAAATTCGAAACAAGATAATTGAACCGCTGTTTCTAAGAGCTAAAAAAGAAAAAAAAAAAGGTTCAGCTTCAACTAAAATCAGCTGCTGGAGGAGATACTGAAGACATCAATGATTTCACGGTGATTGTTTTCAATATTATTTTGCAATCAGCAAAAAATGTTGCTGGTTTAGAGGAAAATAACCCTATTACGGAAATCTCGGAAGGGACACCGTAGTATAAAAAAAGAGAAGAAAAATGAAATATAACAAGGAAAATATTACTGCAAAGGTTGAATTCTCAGAAGTACACTGTAAAAAACATGTCCATTTGGTGCCAGAAATTCTCTGTAATTTGAGAAAATACGCGTTATTTACGTAAAAATTACGCTGTCAGAACGTATGTTGTCAAAAAGTATTTTCTCAAATTACAGAGAATTTTTTGCAGCAAATAGGGCATTATATTTAACAGTGTATGTAAAGCTCTGACGAAAAAGATTTTAGAAGATAACAGGAAATTTAATTGTAATATGATCCAGCAAACCATTGAAGAAAATAAAAGTTTGAAGACTGCAAAGATAAATATGATGCTTCGGTGGAAAATAATTCTAAAAATAATTCTTTGAAGACAAAAAGTGGAAATATCACTCGGAATCAAGAGCAAATTCTAAAAGAGAATTGTGCAGCTCACCATAACAACTCAGTAGTTCACCTACCTCACCAAATACAAACGACGCTATAAGAGCAATATTAAAGGAATAAGTAGCTATGGCAATAAAATTAATGAAAAAGCTTTAGCAGAGCACAAAATGACTGTGAATATTTTAAAAGTAGCAGGGAACGAAGCCATTGAAATGTTTACTGTCATTACTGTACTACATTTACTGTACTAAACAAATGTATAACATTAAGTGATGTTCCAAAGGACTGGGAAAATGCCATCATAATCTTACTCTTTAAAAAAAGAGAAAAAGGAGATATTAAAAACTAACGTCCAATCAGTTTGCTCTCAATTTATAAAATTCTGATGAATTTTCTGACAAACTCTCTACAAAAACAATTGGATGCAGTGCAAGCTAAAGAACAAGCAGTATTTTGAAGAAATTTTAGTACCATCGACTATATTCATACAATAAGAGAAATTATTGAAGGAAGTAATGAATACGAACTCCCTCTCTGTGTCGGTTTTGTGGACTAGGAAAACAACTTTTGACTCGGCATCATCACTAGAAGTTATGGATGCATTAAGGAATACTAATATTAATGCAGGATACATTCACCGTAATGTAAACATTTATAAAGAAGCATTAACCATATTAAAACTCAACAAAACAAGTAATGCATTTAAAATCAAAAAGGGTGCAAGACAAGATGACACAATATCACCTAAACACTTCAATGCAGTTTTTAAAAAATTAAATTGGGAAGAGAAAGGCATAAAAATTGATTAAGATTTTATAAATCACTTAATATTTTCGGATATCATATTGCTCTCCTTCCCAATTGAGGATTTGCAAGGAATGCTTCAAGAATTGAACAAAAAAGCAAGCTCGTTGAATTGAAAAATTATCCTCAGTAAGACAAAAATGATGTCGAATTCCTTTGTTTCTCTACTGAAGATCACTGTTGATATATATGAATTAGAAATGATAAGTAGTTATACTTATCTGGGACAAGTCCTTAAAATGAACGGTAACATCATGGAAGAATTTGATATCAGAGTAACTTGCATGGAGATCATTTGGAAAAAATATCGCTATATTCAAAAGCGATCTCCCAATTTATTTGAAAAGAAAAGTTCTTGATTAGTGCATTTTGCCTGTTTTAACTTACGCTTCAGAAACTTGGGCATTAACGTATAAAACTATGCAAAACATGAAACAACTCGCAGAATCTTTGCGAGATGCATGTTAGGATTCAAATGAAGAGACAGAAAGCGAAACACTTGCATTAATGAGCAAACTAAAGTTACTGATGTTATTTCTAAAGTTAAGAAGTTAAATTGGAGCTGGGCTGGGCACTTTGCGAGAAGAAATGATGTTAGAGTGACCACTAAAGTCCTAATTTGGATACCGAGCGACAAGAAAAGACTGAGGAAGAGACCACTCTGTCGTTGGAGAGGTGAAATTGTGAAGTTTGGAAAAGCAGAATGCAGCAGAATTGAAGAAACCAGGGCATATTTGAATCACCTAGGAGAGGCCTCCATCCTGCAGTGGATTGAAAACAGCTGAAATTTATGGTGAATACTTAATCACACAGAAACTTAACTTATTAATAACTCTTTCTCGTAAACTCTCCCACTAAACTCATTCATCGAAAAAACTTTTCTATCTAAACGAAGTTATAAAATTAGCAATATCAAAATGTATATTACCGCAGAGTTCGCAATCTTCCCTAAATTAGACTATAAACTCCTGAAATTAAACTCATCACCATCGTGATGTCGACTTTTACCGACAACTATAAATTTCTAATTATACAAACCACTTTCAACAACTTTCGCAGATTAAGACTGAAACTAAGCAAATCTGAACTTCGCAACAAGGACTAATGCAACATAGTCAAAATTTGCAACTACTACTTTGTTAGTCATGCAAGTGCAACGAAATTTTACAACCGTCATTTTGTATAAAGTACGGGGTCCCCTTTCATTCATATACTAAGATCTATTTACACCTCCAACATTGTTTGACCACTTTTCCTCAAATCTAGTTTTGTCATCGCTGAAGTGCTCTTAAACATTACTACTTCAAAATACCTTTACATTTTAACCCTTTATCTACCGCATTATGAAACAGACAAAACATAGGTGAAAACACATTTTTGTCAGTTACATAAGAATGTTTTTTAAAGATACACTCATGTTTGTGATAGATACACTGTGTAGATACACTCAAATTATCTTCCTGAGATAATTTGTAACAGGTACGCTTCGGAAAAGGGTCTTTTTGGGAAATGGATTTTTTTTTACTTTATAAATAGGTGTTGTACTGTTCTATCATTTATTTTTTTTCATGTTTGCTCTTCAATTTACCTTGTTTATCGGGTTAACCGCGATTGCCACCCAATTTCGCGGATAATCGGTGCTCCTACTGTATTTTTTTTTTTTTTTTTTCGTATCAATATTTCCAAAGATTAAAACTTATAATATATTTTTGCAGGTAAATATGCACTTTTACTGCATATATTTATTATTAATTTTATGTTATGGAAATAGTTGTACGAAAATAATAATAAAAAAGTCGCCTGTGGCAACCCTGTAATTACTATGATCAGGTGATGTCCATAATTTTTATTGTACATACACTCATGTTTGTGAAAATTGCAACACCAAGAAGGAATGCGAATATGAGAATGATATTTATTGGGCAGATACATTATAGTAGGAAGAGCAAGATTAAATTTTCAGGAAGTTTTGTGTAATATATCCTGAGAAAACAGTACATAAAGCAGCAAATAACTACACTTATCTGCCTAGGCATTGAATCGAACAGCGATTGGATGACTTATTCGGGTACAGCACTTCATGAAGCTTCAACAGGGTGCCACAGTTCAAAGACCGTAGTTACTAGTGAGGGGCCACTTGCTTTTAAACGATTAAACAGGCATTTTCATTGGTGCGAGACCTGAAAAACGTGCTGGCTGGATCAACGGTTGAACACATTATGTATCAAAGAAGGTCCAGACAATACAGACAACTTGCGGTCATGCATTATCCTGCTTAAATGTTGGAATACGAAAGCCTAGAATATAGGTCAGAGGGGCGGGCCTTAACTCACCAGAAATTTAATGGCCGCTACTCAGAGTACCGGGTATGCGAACAAGAAGTAATCGGGACGTGTATCGAATGGGACCCCATACCATCACTGCAGGTGATGGACAGTGTGACGATGTTGAATCCCAGCTGGTAATGTGCATTATTCACAATGCTGTTAAAATACGGATAAGGTAATCTTGATGCTGTAAACAAGATTGTGATTTGTCTGAAAAGCGACTTCACGCCATTCCTGCGTCCAGTTTCGTCGTTGATCGCACGTTAATGGCACCCATATCAGTGATGCTTTTTTGAGGGTAATCAAAATTTTGGTAACTGCATAAAGGGTCACCATCTGGAGTGATGGCATGCGGTACCATTGGATGCACGTCTTGATCAACTGTTGTTTTCATTCCCGCCACTCTGAATACCAGCCATTACATTTCTGACAAGTTAAGGCCCATCGCTCTGCCCTATATTCAAGACCTCCGAAGCGCAATATATAAGCAGAACAATGCACGACAGCAAGTTGTCCGTATTGTCCAGACCTTTCTTGATGCAGAATATGTTCTCCTGATCTTGCATCAATGAAAATGACTGCTTAATCGTTGAAAACTGACTGAAGCCCCCCACCACTCACCAGTAACTGCGATCGATTAATTGTGGCATTGTGTTGAAGCTTTATGAAGCTCTACCCGTACATGTCATCCAATCGCTGTTTGATTTAAATACTCTATTTTCTGAAAAGCTTCTTAAACTATTAATTGATATTGGGTTTTAATTAAATTTAAGGCTCTTCTTAAAAAAAAGAAAAAGGGGAAAGATTTGTTTTTTTCTTTTTGAGTGTGTGTCTGAGTGTGTTTTAATCTATGTATGTGAAATGCATTCTGATACTTTTCCCCTGTGTGCTGCTTCCAACTTAGATGAAGGATTTAACTACAAGAGTAACACTCTTCTTTCTTCGAGTTTGCACTCACTAAAGCATATTTTCCAATCAACGAATGCGAGCATTACTTCAATAGTGTTTTGTGATACAACAGAGTGTTACAGTCAACACTTACCTGCAACAATAAAAGTATGAATGCGTTTCTGCATAAATTCATTACATAAAAGCGCCCCTTGTCGCGAAGGGTTAATTCCCGGCGCAAGTTCAGACAAAACTTATGAACTAATTGTATTACAGGACTTTCAAATAGGACAGTTCTCACCAACTATCATATCTGTTTTCAACCTCTGTTATTTATCAGTTAACGCCCATTGTCGGTATGGTTTAATTCCGGCGTGACTCTCAATTTGTGCGGTGTTCCTCTCCAAGTTCAATCATTTCTAGTCACTACAGTGCCCCTTGTCGCGAAGGGCTAATCCCCGGCGCAACTTCGGACTATAGCCATGGGCTCCTCGCTATATAAGACTCCAAATTAGACATTCCTCATCAACAATCATCTATATTTTTAATCTCTGTTTCCCTCCTCATTAGAAGCCTAAATTTTGTCTTTTTAATTAACTGCTGCCCTCTGTCGCGTGGGATTTTAAAACTGGCAGCACTTTTTTTTTTCTTAATGCAATAAACAACGAAGGAGACTTAACCTCTAGAAACTGACTCTTTCAGAATTTCACGTTGTTATGTGGCATTTGTCGTCAGAGCCCCTCTTTGGAGGTTGAAATCACTCAAAACCGATGCATAGTGGTGAGCGGCCTCCTTCTGTCTTTGAATCGCTGTTTGAGACAATGCCTAGACAGGTAACTGCTGTTATTGTTCACAAAGGTCGCTGCTTTATGTACTGTTTTCTCAGGATATATTACTCCAAATTTCCTGAAATCTTAATCAATTGGTCTTCCTACTATAATGTATGTGCCCAATAAATGTCATTCTGATATTCGCATTCCTTGTTGGTGTTGCAATTTTCACAAACATGAGTGTATATACAATAAAAATTATGGACATCACCTGATCATAGTAATTACAGGGTTGCCACAGGCGACTTTTTTATTATTATTTTCGTACAACTATTTCCATAACATAAAATTAATAATAAATATATGCAGTAAAAGTGCATATTTACCTGCAGAAATATATTATAAGTTTTAATCTTTGGAAATATTGATACGAAAAAAAAAAAAAATACAGTAGGAGCACCGATTATCCGCGAAATTGGGTGGCAATCGCGGTTAACCCGATAAACAAGGTAAATTGAAGAGCAAACATGAAAAAAAATAAATGATAGAACAGTACAACACCTATTTATAAAGTAAAAAAAAAATCCATTTCCCAAAAAGACCCTTTTCCGAAGCGTACCTGTTACAAATTATCTCAGGAAGATAATACTTTTGTGTGTGAGTGTGCGGAACACGCCCTAATAAGGGATTTTGCGAAATGTCCCTCTTCTCTTTGGTTTCGGGAAAAGGGGGGGGGGGGGGGGAGGAGAACAAAATCACGTTTCCGAGTTAACTCTTTTGTAAATTACCTTAGGATGGCTATTTTGCGATGTGGGTTGGTGCCTAACCCACAATGTAAAAGGATTTTCTGAAATTTCCTCCCTTTCCCCTTTGCCGGGGATGGGGGCGGGCAAAAACATGTTTCTACCAGGCGGGCAAAAACATGTTTCTACACGTCACTTTATACCAGACTATCTGAGGAAGACAAATTTTTGGTATGTGGGTGAGCTATGCATACCTAACAAGCATTATAACGTTATTTTGCTAAATATCCCCATTTATCCTCTTGAATCGAGAGGGAGGGAGCAAGAAACGCATTACTAATTGAAACTGTCTCTAAAATATTTCAAGAAGGCTGTTTTTTGATGTGCAGTTGGTTATGTGAGCCCAACACACGTTATAAAAGGATTTTGTGAAATATCTTCCTTTGTCGGGGTTGGGGAGGTTAGGTGGCAAACCTAGCAGTTTTTTTTTTCCATCGAATTGAATGATTTTTTTCTTTATTTGATTTTATGAGATTTTTTATACTACGTTATATATTATTTTGAAAATTCATTTAAATGTATTAACCAGCGAAGAGATCAAAAGCAGCTAGTAACACTTTAAAAGTGTTAGTAAAATATATAATCATTTTTTTTTTTTTTTTTCAATGCCAGTACACCCATAAATTTAAATTTAAGTCAAAATAGGGTATTACTATTACATAACATATATATATATATATATATATATATATATAGAGAGAGAGAGAGAGAGAGAGAGAGAGATGCACTTTTTAATATATAGACGAGCCCCAATCCACAAATTTTGGCATCATTTTCTAAAAGTACAATTAATTATCCGTCGAATGTTACCGAGGTTACATTTTTCTGTTTAATTAGTAACAAAATAATGTCGAGTGCTGTGCTTTTATTCCTCAACTGTACGTGAAGAAATCACTTATTTTTTCTGTTTTTATAAATATTAGAAATGATGGGATTCACATATTTGTGTGTGTTCAGGGGTGGGGGAGGGGGGTGGCAATTTTGTCTCGTATCCAGATTCCAATCACAGATAGATACATAATTTAAAGTTTAAACAAGCTAAAAATTCGGGCCTGTAATTGCATGTATGTTATAAATGGTGTTTTTAAATGTTAGTATATCATTTTAAACCTGAAATTTTAGTAACCAAGAATTAGTAATACATACTTTAAATCTGCACAGAAAAGAGTTAAAATTATTTATACATTCACTATTTTTATTAAAAACAAATACTTATATACTTTTAACTATAACTATAAATTAATTTAGTTTATTGTTTCCGACTTCATAAATCAACAAAATAAATTAATTTAAAGATATAGAAAAAAGACTCAAGAGAAATTCGAAATAATTTGCTTGTTTAGAGCAAAAACGTAGAAATGTCAGTGTATATACAATTAAACCAAAATTTTAAATCTAAAATTCTACCCATGTAATTGTAATTTAAAAGCAAGATACTGCTAGCTACTCTGGTTTAAAGATTTCATAGAATTCTTAAAAATTCAGTTCGTGGAGAAAATACTAATCTGAAGAATTGGAGCATGTTGAAGAATAAGGAAAAGCGATTGAAGGAGCTACACATAGCTCATGACTAAGATTTAAAGTGCAAACATCTAACAGAAACTAAATAATTAGAATTTTCAACAAGCTTTTAAAAAACAAAGTTTTAATTAATTTGAAGATTTATCATTAAAAGAAAGGGAGATATAATTACATTAATAACACTTGAATGTTCTTGTGCAAGTGATGGAATGGTTCCGAAAACATGAAATATTTTTCATTTGAAGTAGGCTGCATTGGTATTCGTTTTAAGGCCAATTTTTTTACTGCACTAGGGTCCTAGACATGAGGACGAGTTCTCTTTGTGTGGAAGAAGGTAGGGAGCTTTCTAATGTGACCTAGTTCGGATTTACTTATGTTTGGGAGAAAGCCGCTGAAATCGCCGAACGGATAGGCCGACGTGCGCGACCTTGAGTCAAACCTGGCACCTCTCTTCTAGCAGCTTTGAGAGCAGAACATCCATTTGTAGTATGAAAAATCCCTGACTTTCAATTATGAAAAAGTATTCCTGCGGATCAAAGATAGGTAAAATATCAATTTCCTTCATTCTACACCAGTTATTGATGCATTTTAAAGCAAATAAAAAAAAACTGTTCTACAGCCGAAAATTAAAGTTGCCATAAGTAAATTTGATTTTTATACATACGACAATGTTCGATAATTTATGATAGATAAAAATTCTCATGGAATTTATAGTTTATATTCATTAAGAATTAGCATAGCACAATTAAAGAACGAATAAAAATGCAACTAAGACATTTAATAAGACATTTAATAATAACTAAGACATTTAATAATTTGCAGAGTGTTTAAAGTTATTTTGTAGCCTTGAAACTTGATATTTAACTATGATTTTTAGAAGTTCTCCCTGAAGATATAGTTTGTAATTTCTGAAAGTTATAACTGAGAAATCCTTTTTTTTTTTTTTTTTTTTTTTTGGGGGGGGGGGGGGTTGTTACGTTTGGATTTCTAGTTCGTAAAAAATAAAGAAAGGAAAAATGAAAATGAAGCTCTTATCTTGTTCTTAAAATATAATTTAAAGATATGTAAGAAAATTTACTGAGAAAGCCCCATGAGTGTATAGTGTTTTGTGTTTTAGTTACTTCTCTAAATTTTAAAAATAACGGATATAAAATGTATTGCTATTGAATGTAAAGATCTCATACAAACGCAATAAATAATATATTTATTGAATAAAAAAGGGATATTTGTATTTCTGCTAAAATTCTGAGTAAACAAACTCTTTAAATAAATCTGCATGCATTTAAGATATATTTCCTTCAAGACAATAATGACATTTTTCTGAAATTACAAAATATGAAATAACCAACAAATCTAAAATGACCAAGTTTGGACATTCAGTTCTGAAAAAATAAATAAATAAATAAATAAGAGAAAATAAAGCTCTGTTTTTTAAAATGTAATTTAAAAATATATATTAATAATTAAAAATGTATACTAAGGAAATTTACTAAGGGGTCCTGAAAGCACAGTTTAGCTTTTTTAGTTACTTTTCTAAATTTTAAGTATAACGAGGCATATAATATTTTGCCATTGAATAAAGTTCTCAAACAAATGCAATATTATATATATTCAATAAAAACGGGATGTTTGTATTTATGCTAAATTTTTGAATAAACGTACTCTTTAAATAAATCTGCATACATATAAAATATATTCCCTTTAAGATAGCAAAAGATTTATTTATCTTTGTAAAATATAACTTGTTTTTGAAAATAGGATCATTTTAGATAAAAACGTTGAACGAAATATCAAATTATTTTAGGAATAGATAAAAATACGTAAAAATAAGAAATTCAAATAAATATAAAAGTTATGCTATGAATGTGAAAATGAAATGTTAGTGAAATGTAAGGAGAAAATGAGAAATGTTAATTCATATTAGTCGTCATATCGTAAAAAACGCATTATATTATACTAAAATGTGTATTAAACATTTTTTCAACTTATTAATTTTACACATCTGTATTAATAAAATTAGACTGGTCTGTAAATTCCTCAGAATCAAAAAAATATTTATATTCATACATCGTGAAATCCAAAAACGACTTCAGAAAAATTTCCGTGTGCCTGTCTGCGTGTGTGTGTGAGGAGGGGTGGCGGTCGATGTGTCAGTATATCTGTAACGCTGTTTTTGTCGGGTATCACGTGAGAACGGCTAGACTGAATTCAAAGACAATTGGCACGAATTTACGTCTATACTCAACTTAAAATTATATCTATCAACTTCTGCGAATCTCCCCCGTCCCTATACCCCTGGGTGACAGCAGACAAAAACACGTTAGTAAGAGTAACTCGGCACCAAACGGTGAAGAAATTGTACATCGATAGACTAGACTTGACGACTTGAGTACAGACAACTCCCTTCCTTTGATTTGTGAATTTTCGATTTTTAAAAAGTGAGGGGGAAATCTATTTTCGGAAGGAAATTTCGCAAATTCCGGTTTTTTGAGTAAAACTCTACCAAAAATGGTACAAAGATGCTGAAAACATCCTTTCTTTAGGATATTTCCAAAAACTTTTTTTTAGAGGGGTTATGAGGGGGTAAACTCGAGACCCCTTTTAGCGCTAAATTTTTCCTGCGAAATCAATGGGAGTAGCGATCACGAGTTTTGGTGCGTAAATTGTATGTATTCGACATCTATTATAACGGAATTTTACGAAATTCTCCCCCCTTTTACCTCTTGAAGTAGAGGGGGGGCAGTAAACACGTTCCTAAGCGTAACCTTGAACGAAGTTATCTCAGTGAGATTAATTTTTATGTGTGGGTTGGTTATGCGTACTCAATACCCACTATAAAAGAATTCTGTTAAATTTCCCACTCCCTCCCGTTTACAGACGGGAAGAAACACGTTTTCAAGAGTAACTTTATTCCAAATTATCTCAGGAAAGCGATTTTTTGAAAGGTCGTTTGGCTTTGCGAACCGAATACATGCATTACAAAGAAATCTTGCAAAATTACTTTGTAACACCTCCGTGTGTGTGTGGGGGGGGGGGGGGAAGCAAAAAGGATGTGTTAAGATTAAATATGCTCTAAATTATCTTAAAAGTTATTTTTTATGCGTGTGTCGGTTATACGTGTCCAACACGTAGTATAGAGAGATTGTGTAAAATCCTCACTTTGAGAGGGGGAGAAAATCACGTTTTGAAACATAACTCTGCTTCAAATTATCTCAGGAATGCGATTTTTTAATATGTCGGTTGGTTTCACGTGTGTAACACGCCTATAAATTGATTTTAAGAAATTACGCCGCCCCCTCCCCCCCCCCAAAAAAAAATAAATAAAGATATTACCTTAGGAATTTTGGTATACCTGGGGAATTTTGGTGTACGGATGTTGATTAAACGCGTGAAATATGTGCTATAGAGGAATTTAGGGGAACGTGATTGGATCATTTTTAATTAAAACGTTAAATGAAACATCAAAATTTTTTAGAAATAGATAAAAACTGTACATAAATGATAAATGTTAGTGCAACTAAAGTGTGTATTGAAACATTGACTTATTCAGGTTATATATTAAATATACAGGGTGAGTTTGACATAATCTGCCAAACGAAAGGAAGTGATAGAACAGCTCATGGGGAGCATAAAACACCATAGAAAAATTGTCCTATCTCTAATCGTTTCCGAGTTATGGTAGATAGAAGAAAAATCTGTTTTTTTTCCATCTCGTCTGATAAAACCCAAATTTGTGAGCTTTCTGAAAAACTTACATGCAAAATAAGCACATATTTGGAAAGATCAGAAAAAATCCTATCGGCTGGCACCATTTACACCAGGATACCTTAATTTGACGGCGAGCTACAAGCGCTAAAACTTTCGCGAAGTTTAAAATCGAGTTGTCACCAAATTCTTTAACCGGCAATTCTGCAAACACTGTTCAAGCTACAATCGGTCAAATTTACCAAACACTTCTTCATTCCATAAGCTTTAGAATGAGCCCACTATAAACCATATCGGTGTTTTAGTTCAGGAGAAATTTAGCCTTTTGTTTGAAATACATCAATGAAAACGGCGTTCGTCGAATTTCGGCAAGCAAAACGATGGTGAGTAAATGGAACGTATGAAAATTCGTGACTATCTGCACATGGACTCTTAGTGATATGCAGATGTATTCCAACCTTCCTGCCCGCGCATCCCACTCGCGGGTACAAAAGGCGAGTCAATCTGTAACAACTCATTAGCTCGTCAGCCTCTTTTACGTTTTATGCTGCTTATTGCTTTAGCATTTTCTGGACCTTGCTTGAGCTCGACAGATTCTTTTTAAGCTGTTCTCACGTCTACTTGCTCTCTATTAGTTCATACTTAGTATGTTTTCCTACATTGGTACGAATTAACTAAGTTGGTTCTTATACCGTAGCACTTTTTTTCTTCTACTTTTGTAAATTAATATTGAAATTTTATCCCTTTTTGTTTACCTTCTGAATTTTATTTTCAATTGAAGTCATCACAGGGATCAAATTGTCATACTTTCCAACCTGTAAAGAGATATGCCTAGTTTTACAAATGAAGAATACGCGGATATGTATTTTGTGTATCGATTTTGCGATGGTAACTCTCGGAGAGCCGAACAAGAGTACCGTCTACGATATCCACATCGTCGTGCGCCCAACCGTGCTGTATTTGCCGCAATTCATCGAAGGCTTAAGGAGAGTGGGTCATTCGGTAGGGTGCACGAAAGGGGCCATGGTTGCTGCTCCGCCACCGCTGAGGAGTCAGTACTCGACCGAGTGGAGGAAAATACAAATATGAGTTCACGCATACTTCTGAGAAAAAGTGGAATCTCCCAAAGTATAGTGATGAATGTTTTGCGCAAAAACCAGTATCACCCATACCACTTCACACCGGTACAAGAATTACGCCGCTCAGATTTTCAAAAGCGGGTAACATTCTGCCGCTGGGTTTTAGAGCGAGATATTCAGGAACACCATTTCCTTAGAACGATAATGTGGACAGATGAGTCACTTTTCACTCGGGATGACATGTTAAATTTACATAACTGGCAACATTACGCTCAACAAAATCCATTTGTAACACGAAACTCATCGTTCCAGACGCAATTTTGCTCAAATGTTTGGCTTGGAGTTGTTGGCGATCGCTTGATAGTTCCACACGTGTTCCAAGGTCATCTGACAAGCAATACATATTTGGAGTTTCTGGAACATCATCTTACAAGATTACTTGATGTCATTCCTGTACCCCCAACGAGCAGAAATCATTTCCCAACACGATGGGGCCCCTGCACATTCTTCCAATGCCGTTCTTGACTCAGTATCCGCGATGAATTGGTCGTAATGGACCAATTCCTTGGCCACCTAGATCGCCAGATCTCACTCCATTGGACTTCTATGTTTGGGGTTTCCTGAAGCAAGAAGTTTACCGCACAGTAGTTGCCAGTTTGCAAGATTTAAGCAGCCGGCTCGATGATGCACTGATAAAACTGAGGGATGAGCTTTCGCTAAGAGCTACTGTGGTTTCCGTTCGTAAGCGGACAAGGGCATGTATTAGGTGTGGGGGTGACCAATTTCAGCAGCGGCACTAAATTTCACACATCCTTTCGAATGAATATGTGCTTTAATCATAAACGTGAGATACGTCTTTTTTTTTTTTTTTTTCCATATTCCTTTGTGAAAGACGTGAGAAATATCATACTTCTTTTGTTTCCATTCCATTGTGTTTGTAAATTTAATACAACTGCTACTTTTCTTGTTTGTCTTTAAAACTTTCTTTTTTGCATCTGACAAAACAGCGGGCTGAAGGCCGACATGAAATCAGGAACGACCATGGCACCCGCGAGTCTCCTTCTCGACGAAATTCGAGTTCAGTGATGAATGTATTTCAAACAAAAGGCTAAATTTCTCCTGAACTAGAACACCGATATGGTTTATTGTGGGCTCATTCTAAAGCTTGTGGAATGGAGAAGTTTTTGGTGAATTTAACCGATTGTAGCTTGAACGGTGTTTGCAGAATTGCCGGTTAAAGAATTTGGTGACAACTCGATTTTAAACTTCGCCAATGTCTTAGTGCTTGTAGATCGCCCTCAAATTAAGGTATCCTGGTGTAAATTGCGTCACCCGATAGGATTTTTTCTGCTCTTTTTAAAATATTTGCTTATTTTGCGTGTAAGTTTTTCAGAAAGCTCACAAATTTCGGTTTTTTCAGACGGGATTGGGAAAAAAAAAAAAAAAAAAAAAAAAGATTTTTCTTTTATCTACCATAACTCGGAAACGGTTAGAGATAGGACAGGGTTTCTATGGTGTTTTATGCTCCCCATGAGCTGTTCTATCACCTCCTTTCGTTTGGCAGATTATGTCAAACTCACCCTGTATATATATGTATTCCTTTCTTTTGAAATTTTTCTTTCTAGTATTGTTTCTTACTATTGGCTTTTGACAAATGTCACTATAAACATGAGAATTTAATTTTTAGATATCCATAGACATGCATATAATTAGATCATTTTAAATGCAAACGTTAAACGAAATATCAAATTCTTTCAGGAGTAGATAAAAATACATAATATAAGAAATTTTTAAAAATATATTTTTCGTCATATCATAAAAAATTCCGTTTTATTACACAAATACTTTTATATATATCTTACTATGTTTACACATTAATATATATTTTCCTTACTTTTGAAATTTATTTTCTTACTAGTATTGTTTCCTTATGATTAGATTTTGACAAAAAATCACTAAAATAAAAAACGAGAATTTAATTTTCGAAATTCGCAGAATAGTAGATCGGAGCTTTTCTAGTTTGAAACTTTATCATAATCTCGGGGAAAAAAAAAAAAAAAAAAAAAAAATCATTTACAGGGCAGTCACGTTTCAAACTTTTATCTCTTGGGCCTATCCAACAAGAAATTCTCATCCAGAATAGCGTTCACGTTGAAATGATATCATTTTTAGCGTTTTCTCTTATATTAAGAAAAATAAAAAAAATATATATTTTAAGTTCTATACTGCTTTGTTTAATACTAGATATGAGGAATAAAAAGCATATAACTGCTAAAATTATTGTCGTAATAAGATTTAGTAAAGCATTTAATGTATGTAATACTGCTTTTGCGTAGAATTTTTGTAGCAGAGGGTTAAAGAAGAGAATTTCTAACTTAGGTTATTTTCCAGATAAATGATGAAGTCGTTTTAACGAGACACTGATAATATTGATAATATATTCATAATCATTCTCGAATTGCTAACAACTATACTAATGGGTAGTGACACTAATTATTCTACATCGTTTGCTATAATAATATGCAAATGTTGCATTGACGGAGAATGCTAGAGAATTAATTACATAATTATTATAACTATGCCATCTAATTAGTAGCATTAAGAAGTCTCCCTATAGGTGAATCATGGTACATTGAATTTTATAAAATAAATATATACACATTCTATTTTGTGCAATCAAACATTTTAACAAAAAGAATGATTTGAATGAAAATTTAAAATCATATGAGATTTTTAAGTAAGATGAATTTATATATATTTAACAATTTCCCTAAAAAATATGAAGGAACCAGAATCTTATTAACATAATAGACTATCTACCAATATGTATTAGAACACTTTCGAGTTTAGACGTTTTCGTCAAATATCTAGAAAAATTCTGCAGGAATTATCTTGAATTTTTGGGAGTATAAAGAAAATGTTACACCTCATACATTTCAGCAAAAGTTTTGTCCTTAAGTGCAAAAAGAGACCAATAAAAAATTAAACGAAAATCAAAATATTTTGTATCACCCTGTAAAAATTAATGCTTGAAATGCATTTTGGCTATAGCATGCGATTATGAGGATTCTTTTAATTATTTGTATAATTTTTTAAGTGGCTACTGCATATATTCGTGGTGATTATATATATATATATATATATATATTTTTTTTTTTTTTTTTTTTTTTTTAACTGAGAAAAAAAAAATCCACTTTTTAAATCATTACACAGTGCAAATTCTTTTTTTAAATAACTTGGCATACTACATTAGACATAGCATACTGCAATCAGAATACAAAAATATTGAATATCTTATGAAATATGAGTATTTTTACGAAATATTTTTAACTATGCATGCGCGAGCTTTTAAAAAATTTAATTCGCATAATTTAAAAGCCAAAAGAGTTTAGCAAATTATATCACTCCAAACAAGTATCGAGTACATTAAAAAAGTTATGAGAGATAGAAGGAACCGAATTTCAGTTCCTCTCAAAATAAAAGCAAAACTTATAAGGGGTTTTACTCGCATTCAATCAATTCACAATGGTAATACAGTGTTCGCTGATTGTAAATAAATATGGATAACACCCCCAAATCATCTTCAGTTTTTATTTTTATTTATTTTTTCTATATTGCGAGGAACTGAAATTCTCTTCATTCTACAACTCATAACTTTTTGAATTTACACTGTAATTGTTTGGGGTTTTCATAGCTCAATACTTTTGGCTATAAAATTATGCAAATGAAATTTTTTAAAAGCTTGCGCATGCGTAGTTAAAATTTTAGTAAGAAAGCTCATATTTTGTAGGATATTTAACATTTTTGAATTCGAATTGCAATATGCTCTGTCTAATACAGTCCGCCAAGTTTCCTAATAACGGCTTTGCAATGGGTCTAATACCCTACGTGTTACAATAAAAAAAAAAATACGATATTTCAGAGAAACCATTTTATCTCCACGAATATATGTGGTAACGTCATAAAAATTTATAGAGATAATTCAAAGAATCTTTATAATCACATGCAACAGCTAAAACGCATTTCAAGCATTACTTTTTACAGGGGGATCCAAAACATTGACTTGTAATTTTTTACTAGTCTTCTTTTCCCCTTCAGCACAAAACTTCAGCTTAAATTGTAAAAAAGGAAAGAAAAAAATGTAAAACTTTAACACTATGAGTATCTATATACATATATTCACCTTAATAATAAAATTAACAAAATATTTCAAGAGTAAATAAAATATTTATTACGATTGTGAAAAATGTTGTGTATCATCGGAGGAAAAATAAGCACATATGCCTATAGTTTCCACCTTAGCACCTTTTGGCTAACCGAATATTTTAGTAATTTTTTTAATATTTTTCTTTATCAGGGAAAACCACAGTTCACTGATTAAATTAAACAAATATTTCTATTAAATTTTACTGGTAGCCATAAGGGAATAAGTTAGCAACTATGCGCATATGTCAAGTAAAAGTAACAATGCAGCGGCGTTATTTCGCGATTAATTACTTCAATCAATAAGTGAATATTTCATACAAATTCTGTATTCTTCATCATTTTATACAAGGTTTATGGATCCTGAAACAAAAACTTACTTTTTAAAAAATACTAGTAAAGCATTAAGTTGATATTTTATCTTATTTTCTGCCAGTAAAATTTCAAAATGTTACTACTATTTAAAAATTAAATATTTATGCTTTTAATTTTCGACTTAAAAGAAAAAAAATTAACAGTTTTTATATTTTCTTACTTAGCAGTCCGTCAATAATTTTCTAGACACTATGCAAATCTTTTCAAATATTACTGTACGCAAAATGGACAGTTTGCTAGAAGTTCTTAAAAGATGCATCTTAATACAGAAAAAAAAAATCGCCAAAAATTAATGCGTTACTATCTCTCAAAAACGAAATGTTTTTATTGACAAAATAATATCCTTATCCTAAAAAGTTTTTCTTTAATGTCGCTTGACTATTTCTATGCTATTATTCAATTTAAAATTCCATCTAAATTCAGAGTAGACTTTCTGAAATGCATGGAAAAAGTTAACCTTAAATATTTTTCTTGGAATAAATTTACTGAAATATATTTTTGTTATAAGCGGAATATACACGATACAAAATATATGTCACTATAGCAACAGACATCCAACGATATGTCATATGAAGCCGCTATACAAATTGTATTGCAAAAGATTTCTAACTCCAAAAGATCTACACTTTCTGAGTCAATTTTAACGGCTTTACAACGTTTGAAGCTAGAATAAGTTTTACTATTTGGTTTTATTAGATATTTTTTTTTCTCTTCTTTTCAACTTTATGTTTGAAAAATTACATCATAGAAATCTTCGAATTTGGTCTGCTATACATATGTAAGAAATAATCACTCATGAGGATATTCAAATTCATTAGTTTAAATCTTTTAAAACTTGCTAAAGCAGACACTTGTGAATTTAAAATTAAATTAGTATTTTTGTCAAAATGGTTCCACAAACGTATTTTAAATATGCAAAGTTAGAGGGAAAAAAAACTTACTTTGTTTCTGTATGCAAAAGGACAAAAAATATTAATTTTAAGAAATACGAGTTTATACCATACAAAACATGGCAAGAATTCTAATGCACACACAATAGATGGTGTTATCCTATTGTCATTGAAAAAATACTTCATAATGAATTTGCTTATTATTTTTTTTTTTAAATAGTCGCCAATTTAAAAGCAACGTTTCACTTTCGATCTGTTTTTGGGTGGAACATTAATGCGAAACTAGTGAATTCTCCACAATTTAATGGGTAATCGCATTAGTAGAACTCTATCTCCAATTCGGAAACATGAATCTGAGAATTAAAGCATAATATTTCGATAATAAATGACAATATGTTGCCCAAATATAAAACCGCTACATTAACAACTTAACCTCATTATTTAAATGACAGGGTGTTTCCAAAATGACTTCCTAACAATGAAATGACGTAACTTTGAAACAGTGGTAGACAGAAAGACGAAAAACAAGTGGTGTATTTGATAGGAAGTCTTTAATTTTCAGTAAACGGATGTGCAAATTTAGTTACAAGCTTCGCGCAACATAGGGCGCTGCAATGACTTTTAAACAGAGTATTACTTTTTTTTTGTTGTTATATGAATCAAAAAACATTACAAACGATTAAACACAACCACGAATAGCAATAATAAGACACAAGCAGAGAGTGAAAATTAAATCCACCTTTGGTAACGTCTATATCGAAATGGATGCAATACTTCACAAATAAACTATTTAATTTATTTCAAAGTTTTAGGATTCTTATTAACTAAATTCTTATTCTAAGTAAGTTCCCTTTAGACGATCCTATTCTTTCTTGCTGAAATACCTAAATATTGGTTGCTCTGTGATTTGTAGAGAGCTGGAACATAGAACGCTACTTGTCAGCCACATTTGTAAAAAATTATTACATTTAATTTCTTTTACTAACTCCTCCGATACAACCCATCAGCGGCCGAGCGGTTCTGCGCTCAAAGCTGGTAGACGTGAGGTTCTGGGTTCGATCCCTGGTCACGCTCGTTGGTCTAGCCGACCGGAGTTTTCCGTGTTTTTTTTTTTTCAAAACTTGCGTAAATACGGGATAGGACCCCTTAGAAGGACCCCCACGGAGGGCACTCACCCTCAGGTCTAGGACACTAGTGCAGTAAATCGGTCTTAATCCCACAACCCAACTCTCCAGTACAACTCCCTGTAGCATTTCGTCAGTAGAAAAGAGAAAACATTGAATTATCTGTATTTCTGAGAATTATTTAAAGATCACAATGTTTGCAACGCCATCATACTCACAAATCTTGTAAAACAATTTTACAAACCAGTATATTTCAAATTCCTGACTTGCCTCTCCAATATACTGTTTGTTATCTTTCTGTTTATCACTCTTTAAAAATTATATCATTTTGAAGTTAGGGAATCATCTTTGAAACTTCCTGTACATACAAAACATCCTACTGTATAAAATAGTGAAATATAACCTTTTTCTATAAAAATTGCATTGAATGAAATATCACGTAATACATAGTTAAAACATGCTTCAATACAAAATGATTATACTGCTCCTTTTTCAAATGTAAACATAAAGTAAGTAAGAATTTAACAAGAACCAAACAATCTATTCAATTTTACTTTAACCATCTTCTATAATCTTAAGAATATTTTATAGATAAATATTAGTCTTTTATCTTAAAATATATTTAATTTCATGTTTTTCTTTTTCCAAACAAAACAATGAAAGTTATTGTATAATAGTACTTTTTTGTATACTATTGTAGTCTCTTTTATATTTAGATTGTGCAAAACTTAAAAGAGGAGGAAATATGAATAAGCTTAAAATCTTTTCTGTAATTAATTCTCATTTATTTGTATAACGATAATATAGTTTTGTGGCACTGACTTTATTTAATACTATTTGATAACCTAATTATATCGTATTTAATTAATATAAGAGTTGTTCCGATTCTTTTAGTCTACTCTTAACATATAGCAAATATTACTTATTACTCAACATTTCTTAAAGTGTAGTACTCTTTCTAAAAATATCTGTAGATCTTTAATGACGCTGATTTCACTTTTTCGAAAAGAAAGCCAAGAAAGCATTAACTGGGAAATTTTTAAAAATTTGCGATTTTTTTTTTAGTATAAATAAATAACATCTCTTGACTTTTCTCTTTAGAAAAACCACCATCATTAAAACATAGATATTTAATTAATGTTTCTAAAAAAAACTTAAAACATATGTTGAAATTTTCAAGGAGTTTATTTGCCGTAATGAATTCAATTAAAATTTTTCATATATTTTCTAACTACTTCAAACTTAAGTAGTATTTGCATGTACGTAGAACACTCCTGTGCTAACTCTATTTGCAAAATGATTAAATATTAATTTATAAGAAATCTTACTTTTAAAGAAAAAAAATACACTTTTAAAAAATTGTTTAGGTTTTATTTAGGCGTTCTTTTAACCATATATATCGTAATTAAATTAATCTTTTTATATACAAATTCAGAGCTGCTTTAAGCGCCTATTTTATACAAATTTATCATTGTTTGCAAAATTTAATTTAAAATTATAAACTGAAAATATTTATCAGTACATGATTAACATTTTCACTCTATTCAAGAAGATTCTGTGTCCATCAGTGTATTTACATAATCATGTTGCAATAACTGTCTAATTTTTAACTCTGATTGTCGTTAGATAGCATTACCAAGAAATGTTGAACATGTTCTCTTTTTTTTCCATTCAAGTTTTTATGAAAAAAAAAAATATATATATATATATATCGAAAAAAAATCGCCACCCACCGACTTATTTCGCCGTATATCATCGTAGAAACGTGAGACTAGTGCCAATCGATTTGTAACAATGCCTAGTTATTAATCTAAATAGTTAAATTTCGCTTAAGGTTTTTTTCCACGTATTAAAATTTATCTCAACTTCATTTATTCGAATGATAACACCCATTTTTGACAGCATATTCGAATTTCTGAGATCAGGCGGTTCAGAAAAGGTATGGTTTTATATACTTTAAATTAATTCGTGATAGAGTTGCAAGCGAAAACTTGTTAAGGGTAAATTTCTATACTTAAAAATTTAACCCCTTAACTGCCCGGGCGTATATTATCCTTGTCACTAAGCCGATGCGTTGACTGACCTAGGCGTATGTTCACCCCGCGACAAAAAGATAGGAGCAAAGGGTTTTTTCTTTGATTTTTCATAAAATAACGTTATCTAAATTGTGCTTATCATTTATTATTATTATAAAATAACACTATTCCTGGATTAATTTTTGTTTTAAGACTAATTTAGAAAAAATTAAGACTAAAATTTTTCTAATTTAAGACTACACAGCGCGATAAAAAGATAAGAACAAAGGTTTTTTTCTTTTTTTTTTTTTTTTTTTTTTTTTTTTTTCTTTTTTTAAATATGATTATTTTGAATATGAATATTTTGAATATGATTCAAATATTTAATATGTTTTTGATATGATAATATTTTGTTATAATAAATGATCAGCACAATTTAAATATTGTTATTTTATGAAAAATTTAAAAATGTTTTTGTTCCTATCTTTTTGTCGCGGAGTGTAGTCTTAAATGAGAAAAATTTTAGTCTTAAAACTTTTCTAAATTAGTCTTAAAACAAAAATTAGTCCAGGAATAGTGTTATTTTACAATAATAATAAATGATAAGCACAATTTAGATAACGTTATTTTATGAAAAATCAAAGAAAAACCCTTTGTTCCTATCTTTTTGTCGCGGGGTGTATAAGCTTTTCTGAAGTACGATTCTTTGTGTTGCACTACTACCACTGAAACTAGTTCCGCGGCTTTGGAATGCAATAAAATGATCGTAAATATGAACTTGATAATGTTTTCGATGGATTTACTTATTTCAGAGAAGAAGGGAGTGGGATGAATCGGAAAAAAGGAATGTTTTTGATACAATGAACGCATAACTACGCGCACCTGTCTGAAAAACGGTAGCAATGGGAAGCGAATCGCGTGAATTTTCCTTCGCAGGTAAGGGGTTAAATTAAGATTTCATACACAAAAATATTATCTCCACTCAAATTATAACCGGTAAAGAAGTATGACAATTTTAAATATAAAGTAAAGTAAAGCTAATTAATAAATTATGTGTGCATCTAAACTTACTTGAATAACTATTTAATATCATGTGTATGCAAAGTTATATATGACCCAAATGATAACAAGTACAGCTCCCTAAAAACAATAAAAATTGAAATATCTTAACCAGCAGCATACCAGCATTATCATGTAGGCCCAGGTAGCCCAGTCAATAGAACGCAGAGCTGATAATCGGAGAATTGCAGGTTCGATACTTAATCTGTCAGAAGACAGTAATGTACGTATTATTTATTCATATATTTATTCATAGCTGCAAAAATATATATATAATTTTCTGATAAATCATCTAATTTAAAATAATTTGTTCTATCTCCCTGAATTTAATTGTAAATTATCGAAAATTAACGACAGGGACATTATTTCTAACTAGAATGAGTCTAATGACAGTAAAAAATTTAAGTTATTACTCATACGATTTTGAAAATTTTTTTACATAATCAAAACTTTTAATAAATTTAAACTCTTGTGTTGCGGACATCATAGAACTTTTTATATAAAGTCATGCAATGCAAATTATTTATTAAAATTATTTTCCATGATAATTGCAAACGATTTTCATATCAGAGAAATATAACCCTAAAGGTCGAAAAAAAGTCAATTTTGTGCCCTACTAAAACCACCTTACGATTTCTTTTCAACCGGGGGGGGTGGGGGGGTAATAAAATTTTTTTTTTTTTTTTTAATTGTCCCAGATACATAGTTCAATCACTCATTTAAAAATGCATCGATGACTTCCTTTGAATAATTCTGATATTAAAAATTTAGACTACAAAGCTCATACACGTATAGAAATTTATAATGGTTCACTATTAATATTATATATTTTTTATTTTCACAGAGATTGGTTAAAAATAATTCTCAATGTGTACATTTATACGAAATTGTCCTATACTGCCATAAATAAAATTTTGAAGAAATCGGATGGGAACGCCACCTTTTGGTCGATTTACACCAAAACTTGACAGGCACCAATTTATGTCAAGGTGGAACTGCGTAACAAATTATACAAAAGTATACAAATTCTGTAAATTAGTCATTAGAGCTGCCAATGTTTTTTTTATTTTTATTTATTTATTTATTTATTTTTTTTTTTGTCGCACACATAGGTAAACATTTTCTAAAAATACAGTTTGTGTTCAAACTATTATTATTATTTTTTTTTTTCATATTTTGGATTTCCTAAAAAAATACTGAACAGGCCCGGGGCTTCACACTCTCAAAGAACATATAAAATCTCACATTTTTCCGCATCGATTTAGTTCCAGGTGCAATTAGGGAACCCAACACAAACTGAAGAAGAGCGCAGATACTTTGGATCACCCTGTATCATAAAAATCTACAAGTGACTTGCAACCTTAATACAAAGTTGCACATACTATGCACAATATTTGCATGTTTTGGTCCGGGATTTGCTCAATTTAGGCATATATACATGTAGAATCTTGGCTGGGCGTCTAGAGCTGGGGCAATGAAGAGATGCGACTTAGATAACGACATATTTATTTGAAGACACACAAAACACAAATTACACATAAATATTATTATAACAGCAGAATCTGCATTATTAACCAACAACGGGTTCTTCGGCTTGATACACAGAATATCAGAAGTTAACTTCATCAGAATAACTATAACAAAGCAACATTTAAGCACCTACTCGTGCTATCAAACAGTGAGATTGAAGTAATCAGCCTTCCATGGCTCTACCCAACTACACTGATGGAAAAAAAACCCAAAACGAGGAAGGAGCTGTGCTAGATGAACGAAATTTGGTAGGCGTGTTTATAAATCTGAAAGATGACGTCGATTCAAATTTCGAGCTACGCGCATAAGTGTGGCGCTAGTAGCGTCTCTATGAACATGCAAATGAGGTTTGCTTTAAATAAGCGCTGTAAGGTTCGTGATCGTTATTTACAGTTGAGATTTGACATAGTGGGTTAATGTTAGTCAAGGATGCCTCTAAGAAGACGAAGAAGCCATTATCAACAGCTCACTGAGTTTGAACGAGGTCGTGTAATAGGGCTACGAGAAGGTGGGTTTTCTTTCCACGATATTGCAGAAAGACTTGGCAGGAATGTATCCACTGTGCATGAGTGTTGGCAGCAGTGGTAAAGGGAAGGTACCGCCTCAAGAAGGCCGGGTTCCGGACGGCCACGTGGCACTACTGAGAGGGAAGACCGTCGTGTTCGGCGTATGGCTGTGGCTAATCGTACTGCGTCTACAGCTGAGATTCGAGCTGCAGTTGGCACCACAGTGACACAACGAACTGTTACAAATCGGTTACTTCAAGGACAGCTCCGAGCCAGACGCCCTGTAGCGTGCATTCCACTGACTCCAAACCACTGCCGTGTGCGACGTGAGTGGTGTCAAGCTAGAGCTCATTGGAGGACGGAGTGGAGATCTGTTGTGTTTTCTGATGAATGCCGGTTCTGCCTTGGTCGCAGTGATAGCCGTGTGTTGGTTAGAAGGAGGCCAGGTGAACGCCTGCTAGCGACCTGTCTGCGGCCTAGACACACAGGGCCTACTCCTGGAGTTATGGATTGGGGAGCAATTTCGTATGACAGCAGGAGCACACTCGTGGTTATCCCACGCACCCTGACTGCAAATTTGTACGTCAGTCTAGTGATACAACCTGTTGTGCTGCCATTCATGAACAGCATTCAAGGGGGTGTTTTTCAACAGGATAACGCTCGCCCTCATACCGCTGTTGTAACCCAACATGCTCTACAGAGTGTCGACATGTTGCCTTGGCCTGCTAGATCACCAGATCTTTCTCCAATCGGGCACGTATGGGACATCATTGGACGACAACTCCAGCGTCATTCACAACCAGCATTAACCGTCCCTGCATTGACCGCCCAAGTGCAACAGGCATGGAACTGCATCCCACAAACTGATATCCGACACCTGTAAGACACAATGCATGCACGTTTGCATGCTTGCATTCAAAATTCTGGCGGTTACACCGGTTACTAATGTACCAACATTTCACATTTAAAATGGCTCTTCTCGCCAATGGCTCTACCTGTGATCTTGAAACTTTAATCAATTAAATATGTTACCTAGACAAATGTACTGCTGAAATTTCATTACTGTACAATAATTTTTTCTTGGTGTTGGGATTTTTTTTTCCCATCAGTGTATTAAGAGCATTACAAGTTCTAATTAGAAGAAAATGACCGCTCTCCACAGCTTTCCATGGTAGACAGATCCCAACTGACTCCTGTTCGTCATCTCGTTGAAAGATGGGCATCGGAGGCAGCGTCATCTGTTGACTGGTAGAAGAAATGCGTCCCACATACATATAAATTTAATTTTTTTTTCTTTTCAAAAAACATTTTTTTTTTTTAACATTTTGTCTTATGACTAGAACGGATTTTTTAACTGACGACTTAGATTCAACTTTTACCGAGTTCAAATACATTTCTATTTATAATCATATATTTTCTTTAGATTTTTACATTACAAATTATCTTTACACTGTAAAACTGAAAAAAAATCGTTAAATCCTGTTTTTCGTTTGACGGGTTCACTTTTAAAAATGTCTTAAATTTTACTTCGGCTACATCATACTTTTATTATCAAAATTACACTGCACTATTCAATCGGTAACAGATGCTTTTATTAAAGATTCTCATTTTTTATTAGAGGCATACTTTGATAACTATCTAACAAAAAGACAATCTGCTCACTTCATTCATTAAAGGTTTTTTTTTTTTTTATTTTTTTTTTTTTTAATCCAAAAGTTTCATCATTCCTAAAAAAATTCTTAAACAAAATGTTAAAAAATATATATCCAGCGTTTTAATTAAAACTCTCTTTTTATTTTCTTCCCTTTAATATCAGATTTCTTAATAAAACAAAAATTTGACGTTGTTTTCTCTTTTAATAACGTAGCATTTTAATAATAAAAAATCTTCATATCTAAAATTTCACAAGAGTACATGAAAATTGCATAGCATCATGACATCTCCTAAAACAAAAATAATTAACTTTCACTCACAAAATTGTTTTACATAATTTTATATTATTTTGGAAACATTTTTGTATTTTTTTTTTTTTTTTTTAATTCAGGAAAATGGTAAATTAATTTCAAAAATGGGAGCGTAATATGGATAAAGATTATTGTAACTAACTTAAATGGCATGATATAACTATAGAGAATTTGTTTATGAATGACAAAATTGTATGAATTTACAATTTCAAAAATATTATACATACAAATAGAAATAAACATTTCAGAAGCAAGAGACAATTACTTAAATGACATTTTGGTATTTTATAATTATTTAATTTGCCACCTCTGTATTTTTTACAAATATCTTTGCAATATATTTTTTATAAAAATTATAAAATTGCTGTTAAAAAAGTCATTAAAGGCGAAGTGAAATCTGCAGTCGTAAGATCGTATGGGACAAAATTTAACCTAAACTACTAAAATGTATTTTTCCTTTTTTTTTTTTTTTTTTTTTTTTTTTTTTTTTTTTTTATTAAAGCTAAAATTTTTAAGAGTAGCTCAAATTTAAGGTTTACATTCACTTGCATTTATATTCATTACATAACGGGAATTGAATGTAATATTTATTAACACTTTTTATACTGTTTTCATTTTGAACTTCATACAAATGCGATTTTTTTAAATTAAAATTGTTCCTAAAAATGAAGAAACATAAGCAGAATCAAAGTACTGATAATCTATATATGTTAAAATGTTACTGCCGTCGCTGTCCGATTTTGTTTATCGCGACCACATCTCCTCCTGAACGGGAGGGTCCTCAGCGTCATGACAGTTATCAATGTTTGCCGAATACTACAAGGTATACATTTGTTATATATTTGTATTACTTTGTTAAAAATTTCTATCGCCTTAATTAATCAATTATAAATTAAAAACCTCGCGTTAACAAAGGTGCTCTATTTGCCAACTTACAAATAGTTTCTCTTGTTACGTTGTTTTTTCAGACTCTGATGTCATTTTTCCAAGGGAAATTAAAATTTAGTCGATGGTGTAAATAAATAAATATCAATTCTCATATTGGTAACAAAAAAAAATATCTTCTGCAAATAAAAGCGTCATCTTAGATATTTTCAATGAAAAAATTAATTTAGAATTGTAATTAATCGTCTGCAGTTTTTTTCTTTTCTACTTTTAGAAAATTAAATTTCTTACGGGCAATTTTTTACGTTGTTTATTTATTTACTTATTTTGTGAATAATGAAATAATGTTTTTCATTAAAAATTTTCCGTAACGTTTAATAAGGTGATATTTTTTATATTTACATTTATATTAGATCAAGTTTATAAAAAGTAACTGAATTTAGGCTTGGAAATTTGATTTCCAAAATAGCATTGCTTATTATTTGGATTATTTATCGTTTTGCATTGATTTGGAAACTGTCGTCCTTGGCAATTATTGCTTTTGGCGATCAAAATTGTGATACGAGACTATATATGTCAGGCGTATATTTTCGTAATATATATAATACGAAATAATATTTCATGTTATTGATTACTCTCTTAATTTACGCTATTAAAATAACCGCATTTTTCGAAAGGAATTAAATATTTTCGCTACATAACTTGGCGATCCCCCCCCCCCGGCAATGACGACAGATATCAAATCTCCTCCATTGTTTGCTTAAATTATCATCCTTGTGAGCGCTTATATTACTATTTCGCAAAGATGTCGACTATTGCGAAATTTTGACAATGATTTACTTATACTCAGGGAATTAATTTTATCTGAAAGTTTATATCAAACATATTGAGAAAAAGTTTAACAAACATTTTGAAAATGAGGAGGAGAAAAAAAAACTGTATAATGCATGTATAATTGACAGCATTTCTTCTCGTCTTTAAAGAGTATTTATATAAATATTTTTTTAAAGCACATTTTAAAATACTTCGGGTATATTTTTGGCATAAAAAAATAGTTATAGTCAAATTCATGCTCATTAAATAAATGACAGCATCTCCTAATTTTTCACTGATAATTTTTTAACATTACAGAATTTAACATTTCTATGATACATTTCATATTTTCTAATTATGACAAGAAAAAAAATTCATCGCCTAAAACTCTTTGAGATTAGAGTACATATTATCCTTTGTTACTTTAAGCTGTAGGCAGAAGTAGGAGGAGATTTTTCTAAATTAAAATAAAACTTTTTTGCTTTTCAGATATTTTCGAATATATAAAATTAACTATGTGTACATCAGAAATATATATAGTGTATTATATACTGCCCTAAATTAACTAAAACACAATAGTATATTGTAGAGATTTTTTTCTTTTGTAAATAATCAGTTATATCAAAAAATTCATCGCCAAATAATGAAAGAAATTTAAAAGTTTCCAAAAGGATCATATACTAAAGCTGTAAGGCAAAATAGTCTAGATATTATGAAAATTCTTCTATTAACACACACATATATATATAATATTCCATTTAAAAATTGTGGTATTAAATATTATGTATTTCAATTTGACATTGAATATGGGGATTTCTATAATGTTGTTCTGCTTTTTTCATGTGTTATGCGCTATTAATATTTCTATTCAGTGAAAGATAAAGCAGCAAATAGGCAGGTAGAGCCCCGCAAGGGTTAATAAACGAAGCGTGTCGAGGAAAGCCGAAGCCTTCCTCGAAGGTTGGTAACTGGAGTGAGCTAAGGGGAGGAGTCCCCTTGTAATAGTATAAAAAAAAATAATTCTTTAGAAAAGCATAACTTTGAAAGTAGTATATATATATATATATATATATATATATATATATATATATATGTTTTATTTATAGTTAAACAATTTACTGATAAATTTGAAGAAAACAGAAAGAAAAGAAAAGAAATAATCTGAACGGAGTAAAAGCTTTGGTTAACAAGTTTTCGAAATCTTATTCAATAAGAGGTAGGACGATTTGCGTATTAATGCTCATTCCCAACAGCAGCAATTTGGGCTGCCGTTGAGAGTAGTATGCCATTCATGGGGGAGATTTTTCTAAGGGACCCTAACGAATCTATGTAATGTTTTTTCTCAAATAATGCTTCTAGAGAAAAAAAAAAAAAACTTATTTTCTTACATTTAGGTCATCGATAAAAGTATTAAATTTGTTTGTATATACAAAAAGGGACCAAAAAAAAAAAAAAAAAAGTCGCACTGCAAAAAAGTTGACATACCTTTTACTTTCTTCTATATGTAATATAGAGAAAGTATTGGATTCGCGAAAATTTTCGAAGTCCACTTTTTGATGGATTTACATGTTTTGGGATATGGAGAACACGAATTAATAGTTTTTAGAAAACGTCTGTCTGTCTGTCTGTCTGTCTGTATCATTTTTTTGTCTGTCTGTATCATTTTGTATCTCACGAACCAATGAATGAAATTTAACCAAACTTGGTATTTAGTTGCACCCTGACATAAACTGGTGCTGATTAGATTTTGGGATCAATCGCTCAATAGGTGGCGTTGTGATCGCATTTTATGCAAATTTTTAACATGGCAGCATAGGACAAAATTCCGTATAAATGGGCATAAAGAGAGTTATTTTACACTTGTGATTGTAAAATTAATATGAATTATTGATAATAGTAGTAGTTAGCTAGGAAAAAAATTTTGTGCATGGGGGGGGCATCGGTTACCCCCCCGGGGGGAAAATCCCCCCCCGGGGAAGTAAATTTTCAAGATGGGTATCTTTCGAAAGGTCTCGTTGATAATAGTAATAGTTAACTTGGAAAAAATTTTTGTGCATGTGGGGGCATCGGTTGCCCCCCCACCGGGGGGTGGGAAGTTCCCACCCGGGGGGGCAAAGTTTCAAGATGGGTATCTTCCGAAAGATCTCGTCAATACCTTTAAAACGAATGGTTGAACGATAAATCTGTGATAATTTAAACCAAAGTTATCGATTTTTTTTACTTTTAACAAAAAAAAACTTAGAAAAATATCGCAATTTTTTTTTTTTTTTTTTTTTTTTTTTTAACGAAATTTAACCAAACTTGGTATTTAGTTTGTCCCCGACATTAACTGGTGCTGATTATGTTTGGGGATCAATAGCTCAACAGCTGGCGCTGTGAAAGCATTTTATCTAAATTTTTAACATGGCAGCATAGGACAAAAATTCGTATAAATGTGCATAATAAGAGTTGTTTTAAACTTGTGATTGTAAAATTAATATGAATTATTGATAATAGTAGTATGTAACTAGGAAAAAAATTTTCTGCATGGGGGGGGGGGGGGGATAAATTTTCAAGATGGGTATCTTTCGAAAGGTCTCGTCAATTCCTTTAAAACGAATGGTTGAACCATAAATCTGTGATAATTTAAAACAAAGTTATCGATTTTTTTCACTTTTAACAAAAAACAGAAAAAAAAAAAAATCGTACTTTTTTTTTTTTTTTTTAATATTGTTACCGATTGAATATGTATAGGTAAATATAGAAGAAAGTCTTGTGGTGGCCACAACATACTAGTTTTATTTGTAATAATTTCAAAACTAATGGTTGAAACAAATAAAACTGTCATGTTTGCATAATACCAAGGAGGTGAGATACCTATGTACATTTTCGATTTAGTATTTAGCTTTATTGCATTCTAAGACGTACTTAATAAAAATCTATATAAAAGTTTATTTTTAAACGCAATATAATAAAACCTATACTTTGTATTCTATTATGATTTATTATATGAAATAAACAAGTTATATTTAATATATGAAATAAAACTATTTATTTGTAAGATCTAAACTATTACTTAACAAAAATATGTATTCTGCATTGGGTTAATTCCACCTTTATATGGAATTACTTCTTTAATGCGCAATGGCTAAGTATTATACAGTGTTTAACATAAATCTCAGAAATTTCACTGTGCGAAATATAAATAATTTTTCTAGATCTCCCAGAGTTGTAGGCTGCAAATTTCGAATCATCCCCCCTCTCTTCCCCCCCGCCTTTTTATAGACTAAACATTTTCGAATATATTGTGATTAGGACTATATCCACGTCTGGTAAAGAAGAAATTTTGCGATATCCTTTAGGGTATTTAACTTAAATTGAAAAAAAAAAAAAAAAAAAAGGATATGATTACTCACATAATTTTATATATATGTTCTCATGGGAATGGATAGGTAATTTTAAGAATTTGAATCAAATAAATGTACCACAGACACCCTTTAGCAAGGTACATTATCATCTTGGAATGCTATTTTCGGAAATGTCCGAGATGCATTCAAAAGAGTCGGTCAGGCGCCACTTTCATAATTGCTGTGTTTTATTTCGAGTTAATTGATCACTTGAGCATGAAAATTTGACCGACTCCTTTAAAAGTTACGCACCTCCGTAACATAATCTACGGAGAATGTTTCACTGTTTTAAGAGTGCAATTTTCATTAAGTCAGTCCCATTTCTGTCGTTCTACTAGCTTTTCTCATCAGCTCGAAATAAATTAAACTTGATTCATCAAAGAAAACCAGTTCAGCCCAATTATTAACTGATCTTTTTTTTTTTTGCTTCTCATTTCTTTTGCTTAATAATTGCTTTATTTGCAGATTTTCTGTTTTTTAACTTGCTTTGTTTAATTATTCCCGCACTGTTTTTTTAAGAAAGTATTTTCCGATACACTTTTTTTTTTCAATTTTTTCTACGTTCTGATAGTGATACAAATCGATTTTTTAATTATTTGATTTTATAAGCAATGGCTTTATAACTTATCGTCATCTCGCTTGTACGAGCAACGCGGTTGCCCAAAGCCAAATTTTCAGTTTAAACAGCCAAAACATTTTGTATCTTCCTAGAAACCATCTCTCCAACATTTCGTTATAATTTTACAATGAAAATAAAAAACATTTTAATACGTGAGATGGCAAAATAATTAAATGTTAACTCTTTCTGCCATCATTAATTGTCTTATCCTTGCCAGTTTTGAAATATTTTCTAAAATTACAATTTTCCTGACAATTGTATTTTGATTTTGACATTGGGCACAATCCTAAAGTGCACATAGAAGACGACGTAATAAAATCTGTTCGAAAATTGGCTTTTTAAACGATAAAATTGGCGGTTGCAGTAAAAGAAAAAGAAAATATTCAAGTGCGGCTTTTTTGGGGGGGAGGGGAGGGGGTCCCTCTTAGTGTATGTATGTGTGTATATATAATTTTATTTTTTATATTTTTCAGTTACAGTACAAAAGTATTACTAAAAGTACAAAATCATATGTGCTGGCGAGATTTGAATTCAAGATCTTTTATCTATTTGTTGTTGGTGTTTGGATTAATGTCTGCGCTAGACTGGATGGTTAGGACACCGGGGAAGTGTCTGTCTAATCGGTTGTAAATCCCGTATTCACGTGTGTTTTAAAGGAAACCATGAAAAACTCCAAACTTTTGACCGATGAGCACAACGAGCGATCGAAACCGGCACCTCTCGGCCACTCTTGTCTAGTAGGAAACGGTGATGTAGTGTAGCGTTCAAGACCATACGTCAGCGCTAGGGCCGTAATCTTGGATAAAATGGCCTCCATGGGTTTTGTGTTTCGTATTTACACTAGTTTCTTAGTAAACAAGGCCAAACGTCTACCCAGAGAACCACGGCAGTCTGTCAAGATACAGAATAATCATATATTGACAGTCGGACTTCATCGGAAAAATAACCATCTAGTCTCTTCATTCTGACTCCATGTTACAGAATCCGCAATGATCGCCAGCGGCTTCATTTCTCCTGAATTCCCTTCCTCCAACGCAAGCCGCAACTACAGTGAATCCAATCCATGAATGGTTCTGCAACAGAATTCCCCAGAGGGCGCATTGCGTCAGTATGCAAATACAAGCACTTGGAAGAAGTATAAATACTTCAGGCAGACTGTGATGAGTCGCTTGTTTCCTTCGTTTTGTTGGTTTTTTCAGGCCTGCAGATAGAGATTATCTTGAGGCTAATGTTCTTTTTCAGCTTTTTCAGAAGGAATTGATAGCACTAAGCCGGTGCAAAAGCTGCATATGTTTTGAAAAAATGCCATAATGGTTTTTATTTAAACAAACTTTTCCGTTTAGTTTTAATAAACTAAATTTTATTTTAATTTTGATTCTGTTTTATTTCCCTTACCATATGTGTGTAAATTATCTTATTTATAGATCCAACTTAATTTAAATTTCTGAAAGGACTTAAAGTTTATGAATAAGGTTAAGTTATTAAAATTCTGATTAAAATATTTTTCTTTTTCAAAGCTCTTCTAGATTTAAATTAAGTATAGCTAAAAACAGTGACCACGCCCCATTGTTACTGGATCTCTGCTAATTAATATATTTTATCGGATTATAAGATTAATGTTATCCCATAATCCAACACAGTCCTCTGAACATTCGGAAATGATCCAGATGATCCAAAACCCGTCCTATCGTATGTCTATAGACATCTTTCTACACCCACCAGAATGGCAATCCACTGACACTTTCCTCTCTTAATCCATCAGAACAAGTCATCGGACAGATGGGAGAAAAACACATCTTTTAAGTTCACACGCATGCGCATTTGAGCATAAGTAGCTTGCAGTTGTGTCAACTTTTGCTGAAATTTCCCTCTTCTTGGCTCGCAGGTGACGTGTGTGTTTTGCTAAGTAAGGCTTTTCCATTAACGATTAAATATTTAATTTCTTTATCACTGTTATTATGTATCATTTTTTGAAATAGTTAACACATTCTTTAATTATGTAATGATAATGAAATAAATTTTTGTTAGTGTATTTATTCACAGGAATAATTTGTCAGGTGTTTATGTTTTATTCTATAATCCAATGAAATTACTGATTATATATCTATTCATAAATGTAAATATTAAGAAAATAATCCTGCAGTTTTCCAGAAGTATACTTTAAGACGTTTCTAGGAAGCCTTAAATCATCCTACTGTTATCCAGAGGGCAACTTTAAGACTATCATATAAGTCTTAAAAGTTTTCTATAATCAACCAGAAGACAAGTAAAAGACAACTACAATTAAAGGACGAAAATTATTTTAAAGAGAATCCAGGATTAGTCCAAACAAAGTCTAAAAAAGACATCCTTTGGATTAACGTAGGAATGACATTTGGATGTCCTCTGGCACACCTGTGGATGCCAGATAGATTTTTTTTGGTTGTCCAGAGGACATCAAAATATCCTATAAAATATCTTCTGGATGTCTATAGACATCTCTGTGCTCTCTGGGTAGACCAACGACCACAATATGGTTTAATTTGATAGCAAAACCTCTTAGCTACTTGGTTCAGCAGTACACTTCCTCTGAGATTGCTATTCCGAAAGCCTCGAATGATTTTAAAAACAGAGTATCAGCAATAAATTTTAAAGTTTCAATAGCTATTTTTTATTCTTTCAAGCCTCCATTTTTTAAAGCCTTAAATTGATTTAAAAACATTTTTAATTTATATTTTTAGCGTTTGCTTTTTAGTCACTATGTGGAATTATTAAAAATAAAACAGTTCATTTCATTAGTATTATTATTTATTTATTTACGAGTGGAATATGTTTTGTAAGACCCTAAATTTTGGAAATAAGAGATCATGAGAGCTTCTAGAAACAAAGTTTCAACAAAAATTCCGAAATTTTTAAAAGTATGCGAGACTGACATATTCTAAAACTTCTTTATTTCCAGATTTATTAGCGTAGGCATACTTAAAATTGTTTAACAGTCTCTAATGTTTTCAAAGTTTTTTGCCTTTCCGCGAAACCTTGTTTTTCAAAGATTTCTTTTAGTTTTTTTTTTTTTTTTTTTTTTTTTTTTTTCTACGTTTAGAGCATCAATAAAAACATTTTATCAGTTTAAAATACATATTTTAAACTTACATATTTTTATTTTTGTATCAATGCAAAATTATTGCTCAATATAAATTATCACAGGCTCAGGTGATATATGAACTCGCAATGTCCTGCGTAATATACCCAAGCTATGTAATTAACTAAGCTCTTGCGCCACTTTTACTTTTAAAACAACAGTAATAATGGAAAGGTTATGTGAAACAGCGTGACAAAAATGTATTTTTGAAATTTTATATACAATATATATATATATGAGAAACTACTAAAAATATATATAAATTTAACTTGTTTCTTTGAATAAATAAAATTTAAAGCATGGTTGAATACTAATGATTTAATTAAAAATTATCTTAATTATAAATAAAAACTTTCTTTTGCCTATTACATTTTTGTCTCCATTTAATTAAATTAAAATACAATTTCTTCATATTTTTCTGAATAAAATGTTGTTGTAAGGAACTCGGATGGATTTTCTCAAGAAACCGCTTGATCCGAATACACGATCTCCTGTTTACATGACAGGTGCTTTAATCATGCCATCATTCCCATTAGATGTATGAAACTACAGCAGTTAATGAGATAAGCGCGGCATTACCTCTCACTACTAACTAATTTCATTTAATGATATTTGCGTATAATATAATGTTATACAGTGCAAAGCAAAATTATCATAAATTTAACTTATAAGTCACTTGTTAAGTTTATACATTTGGAATAATTTCATTTCCATGTAAACTTGAAATGCGGCGTATAATACTATTTTTAGACTAATATTAAATAAACCGAATTCTATGTTCTAGAATTTACGTATGATGCGTTCTTTTAATTATCGACATAAAACTATTTCCTTCCTTCCTTCTTTTTTTTTTTTTTTTTTGTTATAGTATCAACTTTTCTGAATCTGTAGCGTCACTGCTCTCAAAAATAATTTACTGAACAATGAAGAACAAAATATAACACATACAAAGCCTGCATATTGTACAAGTTATATATTTTATTTAAAATGGTTTTTTTTGAACGAAAACATTTTAAAATCAAAACTTTAAGGGGACAAGGGACGTTAAAATTAATTATTTTTGTTTTACTTTCTATTGCTTCTCAAATAAAGTACGGTTATGAAATCCATCAATTTTATGCATTTTAGCGTGTTTAAAATGATAAAATATATAATTTTTAACACGAAAAGGCATTTTTTATGAGAATACAAAATAACACCTAAACTCAAAATGCTTCATATAAATTTTAAGACACCAATTTTTTTTTATTATTATTACAAAGAAAGTTTAGAACTCTAAATTTTCATGATTTTTTTGTCATGCGTCTGAATTTAAGAGTTCCTAATAACTGTAATAATTTGATTTCGAAATGAGGGCCCAGTTTCGTGACAAATACACTGATTCATTTGCACAATTTTTTTAAGAGGACTGGATGAAAACAAATTAGCAAAGAGAATTATAAATAATTAAATATTCCCAAAATTTAAACCTAAGAAAAATTTTAATTTTAAAATTTTGTAAAATAAAATAAATTAATGTGTGAGGAGTTGTAGAATGATATTTTATCATTCTACATTTGATAAAAACTGTAGAATGATATTTTTATTAAATATTACATAGCTTAGTTACATTCAATAGTAACTATCTATCTATCTATCTATATATATTAATTTATAGATTTTGGTAATTTTTTATCATAATGTATTTTATTTCACTTATTGAAATTATTAAAGCTTTTGTGCAATACGAATTACTTGCTGTATAAATTTAAAGCTTTTCTACTAACAGGAATATTACTTTATAGCTTGAAATATATAATTATCCAAATTTTCTCTTTTAGCTTAACCAATGAAAGATCAAGCGTTTTCTAAATATTGATATGATTTAAGCCATCATCCTGTAATTTTCCAGACCGATTATCAAGTTAATTACCCGGAACCTCATATATTGTCTTCTGATTAATGGTCTCAGATATTGAAATTGAGAAGAATTTAAATGCAAATTAGGCATAGAAAATTTCACACGCAACAAATAAGTTGAAACGATTCTTCTTTTTTTTCTTTAAGGGGGAACAACACAGTAGAAGCTTTGTAAAATACATTTTTTTAAAATGAATTTTGCAATGATTGAGATAAATAAAACATTATATATTTTTTTTGTCTTATTCTACTTACCTTAATCTTCATTTTAAAATGTAAAAATTACAAAAATCAAAAAAGATATTTTTAATATAACACAATCTTTGAAACTGTGTTTTGCAATTATCGATAATTGGCTGTATGCATAACTTGAGTAAAAAGAATGCGAAACTGAATCTGTTTAGATTTTTTTAAACTATATAAATATAGTTTTCGTTGCACGTAGGTTTTTTTGAAAATTTGAATTTTTCACAAAATGGCGAAGTGTTTAAAAAAAACTCAAAAAATATTCAAAAAAAGGAGTACATATTCTTGGATTACTGAAAAACTATAAATCAAATCAAAAAACCCCTACGTGCAACGAAAACTAAACATACTATGAACACGGTGTCAAAATTTGAAGCAAATCGGTAAAAAATTACAGTAGTTAGAGCGACAGCCGTTTTGAAAAACTTGGTTTCGAGTAAAACACGTTTAAAGTTTTATGAAAAATCATTCGTTTATAATTTATAAAATGCTTACAATACTACAATGAACAACAATTACAATTACAATACTACAACAGTTAAAATGATGTTACTCTACTATAACGTTTCGATAAAAGTGAGCAAATGTAACAATTAATCGCGCGAACAAGTTCACTCGCTCGTACATGTTGAAGCGCGTCACGAGTCGCATGACGCGCTTTACGTATTACGCTGTAACTTCTACATTTTAACGAAAATCAATTTAATATTTTGGCATTATAATCTTAAAAGTATAAGCTATCAAAAAATACAATAAAATTTTTTTTCATTTTTCGAAAATTTTACTGTGTTGTTCCCCCTTAAGTTTGTAAAGAAAAGCATCCAATTAACAATATATTTAATATATTTATTAAGAACTATTCAATAAAAATAAAAAAATGTAGTTACCCGTTTTTTTTTTTTTTTTTTTTTTTTTTTTTTAACAATTTTTTGTAATCTAGTTAATTTATAGCGAAATTTTGATGTAAAAAAGTGAACAGGTAAAAACAATTTTGTGCCAGTTATTTCAAAGATATTACAGAAAAATTCCATAAAAGACTATTATAAAATCTTCCTGCAAAAACATATTTGTATATCTGAAAATAAAAGTTTGAGTTCATGATGTTTTGCTTCGGCATTGTTATAATATAGATATGTTTCTCGCTACGTTTCACTGTAAAAGAAACTCATGCAATTTTACAGCATAATACTCTTTTTCCTGCAATGTTACAACACTGTCATAATTAGTTTGTCGCTCAAAAAAGACACACACTTTTTTTTGTGGGGGGGAGGGGGAAAGAAACACACTCGTGGCCACACTTTGCCTCTCACCGGGATTCGAAGTCGGGTTATCTGGATTGCAATCGAGAACGTTACACCATGGCTTCTTATATCAATTGACTAGTTAGATGTTACCCGTCATTCTGAAGTGAGAGGAACATTCATTACTTACCGTCACTGCATTTTTTTTTACAAAATGAAATTTAAAAAATAGTGAGGACACACGAAGTTGCAAAATTTATTGAATAAATATCAATTCAAAAAGCAATGTGGCTCATTTGTCTAGCGGTATGATTTTAATTATTAGGAAACATACCTTTTTTTTTTTTTTTTTTTTTTGAACTTTTATATACGTTAAGTTTCAAGGAATATAATAAAAATTTTAGACATGTGTAGATTTTAATCAGTTAATGGATTAAATAGATGCATTATCTTTAATATTTACATTGTATACGCTTATTAAAAAAATATATACATATATTCATTAAAAATGAAAATGTTTTTTTAAAAAAATGTTATGAGTCAATGGTATCTAGAAACTTCATTACATTTATTAATTTATGGATTTGACATTAGATTAAATATATATATATATATATATTAAAGTTATCTTAAACGCATGCATAAACTTTAAATACAAAAGCATAAAATCATAATTCATTATTGTCGAGATGTGGTCAATAGATGTGGTCCCCACAAAACTATAACACATAATCTAGTTGTAGATCCTTGTATTTGAAAGAATGAGAAAGCTATTTATTGCATAATTTGCTGCATTTTTATACTTTTTAACGTATTTTCGTTAAATTGATTTGTGCATCATCTTCAAGAAAATTGAGCATGTTACTTATTTTAACCCAGGAAAGGGGTTTAGTAAAGGTTATTTTTAAATTTAAATAGCTGTAATTATACTGAACTTATGAAACCTTTCTATATTATTTCAACTATCACTAATTGGGTTGTGCAAGTCTTTGTTCTTTAGATCATGCATAACGAAAAACTTAAATTTTTCGTCAATTAGCGTAATAAGCATTTGAAAACCAGATGTCACATTTTCAATTCCGAGATTTTAAATTCTACAATATTTAAATTCTTTTTAAATTTTATCTTTATTTAGTTTCCTTATTTGTTCTATAATTATACCAGAATTTTTGGATATTTGTTATCATATAAACAGGACAGAGCTAAAATCTCAAGATATCTTTTACTTGAGATGGGCCCCCGCTTACCTGAAAATCTTAGATCCAGATATATATTTTTTTTTCTAATTGCGAAATTTATTACATGATTATTACAGCCAGAGATCTTCAAAAGGATGCATGAGGCGTTGCTGTGGAATTTCCTTGAAAGGGATCAGGGAGAAAGAAAAGACAATTTACATTCGTAAACAAAAAAAAAAAGTACTATTGCTAAAAAAGACCAAATGCATCGTACCATAAAGAGCACGGGAAATAAGGTATATCTGCAGCAATAACCAAAAATCCAAATTGTGGGCTGAAAAATTTATGTTAGTATGCTCAACGTGTTTCTATTGCAAACGACCACTCAGAATCTTTATTGTAGCAATAAATTACAATTAAAATAAAAAAAAAAATATTTACCATTATTATTCAATTAACGAAAGAGCTATTGACATAAAAAAAATTAATCTTTCATTGAATTTGTTTTAAAAAGTTGCTTATTCCATTTATACACACACGCACATACAGAGAGAGAGAAAAGGGGGGGGGGCTAAGCACGAATAAATATTTAATCAAAAGATTTTTATAGAGCAATGGTATAATAATGGGGGGGGGGGAAATCATAATTTGCTTTTGACTTATTAATATGACGGTTATTTATTTATTTTTTTTTTTTAAATAAGGACCGTTTTTTAATAAGAATTAATATACTGTAAATGTCATTTCTTTTTCATATTCTAGAGCATTTCATCTTTTTATTTTATTATTATTATTTTATTTTATTTTTTTTTTTTTTTTACATAATTTCCATTTTATTCAAACGTGCATCATACCGCTAAACAAAATTTTAATTACGACGTCGAAGATATCTAGCTTCTGGGAAGAACCGCAATCCATAACTACAGTTTTCAGTTCGTCATTGTCGAACAAGTTGATCACTAAAGAATTACTGTAAACACTGAAACACGTAAAAATCACTGGGTGCAAGATTCGAACTGTAACCTTGAAACTCCAGTTGTTTCCACTCAGAAGACCTGATTATAGTTTCATGCATATTAACCCGCCCGTCCTTGAACATTCTCAATCAGAATCTAACTATATACTGTGAATCAAACTATACCCGGTAACACCACAAATCTACTGAATTTCTGCTGCAGCCAAATTTCTTGCACTCAAGAATCAAAATAAATATCGTATCTCAGAAACGGTTGACGATTCAATTTTCTTAAACTTAGTAAAATTTCACAGATCAGCACACAGGCTATATACGGCTTCAAATGGCGCCTAAACAAAGCATGCTTATTTTCACTCTCAATTACAGACTTTTTGAAACACCCCGCTAATATACATATATATATTAGGGTTTCCCTTACGTAAGGGGAATTTTTTTTTTTCATCCCCATTTTTTAATTTTTGGAATCCGATACGCATATACTTTAATTTTTTTTTCTATTTGACCTTACACACTTTTTAGCAATAAGCTCTCTGGGATAATGTTATCACGCGGCAAATTGACGGGAAAATCCTATTCTAATATCTATAATTAGAATTTTCCCATCAATTCGGCACGAGTTAACATTATCCCAGAGAGCTGATATTTTGCCAAAAACTGCTTAGTGTCAAATAGAAAAAATATTAAATGGTATGCGTATCGGATTTCAAAAAAGGAAAAAACAAAATGCCCCCCTTATTTAAGAGACACCCTAATATATATGTATGAATTATTAAATTTATATATATAAATATTTAATCTTTCGTTAATAGTTTTAATATGTATAAGATTTCAGGATGTATGTACTGAAATATTATAAAACTTCTTACTTTAAACAAAACTTTAGTTTCATAAAGAGTGTTTAAGTAATAGAGCATGATTCACGCAACGTTATCATTTTAGCAGTATTAATTTTCTTTCAACAACATTATTAACCTTGGTAATATTATTATGGATAAGGGATCAGTTTGTAGCCTCTTTTAAAGCAAGAAAATTTTTAAAAGATTTTTTTTTCTTTAATGAACTTCTTTTTATCAACAAGAGTACAGACAGGCCTAAACATGAGAACGCACGGTTAAAAATCTTAAAACATTTTTGGAGGGCCATCGTTCATAAAACCAAATATTTATACATATATTTATTTATTTATTTAAATATATATTTCTTTTTTATAACTTTATAAAAAGTTAAATGATAAACCATTTTAAATAATTGTTTAATCACGTTTAAAGATTACTATATTATTCAGTAAAATTAATAGGTGACAACTTAATTTTGTATGACCAACCAAACTTCGTAAGAAGACTCTTGCAGTATTCTTATAAGTTTTATTTAAAATTTAATTCATAACATGATTAAAGTTTTTAAAAAAATCTTCGACTTTTAGGATTTTAGTTTTCTGGAAAACACTGTCAGGAAATGGAGAAACTCCTCCTTTATTAAAACTGTTGTTATAAAAAAAATACAAGTAAACGAAAAAAAATTGTAAATGGCTTATACGAAAATTGGTGTTAATGGCAAATTGAAGATTTTATCGACCGAATTTGTTGAAATATAGTTTAAGTAGCAAATTTTGAATGGAGTTATCTGGATTATTAAGATTATTACGTCGATTTTTCGCCATAACTTTTAACAAGGGTTATAAAAATATGGCAAACACTTTTGAGTGAACCGAGTTCAATCTTGTGAGCCGTCCGTTTTTCATTGGATGATTATGCAGCAAACTGTTGATTGCTTTTATTGAGCAAGAGATATAACGTGCTTTATGGTGAATATAATGCTGATTTAATGACATATCGTACAGACTATAGTTTTAATGGATTGTTTTCAGAATATTTTCATACATGTATTGAATTCTTAGAAAAGAACTTTTTTTACCGAACCACTCTTCTAAAACCATAAAGCAAACATTTTCGTAATTGGTTTATTTTCATACAGTTTTATTTTTTTCCTTTTGTATAATTTTTTTATTACAAAATAATATATAACTACTTGCTAAATGTTAACTGCATAAAATAAAATTTAAAGTATTACAAGATTATGTCGTACTATACTTGCACGGAAAAGAAACTCCTGGACACAATTATGTTTACAAAATGATAGAACACACTGACACATCAAAAGGCATTTAAGTTAGTTTTGAGGTAATATGTTTAGTCAAGAACAAGCACTCTTTTCTTCGAAGCTTGATGTTTAAAGTCGCTCATATTGACTCGTGTTTGGCAGTTGGAGTAATTAGAATTTCCAGTTCATTCGAAGCATATCTACTCCGTTTTACTTTCTCTGTTCACTGTCTGATTTAAATAGTTAAAAATTGCCAGATTTTAATTATTAACGCTAGTTGGATATAAATATCGTAATTTTCGACATATAATCCGCATATTAGATTAGTCAGTTTTGTTCAAGAAATTTTAATTGAAAAATAAATTGCATTTGTACGAGCTGTTTCTTCGGAAAGATACAGATTCTTCTGGTGGAGGAATGACATACCTTAACTGCGGATTATACACCGAAAATTACGATATAAATTTCCTCCTCATGCGATTGCAGGGTTTCGGAAAAAGTGAATTATATCAATTTATAAAGCAAAAAACCGCTTATCAGTGAAAAACGTTTATCGAATCTGAAGAAAAATTTAGGTAAGCATAAGTACTGAAGATCTATTTTTAGAAAAAAAAAAAAAAAAAAAAAAAACCTTATAATATTTTGATTTCGGTAAACTTTCATACTTAGAAGATTATTTTAAAACGAACCCTTTTGCACTACTATCTACTTCAAAACCTTACGAGAAATTTCCAAAATCTCATTTAAAAAAATACTTTAAGCTAACTTTTTCATAACTAATGAAAATTAAATTGAGGCTTTTAAATTATTTATACCTCGAGTCTTCATATGTGTGAATTGTAAGTTATCGATTACTGACTGTAGTTTAATGAAAACTACCACTCTTTAATGGAACGAAATTAAAATGTTTTGTTTTATTTAATTGTATAGGCTCCACCCCACTAAAAATAATCCGAAGATAATCTTGAGAAAATAGTATTTTCTTAAGATTTTCTTCAAATATTCAAAAATATTTTAAAGATTTATCTTTTTCTATAAAATTTCTTAAGAAATTTTAAAGACATTTTAAAGAAATTTTGTAAACTTTCTTAAGAATGGGCCAAATAACTTAAGATATTCTGTAGATTTTCCCTAAAAATAACTGCAGAATATATTGAGATTATCTTTAGTGGGGCAGCTGCATGTGTTTCTATTGAATATAAGATTAAATCAACCACTTTCACCAATATTAAATCTGAGGGGGAAAAAAGTTATTAGACAAATCTTTTTTGAAACAAAATTATCTATCCTCATAAACAATATGTAAAATGTTTAGTTATCATTTTTTGCATCAAAATCAATTCATGAAATAACAAGTTTTGAATAGGAAAACTTCGAAAAACACAAGATTAAAGATTACAAAGCACATTTCATGGCTTGAGTCATACGGAAGGTGAACTACTATTCTTGTTCGAATGAAGAATAAAACAAACAACTTCCGTCAATTCTTGAGAAGTGTTAAAAGTAATCGAAATCGGAAAGAGAGTTAAAGGAATAAACAACTTATTTTTTTCAACTCCAACGTGTTTTTCGTGTTAACGATAATGAAATTCAAAAGTCGAATTTTTTTTTTATATAGATTAATTCAGATTTTTTTTTTTATTTCTCCTTAGGTTCTAAAACCTGTAAGGTAAAATTTTATAATTAGAAAATGCGAAGTATGTAACATTTAACCAATCTTAAAATATTGATTTTCAACTTTTCTTTATTATTTATTTATAGTACAGAATAAAACATATTCCCTGATTATAGCTTTTTTTAAGATCTGCATAAATATGTTAGAAGTATTGAATGAAAACATTCGATGAATTTTATCTCGAAAGATTAAAAATACTAAATCTTTGAAAAACTTTTGTTTTAAACTTACATTGGATTAATTATGTAACAATCTTTTATAACATCTGTTAATTCTTTAGTAACAAAAAAAAATCAAATCATTCCTCAAAACAAAAGGAAAGCAAATAATTGTTATAAGTAAATGTATAATAAGTGAATGAAGAAGAATAACAAGTGTATGAAGAAATTTATTTTACAAACTAGTTTTAAAACTCCTCCGATTTCCTACTGTTTACTCATCAGTGCTTCTGTAAATGTTAATACTAGTTTTAAAATAGGTAAAATAAACGTAAATCTAATATATATAGCAATTTCTGTATATCACAAAATAGTTTGTACGAGCATAACTAGTCTTTTGCACAGAACTAGAAAGTCATACAGGAAAACTTTTGCGTTTTCCTGAAAAAATATTTTCTGGCATTGTCGTATCAAACACTTATGAAGTAAAAAAACAACTCTACAACTACTGAAAATAAATTCAGATGATGCAATTTTCCTTTTATTATTGTAGGCAAGGTTTGATCAAATTAGTGAACTGTCTATCTGCTTTTACCTTAATTATTTTATTCATTGTCGCAGCATACGAGACATTTTACAGAGCGTTGCATGAATAGAAACGCACCTTTTCGAATAACGAGAAATCGAATTTTTAGAAGAAGGAATGTGAATTACAGTTATTGCATATGACTAACAACTGAATAAGGTGCTTTGAGCACGTATATTTAAGCTCATGCAAGCTTACGCAAATGAGTTTTTAAGCCTTTTCTTATTTTTCACTGTTTTTCGTTTGGTGCGCGAAATTAAACGCATTCTGTATTTTGCATTTAAAATTTAACAGAGCCTACGGAATTAACCCTTTCAGGGGCACTAAGTAAAAATGATTGAATTTCCTTTTAAATATATATATATCATAAAGTAAACATCCCCTACAAGTCATATTTGATGAAGAAAAAAATTCAGCATGTGGGGATTTTTTTGTGGGTGGTGGCTAGGCGTTCTAGCCACTGTGTCTATAAATCTAAAAGATGCTCCTAAAAATCAAACTAAAATTAATGATCTAAGATAATATGTAAATCTGTTGTATTTAAAAGGTGCATTACAGTATATTTACACTACCAAATACTGTTGAATAAAAAATTATTTTTCATAAAAATATATAAAAGAAACTTCAAAAAATTTTCCCGCAACTTTTCCATTTAAAAAAGTCACAGGCACATCCTGCTTAAAGTTACTGTAGTTCTGCCATCTCTATTTCAATTTTAGAAGTACACATTAACTTTTCATAAAAGTGGATAAAAAAAATAGCCACTGCACACTTAGAGAAAAATTTCTAAAGTAGGTGGATAGACCCTCTAGCCACCGCCCCTGAAAGGGTTAAATTAAAACACTGATAGTCGTGTTGCTAAAGTTCTCTAAAAACAGTTTTAATGTTTGAGTGCAAAATTTACGGAGTTTCTTCAGGATGGCAAGAGGGAAAATTTGACAGTAGACGAGAGGATAAAAATCTACTTTATGCGTGGTAAAGGCTTTAGCAATCGAGAAATTGGGCGCCGAATCAAAGAAGTGAGAGTGTTGTGCAAAATTAAATACAGAAAGGAGCAAATTATAAAAAAAAAAAAGCGTATAAGTAGCAAACAGGAAAGCTCACCAGTTGCGACAAACGTCGAATATGCAATGCTGCAAAGAATAAGAATATTTCCTGTGCGAAGATAAAGGCTCAATACAAGCTGGGTGTTCATCGGAAAATCATATGGAGAACTATCAAAGCTGCAACATTTATTAAATTTAAGAAAAGGAAGGCGATACTACCCCTCACTCAAAAGCACAAAGATATGCGGTTGGAATGGGCAAGAAAATGGATTCTAGATGGGCTAAATTGGGAAAAAGTCATCTTCTCAGATGAAAAAAAGTTTAATCGCGATGGCCCGAACGGATTACATAGCTACTGGCACGATTTGGAAACCGAAGAAATGTACTGTTCAAAACGTCAATCTGGAGGTGGGTTTGTCATGGTGTGGGCAGCCATAGGTTTTAAAGGGATTTTCGAATTAGAGTTCGTGGAGAACACTGTGAACTCTGTAGATTATGTCTAGATGCTCACAAGGAACCTCCGCCATCAAACAGTCGAGAAAGCTGGAAAAAATTATATTTTTGAGCAAGATTGTGCATCTGTATATACAGCACATATCGTTAAAAAATGGTTCCGTGACAATAAAATTAAAGTTCTGGATTGGCCCTGAAAAAGCCCCGATTTGAAACATATTGGAGAACGTATGAGATATTCTTGTACGCCGTGTTTACATAAACTGAAGGCAGTTTAACACGAAAGATGAACTAAAATTGGCCATTCTATTAGCTTGGAAGACAATCAGCTTGAATACCTCATGCCACTATATCAGTCAATGTCAAGGCGTTTACTGGCTGTTCTAGAAGTTCATGTTGGCTTTACAAAGTATTAGATGCAGTATTTGTTACTCAGTTATTTATTTTTTACATGTACGTTTAAATTCATGCAACATGTATTTTTGTCATAAATTCAATAAAATTATTTTCTAAAAAATCATATTGGTCTTTCACTGTTTTGACTCGTATTTCCATTTCTTGAATTATACACATACAGTTTGCATCAAGTGTCACCTATTCATATATTTTTATTACACTACTATACCATTCTAATTCTTACAGCTAAGGTGCTTTTATATTAATGCAACACAGTGTACATTTTAAAAGTTTTCAATATTTAAGTATATATATATATATATATATATATATATTATTTCCTTGTTAAATCTTTTCTTAAGACATTTTTTCTTAGAAACTTTGCATAAATATCAGCTATCATTATTGTAAATTTAGAGACAACGCGGTAAAAAAACTCAAAATAGATTTTTTTAGGATCACACATTACTTCATACGTATTAAATAAAAATATATATATATTTTTTTTTTTTTTTTTTTTTTTTTTTTAAGAAATACATCAATTTATTTACTTTACTTAAAAAGAGTTTTTTTTTTTTTTTTACCATTAAGTAAAATGTTTAAATAGAGATATTTACAAAAACAAATTAGTAAAATGGAAAAAAAAAACTGGCGTCACCAAAATTCAAAAATAGAAAGATTTTACAAATACAGCTAGAAAAAGTATTTACAGTTTTCTAAGTTTTCAGAAGAATGTTAAATTCAAGAGAATAATTTATTTCCTCTCAGGGAAGAAGGAACTTGGCCTTTAACTCCAGAGGGATTAGCTATGCGCTTTTTAGAGTCAGATATGAAGTCATCCTTCCCAAAGGGGATAGCCAGTTGACATTTCATTGCTCGCCGTTTTATTGTACCATGAAAAAGAATGAAATTTAATTCACATTCCTGCGCTGTTAAGATTGGATCTCTTAAATAACTCTTCTAGTAAAATTTTACTTAAGTACGCAATATTTGAATAGGGAGTGCCTTTCGTGGAGATATTCCCAAATGAACCACCCTAACTCTATTTACGCGAATTTCAGAGAAAAAACACGGACAACTCGGAACGGCTAGGTCAACGAGCGCAACGTAGGACCAAACCTGAAATCTTCAGCATCCCAGCTTAGAGAGCCGAGCTTCTCATCTACTATCTATTACTCATCTACTCCCATCCACTACTATGGGAAAGCCTTTCGCAAAGAGTTGATTGTAGTATAAATATGATTCATTAGACTAGTGTTTTCCACTGGACAACATGAGTTTTGTTAATGTAATTGACATTGTTTTTGTATTATTAAATAAAATGCCATCCAAACTAAAGTCTTTTTCCCACTGTCAAGGACCATTAATGTAACTGTTACATGACATTGATCTAAGATTAACTTTTAAATGCCCCTGCATTACGTCACTGAAAACAATGAAGAAAAGGAATGCAATTATATTAACTATTGACATGTTTGTCAGTACAGAGCTATATGGGCATATTTGGGGAAATTTTTGATAGAGAATTGAATAAAGCTATCTTTGTATTCCTAGAAATTTTAAAACTAAAGTATGGGTTGTATCAAAAAGATGTTAAATTTTTAATAATCACATATTTAATAGTAGTACCTCTAACAACACACGCATTTTTTGTAGGACAGAAAGGAGTATTAAATTATGTGCAGATGAAGAAACTCAAATATATCCTAAATGTCGATGCTATAGGGTGTCAATACACAAAATTTCTTATACGACGTATTTAATTTTAACTTCTATAGGGATATTCGATAGATTCTAAATTAAAGTCTAAATGAAAAATTCTATAACCAAAAGGCGTTGATTTTTTTTTAACCTAACATAAGAGCTATTCAAACGGAAGATATGATAACCGAATAAAGATAAATATTTAAATAAACTGTAAAGTTATCCAGGAATATCTGTAAAGTTATTCTGGTTATCCTCATTTAATTTCTTGTAAAATAAAAAGCCAGATTTCATAAATCTTTCAGAACCAGTATTTGATATTTCATTGCTTAAACATTCATTTTGATATTGTTTTCTAAATAGCATTTTCAATAAATGTCTTATTTATAACAAGAAAATGTAAAAATTGTATAATCAGTTAAAGTTTACAATGTAGATAGAAGAATAAAATTTAAAAGTGAAGAAGATTTATATCCCCTTAAAATGAAAGGCAAATTATTTCTAGTATACCCAGTTGAAAATTTTTAAAGTATTGTACTTCAGATAATATTAAATATTGGAAATATACTAAGAAAATATTTAATATTCCATCATAACGTACCTTTATTTTTAAAGGCATGCTTTGTAATTTTATACATAATTTATTCAAATTACAATAAGAAAAATTATTAGAATTAAATCTTTAACAAAATGTGCAGTTAAAGACTTTCACTATCTGAAGAAAAGGCAAATTCAAAACCTTAAAAAAAAAAGGTCTGGTTTATTTTACCATGTTTTTATTAACTTCGATTCTTGTTTATATGTTTGTTTGTCCAATACAAATCTTGCAATCGATTTTTAACTAACTTCCCGACTAGCTAGATATTTGAAACTTTCAAGACAGCTCAGGGCACGGTGACAATACACTTCTTTTTAATACTTTTAGTCAACTGGTCCTGCTGCTTTCGGCAGCGTTTATATGGTTTGTGAAAAAATTTAATTACCTAACTTCCCGACTAGCTAGACATTTGAAACTCTCAGAATAGTTTGGAACACGGTGAAAATGTATTTTTTTTATATACCTTTAGTCAACTGTTTTGGGTTCCTGCTGCTTTCGGCAGCGTTATCAGTACAAAGCGTGCAATCGATTCTTCACTAACTTCCGGACTAGCTAGATATTTGAAACTTCCAGAATAGTTCAGAATACGGTCAAAATGCATTTTTTTAATACTTTTAGCCAACTGTTTTGGGTTCCTGCTACTTTCGGCAGCGTTACCAGTACAAAGCTTGCAATCGATTTTTCACTGACTTCCTGACTAGCTAGACATTTGAAACTTTCAGGATAGCTCAGAACACGGTGACAATACATTTTTTAAATACTTTTAGTCACCTGCTTCAGGTCCCTACTGCCTTCGGTATCGTTTATATGATTCGTCAGAAAATTTATTTAACTAATTTCCCGACTGACTAGACATTTGAAACTTTCAGAATAGTTCAGAACACTGTGAAAATGCATTTTTAAAATATTTTTAACCAACTGCTCAGGTTTCCTGCTGCCTTCGGCAGCATTACCAATACAAAGCTTGGAATCGATTTTTCACTAACTTCCCGACTAGTTAGACATTTGAAACTTTCAGGATAGCTCAGAACACTGTGACAATACATTTGTTTGATATTTTTAGTCAACTGTTTCAGGTCCCTACTGCCTTCGGCAGCGTTTATATTATTCAACAAAAAATTTATTTAACTAACTTCCCGACTAACTAGACACTTGAAACTTTCAGAATAGTTCAGAACACGGTGAAAATACATTTTTTATATACATTTAGCTAACTGTTTTGGGTTCCTGCTGCCTTCGGCAGCGTTACCAGTACAGAGCTTGCAATCGATTTAACTAACTTCTCGACTAGCTAGACATTTGAAACTTTCAGGATAGCTCAAAACACGATGACAATTCATTCTTTTAAATACTTTTAGTCAACTGTTTCAGGTCCCTACTGTATTCGGCAGCGTTTATATGATTCAACAGAAAATTTATTTAACTAACTTCCCGACTATCTAGACATTTGAAGCTTACAGAATAGTTCAGAATACGGTGAAAATGCATTTAAAAAGTATTTTTAACCAATTGCTTCGGGTCCCTGCTGACTTCGGCATCGTTACCAGTACAAAGCTAGCAATCAATTTTTTAACTAACTTCCCGGCTAGATAGCCATTTGAAACTTTTATAATAGCTCAAAACACGATGAAATTTTTTAATACTTTTATCCAATTGCCCCGGGTTCCCGCTGCCTTCGGTAGCGTTTATATGATTCAACAGAAAATTTAAAAACATGGTATATAAAAAGTTCTTTTTATCCTGTAATTATTTTATTTAATCACTCTTATAACTAAAAACGTTAACGCTGTAAATTAGACTACATTAGAGAATTATACATTAGAAAGAATATGTTTACTGAAACCTAACCCAAAAATCAGTAGTTTTTCTAATATTTACTTACGATTGATCTTAAGTTTCATTACATATTTAACAGAATAATAATAAAACATAACCTTAGTCTTTAAAAGATTATTTTGAAATATATTTTTTTCCCCAGAGTAAGAAAGAAAATATTAGCGAAGCCTACTAAGTTAACAAAGCAGGTAAAAGGTTGAAATTTTCACTAAGTGAAGAAAACTCAAAGCAATAGCAATTTGAAAACCCTTTTCCTTGACAGCTCAGATAGCACAAATACGATATGCTCTTTTCAGGTTAAAGGCACTAATAAAGAACAGAGAATTTCTTTCGTATTTTCACTTAAGAGTTTTTTTTAAGTGTATCTAAAGTAAAATTTCTTTCCTTAGTAATAGGAAACTCGTTTCTCTTTCCTTTTCTACTAACGTAATATCTAAGCAACATTCTTTTTACTGCGCTAGATATTTCCACCTCGGAAAAGTATTTTCAGAGAAGTTGTTTGATGTATAAGATTTTATGTTCAAGTTCCGCGCTGTTGCTTATTTGTTCTTTGCACAGATTTTAACGCATATAATTTTACTAAAATATTACAACTCACACCATATATTCTATCTAAAAACAAAACTGTCTTTTTATTTTCATTAAGATATTTCCCTTTTTTACTAATTTCTCTTCTATATTTTTACAGTAGGACTTGATTTTAATACATCATGAGTTCATTTTTTCGATTTATCTAAAGCAAATTCTAATCTGCTAACAAAAAAAAAAAAAAAAATATTTCATTTACAAAGATTACCTGTTTCTTTATTTTATATATGTATATATAGATTGATGCGCAGATTTTACACAGTTAAAAAAGCGTGCAATAGTTAATTTTAAAATGAGAGTTAATAATCATGTACCGATGATAGTGATATACATATTGGGTTGTTCGATAAATAATGTCGTTTTTTAAAACCTTCGCTTCTAAAAACCAAGGCTTCTTCGAAAGTGGAATTTTTCAACTTACCGAAAGATGGCAAAAAGTCATCCAACAAAATGGTCCATATATCATTGATTAATGTTTGTTGTAAATATAAATAAATTCACTTTGAAACACACGAAAAAAAAACGACATTATTTATCGAACAACCCAATATATACTTTAATCAAATTCTGACTTTTTATTGGATAATTTTTATAAAATGCAATATTTATAATATTTTTTCAGGTGCTAATCAGGGATACATATGTCTGTCAAATATCTAAGACTAAACTTAACTATGGAATCAAAAAAGGGGAATACGACATAAAGCGAATAAAATAAGTATAACTGCAAAAGTTAAAAATCAGGAAGTCTGTAATAGAAAAGAAAAAGTAGACCCATTTGAGGATCTCCTACTGATATCACGGTTTAAAGACGCATAAATAAAGGGAGAAGTCAAAAAAAAAAAAAAAAATCCGCACTATGATATTTTCCTTTTCTCTTTCTGCAACCATTCATTTTAACGTTTAAAAAGCAACTTTTCTAGCAGATTTTATTACTTCGTCCTCCACTTACACTTTAGAATTGAGCCCATTGTTAAAAACAAAATGCAATTGTCAGGAAAATTGTAATTTTAGAACGTATTTCAAAAATGGCATGGCAATTAAAACGATGCCCCAAAAAGTATTAATTTTAGAATGAAAAAAAAAAATATTTTAACACATGAGATGACAAAACAAATAAAAGTTAACGAAATATTGGAAAGATGATTTTTATCAAAGTGTAAAACTTTCGGCTGTATAAGCTGGAAATTTGGCTACATTGCTCATTCAAGCAAGATGACCGCAAGTTAAAAAGCAAAGGTTTAAAAAATCGATTTGTAACATGTTCAGAACTTAGAAAGTATTTTTAAAAACAACTGTATAGCAAATTACTTTCTTCTTAACAGTGCGGGAACAATTAAACAAAGCAGGTTTAAAAACCAGAAGATCTGCAAAAAAATACATTATTAAGGGGAAAAAAAAAAAAAAAAAAACTTCTGTTGACCAAAAATTTAATAAAAATTGAGTTAATTATTGGCCTTAACTGATTTTCTCTGATCAGTCAAGTTTAATTTATTTCGAGCTGATGAAAAAAGCTGGTAGGCCAAGGAAAATGTGAACGGCTGAATGCAAATTGCACTCTTTAAAAGAGTGACACATTCTCCGTACATTATGGTATGGAGGTGCATAACTTTTCAAAGAGTTGTGATATTTTTCATCCACAAGGGATCAAAATTAGCTAGAATTAGAGAAAATGTGTACAAGAAAATTTGCTTATTAGTAGCGTCAAAATGCAAACTGCCGAGAGCCTATATCCTCTACGATATATTAAATTATCCCATTGTAAATTCATATGTAAAGAGGGCTGACAAAATAATGTGGACACTTTTGATTTTTTTACGTTTTGTTAAATATCTTGAAAAGTTCTTTAGGAATCATCTTGAAACTTTGGTAGTGTAAAGAGTATGTTATACCTCATATTTTTCAGTGAAAGTTGTGCCATGAAAAGGAAAAGAGGACCAGTAAAACATAAACAAAAATCAAAATGTTTTGAATCACTCTGTAAAAGGTAATGCTTTAAATGCGTTTTGGCTGTAGCATTCGATTATGAGGATTTTTCTCATTATCTGTATAAAATTTTGAGGCTACCGCATATATTCATGGAGATAAAACGGTTTCTTTAAAAAATTGCAAAAATAATTTCCAATTTTTTTAATTATAACACGTAGGGTATTAGACCCAGTGCAAAGCCATTTTTAGAAAATATGGCATACTATATTAGACACAGCATACAGCAATCAGAATGCAAAAATTTTAAACATCTTACGAAATACAAGCACTTTTGCTAAATAATTTTTAACTACGCATGCGTAAGCTTTATAAAAAGTTCATTTGTATATTTTAATAGCCAAATGTATTGAGCAACATATATGAAAACCCCAAACAAATATCACGTAAATTCAAAACATTACAAGAGGTAGAATAAATAGAAGTTCTTAAAAACCCGGAAGATCTTAGGAGGTTTTACCAGTATTTATTTACAATCAACGAAAACAGTAATATCATTGGGCATTGATTGAATAAAAATAAAAATTTGAGTAAAATATTTAGCTTATAGTTTAGCTTTTATTTTGAGAGAACTGAAATTCTGTTCATTCTATCTCTTGTAACGTTTTGAATTTACATGATATTTGTTTGAGGTTTTCATATAAGTTGCTCAAAACCTTTGGCTATTAAGTTATGCAAATAAAAGTTTCATAATGCTTGTGCATGCGTAGTTAAAAATTTAGTAAAAGTGCTCGTATTTCGTAAGATATTTAACATTTTTTCATTCTGATTGCTGTATATGCTGAGGTTAATTGCAGTATGCCATATTTCCTGAAAATAGCTTTTGCACTGGGTCTAGTAACCTACGTGATATAATTAAAAAGGTGTAAATTGCTTTTGCAGTTTTTTAAAGAAACCGTTATATCTCCATGAATATATGTGGTAGCCTCATAAAATTTTTATACACATATGAAAGTTCTCATAATCACTTGCTACAGCGAAAACATATTTAAAGCATTATCTTTTACAGGGTGATCCAAAATATTTTGATTTTTGTTTAATTTTTTACTGGTCCTTTTTTTCTTTTTATGACACAAATTTTACTGAAAAATATGAAATATAACATGTTCTTTACACTACCACAGTTTCAAGATGTTTTCTAAAGAACTTTTCAAGATATTTAACAAAACGTAGAAAAGTGAAATTCTTCACATTTTGTAAACCATCAATATGTCCGCTTTATTAACCGATGTCCTATAATATAGAAATGATAGTTGTGTAACTGGGTCTATTTGTGACATTTTATATCAGACAATGTTTCCAGATAAGAGGCTCAACAATTTTGAGCCTCTCTTTTCTAAATATGGGTCCCTTTCAAAAAATTTCAAGGGAAATAGGTGTTTCTTGTTCCTAAAGCCCCGTTCACATGAGCAGTTTCTACCCGGGTCCTACCCGCGTCAATCTTCGCGAAGCTGTTCACATTCTTCCTTCCCGCGTAAAAGGAGGGTTTGACCAGGGTCATTTTTCCTCCGAAATCAACCCCGCAATATACTAGGGGATAAGAGGGAATAACCCGGGAATTACCCAGAATGCTTTTCGCTTGTTTCTGTTTCATTTCATACTGGGGCAGCGAATTGCGCACTATTTTCAAGAGATAAATTGCGTTCTTTTTTATTTATTTATTTATTATTATTATTTTGTGTGTGCGTATTGTTCTGTGAAATTAGTTGAAGAATAATAATACTAGAGGAAGGAATTTAAAATAATGCGTGGATATTATATAAATGAAAAATATAAAACGGCACAGTGTTTTGCACTTTTCTTTTTTCCTTTTAATTGAAATTTCTAAAATTCTCAGTAAATTGAGATATAGTATATTAATATTTTTTTACAATATGAATAATTTTTTTGTATTATAAAGGTTATTTAAGGAAATGGTAAACATATTTTGTTTTCCTTTGTAAATAGTACACAAATAGAATTATAAACATTTTGTATGCATATGCATTGGAATATAACAATATTAAATATTAAAATTTCTCAAAAACTATTTAAATTCAATAAAATTAAATTAAAAAATTATATATTTTTTAAAAATTTATCCTGCTAAACAATTTTTAACCTTTTCTCTTTATTTTACATTATTATAATTTATTTAACAATATAATCTAAACATGTTTGAATATTGCTTTCTCTATTAATTGATAAAATAATTTTTGAAAAATGGTTTTATGTTTGCATATTAAATTTTTTCATTTAATTTCCAGCATTCAAACAATATATATATATATGCATACATATATAATTATTTTAAGAAATTAATTTATCAGTCAATCTTTAATATATATATATAAAGATTTAACTTACCAATGAATCTACAAAGTAATAACCAAATGTATTTATAAAATATTTCTGAGTTGCTGTAATATTTAAAATCCATTGTCCACACTAGAGCCTGGACTGGGTGGAATGTCCTTTAGGGGTACTTTCTAAGGGATACTAGCTCATACTCATGGAAGTTTTAGGGAAAACGACGGAAAACTATTCAGATCAGACCGACGATGGTTCGAACCCGATACCCATATTTATTCGCCTAATAGTATGGCCAATATATCGAATTTTGTTGGGTTAATAACAGTTATAAGAGCTATATATTTTTTTTTTTCCGGGTAGGAGGAAGAGAAGCAATTTTAATTATATGAATAGAACAAATTTATAATACCTATATCTTGAGTTCACGTATAAAATTTAACTTTAGAAGTGGGTTAGAAATAGATAAACTATTTGGGAACAGATTCGAATAATATATATTTCATAATATGTTTTATATTTTACCATATCATATTAGAGATTTCATTGAAAATTTTCTTTTATAGGTAATTGCATCCCATTGCTACTGTTCTTACACACACACACACACACACACACACACACACACACACACATATATATATATATATATATATATATATATAATTATCGGCATATTTAATCACAAAAAAAAAAAAAAAAAAAAATCAAGTGGTGGTGTGAGCATTAAGGCTGATTGATATCACAAGGGTTCTAAGACCTAGGTGGAATACCCTCCAAGAAATTATTTTAAGAGGTTTGAATTTTAGTTTCAGATTATTTAAGAGGTTTCGTGATTTTCTATTGAATTTTGGTTTTAATACTTTTGGTTACAGAATATTTTTAATTACAAAAGGAGTTTTAATAATAATATATATATGCACAAAAATCTAATTTATAGTTTTTATTACAGATGCACAAGAGTACTTTTTTTTTTTTTTTTATGAATTCTTATTTCGATGCATAATAAAGATAAAGATTTATGTTGAAATATTTTTAAGAATATCTATTAGTTATGATAGCAAGAAATGAAATAAGTATCTGACCTAGTATTCATTAATGTAGTAATATTACTTTAAATCTTTAAGATAATGAAATCTGAATTAAAAGTTTAATCATTTATTTTATTATTTCATGCATTTAGATTTAATATAATTATAATGCATAATTTATTCTAACTAATTTAAAATCAAAGTATTGTAAAGTTAATTATATTAGTATTTCAATTGACATTTATAAGTTTAATTGTAATAACAATATAAATAAACCTAATATCAAAACTTATTTTATTTCCCGATCCCATTTACAATCTTAATATTCAAAATAATATTAATAATTAAATTTCTAATACATAATATATATATATATTACTACATATAAAAATGATACTGAAATTTTCATGTTTAAAAAATTAAATTTAGAATGATTTGTTTGTAATATTAAATTTGTATTTACAACTTAATGTAAAATTAAATATTAATAATGAAGGGTAAAAAAATATAAAATCCTAAAATTAAATAATGTATGTAATCCTTTTATTCTCAGCTGCTGTCAAAGTCAAACATGAAATTAAATTCACGTTTTCGCGGACAATACGGTTTTGCTTCTTTTCTCCGAACTCATGCGTTAATCTTGGAAACAGCCAATCAGAATTCAAGAAACGTATGACGCTGCTAAAGTGATTTTTAACCAGGGTTGATAGTGTAAACAGCCTAAATTTTCACTGTGTAAAACCCCGCTTTTCAAATTCCCGGGTCGTTTTGACACGGGTTGAAGTTGCTTCATGTGAACGGAGCTTAATTGGTAATCGGAGCCTGAGCAACTTAAATCATTTTGGGTTCAAATAACCGTCCCCAGGGTCCAAGTAACCCTGAGTTGCGATGCGTTTATGATTTATCAAAAAGATAGGTAATATTCGCATATATATATATGAAGCAAACTAATATATTTATGTATTACACTTTTGCTCATACACACAAAAAAAAAAAAAAAAAAAAAGTGTTGAAATACAAAATTATTATAAATGTACCTAAACGGCCCTCTTCACTTACCGTCGCCGGAAGCCCGAACCAATGTTATTCAATGGGGAAATTTTCTTTACAAATAACTTATTAACTAATACATATTTTTAAATTCTGTTTTCACATTCAGAAAATTTCCAACTGTCAAATTGGCGGACCTTTTTTTAAAAATGTATTTTTTTTTTTTTTTTTAATACTTTATTTTGAAATTGCAAAATGAAAAAAATTCTCATATTGAAAATTCGTATTTTGCAGCTTCAAAATAAAATATAAAAAAATATTTTTTAAAAAAAGTTCCGTTAATTTAACAGCTAGGAATTTTCAGAATGTGAAAACAGAATTTAAAAACATGTATTAGTTAATAAGTTATTTGTACAGAAAAATTTCCCATAGAATAACATTAGCTTCAGCTTCCGGCGGCGGGGAGTGAAGAGGGCCCTTAAATCGCCTAACTACACATATTTTTCTCACTCTAGAATATATTCTACCAACTGTTTCGTTCAAATGTTCGTATATATACAATACACTCAAAATGTTTGACATGCTGTCTCAAAAAACAGTTTCTGAAAAATAGTCACCACAGTTTATATATAAATATATTTTAAATATCGCATTTCATATTTAGTAAGATGCCTTATGTTTATAATTAATAACTAATGTTTTTCATAGAATGTTATTTTCAGCTAACAGAAATTGCTTCTTTTGAACGATAAAGTTTAAGAAATACTAGATTAAACAGAACTATATCGCTAAATTTAAATGGATATTATTTGAAATTTGAAAGAGAAATAATACTTTTCCTTATAAGTTCCTCGTTTTTGAACAATTTATCTTTTGAAAAAAAAAAAAAAAAAAAAAAATGAGGCATTAATTTATGAACATACTTTCATCTTGGAAAAACAACTAGTTAAAAAAAATGTAATGCAGACAGAAATTTTAAGCTGAGAATATGTCGAAAAATCGAATTCTGTATTTTAATTATCCTTCCAAGAAAACACCCAAAATTTTTATATTACTTTATCCCATTCCTATAAATGTATTGAGGAAATACCTAATGTCTCACCATTCATTGAAACAAAGACAAAAAGAAAACTGCAACAAAAATATTTAGAATTTTTTTTTTTCCCAAAATTATTTTCTGTAAACCGGAGTTCAATTATTTTTCACAAATGCAAGCATATTTATAATTTGGAATAAAACAAAGATGTCGAACAAATAACTTTTCATATGAAAATAAATTCTGAGGACTGAAAAGATGTTATCCCTTAATCCAACACTATTTTTCAAGAAGTTATTTTATCACTAGAAAGCTGTCCCTTTATCTATCCAAGGTAAGACAGATAAATTTTTCTTCTTTACAACATCATCTTCCAGATTCAGAAGAACAGGAGCACACTCCAGAGATTATTGCAAACAGGGGTGCAAGCACGAGGTTAGATAGTCACGTGGGCCATTACTCTACCAGTGCTAGTACGTACAATCACGAGGTTCAGAACAGAATTCAAAATCTAAAGCAGCAGCTGTGTGTAGAACCGCAGTGGAGAATTCAATTTCAGACGCTAGGATAGAAATAGTTTCTTTTTTAGCCCGCATTCTCTCACGAATGATTACTTTTACTATTATTATTTTTTGTATTTTTACGTTTATTTTCTTCCCTTAAACATAGAATTATATCACGAGTATATCATACATAAAATATTGCTCTTCGCTCTAGTTATAAGAACGAAATAAAACTCAAGATAAATATCAGAAACGTGATTTAAAAATATTGTTCTAGACGCAATTGTTGATTTTTTCCATGATTAATGTTTCCCCAATGAAGAGGAAAATAAACCATCAGCACAACATTTTTTTATTATTATTATTATTTGTGTTTCTTATGATCTGTTCTTTAGATAGATATTTTTATTAAATTATTTTGAATCCTTTATAGAGTAATGTGATTTTTTTTATATACAAAGTTGCGTCAATTACGTTTTTATAAGATGTTACATGGTTGAAAAAGTAAATTACATTAATAAAATATAAATTTGTAAATGTGTATAAAACTTATTTTGTAACGTGATTTAAAGTGATATTCTAATACGCATTTATTATTACACAATCCTGTATTGCAATATATTCATTGCGATAAATAATTTGTTAAAAGAAAGTCTATTCTTCAAAAGGTCTATTCAAATCGAAGACTACAGACTATCATTTTTTCCATAGATCCAAATTTTAAATATTTAAAAACATCATGCATAAATTTGATATGCAATTAAAAACTAATCAGTACCAAAAATTTGAAACAAAGCTTCCTCAAAAGAAGATTATATTGATATCTTGAAATATTTATAGTATAAGTTTTAGAAAGTCTAATTATTTCGTCATTTATTTTCTATTTGTGTAGTCTATTAGGCACCTTCGTACATTATCAGAACAATTAACAAGTGTTTTTATTCATATACAGTATAATTTTTTACACAATTTTATTCTACCAATATGTGCATTCGCAGCGCATTCTGATGAACATTTAATGTGTGTCTAAGGCGCTATTGCCAAGTACGAAGCTGTTCATATATCGATACTAGAAATATTCCTCTGTAGAGATTTCGCTGAAATCAAAATGTGTAGTTCACGTTATAAGAGTTTCGCAGCTTTTTACACTTTTTCCCGAAATTCTAAATTTACAATTGAGAAATTTGACCAATCTCAAACAGCTAATAAATTCTTCCACCTAAAGATCATACGGTTCACGGCAAATGAGCTTTAGGTAATATAAACACCCAATTAACTGCACTAAGAGATACACATCAATTGTGATATAAAGAAATTTCAAAGCCGGATAAATTGTAGATAAATTACAATAGTATTATAGTACTGGCGAAGTAATTCAATAACACAGGATCGCTCCAAGAAACAGGCATTATTCAAGCTACAGTTCACTTTAATTTTATTTAAATATTTTGAAAATATTGAACATCAGTAGTGACTGTAGAGAAGAGTACAAAAATTACTAATTTCAAAGTTATTACGAAGTGGAGGGGGAAACGGGAGCCCCAGAAACAAGCATTTTGACGGGTTACATGACGGAGAAAGTCATGCTCCGATTCTTCGTTAATTTCGCCAAAACTACTATAGAAGCCAAATACAAAATAATAGAGAAGATATGGTTGTAATTGTGTTGCGTATAAACAGATACAATTTTTGAATCAAACGGTAATTAGTGACAGCCAAGCCTCGCCAAAAATGATTTCGTGAGAACGAGGAAGTTTTTAGCAAATTAATGTAACATATTTGTATGACCAGGAATGCAAACACATGGCAGTGAACTGCATTTATTTACAAGACGAAAAGAAACCGAATTACAGGGATGGAACACGGGTGCAGAATTCATACCGGAATCCGTTTAAGAAATTTCTCTGCCTATAATATCGTTGATTTAAGAAGTTGAAAATTTTCTTACGTTGATAGTGGTATGAATTCTGCGCCCGTGTTCCATCCCTGAAATTATCATAAAGTCGTAACATGCTACTGTAGATTTGGATTACGTTACACAAAATATGGTACGTGAACAAAGATTTCGACAGAGTTGCAATTAGTAAAAGATACATATGTGGGAAGAGGTAGAATATAAAAATCTGAAGAACACACCGTATGCGAATTTAAGTTATAATTTAGGGGTCATAAAAACCATTCGTTACATTAAAATGGCTTTTTATATGATTATATATATTTTTAAAAATATGTGATAATTGTCATCACAACAATAAATAAAGCTATTTCGCTTACGATATTCTCTATTGACAAAGAATAGTTATTTCTACGTCACTCAGTATATATATATATATTTCAGTTCACCTTACAACAAAACAAATTACTCTCTCAGAATGACTATAATAATAATTACTAAAAAATCACCGATTTTTGACATCTTCAAATATTGTACAGTCGAGTATTGTGCCATTTAACTGTCAATAAATGTAAATGATTTACGCACGATTGTCCTCATCATACTATAATGGTACATGTCTAAAATATTACTAAAAATATTTGTAATATAATAATTAGACACGTGCATAAAAAATATCAAGATTGTTATTGCAAATAATATATTTATATCCTACAAATGAAATTTTCAGCAACTCAACTTAGATTAATTTTTAATGATTAATTTCATTTCATAATTCATTAGATTATGTTGGAAGAATTAAAATCATCTATAGGATTCTTATATTTTGTATTTACAAGATTAAAGTATTTTTATAATGAATAATCTAAAAGATAAATAAAGATGGAGATTATTACATATTGATACCCATATGTTAATTAACAATAGTTATTACACAACTGTAGTATTTGCCCACTTCGCAGGTCACTATATTTAATTTTTTAAAAAGGGGGAAAAAATGTATCACTTTACAAATAAAACATTAAAAAGCTCAAAACCTCATTTCGACCGATTACATATATTTTGGATTTAGAGGTTTCCCTAACCTATAATGCTGCTGATCGATGTATTTTGCCACCCAACCACTTTAGGCAGTTGGCTATGCTGTAGGCGGCCATTTTTTAGCAAACATTGTGCTACATATCCTGTATTCGATTTAGGTTACCTTTTTAACTGATTGGAATTATTTAATTGGTCAACTCAGAATCTTTGAGTTATTTTGCACCCATTGGCGTTTTTTCTGCGTTTAGCAGTTCGTGAGAATACAGCCAGTCATACATACAATAGTATTTTAATAATATGTTGACCAGTTATATTATTTTGCAGCAGATTTCATGAAATTTAAATAAATATTTCAAATAACATCTTAATATTTCTAAATCAATTATTAAATGAAATGTTTATTTATGCTTGATTTTTTTTAAAAATACATTTCAAGCCACAACCATAACTATGTTTATATTAAAAAATAAACTGAAGCAAAAAGTAAATGTAACCAATTTTTGTACCTGCCTTTACCAGCTTTTCTTTAAACTTAATTTATTTCACCAGAAAAACCAAGAGTTCGTCATTATTTTGTTGTTCTTGTTAGCATTAAATTATTATTTCTTCAAAGATTTATGAATTTTTGCTAAGAGTAAATTAAAAAGAATTAGTTATCATTAGTCTTTGTTTAAAAAAAAATCTAAAACATAATACAGATGGCATATATAATATTCTAGAACATTTAGTTCCCCATCATTGTTTGCATCTATGATTAATATGTAAAGGAAAAAAACTAATGTGACATCTTTGTTATCGGTTGAAAAATGTTGTAGTTATAATTAAAAGGAAAATAAAAGATTATCTAAATATGTGCGTGTGTAATAAAATACAGTGTGTGTGTGTATCCGGCGCTTTTTAGGAAAACGGCGGATCGCTGAGCTACAAAATTTGCATAGAGTCTCGTATTGACATCTCCTGATGCACCTCAAAGCCCGTTTTTCAATTTTTTTAAATTAATTGAAATACGGAAATAATAACCTTCTGATAGCGTTTAAATTAGCTATTTAAATTTGTATTTGTTGCCAAAAATTTTTACGAGTTAATTTATTTTTCGTCATAAAATGAAATATACTTTTACATGAATAAATATGTATATATATATATAAATTTGCTTATGCACATGACAAAATAAAGCCATTATAACATTGAAATTAAAAATAATAATAAATCAGCATATTTCTTTCGAATTATGTTTCATAACTTTTATTTATTTATTTATTTTAATTATGCCTCACTTTTTTTTTTTTTTTTTTTGAGTATGTTTTTGGCACGGAATTAGCATGAAAGCTGACTCAACATTGGGTAATTCTTTTAATTTTGACGCTGAAGTAAATCGGACATTTTTAGGCATGGACTCTACTTTTGCGATAGCCACTTTAAGTCAAGTGCCGCATGAAAAATATAAATAAAATATAAAATATTGAAAAAAAAGAAAGAAGGAAGCAAATGATAATTGCATAAATTATCTATTTTTATGTAAAATGGCAACAAAAATTCATAAGTTGTCTAGGGGAGTTATAATTAGGCTGTAACATGATCAGGTTTACATATTTTTCTATATATCAACCACTATTAACTAACCTTGAAATATATATAACCATAAAAAAAATGTCTTATACGATAGACGTAGCACTAATAGCATATTGTAATATTATATTTGGCGTGAACTTGCTCTTGCTGTTATTTTAGGGTTGACCAGATAAATAAAATATAGGAAATAACGTGAAAGTAAATATTATGTGCAGTACGTATGATGTTCTTCCTACATGATTAAGATTCAAACATAAAAGGGGTACTTCAATTTTTTTCGATACTGTTCGTTTAGAAACTGTCATCTAAGAAGAACCTAAAGGGAAGCCCACTCGCAAGGCATTGTCGCAGATAATAGGGACACGCATCCGAGAATTTGCGAGTGAGAAAGACGCTGCCGAAGGCAGCAGGGACCTAAAGCGAGCTTTTGAGCAATTTTAATGGATTCTTTATATATATATATATATATATATATACAAAGCTATGTTTAAAAATTAAATATAGTAACTAGCGAAGCAGGCAAAGCCTGCTATAGTCTGTAATAAATCATTTTGAAAAATTATCGAATTTATGTACTTGTAAGAATAATAAAGGGAAATGCCTAAAATGATTTTAAGATGTTGGCTCATACTATCGCTGAATGTTCTCTTCTAGTAGAAAAATTCCCAAATGTAGATTATTTTTTAATAGTACATTTTTAAAGGAATTGATTAAATTTGTTACTACATTATGTATACGGTAATTGTTTTTAAACATATTTATAATGAATATAAATGATCTTTATACAATTTATTTGAATATTATGCAACATAAAATAAAAGATACTACTCTAATAATTCAAGACTAAAGTACTAGTCTAATAATTCAAAAAAATATTAACTCGAAACCAATTAAAAGTTATAATGAAGTTAGTTTGAAATATGTACTATTAACCACATAATTTAAATATATAGAGAAAATTAATGAAAATGTAAATCAAATTTTCGTATTTAATGTAATAAACAATCACTTTAAATAATGAGTCAATTAAAATAATAGGTTTTATAAACCTGAAATAAACATATGAACAATAATTTACGAAATGAGATTATGTTAAAAAAAGAAATCAAATATAAAACACTCATTTCCTTAATTGACTCGAAAATATAAAAACCAGTTTTCAAAATTATAATAAAATACAGAAATTAAAAATTATTCGAAGTTACTTACTAATAATTAGTTTCATTCTTTAATTTGAAATTATTTGCATTAACTGTTTAATATAAAATGCTGTGTTTAAAATGTTTTAGGATTTATATAAAAGGTTTTTGATATTACTTCTTTTGATTTGACACTTTAAAAGAATATATACATACATAAGAAAGCAAGAGAGTTAAGCTTAGCTACCAATCCTAGAAATTTTCAGAACACTATAAGAAAAAAATCTTAAACATATTTTACCAGAAATCATTTTGTTAACGATGACTTAGAGATATAAATTTTTCTGCACATACTGAATGAAACTTCTGCATGATGTTATCTCTCATGCAGCATTTACCATAAATGTGAAAGAAAATATTTTCTTCCAAAATTTTTAATATGTAGTCCGCTTACGTTTAGAGAAAACTTCGTGCTTTTTCTTAACGTCTGTTGTGGTTTTCAAAATATTTATAAAAGGTATGTTTATATTTTAAATACGTGCCAGAAAAGAACAAGGAGAAAAGGTCGGTCTGAGTATATATCCAAACTCAGAGCTATCATGAGTAGAATAATTCCAGCAGGTGACCACGGGATAAAGTAACAATCGGTATTTTTCAATACCTTTAATCTTTTGTTGCTTTTATTGCAATTTACTCAATTTCTTTTACAGAAAAGTTATTCAAATTTTTACAAAGAAGCCCATTTTATTATTATTATTACTATAATGTTATTGCTGCTAACAACTCATCTCGCGTTTTTACTTATTTTGATTTTAACCTTAGAACACTAGCGTGTTCATATCTGCTGCTATCCCTAGAGATACATAAAATTTACCTGTCCATGTAAAATTCGTTTTATTTGCTTATATTACATTGCTTTTTAATGTGTTTAATTTATTTGCTGTTTTACCCAATATTACTAACTTTTCATTAACTGAATAATTATTTACATTTAAAAATATATTTGAAAACTATCAAAATGTATTCCAACAAAGGAAGACCGCAATTAAAATTCATGTACACTAGTATTAAACATATAATAACGCTTGTGAAAATCAATGCTTATTTGGTTATGATTTTTCATTAATTTAAATACATCATTATTTCCATTTTTTCAATTCTAATTATTGGTTTGAAGGCAAGATTGGAAAACTGTTTGAAATCTCTCTTTTATTTACTCAACCGTGGGAAGGGTTTTTCCTGATGAGAAATTTCTATGGTTATGAGCGTTTCTTTTTCTTTCTTTTTTTTTTTTCTCCCCTCCCCTAAAACAAATGTTCTTATTTTTTTTTTTTTTTTTTTTTTTTTTTTGTTCATTTGTTAAATTTCTCTCATTACTTCAATCTAAAATTAATATTCGTTCACTTTTCATTCAATATATTTTTATTAATGTAACTGATTTACAGATAACAAGAGGAATTACATCACGGTAAATTTGTGAATAAATTCAATTCTGCTTATTTAATAAAGAAGTCAATTAAGTTAACTGTTTTCATTTAAGAATTAATGTAATTCTAAGGCCAATTCAGAAATTTAAATATTAATGTTTAATTTGGATTTCGGTGACATATAATAGTCTTACTATTTATTTTACTATGTTTAAAATTATTTTTTTTTAAATCTAATTTTTAATATATGTATACTATATTTATTTATATATAGATATAAGCAAAATAATTAAAGCCAGATGAAAATTAATCCCAAAACACATGAGGGCTTTCATCAGGGGAGATCCCCCATGTAGGGAAAGGAATATGAGAAGTTTCTGACGAAACGCTGGTAATTTAACCAAAAAACACGTTTCTAGCCCCCAACTTCTCACAGATGGAAGCAAGACCATACAGAAAACGAATTTTAATTAATACAAAGCATAAAAAGCAATTAAATTCAGAAATCAAGCACAAAATATAATACATCAATATAAAATACAAGAATATAAATAATACAAGAATATATAAATGCATACCAGGACAAACTCGAATAGTCATTAGAATATGGAAAATTGAAAACCACCCCCCATTATAAACATAGAGCAAGCTTCAGCTAGTAGGGCCACTTACCAGCACTTAAATGTCGCCCAAAATGGAACAACAAACCTTAAGTGGGATTGTGATCAAGAAAACTGAAATGTTTATTGATTAAAAAAAAACAGGATAGCGATTAACAGTTAGTATGTTTTTGAGATTTTTCATAGCCAGATTCAGGTCTAAATTGTTATTGCAAATCATTTTAATTCTGTTAAATTGGATGAACATAATATTTTTAAAAACTTTAAAACTAATACAGGAGAACCAATTTGTTAAATTGCAAACTTTAAAGTCAAAATCTTGCCTTTTATCATAAATCTCAATAAACCAATTATCGATTTTTTTATTTTTTAAATCCAGGAAAGAAGTTTGGTCTTCAGAGTCAGTACGGTTTAAGACAAGATCGGAGAGATAGATTTCAGCTGCGTATTTCGCAAAATCTACAAAGTTTATTGCTATTACGTCATCAATATACTTATAAAACTTAATATCTTTGAATTTTCTTTCATACATAAACAAAAAAATATTGGCGAAGTCACTCGAGTAACTTGTTTCCATCGGGATACCGTGAATTTGTAAAGAATAATCAACACCGTTAAACAAAACATTTTCGAAGATGCAAAATTTAATAAGGTTAATCCAGTAAACTTTTTCGCAGTCTATTACATGACAAAATTTTTCGTAAACTTTTTCAAAAATTTCTAGAACCAAGTAATGTGGGATACTACCTAAAAGGTTTTCAAAATCATAAGTATTAATTGTACAAATATTTTCTGAATTTTCTTCAAAATATTTTAAAATTGGGTAATTATTTTTAATGATACTACAATTATCGTCTGACTCTAAAGTGTTTAAGATATTATTGAGTAAATAAGTTTTCTACCGGCCTTGTAACTATAAGCCAAATTACCACAAGTAACGTAACGAAATTTAATGGGATTTTTATGAAATTTAACATTAATAAATAGGTATGGAAAATTAAAACTGTTTCTATTTATATTGAGTTTTTTATCAAAAGCCAATATCCTTTTTCTTATAATAGAGGGGGAGGGATTCAATTTTTTTTGTAAGAACAATTACCGGAATATTCTTTGGTAAGTAACATCTTGTAAAAAATTTTACAAAAAATGGAAAAATTATTTCCAGCTTTATCAACGGTGGTTATAATAATTTTTTTCTTTAAGTTTTCAATATTTTCTTTTAAGTCTGTATCGTAATCTTCATGAATTTTCTTTCCAAAGTAACTCCTATAAAATGTTAAATCTCTTTCAAAATAGTCAACAATTCTTTTTCCATAATTTAAAATCTTCTATAGGCCAACTATATTTGTAAGAGAGTTTTAAAATAAAAATATCTAAATCTTTCGCAGTTATATCTATGATTAACAGTGATTTTGCAGTAATATCTATGATTAACTCTGTTCTAGTTCTATGTATTTATTAATTCATGTTTTAATCCATCCTATATTCAAATTTTATCTGATAGAGAGAGAGAGAGAGATGCAATGTTTGTTTGTTAACTGTTCTTTGAGTGCTTTTTACTTCTTTCTATATAAATAAGAAGAAAGTATTGGATTCGTGAAAATCTTGAGCCTCCGGTTTTTCATGGACCTTTTGAGAAATTCAAAACGCGATTTGATCATTTTTAGCAATTGTCTGTGTGAGTGTGTGCTTGTCATTGTCTATCCATAATTTTATTGATGCTGAATCTTACGAACGAATGGATGAAATTCAACGTAAGATTTTATTTGCTTGTACTTGAACTTAATTCGGTGCTGATTAGCTTCTGACGAAAATCGTCCAACAGGTTCCATTGACATCCCGTTTTTACAAAATTTTTAATATAGCAGTATAGGAGAACATTCCGTATAAATGTGCAAAATGAGAATTATTTTTAGTTAATCGTTGAATTATCAAGCTTTATAATATTCATCTAGGTGAAAAAAAAATGTATATGCTAGAGAATCTCTCCCAGCCCCCGAGGAGAACATTTTCAACATGAATATTTATCAAAAATCTCGCCTTTAGAAAGAATAGTTGAATCATAGATATGTGATAATTTTAAACAAAGTTTTTCATTTCCCCCCCATTTTATAAGCCCCCCCCCCAAAAAAAAAAAAAAAAAAATCATTTTCACTACGTGGCACAAAATTCACGTTTTTCGAAATTTATTCTTATACTTCTCTGAGATGAAAATCGTCTGTATTCATCATGGAAAAAAATTATAAATAATCTTCATACATTGAATCATAACTTAATAATAATAATTTCAAAAATTCATTAGATTTAAACAAGTATTAATATTTAAAAAAAAATTGTCATACCATTCTACGATAAACTGTTACTGAAACTTAACCAAAGGTGCTTTTTTTGTCATTCAAACTGACCGTTCAAGTTTATCACAAAACTGTAAATATGTTCCTCATATATTCAACCCTTGTGGGAAATTTTCACGCATCCCTTACAATTCATTTTTTTCGTCTGTCTGCTTGATAAAAGATGTTTTACTTTGTTGACAAGAATGGTTGGTTGATTCTACGTTTTATGGCCGATTTACTACACTATTGTCCTAGTCCTATAGATGGAATGCCCTCCGTGGGAGTCTTTATAAGGGATATTAGCTCGTATTTGCACATTTTTCGTAGAAAACCACGGAAAACTCCAAACGACTAGCTCGATGAGCGCGACCTGAGATCGAACCCGGCACTTCCCATCTACCAGCTTTCAGCGCAGAACCGCTCGGCCACGGGTGAGCTTACGAGAAAAATGATTGTGATATTCCATACATTCCTTTAAAGTTGTAGTCTTAAACTCTTTAAGACTAAGACAGAATTTCCATAGCTGGTAACATTACTAATTTTAAATCAGATTTATACACCAGTATTTTAAAAAAGAACCAGCCACATATATTTTTGACGTAAAAATAAGTGAACTGAAAACATTTATAAAAACTTTCCGGTATGAAGTTTCCGTTGAAAATAACGGAGTCTTAGTAAATGTAATAAACGCTGAAAAAAGAGGTGATACAATCTTTCTGAAGTGCAATAGTATCTATTTTTCTTTAGAGATGTCAGTAATATCAAATTCTACCGATAGAATAAATACTAATTCCATTTAAAGAGGAAAATGGTCTTGTCTTTAAGGGGTATTAGGGCACCCTGTGCGTGTATATATGTGCATGTTTACAGACGTACGCAAATAAACTGGCCAGTGTGTATCTGTGTTTACACACACACAGTCAATTTATAATACTACATTAATGTCCAATATTTCTCATTACATATACTGCAGCAGAAAAAAAAACCTTGAATAATCTGATGAGTATAATATTCTACTAATGTATCTTCATTATACTATACGAAACTTATCAGCCAATATTCGCCTATTTAACGAGTAACTTTGCAATTTCTGTATTTTTTCTTCTTATTCTTATTTTCCAATACAGATACCTTACGGCGAAATAAATCTAAAATATATACCGAAGAATTATTATATATTTCACTTTTCCCCCTTTTAACAGTAGGCTATTTGTCATTCTGAATAGCTTTATATGTAAAAATCCTTAGAAATAGCTTTAATACAAAATGGCTTGGGCTGAGTGGAGCAAAGAAGCGTTCTTTTGGAGTAAAGAAGCGTTCTTTCTATTTCTTAAAAAAAAAAAAAAAAAAAAAAAAGATGAATAACTGAAGGGATTAAGAAAGCGTCGATTTCGGAGCTTTCAAGAAAGATCATAAAATTCGGGAGGAAAATAGGTTATGGAGGAAAGTGGTGGCCAATTTATGACACCAAAATATTTTTAAATAGAAGAGGTAGGAAGAACGTCGTCATTTTCAGAGAAGATGAATCGTTGTATTAGATTAAAATTGTATTTATAAAACAACTTTGATAAACGAAATATATATTTCATACACGGCTTTGAAATATATATGTTAAAGATAATTCTCATAAAGGTTTTTCTCCTGTTTATGCATTTTATAATATGAACAGGAAAAATAAGTTTCCGTTTAAATAAAAATGATAATTCAAACTCGACAAATATTTTCATTGTAGAATATACGATGATAACTCGCACTCGTGCACAGTGGCGTACTGCGAGGGGTTTTTTCTTGTATGTTTTACCTTCCATAAAAATAAAGTACTCATGATGTCTTATTATCCAATTTTCATCAATATCTCTTGCAAACACATACATATAGATCTATACCACATCAAGAACCAATTATTGATCAATGAATGCAATACAATACTACTTCCCGCACCATTAATAAACTGCAAATATGATACTGAATAAATAAAAAAAGTTATTTGTCATTTCGCCTATTAATAAAATTTAATGTTATAGTACAGTATTATTAACTTTCTAAGGTTTAAGAATTTCAAATAAATGGTCTCGAAAATGACTATTTTCTATTTTTCTTAAATTGAATTTTTTATTGGGAATAGTGTAACACAGTTTATATAACAAATAATTGATTAAATTTCGGAATAACTTAACGTATTAATAAGCTCTTAGGGGTTTTTTCCCCAAACATAAAAATGTTCCAATTATGCTTGGAAATACATCGATACAATGTGTATTAATATGGACAAATTAATAAAAAATTAAAGCAATTCTAATTAATCATTTACATTGAAAAGCCCTTCTAAATATAATAAGTAATTATAGTGCATAAAATATTTAATTATGTATCAAGACATTGGTTTTATGTATTAGTTAAATGATTTAATTTCTTTCCTTGCGTGCATGAAAAATTATTTCCCAAATTTAACGTCTCCAGTAAAAATTACCAGAAAAGAAGACACAGAAACTTGTTACTTTAAACAATCCAAGAAGAAAATATTTAGTAGATTAAACTTCAATTAATCTTTTATTCACAATACGCCTTTCTGGTAATCAGCTTTCGTACAATTTAACTCATATTTTCATAAGGAAATATAACTAAATATTAAAAATGACTAATTATGTTGAATAATTGTAAAGTAAAAAGATTCAAACATTTGACAATTTTAAAAGAAAAATATAAAGAGTTTTTCTTTTAATAAAACTTTAGAATTGTAAGTTTGTATATTTAATTATAAATTAAATTAAGACTTAAAAAGAATACAAAAATATTTACAAGACAAATATCAAATTCTTAAACAACTAAAACTCTTTAGGGAAACTATTTCTTAATTATTTTTGTACATTAAAACAATGATTAATGTTGCGCGCCGAATTAGAAAATTAATTTAGTGACTATCAAAGAGATATTTGTAAAAATTTTCTGTTTAAAAAAAGTAAGTTGTTTAGCAGTTTCGGCAATTGTTTATGTAAGGAGAAAAATTAAATACTTTTTCAATTATTTAGAAACTATATCTTAAAACTATTGTACTTCTTGATCCAATGAGTATAACCACCACCTTGAAAACTTTATGGATTCAGAATTAAAACTATCATACTTAATTAAGTTACACAAGAAAAATTGTGGAAGGTTAAAATAAAATTCACACTGATTTACACAATTACACTATAATGAGCAGCCACTTCATTATGACCGTCATTAATTGTTCGCACCGGCCTTAGTCTTTTACATCCCGTAAGAAGATAAGCATAAGAAGTACGGGTATAAAGAGAGTATAGCCCTTTTAAAGCATGATAGGGCCACATTGCGCTAAGAGCAAATTTCAGATGATTCCTGGATTTCATTTGCTGTAACTTGCTACACTGCTCACATTATGTTTACAGTTACATATAAGGTGATTTATCATTCCACGCAGTCTTTCACCACTGGGTGACGGCCACAATTTGCCCGTTCATACTTCATATTTTGCCTGACAACTTAATCTTGATACACTTTTCCTGTAGTTGCTTGTGAGTATTTCACAATTATCGCAGATTTGATAATACATACTCCATTCATCCAAAATTTAACTATCATCCCCCCGCTCAAAGTTCGTCAAATCGCGTTTTCTCCCCATAAATTCATAGTTCGCCTATACTACTATCTCAGGAACTCAAATTGCTTTTTCATACTACCCTAGCTACCTAGCGGCAACACAGCTTTATGTAAGTGCGTTACTGCATCACAATCAGGTGGTCAAAATAAAGTGGCCTCTCAGTGTTTAAAGATTTAACAAATGAAGTATTGATTTATTCAAATGTTAATAAATAAGTGTTTTAACCCATTTTAGAATTGTTGATGTCCAGTCAGACCATACTGGCCCCTGAATTAGAAACCTTATATAAATATTTTATTAGACCTTCTTTTAACCGAATAACAACAAATATTCGTGAGAGCATGAATTCAACAAGCTTCTGGAGGGCATATACATCCGAAAAATATCATTCATTGGCTACACAGACTATAAGATCTTGTAAATTGGATGGATGAGGATATTGTTGTGAGAAACGCCTTTCCAATACGTCCGAAACATTTTTTATTGGATTAAGATACGGCTTTGTGACAGCCATGGAAGCTGTTGGACGTCAGACTGATGTTTATTTAACCAATCTCGAACGATTCTGGTACGATGCATAATTGCATTGTCCATGAAGTTTCAGTCACCTTCGGAATAAAAGTGTGAAAGTGAAGGACACATTTGATCTATCAACATGGACAGGTATTTTACGGCTTTTTATTTACTTTCAAGTAACACCAAGGGACTATCATCATACCAGCAGAACATTCCCCAAACCATGATAAAAGGTTCTGCATACATACGCCACACTGCTAAAAATTTCTGTAAATTTAATGTAAATATTTTTCCAAAGTCTCTGTAAATTTACAGCAATTCATAGTTAAAAGTGAATAACCGAGATTCTCAATATTTATTCTGTATTTTTACGTAATTGTATTATTTAAATTTTTAATTAAAATAAAAAAATGGCTGTTTTTACTTTAGAAAAAGCATTCCAAGTCCGAAATATATTCTCACCAGTAATTAAATTAATATTAGTTATTAAAATGAATGTATAAAATAAGTTTCTTAACATCTCCGTTTATTTTTCTCTGTAATTTTCCGTAAAACTTAAAATAATAGATTACACAGAGTTTTCTGTTGAAATTTTCAACAGTGGCACTGGCGAGCATTTGTAGAAACATACACAAATTTCTAATTCATTGGCCAGTTTGTGTATTATAATGGGTGTAGAAAAGGAGGTATGTGTACGAGCGCGTAACTACGCATAATGTTCTTGCAAGAACATTAGTGTGTTCATATAATTTAAGTGTGCATGCATATTAATTTTACCTTTCGGTGTTCAATATTATTCTAGAGTTATCATCTTTCACAGTGTTCTGAGTTTAATGTTAAAAAAAAGTTTACTGAAAATACTTTCTTACTTCAGACTAAATGATAGATTTATATTGGGGATCTAGATTAACTGATATTCAACCAAATGAATTAGATTTACTGTTGTGTATGGCAACAATGATAAATTTAAATAGGATATAAATAAACATAAGGTAAACAATCTGGTATAGCACTCACACGATTTCCTCTCACCCTGCATTTTAATACTATAAACACTGACTGCAGATTAAAGAACAAGATAACGATTACAGTTATATACATTTAAGTTGAAAATAATTCAAAATATGTTTAAGAGCAGTTTTATCTGACAAATAATTCTATGTGAGTGGGTCTACCAAAGCTTCCTAGATCTACTATCAAGCCTGAAGGTCCCCGTCGTGACGTCACAACCGGGGTCCTTCCGCATCGTTTACTTTCGCTTGAAACCTCTAAAAGCTTCATTTCTTCATAAAAACTGATTTCTCATTAATATTCCGTTAAAAAATATTATTTGACATTTATCTACCTTTTTTTGTTATATATATACACTAAGCGACAAAAAAAAAAAAAAAAAAGCCGCACTGCAGAAAAGATGACTTATACCTTTTTTATTTGTAATAACTTTAAAATTAATGGTTGGAACAAATAAAACTGTCATGTTTGCATAACAACAAAGGGATGAAATGATACCTATGTACATTTTCGATTTAATAATTCGCTTTATTACACTCTACGAAGTATTTTATAAAAATCTACATAAAATTTTCTTTTTAAACATAATGCAATACCCATACACTTTGTATTCTATTATGATTTATTATATGAAATAAACAAGTTATATTTTAATATATGAAATAAAACTATTTATTTGTTAGATCTAAGCAAATTTTTAATAAAAATATGTATTCTGCATTGGGTTAATTCCATCTTTATATGGAATTACTGCTGTAATGCAGAGTGGCATAGCATTAGACCGTTTTTTTTATATAAATTTCAAAAATTTCACTGTGCTAAATATTGTAAATAACTTTTCTAGTTCTTGCAAAGTTGTAGGGTGCAAATTCCGAATCCTCCTTTCTCTTCCCGCGCCTTTTTATGACTAAACATTTTCGAGCGAATTGAGATTAGGACCGTTTTCAAGTCTAATAAAGAAGAAATTCTACGATATTCTTTAAGTGAATTTAACTTTGAGTGAAAATTATATTATTACTTACAGAATTATAGGTGCTCATGGTAATGGACAGGTAATTTTAACAATTTGATTAAAATTGACGTACTACAGACGCCGTACAGCAAGGTAAATTAACATCATGAAATGCTGCTTGAAGGAAAGTCTGAAATACCTCCAAAATAGTCGGCCAGGCGCCACTTTTATAATCACCGTGTTTTATTTTGAGTTAATTGATCCCTTGAGCATGAAAGTTTGCCCGATTCCTTGAAAAATTGTGCATCTCCGTACCATAATGTACGGAAAAAATGTCACTGTTTTTTAAGAGTGGGATTTTCATTAAGTCGGTCACATTTTCGTTCTCATTCCAGCTTTTTTCTCCTGCTCAGAATAAAGAAAACTTGATACATCAAAGAAAACTAGTTCAGCCTAATAATTAACTGATAATGTTTTAAATTTTTGGTCAACTAAAGTATTGTTTTTTCTAATTATTTTCCTTAATAATGGTTTTTTTCGGCAGATATTCTGTTCTTTAACCTGATTTGTTTAATTGTTCCCGCATTGTTTTTCAAGAAAGTAATTTACTTTAGGGGAGACTGGGGAGGGTTGACCCAATTTTTTACAAAAACATTTTTAGAGAAAAAAATTTTACTTCCAGAAAAAAACTTTGTACACCATTTCATACCTGATATATTCTATTATCATAACATACATAAAAAATTTTCATACTTTGCAACAGAAAGGAGAAATAATGAATATTATTGAAGCAGAATTTTTGGGTCAAGGCTCCCCACATATGGGAGGTTTGACCCACACAATGGGAGGGTTGACCCACCAATATTCACATATTATAATATTTATGAACAAAGTTAAGCTAGTCCTAAAATTTAAGAAAATTTAGCAATGAAATTAATATGATAACATTAAAAGTTATAGTTGATGAAGTAGCAATATTTCTAAAGTGTAAATTGAAAAAATTATATAAAAGAACACGTTCACACTACTAAAACAACTCTTAAATTAAAAATAGTCATTGCCATTAAGCTTTGTTGAAAAAAGCTAGAAATGTTAAATAATAACGAATAGTTAGCAGCACTTATACTCAGAAAAGTCAAAGTCAAAATAAAAACATAATGCAACTCTTGCAGTTCCTCCAGCTGATATTGGATTTGGTAACTTTATCATATCATTCATTGAAACAACAGATATATCTTCCGCTTCTGGATAAATAAAGTAGTTTGTTTCAGCAGTGCTGCGTAAAAATGTAACAAACTCTCTCTCTCCACTTTCTTTGATTATTCTTCCTACGAACTGAGATGCATTAGGCCTACCAGTTTTAGGACTCACAAATTTTACCAGCACAAAATCTTCTTCTGACATTGACTTTGATATCACAAACTCATCTTCACTGCTGTCTGACACATGAGGGATTTCTTCATCCTCATCACTCGAGGTTTCAACCGGATTAAAAAATTTCCGTTTAGAAAATCGTTTGGTAGTAGCTTTGACAGATGGTCGTTTCTTCGATGCTCTCAATGCATGCTCATTTTCTATTTATCCTTTAACTAGGGTATCTGTCAATATTCAAGACTTTGCTTGTTTTCTTTTATAGTTATGTTTTCGTGTTCCAGCTTTCGGGAAGGATCGAATCTGTTCAGGGTCAAAGATGCAGATTTTTCAATTTCTGGCTGACAGGTGAGCCTAGTAGAAGAAGTTACTTGTGAACTACTATTATGAGGAATATAATCTTCAAGAATGAGAGATAAATTATTTTTAGGTTGAGAGGTACAGGAAGGAGTAATTTCCGAAGAACTTGGCAAATTCTGTTCGTATGCAAGGTTGTGAATATCATGTTGACCAATTTGTGTTGTCTGAGAATCGGTTGGCTCATGTCAGTTTGTCACACTGCAGGCCATAAAATCTGCCTCTGTAAAAATCCTTGAATCAAAAGGAAATATTCTCGTAACAGTGAATCCTTTTTGAATGTTTATGGGGGTGAAAGCTCGTGGATACGATTTTCTAATGAGTTCAGGAATATCGTAAAGTCCAATTGGTTTTCCTGGATTACTCACCATAAAGTTATCACACACTTCATTGTAGAAACCCTTAAAGGGTCCAAACACACATCGATCGAGTGGTTGCAATTTGTGACTTGTATACGGTGGCAATTTTAAGAGTTCAATTCCTTTATTTTTGGAAAATTGCAAACCTTTGGGAGATACATGACTTTCATGATTATCAAGTTTGATAAGAACCTTTTTATGCGTATACTTTTGTATACTTTGCAAAATGTGTTAAAAACACTTCAAAGTTTTTGTATGTCATCCATCAACTGGAATGCCCAACAGCTTGTGTTTTGGTAAAAGAATGGTACATGTTAAAACAAAAATCATTTTTTTATATTTTTTATACAATTAAATAATAGGTGAATTAATATTTTCAGTCCACAATAACAAAGAAATATGTAAGGGAGGCTTGACCCATGGGTCAAACCTCCCTTATATCATCTGGGTCAAGCCTCCCTCAATAGCCATTTGCAATTTCATAAAAAAAATCAGGGAATTAAACAGTTATTTAGCAAAACTAATTATAGCACATATTAGCTTAAGGTATATACTTTAATCATATAAATCTGAATTCTGATATTTGATTAAAAATATTTGCACAATGCCTTACAAATTTAATCAAAATTACTTACTTTTTGATGACGAAAACACAAATTTCAAGCTTGTTCAAATAATAAGCATGGTATAGCTTTCAAACAAACATGGCTGTTACCTTGCATCAATAGGATGTGCTGCCATGTGTTGGGAGTTTTTGAAAACTAAAAATAGCAGAGTAAGGAAAGGTGGGTCAAGCCTCCCATAGGGTCAACCCTCCCCAGTCTCCCCTACACCTTTTTAAAGACTTTTTTAAGTTCTGAACATGATACAAATCAATTTTTTAAACATTCGCTTTTTAACTTGCGGTTATCTTGCTTGGATGAGCAACATGTCCGCATAAAACCAAATTTCTATTTTAAACGGCCAAAAAATTTTATATTTTGCTAAAAACCATTTCAGCAATATTTCGTCAACATTTAATTATTTTGTCATCTGACGTATTAAAATATTTTTTGATTTTCATTCAAAAATTAATACTTTTTGTGGCATCGTTAACTGCCTTATTCTTATCATTTTTTAAATAATTTCCAAAATTACAGTTTTTCTGACAATTGCATCTTGTTTTTAACACTGGACTCAATGCTAAAGTGTAAGTGGAGAGCAACATCATAAAATCTGTTCGAAAATTTGCTTTTTAAACGATAAAATTGGCGGTTGTAGAAGGTAAAAAGGAAAATATTCAAGTGCGGCTTTTTTTTTTTTGTCGCTTAGTGTATATATATATGTGTGTGTTTTTTTCCCCCATTGTTTCAGCTAAAATAGTTATATTTTCCATTTCATTTATGTTTATATATGTTTACATAACTAAGCATTTTTTTTTAAATCAAACATTTTATGTTATAAAACTAAGTTTGTGCATGTTATTTTAATAAACGAGGGAAATACACCGAATTCCATTGGAATAATTTATTTTATAACTATTACACCAAGGAAATTAAAATATTTAAATAATAATAAAAATAAATTTTGACACACGTTCTTTAATTTTAAATTTCCAAATTTTAGCATATAAAGATTTAAATTTGAATTAAAACAACAAAAATGATATTTAATATTGCTCATTTGAAAATTTATATAAATGAAAATCTTTATTATACATATTTTACTAAATATTTGTTTTATTTTTAATTATAGTCACATACATAAGTGTATTTTAAAATCAAATATATAATGCAATAAATCAAGCTTTGTATATTTTTCCATTATTTTAAAAAGTAATATGATATATTCACAATTCCATTAAGATCATTCAGCTTCAAAGTTTTGTACAAAGAGTATTAAATTAATATTTAAAAAATAAATGTCAATAGTTTTTAGCTATACATGCATTCACTCTTTCTAAATTTCCAAACTGTGACTTATAAAAATTAAAATATGAATCTAAAATCAACCTAACAAAATATATTTTTTAAATCCTCTATTTTTGGTTATGTAACATATTTGAAAATGTTAAATATGCATATTTTTCATCATTTTTATACATGAATTTGAAAGGTTATTTACTGAAATGTAGATACAACAACTGTTTGGTAAAAGCCGATTTGTAAATTTTGCACTGAGAAAAAGAATATACCGCCTTCCTCTAGAATAAATAAATGGTCATTTTTTAAATCCCTTAACTAGAAATATAGATTTCCGAGCTTTCAAAATTTTTAATGTGCCCGTATAGGACAAAGTTTCGTATAAATGAGAATTATTTTTAATGAATTATTGTAAAATTAAGGAAGAATTATTCATAACGGTAACAGACAAGCAGGATAACAGTCAACTTTGCGTGGGTGGGTGTGTAAATTTTCAATATGGATATATTTTAAAAGAAATCGTCAATACCTTTAAAACGAATGGTTGAGCAACAATCTGTGATAATTAAAATAAAATATTTTTTTTTTTTCTCGTTTGGAGAAAGTGTCCTCCGTGGGGGTCATTTTACGGGGTCTTAGCCCTATATTTAAACGTTTCGGGAAAAACAAGGAGAACTCCGAAAGGATAGGTTGACATATGTCACTTAGTATCGAACCCGGCACTTAATGTCTTTGAGAGCAGAAACTTTTGACCACTAGAGGAAGACTTTTGTAATTTTTAAAGAATTTTTAAGTAATTTCTATCATTTTTAAAGAAATATTTATTTATTTTTAGAAATATTACAAAATTTTAAAAGAAATTAATTGACGCTTTTTAAAATCTCTGACACTTTTTTTAAAATCTATTATTTACATTTGCTAATTTTCTGGAGGATCTACCATAAAATTCATCATCTCTTGTCTTCGTATAATTATTCAAAAGAATGTTACACGTTGTTTTTATACATTCATTAGTTAACTGAGTTAGTGATTTACCACAATTAGAAATTCCTTCAAATTCTAATTCGTCATCCATTTTTTTTTCTTTAGACAATTCACATAATAGAAAACGTTGATTTTCAGATTTAAAAAAAAAAATTCCTCATATTCTGCAGTAAAACAATGTAAATGAAAATTACTCAATTGATGTAAATGAAATGATGGAATCTAAAAAAATCATTCATGAAAAATGTAATTTAAATATATGTGAGGTGTGAGGTGAGGACAAACATTGTTTGTTACACGCATTCCAAGCAGAAGATAAGATAGTAAAACATAGTAAACGGACCCGATGGACATCAGTTTCTTACATATAAGGGACCCGGGTTGTGACGTCACACGCTGTCCGAAGTGATACCTTCAGGCTTGATAGTAGATCTAGGAAGCTTTGGGTCTACCCTTGTTGTTTGAGTAGTAGTTGCTTTTTGGAGTCTTTTTTTTTTTTTTTTTTTTTTTTTTTTTTTTTTTACAAAAAGATTTTATTTTTATCTTTTCCGTGAAAATTTATTAATACAGCCAACTTTTGCTGCTTACGAAATCTTATTTGTTTTCTAAAATCAAAGTACTGTTTGGCTGCGTTTTGCAGGTGACAATGTGAGATGTGTATTTTTAATAGGTTTTGATTTTTGTATTGAATAAAGGTATCAATTTTTATTCAATTTTGTGCCGACTTTAAAAGTTATGATTAATTGTAGTGTTATAGGTTGTTTGGCGAAGGAAATTACTTTATACTTTTAGACGCAATTTACAGTTTCATTACATTTTTTTTTTTTTTTTTTTTTTTTTTTTTTTTTTTTAGTTGTTTGAATAGTAGTTGCTTTTTGGAGTCTGTTCTATTTTTTTACAAAAAGATTTTATTTTTCTCTTTTCAGTGAAAACTTATTCATACAGCAGAACATCAGAACACGTTCAATGGCAGTTTCCCAAATAACAACTCTCAAGAAAAGTGACATAACTCAAAAAATGGTTTATGTCACTGAAAAATACATGAAATTCTCCCAATGTAAACAAAAAAGTTACATTTCCATCTAGAGAGTTATTCACTCAAGAGACAGTTGTGCCAGTTTTATTGTAGTCAAGTTATTTTTAAGTTGATTTTTCTCAAATGCTGCATTTTAAAGTTGTGTCACTTTTCTTGCCTTTATCAGATATGAGCATTAAACTATCTATTGAATGAACATACGTTAAGCTAAAAAGTCTTTAGAAATGTAAAGAACGGATACGCTGTATTCGTAACCAAAAATTCTGTTAGGCATATATATTGAACTTTACAGTGAATCTGTGTCACCCGCTGCGCTGGAAATTGCGCAGCGTAAAGTTCAAACAAAGAGCAAAATATGCATTGCAGCTGACGGACAGAAGTTTCAACATCGATACTTACATACTGCTTTTACCAGTGTAGCTGCATGCGTTCAGCAGTTAGAGTGAGAACAGACTTTTGTGAGTATCCTGTAATTTGTTTATAACTTAATGAAATCATAATGAAACCTATTTCAGGCCAAGATCTTTACAACAAAAAAAAAGTATTAAAATTAAAGCATCTCTTACGAAGTTATAAGCTAGCAAATTTCAACAACAACAACGAGAAACAAGGTTCGTATTGAGAACCTCTTCCTTTATGATGTCGGTTTAAAATGTCTATGCGTTAATCGATGTGACCGCTTACAATAACCATATTTTGAATTTTACATAGCATAAATATCATTCGCTACGCTGCAACGTATGCAATGTCGTTCAAATGTGCACAAAATAGGAAATTGTGAACAAACAAATGCACGTTTTAAGCGTTCTGTTCTTAGCATTAATGTCTAAACTATCTTTTCGTACTAAATCGATGATGCTCTGCAATTGTATAATTCACTTTTTTCCCCTATCTTGAACCGTTTCCGAGATAGGAACGCTAACTCTACTGTTTTCCACCAGGTGGCGCTGTAGACTTAAATCGCGTAGCGCATGGCCACTTTACTATACCAACATACCACTTTTATGACTATAGCTGCAGCCGTTCAGCAGTTAAAAGAGTCGGAACTGACATTTTTTGGCACCCTGCATTTTCTTTTGATCGTAAAGATATTATACAATAGGACCTATTTCAGACCAAGACCTTTACAACAAATCAAAATGTATCAAAATCGGATCATCCGTTCAAAAGTTATGAGCTAACAAAAAAAAAAAAAAAAAAAAAAAAAAAAGCATACGCTTTTAATTGAGAACCTCCTCCTTTTTGAAGTCGGTTAAAAAGACTTTATTTAACAGCAGTTTTCCTGGACATGGAAATATAGTAAAGTACTTCAACCAATTACATTCAATAAAAAAATTAAAAAAAAAAAAAAAAAATGTTTCCGCTTAATTATGCCCTGTAAGCAAATGATGAATTATTTTCGTATCATTTTCTACACGAAACATACTTTAATGCATATAAAATATATATATTCATTTGGTTTTGTTTAGTGCAAACTTAGAGATATTAAACTGTACCTACCAAATATTTCGCTCATAGACGTAATATATTTGAATTCTCTTGGATGTCCCTATACACGAAAGATTTGCTTGATCTTAACGAAAATTTTAGCGCAGCATCCCTTTATGATCACATTTAGAATACAGTGTTTAATACTACAGTAAGACCCCGCTTAACGCGGGGGATACGTTCCATCAAAGTAGAGCGTAATGCGAAACAGCGCTAAACGAGGCTATGCGTCCGTAAAAAAATGCGTCCATATAAAAATAAAAATGCGTCTGTACAGCACCGCACTAAACAAGAAACACAACTACACTGTTTCGGATATGTTATTTGGAAACCTAGCGCGGCGCGCGCACAATTTCGGGGAATCCCTATACTGCTGCGAGCAATTTCGGGAAATCCCCGGGTTGAAATAAAAGAGCGCTAAACCGAAACAGCGCTAAATGAAACAGCGTTAAGCGGGGTCGTACTGTATTTGTTTTTGAGTTATACTGATAACAGATACACACAGAGAGAGTCCAATCGCTAAAAACCTGTTTTTCAAATTCAGGGAACCTCAAAAATATGCAAATATAGCAAAAATTCAATTTCAAAATTTTCACTCAAAAACAATACTTTCTCCACCATTTATATGGGCAAGAGAAAGTAAAAAAGAAATGTATGTTCAATAATACATTAATGCTTAATTTATTAAAAATTTTATTATTTCACACTGCTGATAAATTTGTAAATCTGAAAAACAATTTTTGTTTTAAACAAATGGCAAAATTATATATATATATATATATTAAAAAAAAAGAGGAAACTAAATTAAAAAAATAAATTCGATCCAAAACCATCCCTAAAGCTTTTTAAAAGTAAATAAAAAGAAAGAAAAAAACTATTTTTGTACTTACTAACTTTCTAAAAAACTATAAATCATGACTATGCCTGAAACAATGTACAAATGAAAAAATATATTTCAATTAGCACTTATGGAATCACAAAGCACATTACGGAAAGGAGTGCGAGACTTCTTTAATATGTAACTGTAGAACAAACACAGAGCTTTTAACAACAATCTGATAAATGAATTATATTGCAAGAGATTATGTGTATCGAGATCTTTAGCTACAAAAATCGAATATCTTTGCGATTCAATTGGTAAAATTTATATCAAAGCCATATGAAGTGATATGAAAAAAAGGTAAGTTGGTGGATCAGAACAACATTTTGAAAATGGTGTACTACATTAGAATAACCAAAGAATGAAAGAGTTTACATTTGATATTCGATAAAATGGGACTTTAATATTTACTCTTGGCAATAAATTTTCTTTGAAACAAAACTATTGTCAAGACTTAAACAGAAGGGTACACTAACACAAAAGTCTATACATGCCACTAAAAATATCCAACTGAATAAACTAAATATTTTAAAATGTAAAGATGACCAATGCAGATATTTTGAATGGCATGTTTATCAAATTCCAAGCTAATAACAAAAGAATAAATGAAAGAAGATTTATTAATGCATTATTACTGGCTTTAAAGAGTTTTCCAGTGACTGATAATCGTCAATATCATCGGCGGCATATGTAATTGAAGTAAATTATTATGCACTTGTATATATATATACTAATTTCATTGGCATAGCTGCCAAGACTCCGTATTTTTATTTTTTCAAATGAAACTTCATACCGAGATCTTCTGTAACAATTTTTCCATCTATTTTTAACTTTTTAATTGAAGAAAATTTATACCACAGATTTTTATTAAAAGTTAGTGGTGATAAACCAAATTTAAAAATTCATAATTTTGGCAGCTATGCATTGTTACATCGCAGGTTATATATATATATAAGATAAATCTTAAAAATTAGATGAAATAAAACTTGAATTTTTAAATATAAAGCTGGAACAGAGTATTTATAAACCCATGCGCAAATGCAGCAAAAAGAAATATAAAACTATAATAAATATAGAACTATAATTGTTAAGTAAACTAACCAAGGATAAATGAACATTAATTTCAAAACACATGGGGGCTTTCTCCCCCCCCCCATGTAGGGAATGAAATATGAGAAAGTTTTGACGAAACGTTGGCTTTTTAGCAAAAAAACACGTTTCTAGCCCCCGACTTTTCACAGGTGGAAGCAAGACCATATACCAAACGAACTGAACTAATACAAAGCATAAAAAGCAATTAAATTCATAAATAAAGCACAAAAGTAAATACATCAATAAAAATACAAGAATATAAATAAATACAAGGACAAACTAAAATAATAGATTGAGTAAAATTGAACCCCCCCCCCTCTCCTCGTGAAATGTCGGAGGCTAGAAGCTAAATAGGCCTAAATAGCCAATGTTTCATCAGAAACTTCTCATACTTCATTCCCTATATGAGGGCGCTTCCCTGAAGAAGGCCCTCATGTGTTTTGGGACTTATGTTCATTTATCCTTGGTTAGTTTGCTTAACAATTATGGATATATATATATATATATATATATATATATATATATATATATATATATATATATATTAAAGCAAGATTTAATTTTTTTGTCTCGGAACAAAATGTTGAAAACTATGGCGCAAAATATTGAGTATTTTCTACTAATTCTTGACTAATAGTCTTAAAATAAAATTAATATCGTAACAAATTGTTTATTACACTGATTCAACGCAAATTATATAAACTATTTGTACCTGTAACTGATGCATGTTAGTTCCATGCCAGTGACAGACAAAATAAAAGAAACTGAACCGATTATGTTCAGTCATTCTCTAAAAATTCAGCAAAATCAAGTAAATAAGTTTATTTCCTATTTAAAAATTTCATTATAATTCATTAAAAGCAATCGAGAAAAAGATTTTTCCTGAAAATTCACTAACACCCTTTTAGTAAATTTACTAAATAGCATTAAATGAAAAAGATTTAGTTAATTGACGAATCCAAATTAGAATTATTTGAACAAAAAGATTAAAGTTTACAATAAATGAAAGAATCACTCGGATAAAATAAATGCTAAAAATAAATTATAATGAATAAGGTTTTAAGGTACAATTTAAGCTTAAGTTTTATTTATTTATTTTTTAAGTATATTGTACATGTTTAACTAATTTAAAATGTCTTCTTCATTTTTATCAATCACTTTATATATGTTTAATTTGTAAGATTAATGTTTCTTCATTACTTATATAATACATTATTACATATATTTTTGAGTATGCATGCTTGTATGTATTGAAAATAACACTGAAAAGGAGAATGCAATTCAATTTTAAAAAATTTCTTTTGTTTCGTGCACTTCCATCAAAAAATTTAAAGGCTGTGTGAATAAAAGACTAGATAAAATTGGAAGCAAGCGAAAAAGATTTCTAAAATTTTGTTTGAGTTTACTCTTGCTTCAAATCAGCGAACTGTAATGGAATTTGAATTTCAGAAATAACATTTTATCTTCTACAACATATTTTATTGAATTTCTATGATAATGTTTTGCTTGTCTTTGATTGAAATTCTAACTGCGATAGTTTTGTTTTTATTTCGGATATGAATTCGAAAGGGAAAAAGTAATTCATTCGAAAGGAATTTCCAATACAAAATTTGTCGTAAATATATATATATATATATATATATATATATATATGTGTGTGTGTGTGTGTGTGTGTGTGTGTGTGTGTGTATAAATTGAGTACTTCTGACAGCAACATTAAATTTTAGAATACTTGAAAGTACTTTATTAACTCGGTTCAGAGTATTTTAAATGAACATTTAAAATCACACTATTAATTAGGAAAATTTTAGTTAGGAAAATTACGCTAAATTTAGGAAATGAGCATACTATATTTTTATCTTTCTTAGCATTAAATTAGATTTTAATATCTTTAAAAATAATACATATTTAATAATTCCAATATACAAAATTATGTTATAATCTTTCCCCCTAAATCAGCAATCCATTTTGTGGTCAATTCGGCTTCAACATCTCAGTGGTCTGGATTCCAGTCATCAGAAGCTGGGTTCAAAATTGGATTGGTAGGGTTTCCGAAGACTGTTCCTCTGCTTAGTTAAGTTACGGATGTAATAGGGGAGAATAATATTTATAATTAGCAAAGTTCTTGTTTCTATCAATTTTGAGATTTAGATTAATGAGTGCGTTATCGGTATCTTGAGCATTATTAATTACAGTGAAGGTAAAGTCAGAATTGGGAAAGTAGATTTTAAATATATTCTGGTCAATAATGTTAAGGCGAAGGTGTTGTGAACCAAGGCATGGATGTTCGTAAGGGTTCAGAATGTGTTAATTCATAGGTTACAGTCTAAAAGAATATTTGAAAAAGGACTAAAGAGTGATAGCACATAAACCTAATCCCGCTTATCAGCTTTGCACTTCATCTTCAGCAGTCACGAAACAGGAAAATTGGACTTAATAAAGTGTAATTTAAATTTTTTCCTTTGAGAAAAATTTATCCACTTTCTATACAATACATTTTATACTCAATATATATATTTTAGTCCTTTAAAAAATACTGCAAGATTAAATATTTTTATGTAAATTTGTTGCTAACAAAAATACTTGTGGACATTCTCTTTGCACTCTACTGAGAAATATATATATATGTCTTCATATTCACTGTAATTAAATATACACAGCATTTAATTATATTCTGATATATACTGTCAGAATATTGTTTATCCTATCCTCATTCAAAATGTTTTTATATTAAACAGAATGCTTAAATAAAGTGTCTTAGAAAGTTCAAAAGTTATATCAAAAATGAAAGCAAATATTATATGAGCCGTTCAGTGCACACATCGACTAACTCCACTTTTTGAAAAATCTTAAATTTTATGTCAAAGCACTTGGTATAATCATAACTTTTTGTATTTATAATAACTTTCCGGAATAATAAAGATTAGCACCGTTAAATGGCAAATTTTTTTTGGCCATTGAATAATAAGTAATTTATTTCAGAAGCCATTTCGATTAACTCCATACTCTAATGAAAATAATAACATATTCGGATTCGTGTACCGGGCAAAACAGAAATATTAAAACCGTCTTAAGTTTATTGAAACTTGTTCAAAGCACGAAAATCAAAGCTGAAGCAATTGAAATGAAATTTTTGGTAAGTGGACACAGCTATTTGCCCAATGACTCAGATTTTGCCATTATTGAGTCATGTGCGAAAAAAAATCAAAACATTTTTTCACCAGATGATTGGTACCATATAATCAAAACATGTAAAAAGAAAGCGCCATTTCATCTAATCCAAATGACTCACCAAGATTTTTTGTCAACAAAACCTTTAGAACAGTCTATCATTAACAGAAAAGTAACCGTCACAGGGCTTCCAGTAAATTGGCTTAAAATGCTCTGGATAAAGTTAGAAAGGTCCAAACCCTATCTCATACAATTCAAATGTGACTATAATGAAGATACAGAATTTCAAACCATTAATATAAGAAAATCTTTAGTGGGTAGACCGCAAAGTTTGAAAAATATAGATCAGCCTTTATTATATCCTAAAGGTAGAACTGTGACAAGGGAAAAATGGAGAGACATGATGGACCTACTAAAATTCATTCCTCCTGTTAAACACGATTACTATAAGAACTTGTCAACAAATCGAAATGACGAATCCTCGCATACAGCTGATGAAGAAGACATTATTTATAATATTGCTGAATCATCCCAAAGAATAATGCCGCTGACATAAAACTGCTATGAATTAATTACAAAAATTATAATATAACAGAACTGACAACATACATTCTTATGGAAAAGCTGTGATAAAAATGTATAATAACTAACTTTTTCTGTAATAAAAAACTTAAAAATGTAAAGACTTAATTTAACTTTATTACTTTTTTCAGTTGCCAAATCGATTAACTCCACCAGTCACATAAAAACTGTAACATTACTGACGATTGTTTGTTGGCTATTCTTTCTTATTAATTTTATACACCGTTAGATGAAAGCTATATCTGCAATTATGCATTCTACATTATATATTTGAATTCATATTATCAGAGGAATTTTAAAAAACAATATACATTACATCATCGCGTTTCTCAACTTTTTGTTTTATGGAGTTAATCGATGTGTGCACTGAGCGGCTCATATGTAAAACAAGATACATGCATACAAAAATTTCCATATTTTGAAGTTTTATTCATCCCAAGCACTACACATCAGATTACTGCCTGCTATCTTGAAGATAAAATGATTACGAGAAAAAAAAAAAAAACTGTTTATATACCACATTTTAAATTTCCTGTTGAATCATATAAATTTGACAATTCTGTGTATTAATAATATATATATTTTTTAGGAATTATCCCTTCAACTTGAAACAAAATATTCAAATGCGTAAAAAAGAGAGCAATTATAAGAAATTTTCAGTTCTTCTTAAAGATGGCTAAATGTATTAAAAGAATGCATAGTTACCATGTTCTGAGCTATTCTAAAAGTTTCAAACGTCTAATTTGTCGGGAAGTTAGTTAAAAATTCATTGCAAGATTTGTACTGGACAAACAAACAATAAAGCGAGTTAATAAAAACGTGGTAATTTAAACCATTCCTGACGCTTTGACTGAATTTGCCGAAAAACGTTTATTGCATTAATTTGTGATTAAAAATGCTAAATTTAAAATCGCACAAAAAATTAAGCTTATCCTTACACAGTACGGTAAATAGCAAAAACGTTACATAGCAGAATAAAATTGAAAAGGAAAATTAATTTAAAAGAAAAAACATGAAAGCAAAAATTTTGCTATAGTTTAAGGCAAATTTAAGTAAGCAAATTTTGCCCTACTGTTGTTAATGTAAATACACATAAATACACCTTATTTGAATAAAATCTATAAACACCCTTTTCATATAAAACTCGCTTTCCCAAGATGGGGTCATTTTGACCCCATTTTGTAGTTAAAATTTAGTTTAGCCCGCCTCATTCAAAAAGTGCGCTAATTCGCCAGAGATAGCAAACGTAACCAGTGGAATGTTGGAACTTCTAAAGAATACAAAAAGGCGCGGTGCGGGTAATTTTCGCCAAGAGTACAAAGCAATTTTTCTGCAGTAACGTTTTGATCTTGGGAAAGTGAGGGTTAATAATAATGAAAGCAAATTTATTTCTAGTTTGGTTGTTTAGTGGATTTTATTAGCACAAGGTAAATTTATTTCTAGGACTGACTATTAATAACATATTGCAGTAAAATTGTATTATTTTGTTAAAGATTATTATTTCTAGAGTTTCAATAGTATCTATTTAAACATGACACTTTTTTTTAATTAACAGTTAATAATTTAGGTCGTCTTAGGATTTCCAGTTTATGAGAACAATATGCTTAAATAGGTGAAATAAAATGTACATTAATTTTAACTTTTAATTTCACTTAACATTTTGAGAGTGCTCAAAATTTACATATATGTGTGTGTGTGTATATATATGTATGGAGGGAAGAAGGGAGCATAAAAACATGAACTTTTAAACATAGAGCACCATAGAATAATTAATTATAAGATTTTATTTTTAAAATGTTATTAGACTGTAACACGTGAGCCATGTTTTGACCACAGTTAAAGAAAAAAAAAGGTTCGCCATTTTGTTTTTCAGTAGTGAAGGTTCTTTTACTTCTTAAAGTGTGAAGAAAATATGTTAAAATTTTCTAGACAAAAATTATTTTTCATTATTTCACGCAATTAGAGAGAACTACCGAAATAGACAGCCAGTACAATAAAGTTTATAAACAAATCCATGTTTTTATTTTAAAAGATAGTTTGTTTTATTCATGATAAACTAGACTAAATTGTGTGAAGCACCTTTGAACAGATTTTTTTGCCAAATGTAAACAGCAGATGTAAAGTGCTCATTTTTCTTTTCCTTTTATTTATCTGTTCATTCTTTTATTGCTATTAGTTTTCATTCTCAAAATAATTTCAATAATATTTTCTGCAGTTGTAAGCAATTTCTTAATTTTTCTAAAACTGGAAGATCTAAATGATTATGAAAGACAAAATGTATAGCTCGATATAGGGTGGTTATAATTAGATTCCCCCTATAAACAGCATCCCACAGCGGAAATGGGTGAACGGAATGCAACTAAATTTGGTATATAGATTACACACGACATACATTTATGTGTGGAATTTCGAAAAAAGAAATTTCCAAGATGTCCACCAGAGGGCACTTTTTCCGGAAAAACATTAAATTTAACACAGTAAAGACCGAAATGGAGTACAGAAACAAACATTTATTGACTAGTTTCAGATCACCTTGTCATCGAACCAGATTAAGTAAAGGTAAGGAAAAAATAACAGTACGCTATTTGAGAAAAAAAAAAAGTTCAGTTTGCAAAAACAAGAACAGATTACGACGAAATTGCACAAGAGGAGCAGTTGTTAATCGTGTCGAGGACGATATAAGGAAATGTGCTTCATGTGACCACCCTCATAAACCTGAAAATTTTTAAGTGAATGGATAGTGTGTTCAACAGCAGATCGTAACTGATCAGTTGTGATGCATCGCGCATGAAGCATTATGGAGTTCTTTAAGTCATTCAACGTCGCAACATCTCCACTGTACACCAAACTTCTTAAGTGGTCCCATAAACAGAAATCGCACTGATTTAGATTCGGCGAACGTGGTCGCCATGAATTACGAAAGAAGCGACTAATAACACGTTCATCTATGAAGTGAGGGAGCAATAGCGCCTTCACGGACTCATGGATATGTGGGGGCGCACCATCCTGCATGAAAATGGTCGGTGTAAGGACTCGCCTTTGCTGTAGTTGCAGCACAACAAAAGTCTGCAGCATGTCATGGTACCGACGGTCCGTAACATAACATGTGACAGGACCACGTGCAGTTACAGAGCTGCCAACCTAATCCGGCAAATTGTTTGTACCGCCCCTTTTTCTACACCAATATATTTTTAGAGTATTTGTTTTCTTAATTCATCGTAAATATACTTGAAGAGAATTACTCTAAAAATTAAGTGGTGTAGAAAAAGGGGCGTTACTAACAATTTGCCGGATTAGGTTGGCAGCTCTGCAGTTATTTCCTCAAAGAAGAATGGCCCAAGGATGAATGTCGCTGTGAATCCACACCAGACAGTCACCTTTGGAGAATGTAGGCAAATTTTAGTGTGCATCCGCGGATTTTCCTTAGCCCAAATGCGGCAATTCTGTGTGTTCACTGTCCCATTGAGGTATAAATGAGCCTCGTCACTCCACAGAATATTCCAAGGCCATGACAGATCAAGTCATTCTGTTGAGAAAACTGACTGAGAATGAGAAACGTTGTGGCTTGACCCTATCAAGCAGCTCTTGGGTATGGTGGATCTTGCATTGAAAGCAGTGCATTATGTTTCTGAGCACTTTTCGGACGGTGCTGTAAGAATAGCCGTCTTTAGAGAAACTGCACGTGCGCTACTGCCCCCAAACTCTGATACCTGTGCGGCAACATCTGTCTTGACGACATCAACAAGTACCGGTGTGACAGGTTTAAGGCTTCTTCCACGTTGAACTCCTAATTTCCCCGTCCCTTCAAATCATGGCCCGGATACCTTTAGTAGACATTGTTCCACTCCGCAGGTTCTTTATACGACGAAATTCACGAACTACAGCAGAAGCATTTCCCTTGTTTTCGTAAAACAGCTTCGCCAGTAACACGTTCAACTAAAGATACCGTCGTCATTATAGCCGGAAACATCGACTGCATGACAACGTTTGCAAACGTTTTATACCCTAACCCGTTTTGCATAAAGCTTCCTCTTCTTTGCAAGCATGCAAATCTGGACATATTTTTTCCCCTAGAACTGACAGCTTTTCCCGGTTTTACATTTTATTACTCATAATTCTTGTTCTGTATTGTTAATATTGTTTCTGTATTCAGTTTTGGTCGTTTATTGTGTTAAATTTAATATTTATCCGGAAAAGGCGACCTCTGGTGAACATTTTGGAACTTTTTTTTTTTTTTCGAAATTCCGTGAGCGCATCTCGTGTATAGTCTATATACCAAATTTCATTGCATTCCGTTTACCCGTTTGCACTGTAGGATGCTGTTTAAAGTAAAATTTAATTATAACCACCCTGTATATATTAACAAGAATAATTCTTTGTGGTAAAAATATGTATTTTAAATTGAATATTTTTCTAAAATATTAAATAATAAAAGCTTAAACTAATCAACATCTGTGATTATGACATACAATATATATATTTATATCGGAAAAAACTGTTGCAATTAATGTGCAGGCTGTAATTACACAAAATTTCTATTTTTATAGCAGCAGGATTGAAGCTCATGATGCTTTTCTAGTGGAGTATAAAAAAATGTGAAATGAAAAATCACTCCACTCATTGGAGACTGCTTTTCATTATCAATGTATAATCACAGAGAATGTCAATTTAGATGTCATATTGTACTGAAAGATTAATAAAAGAACATATACAGTGTAAACGAATACTGATTTTCATTTTACCTATGATTGTTAAAAGAAATCCTTTCATCCATTTTCACATTCACTTAATTTGGAGAGAAAAATGGGAGCGATTGTTTTTTTTTTTTCCCCATAACAGAATCTTCGAGAATAATCAGAAAATATTCTTCTAGATTAAGTATACTGTTCTGTTAAACATTTAAAAAAAATATATTATTTAGTTCATTCAACGATGAGAAATGGTCAAACACATGTAAAATATGAAGGGTAGAAAGGCGCAGGATAAGAATATGGTTGAATTCGTACGTTTGTTTGTTTCCACTAAGTAATTTTTGGTGGATATTACACATTACTTTATTCTTGTGTTTCTAAGCACATAGTTGAACAGACTTTGAGATGTATATGAGACTTTGCCATAGACGCCCCTCTGATATGCATCTATTAATGAATTATCATCCTTATTTACGCCTACAATGGACCGGAAATTTTTTTAAGTTGTCCATATAACAAAGAGATATGTGCTTAGTATAGTAAATCACGATTCTTGTTTCATCTCCTCGAAAGCCGTGTCGGAATATGCTGTTTTCCAGAAAAACAATTGTCCGATATGCATATCACAAATAATAAACAGTTTGATAGGTATAATACTATATAGTTTATGGGATAATCTTATGGATGTGTGATACAGATGGATGTGGTAAAACAGGAAATCTTCTGACTATTCGAATGTTGTTACGAATCGGATGCACCCTTAAATTACGTTTATTTTCCCCACCGAAATGTATTCTTCTAACAGGACAATGCTTCATATTAGAAAGCTGGTGATGTCGCTTCATTTCGAGCTGCAAGGATTTGGAGAAATTGCTTAGGAATTTTAGTTTATGCCTTAGTTGCTTAATTCCACTGAACACGTTTGGGATGTCATTAGAACGGCAGCAAAAACTCCAAAACTAAACTTGCACGACCACTGTTTGAACATCTAGTACAATGTGCCTTCCTCTTTCAAACACATCAACATTTCTAATATATTACTTTTCGTATCCGCCTCTTTTTTTTTTTTTTTTTTTAATCAGCGCAGTTTTTTTTTTTAATGCGTAATTACATTTAAACAAGAAAAAAATTAGTAAAAGGAAACTTGGTGGTGGATTATTAAAACCATGAAAATCTTCATCGTTTTGCTCGTATATACCAGATGCACTTATTTATACCAGAACTTTTCTCTTATTTTTTTATGCATTAAAGGCGGTACGCTAAATGATACCGAAACAGCTGCCTGTTTTTCAGTTTTTTTTTTTTTTTTTTTTTTTTTTTTTTGTCGTTCAAGACGTTCAAGATTTTCCTAGTTTTAAGAAGAAAATTACTCTAAAAAATGGTGTTCGAAAAAGGCTGGTACGAACAATTCTGCGGAATAAATTAGTAAATGTTTGCTTATTTGCACATTTAATGTAAGTGAATATCCCTGTCATGACGACTTAAAGTTGTTTTTCGTACTAAACAAGAACCATAACTCTATTAGGTGGATTGTATTAATAATTTCGCCAATTTCGCGAACATAATAAATATTAAGTTATGTGAAAATTAGCACATAATATAAATATTTTAATAACACTTTTTCAGCAAATTATAAGTTTGCGTTGAATTTTTAAACGTTTACATTGTCAATGGAGTGTCGCTTTCCTTTTTACAATGTTTTATCACAAAACTTTTAAAATATCTGGTAACAATTATACAAATCTTACTGCTAGTGAAATAAATTCCTGTAATTATTTTTCTCTCAAATAAAACCTGCATATTGTTTATTCTTAAAACTGCACTTATATAATTGTATTAGGATAAAATATTATTTTTCCAAAAATATAGGTTTTTACCTTGACTTTTGAAAGAAACAGGCCTTTAAATTCTCATTAACCATTTCGAATGTATTAATTTAATCATTTTAAATAGATTCTTAAATTCACAAAGTAAAATATTCGGAGTCGTAACAACAAATATCATGAGTAATATTTGTAGAAAACGGAGTTCTTTAATATCAAGCACAAAACCATTGGGTACTATAACTTCCAATTTTTAACACATAAAATCAAGTTGAAAACGTCCTTTTCAGAAGATCTGTCAACTCAAAAAGTAATTTAAAGCACTGAGCTTACACGTTGCTTTGTTCTATTTACTTGAAAATTCTTATCTACAAAGATTTAAGAAAAAACTCCTTTTTTCCACTTTTCAGAAAGAAGTTTTAATAAAACGCCAAAAACATCATACAATACGTAAATGATGGTTGAAATATTTATTTCTCTAAAATCCTTCTGCCATTATATTAGTTCTGGTTTTCAAATGGCAATTTGAGTACACTTTATCCAGAAATAAATTTCAATCGTTGTAAATTATGCGTGAAACGCAAAACATTAATTTGCATTTATATTACATGATAGAAGAACTTCATTAATGCTTGATAAATATAGATTTATTTATACAATCTAATAATAATTTAAGGAATCTCACTTTAATAGTGATCACTTTAAATTTGATTCCATAACAATAAAATTTCGCCGAGTACCTCTCGTAATTTAATACATACTACTTAAATAGCAGAACTATTTCAAAAGTATTATCAAATGTTATTAAAAACAGTTTTTAAAAAAAATCAAAAGTTAATAAACAATTGCATTCATTGATTTTGCCTTTCAGAATGCCAATTTTTATTCGAAAGAACTCGAAATAATAATTCGGGAAATGGTTTTAACATTGTAACTTGATATAACTGCCGATAGAGTTTTAATATAATCATGTAGGGTGTCAGTGATTATGCACTATAACAAAGTTATATATTTGATACTAGGTAAACAAGGACTACAAAATGCAATTTTTTTAATACTTTATGCAAACTGTTTTATTTTTCTTGTAAGTGGACAACTATAATAAACAACAATATCGTCACTTTTTGCGAAATTTTAATAAATAATAACGTTCTTAAAATGCATCGTAGATTACAACTTTTTTTTTCTCTCTCTTGTACAGTGAAAGTACTTCCAACAAACTAACAAACGATCTCTTTTCCCATTTTCAAAGTTATACCCCCGAGGTTCCCCCTTGTACCTTCCAATTTGCATATTTTTTTATTCAAACGAGATTTAATTGCTTACATTCCATCACATATTTACCCACCCAGCTACTTACATCCATAAGCACTTATAAAAGTTAAAAAGTGATCCATTAAACATCTATAAATATCCTACATATATCTCTTAGCACGACAAATGTCACTCTTTTTTTACATCCATTAGATGTCTGTTACATATCTGATAAATACCCAAATATCCAATAATTGGACTTGTTACCATTTACGGATCCTTTGGATGTAATTTCGATGTCTAATGGGTATCAGTGGCTGCATGGGTAATAATTTCATATTTCAGTTACAGTATGTTAATGCTAGTGCTGTAGTATGTCAAGATTTCAAATAAATAGAAATACATTGGCTCAATTTACAAGCATTGCTAAGAAAAGGGACATGCCTTGGACATGAGGAAACAGACGAGAATTAAATCAAAATATTTATCCAAGTGTGCCAAAATATCTTATTCTAATGTGCAGGAAGAAAAAATACACTCTAGGACACACACACACACACACAAAAAAAAAAAGACGCACCAAGAAGGAGTAATGCAAATTCGATACAAATTGACATGCATACAGGTTTCGATGGAAAATGCAAATTTTTAAAGTTTTGCGGCCAAGGAATGAACATGTGACGCTACAGCGCATTTTAAACTGCGCAAATAAGATATTAAAGAGAAGAAATTTTGATTCCAGGTCATAAATTGTTTGAGAATTTTATTCCGTCTACTCAGACAGTAACTATGCCTGGCATACAAGTGCGCAAACAATATGCGCAGATGCCAGCATTTGAGAAAGGAGAGTAGCTGGGCTCAAAGAAGCCGGTTCGTATAATCTGCGAATACTTTGACATGTATAAGAGTAATGCCGCTAGTAGATGATGTTGACAGAAATGGGGGAACCATGGCCGAACATAATGTTAAGAAGGAAGCAGTCGGTCTAGAGATAGGACAGAATGTAAGAACCGATCAATCATCAGAGCGGTACTCAAAGCCCCAAATTCGTCGTTATTATCAATCCTACGTGCAGCTGATACTTCAGTGACTTCAAATACCATTAATAGCCGGCTCAAAGAAATGGGATTGAGCTCACTGAGCCCCTTGTGCAGACTGCTATTAAACTTTGTACACTGACAAGCCCGTTTGCAATGATATCTGGCACGTTCGACCTGGAATGTTTCTGTATGGATTAGAATTGTCTTCAGTGATGAGTCCTACTTCAATCTGAGCCCCGATGACCAGCGAAGACACGTCTGGAGACGCCCCGAAAAAAGGGGGATTCCAACATGACTGTCACCAGTCGTACGGCTTGACAACCAGGAGTGATGGTCATGGGTGCCATTTCATTTCACAGCAGGACCCCTTTGGTTGCCATCTCCAGCATCTTTAAGCAGAGTGGTACGTCAACGAAATTCTACGTCCCGTTTTGTTGTCCTTCATATCACGAAATTTTGAGCGCCTATTTCAACACGATAATGCCCGCCCACGTACGAAGATAGCTTTTACTGCTTGTTTTCTTCCTTGCCCAACGTTATTTTGGCCAGCAAAGTCGCCGGATCTCTACCACTGAGGGCGTTAGGAGAATCCTGAAAAGGGTCCTACGACCAGCTCGGGATTTTGCCAATCTAATACACCAATTGGACTGAATTTGTCACGATATCTCCCAGAAGACATCTGCCAACTATCAGTTAATGCCAAGCCGAATAACTGCTTACATAAGGGCTAGAAGAGGGCCAACGCGTTATTGACTTCACTTTGTGAGGCTCCTTCTCTTGATTAAATCCTCGTAAATTTCTGAAACTGTAACCATTTGTTTTCCTGCACATGTACATCATATCTACCAATTTTCGTCCCATTCGGATAACTCCTCCTTGGTGCGTCGTTTTCATTGTCTTAAAGTGTATAATGAAATATTCAATGTGACTTAACATCTTACGCCCTGGCTACACCTGCTTAGTTGTAGATGTTGGATGTATAGACGCTGACCTAATTACCTTCCCATTAGTAACCTTAATGTGATAGTGTTTTAGAAATTAGTACAATTCGGATATCAAGCTGATACTCGGGCACGCGTTGTGAAATGTGCAAAGATTCATTTATTTTAATGTATCAAAATATACCTGAAAGGGAATGTGGAAATTATAATAGAACAAGATTACTCTCATTAAATAACATGAAACTCACATATTCTAAATTAATTTCTTTATTAAATTTCATTAGTTACTTATTTCTAAAAGAGAATTTACATGATTTAAATAAAACACTTTTGTATCAATCACATCGATCATATTACAAATTAGTACAAGGAGTTGGGTCTAGTTTTCAGTTTTAGGTACTTGAAAAATTTTAAATAAACTTACCAAAGAAATAAATTTTCTCACCAGATTACGGTTGGGGGAAGCAGGTATAGCCACAGCGTAAGATGTTCAGTCACATTGAATATTTTCTTCATATTTTTTCTTCATGCACATTAGAATACGATATTTCAGCACACTTGGATAAATATTTTTGATTTTATTATTCTTATGGCCAAGGCTAGGCCCTTTTCTTAGCAATGCTGATAAATTCAAGAGCGGTGTTCCCTTCGGTCAAGAGAAAATCCTTTTTACGAGTTGACCGTTTTAGAAGACAGGAAAATATCACTGAGAAATGTTCCTACCTTTTTTTTTCTTATACCCCTCTCATAATTTTTTTTTAGGGAGGTCTCATTTTGTAATATTCTTATTGGGTTGTTTCTCTCATTGGACCACTTCTGCTCCAATCTGCTTACTTTTAGATCTCCTGGTAGAGTTCTCGGGATTCAGTGGTGGTAGTCTGGATGTTCTATTTGTGTGGTCCCTCTTTGTTGTTCTTTAATCATTAGTCATAAATTTGCATCGTAAATTCTGGCAGATACTTTTTTATGTCTCGTTTTATGACTTTTTTTTTCATAATGCTCTTTGTGATTTTTTTTTTTTTAACAGCTGCTGCAGTTTGCAGAGCAATATTGAAAAAACGTAGTAAAAACTTTCGACACTGTTAATGAAACCTTCATGTACACTACAATTGGGTATATACAGTTAAAGGAAACATTATATAATAAATTTACAAAGCATTTTTTTAGGGGGGGGGGAGCAGAGTGATCTCAAATATTTTTATTTATGGTATTTGTTAACTTCGTTTTTGACTTCGCTAGTGCGTCAGGTATTCTTTACACTCCTGAAGTTCCAAAAGAATCCTTCATATATTTCTTAAGGTATTCGAAGGTATCCAAACTCTGTTGTCTAGCCAGAGAGCCCATATATGTAATAAACACCACTAAACATATATTGCTATAATTGTCTAATGTATATCAATCTCGGATCAGTTTAAAATATATAGAGTGTAATTATTCACTACAAAATAATTACCTCACTAAGACATTAAACTTTTTTTGCCTTGTAAAATAACAAGAAACGCGAGACATACCTCTTAAATAGATTGAAAAGGGTTTTTTTTTTTTTTTTAAATATCAGACCTTTTTTTAAATAGGTAACATGAGACAGTAACCTATAATTAATATGAATGAACTTCGTAGCAATCAAGCATATTTTTAAAAGTCAACCCTTTATCTACTGATGGTACTTTAAAGTACCATTAGTTTAAAAAGGGTATAAAATCGAATTTATAGAAGAAACTTTTAAAAAGTACTTGTAAGACTTTTATACATACTATATACCTCACATTAATCTCAATATATGGCATTAGACGCTACATGTAACCATTTTTATTTCGGAGAAAATTTTATAGGGGTTCTCGCTGATTCTGCTTGTTACATATTTTTTTTTTATCATCTTCACGTGTTATAATTACTTCCTATATTATCTCATCTCAAGAATCTACCATCAACCTTAAAAGAAATTATGAACATAAAACGTAAATATATGTTTACATTTTTTTAATATCCTAATATCTTTTTTGACCTCTGTATACAGATGACACACTAAACTACTACCTCACTATATAATCATTAATTACTATGAATATGTGATATGAATAATTTTTATTGCATATCTTAGAAAAATACTTTTAAGTTACTAAAACAATATGCGTCAAATACACACACACACACACACACACACACACACACATTATATATATATAATGCGGTAATTAAATAGATAAATACAGACATTAAAAATTATATATATTTATAGTTTGGAGGAAAAATTAGAAAGAATCAACAAGAATTGCCCTAAAAAGGGAAGAAGTAGTTTATGATCAAAGTATTACTTTTGTTCAATATGTTTTAATTTCTCTCATCATCACAAAACATAACAGTATAAAAGCTGGTTTAACAAATGGATATTGAATCTAATTTCGTAATTTTGCATGTTTGACTACTTTTCACGCAAGATAACAAATCACGTGGAGCAAGTAATTCAAATCAAAGGATGATATGAAATCAATTGCTCACGAGTGTCACGTAAACACACTGTATACATTTGGTATAATAGAAACTACCGGCAGAGACAAGAGTGGATAGACATTTGTAATTAATGCTTTGATTTAGATTGGTGTGATAATTTAGAATAGGGAAAATCGTTTTAAATGTCAAAATAGATTGATAGGAATTAGATGGTGTAAAGTGCATACTTTTTTTTCAGAAATTGTCCTACACGAAAAATATTTTGCGCATACTTTGAAATTAAAAGTTTGCACTTCAATTTTTCATGAAATATAATTTCATTTTTCTCTTCTGAAAATTGAAAACAATTTATTGTGATTATTTGGAGGCAATATTACATCAAATTCTCAATGCGTCATTTATTTTAGAATCGTAATTAAATAAAACCGATGTGGACACCGAATCACATTCTTATACATCCATTGAAATATACACATTTTTACGGAAACATTGAATTTTTATTTGTGGTATTCTGTATGTAAATAAACAGCTAGGTTCCAGTCCATAAACACTCTCGAAAGCAAGCAAAGAAAACTATTATTTCAATTACAAGTCACGGTAATAGGATTATATATTTTGGGATTTTTTTCCTCAGAAAATGTATTGTTAGTTTAATACATACCTTTTAAATAAAACAAAGTAAGATATTTTTACGTAAATAAATTTTTAAGGATTCAACATTATATGCAAAGCAAACAAAACTGACAGAAGCCTTAATATTTCATGAAACCATGGAAGCCTCTGCGCAAGTGCTGATTCAACAAGTCCAGTATTAAAATAGGGGCGACAGTCATCTGTTTCATAGAAAATAAGCGATAACAGAGTACAAAATTACTGGATGTTTTCCGAATCCCAACATGTCGGTCAAGTTGGTACCCCTCCAACCTTTTGGACGCATCTTTACTGCTAGTTTTAGAAAACGTGGCTACACTATACTTTAGATTCTTGTCCCAAATTAAAAAAAAAAAAAAAAAAAAAAAAAAAAAAAATCTTGTTTTCGTATTATTTTTAAGACTTAGGAATAGCATAAAAGCTTTCTTCAAAAATATTAACCATATGAGGCCATTTCGTCTACTGGCTCGTCATTATTTCACTCCACCAAGCATGTTTATATAGTGGTATATGAGGTGCATTTGACGAGGAATCTCGTGAACTGGAGCAGATTTTTTTTTTTTTTTTAGCGAAGAATCTCGCTTTGAATTGAACGTCGTTGACTAGCCAAGATATGTTTGGAGATGTACAGGACAGCGCTGGAATACTCACAAGTTGGTCGACTACAAACCGACAGGTAGGAGTTATGGCATGGGGTAACATTTAGTTTGATGGCTGCCATGCGGATAGCTACCAACATTACTATTTTTTAAATCAGATGCATCACCAGTATTTTTAAAAAGAAATCAACCACATGTATTTTCGGCGAAAAAATAAAATAAAATTAGTTGAAAACTTTATAAAAACTTTCCGGTATGAAGTCTGTGTTTTAAATAATGGAGACTTGGTACCTATGCATGCGAGACACCCGGATTGCATAGTAGCACATCGACAAATTTCTATGCCCCTGTGCTGTCTCAACTGCACGGAACCCTGGAAACAGACCAATAGGATATTCCCAGAATAAAACAGGCATTTTCTGTAACATTGTTATCGTTTCGTTTTCAATAGCTGCGCATCAACTCTATCGACTATCATTTTATTCGGGACATTCCTTCATGGTCCGTCGATTTTTTCTGTTATAAAGCATGTATCACAAAGAAACCCTATATCATAATACGAAACTCGCTTTGGAAGAGAGATTTTTAAAATCAAAAAAAGATTCACTTTTGCTTCCACAGCGATCAGCATGCCTATCAGAGGTATGTTTTTACTTCCAGATTAATAACACGTCTTTTTTCCCTTAAATAAAAAGTTCTTTCGAACCATAGTTTTTCTTTCCTTTTTGCAATTCACAGCATTTCTAAAAAAAAAATTTTTTTTTTTTTTTTTTTTTTTTTTTTTGTAAGATAATTTGTTTAACACTAGTTCATAAATCTTTTACTTTTTTCCTACTGTAATTACATATATATATTCTTATTATAAATTGCCTCACATAGCAATGTATTTTTCTTAAAAGATAAATAAATAATAAACACCAATTAATAGCAAAGTTAGATTACATTTCTTTTTTCTTCACACTGAACTTTTAAACAAACATAAAAGTGCTTCGCCAAGAATATTTGAATGTTAATAATACATGCTAAGGGTATTTAAATTTAATTTTATGTTATCTAAAATACTTTTGAACAGAATAGAAATAATTTTTTAACCTTATTTAATTTTCTACAACTTTTTCTAACATAATATTTTTCTTAACTTTAAGTATTAAAACCAAGTATAATTTCATTGTTAAAACTTCACAAAAGATTTTTTTTCTTTGAATTTACTTCACATTTTGATTATAAGTCTTAAAAGCTCATTAAATTTATTAAAAAAAAAAATAACATTGTTTCTTCAATATAATACAGATTAAATTATAAGTATGAACTATTGTCAACTGAATAAAGATCTTTAAACTTAATTTGCATGACATCCTTCAAAAGTTCTCTGCCATTCTCTGAAAAGAAAAGCTCTTTTGTAAAAGGGAATATTTCAAACTATTTCACCTGATGCAACTAGCTGAAAAGAAAACAGTTTCTTAGTTACAATATCAGATCATGAAACAGATCAATACCTGGTCACAAAGACGCAATGCCAGAGTTCTTTTGTCGTAAGACACAAAGCTGAAAATGTTAGGAAAGCCTGCCTCGTTTACTTAAGTCAATAATCCGATTTTCCCACCAAAATGAGTGACAAGCTGTATTTTTCTAAACAAACCACACATTTTGAACTATATTTTGTTTATAAAAGTTGAAAGAAATTGAATTCATCTCATTCTTAATACGCTATTTTATACAAAATATTATAATCACATATATCGATTCATTTATCTAATTATTTAAAGTTGTTTGGATAAAAATTATTCTAAATAATTTCTATTAAGTTATTTTATTTGAAGAATTTTGTTTAAAAACTATTTCAAAATATATAGTTTAAATTTATATAAATATTGTTTGACAAAATAATTTTAAATATGTGAGAAATCGTATGTCGTTTATAATCCAAAAATTGGATAAATAATTTGGAAAAGTGTGACAAAGGGAATAATTTTAAACTCTTTATCTAAAAATAACTAATTTTTTGGGCAAAACTAATGAACATAATTAGATCATTCGTATTAAAAAAAATATGACAAAATATGATCTAGACATTCAAATAATTTACTTCAACTAAACGTGTTTTCCAATATTGCTGAGTACTAATATACAATCAAATGTTTCCTTACCTGAATCGAAAACAGAAAAGTCAGTTATTAATTTATTCTAATAGCAGTGTTTTGAAATTCCCGAAAATTCTGCTAGCTGTCGTAAATTGAAATGTTTTAATGAAAAGTGTTAGTTCATTATACCTTCAATAGGTTTCCAAACACGTCACGTTTGAGTAACTAATTTTTATCACAAAGCCATCAATTTATTTAAGTTAACTATTTTGTTCTGATTTAGAACATGAATGACTGCCTTTTAACTGGTATTTTTAATTTTTTTTTTCTCTTATAATAGCAAAATTTGACTTTTCTCGAAGAGAAGATAGTCAAGTCTTTCAAAACTCTGTTGTTTCTTCCATATATCTACGTCTACGATGCATTTAAGTATGATTAGCTCAATTTAATTTCTGGTTTGAAAAGTATATAAAGCACCTTTATTGACAGGCATTTTAAGTGTATGTTGCTCCCTCAAAATTTTCAAATAGATTTTTAATTTTACGCAAATTCTAGTTCAAGTTTAAAAATTTAATTGACTATATAAACATAAAAAGAAAAACGGTATCACTCAAACTATTAAGTTTTAGAATGAACCCAATAACAAATAATGATGTATTAATAAAAGTAATGCATAAATGTATTTGTAATATTCAATCAAAATAGACGATGAGGGCGGATAATTAGCTTAAATATTTAAACAAAATATAAAGTGATCAAAAAAATATTCCAATCACTTATTTTAGAATATAGGCTATTTAAACACAATAAAACGAAGGCAAAATATCTCTTTTAGAAGTAATAAAAATAAGAAGGGGGGCTGAAAATACCTTTTTTCCCCCCTTATCGTATGAAAGTCTCTTGAATGTATCAAAAAATAAAGAAAAATCCGATAGCTAAAGATATTTTCAACATAACAACAGTATATATAAAACTTAACATTCCATTTTACAATATACAATAATATACCATATGCATATTAAGTAAATTAAGGTCATAATTAAAGTATTCTTAACTGTTTGCAAATAAGTTTTTTTTTCCAGGGCTTATTGCAGTATATTTATTGAATTTTCTTTTTCGAATTTTTGCTAAAAACAAAATCTATATGGTTTATTATTTTCTGATTCTACTTGCTCTTACGCTTTCAATGTAGACGACTATTTTTATTTATTTATTACTTTTATTTATTTATTATTTTTATTTATTTATTTATTTACTGCAATTTAAAGTCCATAAAAATTTAAACTGTGTAAGGAAACCCTTAAAAATATCGAAATACCATATCATTTATGAAAGTTTTGTAAATTTAGTTTTCAATATGAAATTAATATTTTTTAATAATTTATGATAATTTTAACGAGGGGTTAATTTTTTTTTTCTCACAATTTTGTTAATTGTTGAACTGCAAGTAAAAGTTTGACTTTAAGCAAACGCATCTCGGGTGGTATTATAAAATACACCTCTGTATATTTTATAATACCGCCAGTAGATAGAATATGGTTAATTAAAGTACCTGTATAAACATCTTTTCAAATTCTGTGCCTCAAAATTAAACCTTTACTGATTTACTTAACTATTAATATGTGTATGCGAAGAACAAAAATACTGTGGGTAAGCGCGTTGCTGGTATATTACTTTGCCATGGAGACTGTTGAACAAAACTCATTTAAAATCAACTGGTATCGAAAAAAGAAATAGCCTTATAACATGAAAGTTGATCCGACTTGTTCCATTTTTCTTGATCCTTCAGTTACCCTGGATCAAAGCGGGAAGGAGTTTTCTGAACGAGTAGTACTTTCTCTCAGAAATAAAACTGTTGCAAATGAACATAAGTGCATCTAACGTACCTGCCGAAAATCCATAAATTTCTAAATCATTCAAACTTTCTGATCTGATAAGTGACCCGTTATATAGTAGAATATTTTGAATCACTTAATATGTTCTCAAGCAACATTTTTCATTTCGATTAGTGACTGGACCTCTCTGATTATACTACTGCAAAAGTTAGATCTACCACAACAATGCGGTGCCACAAAGCTATGAGTTAGGCATGTTTCACAGCAACATTATCAAGCCAACCTATAAATGGATCGGCAAAGAAAAAAAAAAAAAAAAAAAAAAAAAAAGCACATTCCTAACTGAACTGTCATTTTAAATTCAAATAAATTCCATTTTCACTGAAAATTGGGAAAACAATGTATAATGAGATAAATACATTAGTGGTAAAAAATGCTTAATTGACCCTTACAAATAATAAATATTTTTTTTTTTTTTTTATTGGGCAAAAGTGTGGATAAACAGATTAGTTTATACATCACAAAACTTTAATGCGTTCTTTTATTTCTTAGACTTATCTAAGGAGAGTGTTAACTAATTAAGTCCTATGAAATTAAATATACATTACACAATATGCAATAATATAAGAAATATTGTTTTAATTGCTAAAAGAACTTAAAACCTATAAACATGTGAATGCATGTATAGGTTCAATATATACGTAAAATATATACCGATTCCATAGGAACTATCTATTATCCGCAACTGATATATTTCCCCTTATATTGCACATAAAATTCAAAAATCCTTAGAAAACGAAATAATCATTTTAATCTCAAGGAAGCCACGAAAAGAAATTTTAAATATTAGTTGATCAAGAGATTTTCAACAATAATAATAAACATAATAATAATAAACACTTTAATTAAAGCATTCTTGCAAATTTTCTAAACATAATTTAAAACAAATACGAAAATTCTATAGAAATCCATTATTATTAACCTCATTAATTTATTAGATGTTCTAGTTTATCCTTTATATAACTATGCAAATGATCCCTTCCGTTATCTTAATCAATCATAGCACTAACCTTTAATTTAAATTTAGTTATTTGAAAAGCATCGAAATTACTTTAAAGCTATTTGTCAAATAAACTCATGACATTTTTAAAGAATATAAGAATATTTAATAAATTATGAATGGCGTAAACAGATTTGCATTAAGTTTTCATTTCCGCGAAGTTGAAAATTATCAAACAGAGCAATTTATTTTCCATTTGTAAAACGTAGCTCTTATTTTTGCTAAACATGAAAAATTTATGGCTTGTTGTAATTATAATTAGAAACAACTTTTGCGTTATCGTTTGTTATTAATAGTCACCATTTTTAAACAATATATATATATATATATATATATATATATATATATATTACTACTCATTAACCGTTGCTAGTACATAAAACAGAATGGAAGTTGCATATTTGACAAGTGATAAAAATCACTGAAAGGGAATTTGTGTTAATTAAAGTGAACAGTAAATTTCGAGAAAAATTGTGATTACGGGGTTTAGTTTATTATTCGCGAAATTAAGTCATTTCAAGTGATCTTTCAGGATTTTATCATGCACCCGTTTAACATTTGTGATAGAAATATGTATTTCAAATCCTCACACGTTCGTAATTCTCGCAAAGTATTTGTTATTATAGCTTTAATATTTTACTTATGTACTTAAAATCACACTAATCTATTACAAAATTGTTTATATGAGCTTGTCAGAGACAATAATAATCAATATAAAAAAAAGAGCGCTCTTTTTTACAATTATGAATTTAAAATGGTGTATCTCAGTAGACGTTAAAATTTCAGAATGTTACGTAATGACTGGTTAATAATCCTGCGAGAATTTTTTAGAGCTTCATTTTTTAATAAATATTTGCAAAAACATTTTAAAAATATAATTAAAATTATCCAACCCAATAGTTTTTCCGAAAAAACAAATACTAAACTTTGAGTTTAAGCGCTTTAAAAAAAAAAATTCATCTTTTATAATTATAAAAAATAAAAAATACTTAAACTTTCTAAAGAAGAAAAACATATTTCATTTAATTATCCTTGGTCTGGGAAAAACAATCATAAAGGAAAATACAAAGCTATTTTCACAAATTAAAAAACAATATTGCGTTTCTATATAAGATCTTAAACTCCAAGACGTTATAGACTCTCCAACAAAATAAATTCTTAAAAATTTTGTAAAGCAGTTCAAAATACAGGAAAAGAGCAAATGAAGGGAATTTCTTAAGTACTTTGCTAGGATTAATTTATTTAGAAAATATAAATCAACTGTATCCATTAAGATTTCAGGTACCTTCTATTAAGACCTCAAAATTACTTTGTTTTGTAATACAAGGACACGTTTATTATCGCATGAGAAGTCAAATAGAATATTTTATCTAAATTTCGAAAACTACGAGTGTTTTTCACGCAAGATAAAAATTGTATTGCTTCTTTTCAGTAAACTAAAAGTAAATTTACAAGTTAAATTTCGCATATCATTCTTGAAAAGGGAGACAAGGAAATAGCTTATTCAAATGTAAAGTTTAAGAATTTTTGGAGAAAAAAATAGATAATCAAAAAATTTCGAGTGATATATCGCGCAAAATACTGAGTTCAATAAAGCTACGGACTCGGCTATTGATAAATATACTGCATGTTAACATATTGGTTTTTCGAGGACAGACATTTGTATTGTACAATTTAATATTTTACCAGGGCTGACAGCGTTCCTGAAATTTTACGCTCATTTTATTGTATTTTCACCACTAATTTAAAACAATACATTTTTATGTAATGTTTACACATATTTTAGCATTAAAAACATTCAAGAAAAATTTATTATTGACGATAGTGGTGACAATATCATAAAACGCGATTAAAATTTTAGAAACGCTGTAAAGCCTGTTTAACTTACAATGAAACATAAGTAGTTATTCTGAAAGGAAATTAAATTACATTAAAAAATTAATATATAAAGAGAGATTCCATCAGAAATGTAAGAAAAAATTGGAACACCGGATAACGTTTTGCATAGAGTAATAAATAAAGAATTTTTCATAAATCATATTTCAGTAATTTCATGGATTTAGGCTTAAAAACTACGAACCTCCCCGGCCGTAGACAGCTCGGGAGAGCGTGTGCCGGCTTGAGAGGTAAGCGCGCGTTTGCAGCTCTCGTCGTGAAAGGGTTAAAATAACGAATCAGTGATTTTCATTACTATTTTTCCAGACGGAGAATTTTGCTTTGTTCATGATTTTCGTCAGTATATGAATTAGATCATATTAAAAAAAAAAAAAAAATCTGATGAAACAAAAAATCTCATAAAAAAATATTAAAGCAGGTGAATATAAGAAGACGAATAAGGTTTCTTTGATCGAATACTTAAAAACAAACTGATTATTTATCCATATACGATAGTCTTTCGCTAGAATAAATCAAATATTGGTTATTCTGTAATGGGACTTAATTTATAAAACTGATTTCATAGGATTCTAAACGTGTTGATCTGAAAATTTAACGCCTTGGCAGTAAAACAGACTTTTTAATTGCGAATAAAAGAAAAGAGTTTAGAAAAGTTTTTTCCCCCATTAGCAAATATTCTGTCAATTTCCTTCCCCACAATTTACAAATGTGGAGAGGAATTTCATTTTTTATTTATTTATTTGCATGAACGTCTACCACACAAATCAGTTTCTTCGTCCAGAGAAAAGAACTGAAAAAAAAATACAAAATGTTATTTTATATTTTTATTTTACTCCTAAAAACCTTAAAGTATGTGTTTTCTAGCCTCATACATATATTAGTTATCCTTTGAAAACGCTCTGCTTTTGTAAAGTTTTTATTGATATCAGTGTTTAAATATCCGATGTTCCCTTTACTCAGTATTTTTATTTAATTTTAAAGTATTTTTGCGTGAAAGAAACTTTGAATGGTTTACAGTTACTGTTTGCTTCATGTAAAGAAATGATTTATGATTTAAACGGATTTTCCTGATTATATTAAATTTAGAGAAAGTAAATAAAAAAGCATTAAATAAGAGTAAGTGACTGCCCAATTAAATTAAAAAGAGTGGATAGCATACGCACGTGGTGGTCACAAAGTCCTTTCTCGATACAAAAATATATTGTAAAAAATCTATTTTAATTTGGTATATATTTATTTAGATATATTGTAAAGTCCTTTACGGAGTTTTTAATAAAAACACTTCCGACAGCAAATTTCATTGCGGGTACTCTCGGTAGCTCGAAAATTCTTAAGGGGCTATTATTCGAGGTGACACAGAAAATTAAACACTTTTAACATTTGGTCGCCGAAATACGAAATTTTGGAGGAAATTAGATAAGCAAGTTATGAATATTATCTGAAGTGCAAGTTGGTCACGTAATTGTAGTGCAAGTTAAAAGAGGAGGAAACGGTGGATGAACCAACTGCTTCTACTCGCTACCACCTACCGAATACAGAATTGCACAATGTTCTATGTTGCAGCTGGTTCGTGTGGATTAAGAGATGCCTGGGCGACGACATCGAAGGCAGTTTCGGCGATCCAATTATTTTACGGGGGTCAAATTCTACGTCTACGTAGGCGCTGGGTGGTCTCATTGACGTATCGCTGCTGAAACGAATGTAGTTGTTTCCACTAGGTATAGGATTTGAAATAGATAGATCGAAGAAGGCAATGTAAATCTTCATGATAAAGCAGGTCAACCTAGGCGTACAACAGAATGCATAGATAGAGAAATCAGAAGGAATGCGACGTCGAAAACCACCGCCCCCCCCCATCAATTATGTAAGGGTCATTCTCACATAATGGTAAATTTTGTGTCCTTGGCTAAAAAACGTTACTTGAGCAAGTCAGCTATGAAAATTAAAAAAAATTTTCAACAATTCTTTTCAAGCACTACACTGTGCAGTAATTTGAATACCAAAAAATGTAAAATTTCAATATTTAAAAAAATTTTAAAGTTGTAAATGTCATTACCAAGGCTTGTCCCAAACTCCAAACTTTTTATTTGAACCTTTATTTTAAAGAATTGAAAAAAAATTAAACAAAGCTAACAATTTACTAGGTATATTTCACTTTTCTACTTTTAATATCTTTGGAATTTTGGGCATAAAAAAAAAAAAGAAATCTATTAATTATTCGTATTTAAAATTTGTCCCTAAGGGTAATTGTCATTACCAAGGTGTGTAAGTTTTTTTTCAGTACCTCACTACTAGATGGTGCTGTCATAATTATCAACCTGTCAAAAGTAAAGTGTTTCATGCCCTTACAAGCAGACAAGTTTTTTTTAGTTTAAGTAAATACAAGTTATTTCATTTTGCTGTTTTTGTTCTAAAATTATAGTCAGTGTACTTATTGTGTGTCATTACAAAGTCCATTATTACGGAAATACGCAATTAATAAATTTAAATTTACTGAATGATTTATAAAGATCTTTGGGACCACATACAGAATGAATATTGCATTAGCTTTTAATTGCTATAATTTAGCCATAAATAGGCTTAACATTAAAAAAGTCATTACCAAGGTGGTCATTACCAAGGTGTTCTGAAAACATGGTAATGATATCTAGGAACATGGTAATGATGTCTAGGAACATGGTAATGACTGCTGGGCAGTAAAGTGTAAATCACTTTATGTCGCCTGTTAAAACAGACAGCTATAGGATTCGTATAGTGAAAATTATTCCAAAAAATCTCGCCACTATATATCGTCTAGATATTTTAATTTTTCTGTTACAAATTAGAATGATAAATACCGCTATCCATATATAAATGTGTAATTATTTCGCCATTGGTCATTTCTGTGGTTCTGTCTGTCATTACCATGTTCACAAATGTCATTACCATGTTGCAATGGAAATTAAAAAGTTAATTAATCTGTAATTAAGGCAAACGATCTCTGCTGGTAATTTTTTCCTCTATAGCAGACATGGATAAATGCATTAATGTACAAAAATCAGGAATTAAAACAATTTATTTTTTATTTTTTTCTGAAACCAATATTTACCATTATCTGAGAATGACCCGTAATCATATAACACATCTTCTCAGGATATCTTGGGGATGCCCTGTGGAGCAGAAGACATCCCTGGTGCTTTACGAGGATGTTTTATGGAAATCTGTGCAACAAGGATACTATTTTTGAACACCATACCGTCGTCAAAATGGCATAATGGTTTACAGCGACGTGGCACACGGTATATGGTTATCTTTAGAACGCATCAGAGGTACACTGATAGCACGATGATATGTTGATGAGGTGCTGGAGGCGGTTGTGCTACAATACAGTTAGCGCCTGACAAATGATCGTCTGCTACAAGGCAACGCGCGACCACATGTTGCACTCATTAGCAGACAAGCCTTTCAGCAGGCCCAACTACTTCATTGGGCTTCAGGTTTTTCCGATCATTCACCAAATGAGAATCTATAGGACATGATAGGCCATCATTTGTCTGCTCTGCCTCAGACTTAATGAAGGACGATGGAGGATTGTTGAAAATTATGGGTTTCCATTCTTCGGAAAAAATATCACACCTAAATGAATCTATACCTCGTAAGATGTCTGCTTGTATCGCCGCGAGAGGGGGTCCTACCTATCACTGATTACCCTGCCGTTCCTTTTTTATAAATAAATCACTGATTTATTTAAGCATCAGCTATATGTTTATAAATTTTTACTCACTTCTATCCCACTCTTCCATGATGTTGTATTTTCTATTTCGGGCAGTGTATTAAAAAATTTTATAACAGAAATGCCTGTAACAACAATATTGGTAATTCCATTAAATTTAATTGGTTGTAAATTTATTCAAAAGCTACTGGAATAGAAGTTCAATAAAAATTAAAATAAAAAAATTAAAGCTGACTATATTGGTAAATTTATTGCTGCATAACTAAAACCTTAATTTATTTCTTGGTGAAAATTCGTTTACTCTGCATATTTCTAGATTTTTATGATTAAGGAAATATTCGATAAAAAATAAGTCTTCCGTATTTTTCTTTTCAATTATGTGAGAAAAATGTTAATAAAAACATTTCATCAGACCAAAATTACGAAATAAAAGTGATCTAATAAGTTTTAATAACATGCCGTGCAATTTATCAAAAATATCCTTCCTGTTGTTTTCCCTCTATTTTTTTTTTTTTTTTTTTTTTTAATTTCGATATTATTTCTATAGGACATTGAGAAAGTAGAAAAGCTTATTTCCGCACGAAGGATTTTATTTATGAAAATTCTACTTATCTTTATAAATCCTCTTTTATTCTATTTTCTAAATATTTGATGTTTGGTTTGTTCAGCATTTTTATCTTATTTAAGAAAGTCCCAGACTGAAAAGAACATCGGTTGATCTTCAGTTAATTAACTTTATCCCTATGTTGTAATCTATCATATGAATAAATATAATAAAAGAAATTTTATTCCACCAGCATAGATAAATAAGAAAAAAACTAATTTTGATTTCATATAGTTTATTATCCAGATATTAACTTTATAATAATTTATATTATTTCTGTTAAAATTTGTAAAGAATAAGCTCCAGAATAAAGAAGAAAATGCTTATGCATAATACATTATTCACTAAAGTATTTTTGTCTTATTTTTTTCATGTGAAAAAAATGATTGATTGTGCAAACAATTTCCTTCAGGTTTAATGAAACTCGTACAGGGAGGAAATTCAGGTCGTTGAATAGCAAGAAAAACCTAATCAGGATAGATGCACTTCTGTCCACCTAATTTAACTGAAAGTAGTACAAGACGGAAATTGTGTTTTATGTTACCGATAAACACTTTTTCGGAAGAACAATATTTTTCGATCGATGAAAATTAGTAAAAGCGAAAGATTAAGGCTATTTTTAAAATATCTATGTTCTCCCTATTAAAGGATGATAGTTATGCACACATTTCTAACTTTTAGTATATTCAGTTTATCCCTTCCGGACAAAATTTTGTATTCGATTTGTTTTTCTGTTTCTGAAGAGCTATAATAATAATAATGGAAAGTACTTTGATATATACGAAAGAAGTTATAAATTTTAAAAGTATCATAGTATCGAATATTTTTTTCCTAGAGAAGTCGTACATATGCATACATGTTTTATACACACGCACACGTATATATCCATTCTAATAGAAAAAAAACTATCTTAGAATTATGTATTTTCTTTTATTATAAGGTACACTGATCCCCCCCACCCCCCACCCCCAAATTTCAGATTAGGATTTTTTTTTTTTTTTTTTTTTTAAGAAATTTGTGTCAATTGTGCACTTATTGTAACTGAAGGAGTGCAAGACAGAACTGTGTTTTTGTGTTATCGATAAACAGTTTTTCTGAAGAACAATATTTTCTGATAAATTGAAGAGGAGGATTCAAGATTCTTTCCTCAGTAAAAGGAAAATAATTTATGGATCCTCCCAAACGATCCTAATTTAGTGTTGAATTTCGATAAAATATTGTAATAATAGAAAGTATTTTTGCTTGCATAGGGAAATTTATTTTGAAATTTTAAATTTTGATAATAACAGCTATTTACTTTCTATTAAAAAAAAAAAAAAAAAAAAACTAGAAAAAAGGTTTTATTTACATTTTTATTTTCATTCAATGAACGATAATACAGTGTTTACTGATGGTAAATAATTATTCGGGGGGGGGGGGTAGATTATTTTTGAGAAGAACTGAAATTCAGTTCCTTCTATCAGGTACAACTTTTTTGCATGATATTTGTTTTGGGTTTTCATATTAAGTAGCTCAGTATTGTTGGCTATTATATGATACAAATGAAAATTATTAGAAGCTTGCGCATGCGTAGTTAAAAATTTAGTAAAAGTGCTCATATTTAATTAGATATTTAATATTATATCCTAATTGCTGTACGCTGTGTCTAATATAGTATGTCAAGTTTCCTAAAAATGTCTTTGCACTGAGATTAATACTCAGCGTATTACAGCTAAGAAAGCGGCTTTTTTACATTTTTTTAAAGAAATGTTTATATTTTCAAGAATGTATGATGTAGTCTCAAAAATTTATACGATATTAAGAAGCCTTACAATCTCATGCTAGAGTTAAAACGTATTTCGAGCATTAATTTTTATATGGTGATCTCAAAACATTATCATTCTTTAATTTTTTACTAGTCTCCTTTTGCTTTAAGTGCAAAACTTTCACTGATATATATAAAAGTATAACACATTCTTTATACTCCTGAAGTTTCAAGATGATTCATTTAGTAATTTTGAGATATTTGAGAAAACGTCTAAAAACTAAAAATGCCCAGTCATTTATGGAAAAATGTTATACTTAGAGAATTTACATATTCTCTCGCGGGATGCGAGAACACGTTATTTTCACTATGTACATTGTACAGTGGTTCCCAGTCTGTAAACGAAAAGTGTAAAAAGTTTGTAAACTCTTCATAATTAAACGGTATACCGTACGTCAGTAATGGAAACTTAACAAGATTGGTCAGTAATGGAAACTTAACAAGATTGGTCAGTAAAATGGAAATGGAGAAAATTCATCAATAACAACAATGTGTTTCGATTGTTTCACAATGGTCATATTTTACTCATTAAGACTCATTAGCAAGTGACTAAAAGTGGATTTAAACAATGAGGAACATCCACGCCTGAACCTGGATTCGGACTCAATAATATTCTACTGCCAATTTACGAGACTATTTAGACCACATGCTTGTGCCATTTCAGTGAGAGAGTACCTCGAATATGTTTAAACACTAGATTATATACCAGAGTTCACTGAGTTCTTGAAACTTTACTTTCCGAATTGTCTGTCGCTTAGAGAGTTGGATAATGATAATGAGTAGGAATGATAAATTTACTGTCGTGCAAATGCCATATTGTAGAACACACGCGGGAGTGCTATAAAATGGTAGCATGTTTTCGTGTAGACCTATATTTTACATCTAATTTGTATCGTATCTAAGCTTCTTCCTCCTCTAGATTGCTTTATGCCTCATAAAAGCTCACGGGAAAGCAAGCTTTAAGCTTATTTCTGAAGCTTGAAAGATTACTTCTTTACAGATCGTCAATCTAAAATCATCAGTAGTTTTTACATTGTAAATTACCTTTAATTTCTTTAAAGAAATCATCATTAGATATATTTTTATCGAATTTTGAAAGCAATTTTACCTATGTTCACGCATCGTACAAGACTCAAATGAAGTGTATCTGTTCCAAGTCTAATTCCATCCATCACAAGGTAGTGCTTATCCCACTATAGATCATTTCCTATAAGAATCTTGGTAATATCTTTCAGTAATAGAACTTACGTTAGAAAACGCTGAAAAATATGTCATCTAGTTATGCTTTAGACATTAAAAAACGGAAGTCGCAGACTTAGTTATACGTAATTGAATTATCATAATGCTTGCAAACTTAAATTTGTTTACCTGTTGAATACATTGCCGATTTATTATTGTTGCTGCTATGTTTATAAACTTTTACTTTCCCGTGGGGATTGAAATTGTGCTTTGAACTGGACAAACAAAATCTACTTAACCAAAAGGCTACGACAATAGTCAGTGGCTAGCACACAAAAAAGGGGGGAGTGGGTGGGAGAGGGGAGAAGTTATAATTTATTTAGCTTGTATTTTTATGCTATATTTTGAAGTGTTTCAGAGTATCCCATGATAGTCAAAATAGGCAAAATAAGAATTTATAATCTCATATTAAAAAACAATATTTCGTATACATGAATAAGCATGTTCATTTGTATAAAAAAATATTATCGCTCTAATGGTCTTAAAATAGCTTAAGATGCCCCCTAGTGGTGAAACGGTGAAACTGTCATATGAATCACAGTTATATTCATTTTTCAGCGAGCGCCCTTAGGCATCATACAACTAGTTCTTTTAGAATAAAACTTGAACGAAATTTAAACTGAAAACAGAAAAGTAAAAAAATAAAAAATCTTACCTCCGTCTGTATCGTAAAGATAGTAAATTGTTTTCCAATTATAATATTTGATAATATCTAGAATGGCTCTCAAATATCTTGGACGCAGGCTAAGACCGTAATAAGCAGGTCGGTCCGTGCTGAGCTCTGGGAAGGCTGGACTTACAAATGGCACTTGAAATGTGTTGGAATAGGAAGCTAAAGTGTCGTAGGAAGCCTCTCCAGTTGGAGCAACCAAGGTAAAAATTCCCCGGTTCATTTGCAAGCAAACTAAAACAGGAAAGAAATGCATAAATTAAAACATAGAACCAGAAACTGATAATAAGTGTATGTATGTTGTTAAATATTTGCGCAATTTTAATTAGATCGCCAACTTTTCAGTAGAAAAAAATATGCACTGTTGAAATACAAACTTCTAAACACAAACAAATGAGGCAGAAAGAAATAGCTTTCAGAAAGCTATATATGTTTCTTTAGCCAAAGCCAGATGCAATCACTACAGCATATGTAAGTATTCCTGATGAATCTGTTCTGAAATGTTACTTTGTGCTTTTATGTTTTTAAGGCATCAACATTATTATACATAGGTGCCAAGTCTCCCGTTTTTCAAGGGAGACTTCAAACCGTAAAATTTTTATAGCTGTTAACAATAATATTAATCGTCGAAAATATATATAACATATTCCATCAAACATTACTGGTGTCAATTCTGATATAAAAGTTAAAAATGTTGGCAGCTCTCCCTTACATAAAAAAGAAAACAGTAGAGGCCCAATGTGCTATCAATATATTGCATATTTGTTATTTGTTTATATTAAAAATTTAATGTTCTTATAAAAATTTTGGCTTTACTAGAAACGTTTACATTAATCGTTATGCTAGTGTCATTTTATTTTAAATAATTTATTGGAATTTTCCTTTTAAAAAACACTGAAAAAACTGTTTTGGGAATAGATAGTCAATAATAGTTTTTCTAAAAAGGAAAAAAAAAAGTTGGGCAGCATTGATTAAATATTGGTTTATTATCCTGTTTAAAATTTATATAGCGTTTACTACAAATATACAAATTATTTAAGATGAAATGTAATAAAAAATATGTTGCTATTTATATATTTTGCCACATTTTAAGAGATAATACACGGTGAAGCCAATAGTTTTAAAAGTATTCCAAAACATGTATATTGTAATGATTATCTATGTTTTTTCAGACTTAATATCTACTGAAAATAATTATTTCAGAAATATTTGCGAAAAATATATAAACATACAAGATGAAAAATATTTTTTGAGCCTTTGAATCTTTTTTTTTTTTTTTTTTTCTAAAACATTTATTGCATTTGTATAATAAATTTCCTGTTGTATTTTTAATGTATAATGTTATTAAAGTAATGTAAATTTATGAATTTATTTATTACTAAATAGCGAGAACAAAAATTAATTCAAGTAGTAACTTTAGTTTCAAATGCCACAGAAAAGTTCAATCGTGATTTTGCATACAAATTAACTTTTTTGAAAAACTGTTCAGAGACTACCTACGTATATTTGATGGGATTTTACGTTGGATTTCTTTACAAATAGACCTATTGAACTCTCAATTTGAACTCATTTCTTTCAACTTGTTACATAAGACTAATGAGGCAGAGATTTCGTTTGTGTTATTTGCAAATTTGATTTAGGCCTCTGAAAATGTGTTTATATATAGAGAGAGCACTTTAATAAACTAACAGAAAATACCATTGTATAGGTTCACTGGTGACAAAATCGATAACACCCCCCCCCCCCCTTTAATAATCAAATGCATAAATTATTTTAAAAACATTTGTAATTATTTTTATTTATTTATTGAAAAGCAAGACTTGAACTTCGTTAGTTTCTTTCATCTTTACAATTAGATAAATTATTGTGCACTCGTAAAAATATATATATATAATTCATGTAATTTTTTAAAACTTTTATAAGAAGCTCGACATCAAAAACTTTAAATTTAGGCTTCTAAATCAAATTTATAATGTTTGAATGGAAAAAATTAATACTTTATTGAACTACTGAATGGCTGTAATAGATGAAAGTTGAATTCAATAGTTGAACAAGTGGAAAGCTAGGGGGGAAAAACCTTGAATTTCAATAAAAAAATTTCTATAAAATCCGTAACTTTCAGTTGAAAGAACGCTAGCTAGTAAATTATTTAAAAAAAAAAAAAAAAAAAAAAAAAGTCAACGAACGCTGGCCTTAAATTTAGTTAAATATTATTTTCTTTAAAATCTAAATTTTAACCGAATTTAGTGATTCTTTGACTGTAAATTTATATAACAATCACTAATTCTAGATTTCACCAATTTAAGATTTTTGCAAATTAAAAAAAAAACCATTTTTATACTCCAGTATAAAAAATTCTAACGTGAGTTAGAATTTGTAAGACTGGCCCGCAAATTTTAAAATATCAAAGCGTGAAATAAAATGGCCTGAGAAAAAAAAAAAAATAACTAATTTTAAAATATTATAAAATTTGTAATTTTCAACCAATTCTAGAGATTTTTGACTGAAATCATAACCACTATTTAGTGCCAATTTTTAACTTCTGTCAAAATCTGTTTAAAATTTACGATTAAAAAAAATGTTTTACGTTCTAATAATAAAAAAAAAAACCGTATCTATAATTTACCCAATATAAAACATGACAGATTTAAAGTAGATTTAATGTAAAATGTTTTAGAAATTTGAAAATTGCATTAACTTTTTAAAATTCGCGAGCTTGTAGAGCGGCCTGAAAATACGCAATTACCCCCCCCCCCCCAAAAAAAAAAAAAAAAAAAAAAAAAAAAAAATCAAAGCAACTTTAAAGAAAATATAGATAAGATTATAACCACATTAAATCAGTAATTTAATATATAAAAATCTCATAAAAATTGGTATATTTCTTTGGAAACTACAGTACCACAAATACTAAGATAAAGGCTTCAAACTTAGAACACCCCTCTCTTTTGACGGGGATTAAAAATGAAAACTAATATTCGATTATGAATGATAAAATGGGTCTATATATCTTATGACCAAACAATTTATTATTATTTTTTCATACGAGTTTATACAATATACGTTTAGGGAAAGTATATTTTAACATAAAGTAAATTGTAATTATTAATCAAATGCATATATTAATGCCAAATTACAAAATATAAGCTTGTTATTCTTTATGTAATGCAATATTGGTACATATGCAATGTAATGCGTAAATACTATACGATTTTTTTTTTTTTTTTTTTTTTTTTTTTTAAGGATGTATAGAAAAGTAACAAAATTAGTTTTAATACAAATCACATTCATCTCAATTTTTATATGGAGAAATAATATGTTCAAGTTAATACTGTTAATAAGTTAAAATCATCATGCTATAAAACTCTAAAATGTATCGGGAAAATTTTTAAAACTGAGTCTTTGATCCAATTAAAAGATTTTTTTTTTTAGCATTGATCCTAAACAATTAATACATTGTCTTCTAAGTATTTTTCTATCTTTAACAGTAAAACGTTATATCATTTAACTTAATAATTATATATATTTGTTATTACATTATGTAAACTTTATCTTTTAGTAATAGATGCCGTAAAATTCCATAGACGTAAATACACACCGGCAGCACATACAATGTTAAATGCGAATACCTAAAATTATTTCTTAAAGTAAAGTATTTTTTAGAAGAAAGCTTAAAAGGCAAGTTCTTATTATTTTTTATTTTACTTATTTATTTTTCTTAAGAAACGTATTTTACGTGACTCGTAAAAAAAATGTGTTAATGAACTTGAGCAGAAGATAGAATATCAATAGCGCATAATTTTTAAATTACACTAAAAACAACAAAAGCACATATAGAAATTTATTTTCTCATAGGCATATGTTAGAACTTTACGAAACTATGATTTTCATTGCTCTCGCATAATATATTTTTAGTTTAGTCACAATATCTATATTAAAGAGAACTATTTTATTAACACGTACTTTAAAAAGACCCATTCCTGCCAACATATAAAATATATATTTTTTTAATACATAAAACTCTTTCTTACATAAAGAATGCAATTACAAATTTAACTTTATAGCTTTCTGTAAAATTACTCTTTACGTTAGATAAAAAGAGAAAGAGTCCATTTCCCATAAAATGAGCATAAACAATAAGAGCCAGCGTTGTAAATTCTAACTAGCGCTACTATGTGTTTTCTATGGAGAAACTTTTGTTTTCCAGCAGTATATACAGTAACGGATTTCATGAAAGAGGTTATTTTAACAGAGTTTAAGCAGTGTTAATGGGGGAAACGCAAGGGACATATAGATCATGAATCTGATTGGATTTCGTTGTTACAGCAGTTTAATGTGCATTACTCCTCATAAACCTGACTACTGCCTTAATAATGAAACTAAGCTATACCAGGAATAAAAAATTATACGGAATAACACGCTTTTTCTTGGCTACGATGATTATAAGAATATTGAAAATATTTAAAGAAGAATACGTTCACTTATTGAAGAATGTATTCACAAAACATACATTGTTTTATAAAACCTCATAAATAGATAGCAGTTTGTTCGTGGGAGAGAAAAAAAAATAGAAAGAGATGAAGGACGGTTACCCCGCGCGTTCATAGATAATGACGCAAATAATCGGAAACATGAAATATCTATTCCAGATTATTTATACAGAGAATAAAGCATTAGGAGCAGTTTTTAAATTCTGTTGCACTAACTTAACGAATAAAATAAAAATCACTAAATGTTTTATTTGTTGCTTTTAAATGCAGAGTTGTCGAAAAAAGATATCACGATGGTGAGTTTTAGTTAAAGAATTTGTAGTGAAATTTGAAGAAGAATGTAAATTCTGTTATAATACGTATTGATATTGCTAATTTTCTATCTTCCTTAAGGATATAAAAGAATTTCTCGTAGAATGAGATAACAGTTTGGCGAGAGGAGAATTATTGATAAATTGAGTTTCTATGTGTAAGTAATCGATGATTTTACTACGCAGTTTAATAAAAGGAATCCATGATTAGAATTAAATAAAGTTTAGTAAAGAGAATCTTTGTAGATAGTAGTGAAAATACCCTTTCTTTATGCTAAGTTTAACTCGCTGACTTTACGTGCAGCTAATTTCCCTACTTATTAAAATAGATTTTAAACTTAATTAACTTTTTCTTCAATCAAAATTAGAGCAACCACGCAAGGAGATACTTTATGAAGTTGTTCAAAACGCTTTAACTTTGCTTTTTTTCCATTATTTACAAAATTAAATTTATTAACAAAATTACACGAGATGAGTAAAACAGGTACAACATTTTATAAAAACCAATCAAACAATTCAAGAATTCAATTTAGTATCGGAATATTTAAATTTTCATAGAGCTGAATCTGAATTTCATCATAATGATCGTAATATTTGTTTAACAAAAAAGTTATTAAGAGATTAGATAAATTAAAATGCATATATTAGTGTTATTGTTTACACTGATAATTTATGCTTGACCCCTGAAACACTATCTGTCAGAATGCCATTACTAAATCTGAGAATTTATATCAAAACAATCAAATATGGGTTTAGCCCTTTAACGTTCACTACATATTTTCTTCTGAAAATCGCTAAACTAATAGACTTAGCTTTTAGACTGGTCATAAATATGTATTAAGAAAAAAAGAAAAACATTTTTTGAGAAATTATTGATAAGAATAATCTATTATCCTAATTAAATTCAAATAATTAATACACTTTATAAATAACTATTTTTTAACTAAACATTATAAATTACAAAAACAAGCAACAGTTGTCACAGGCCAAAATAACAGCACTGCACTTCATCAGGGGAAACTAAACACGAGTGCATCATTAAAGCAGCAATGCGCACTCGCGCCCGCTGAAAACTATAAAACTATAAAACTTTTATTAAATTTCCGAGTAGTTCTGTTATCTACTAAACACAGAAAATGCAAAATTAAAAAAATCTATTAAAACAAGGTAAAATTTTGAAAAGTTATTGGAAATAAAAAAATGTTACAATGTTAGGGTTTTAGTGCGAAACCAGTAAACTTTAAAGGAATAAATCTGATTATGCTTTTTCATATCACAACTTTTTTAATGAGTGATGGCCATTTTTTTTTTTTTTTTTTTTTTTTTTTTTAGTAGGGGCATACGGGTACACTGCAGGCTAGGGTTGCACCGAATATTCGGTATCCGGCCTGTTTGGTCATATTGCCGAATATTCGGTTTCAACGAATCAAACCATTCGGCTCGCCGAATATTCGGTTTGGCCGAATTTCAAATTATTTGCCTACAATTCGGCTAGTTGAACATATAAAAATTCAATTTTTAAAAATTTTTAATCATTTGAAAAAAATTCTGCTATTTGTAATTATTATTAAATTAAGATTTTTCAGAGTAATTAAGAAATAGATTAAATTTAAATGAAAACAATTGTTTTATCTAGTTTCAAATAACATTAAAGAAAATTAATTATTAGTTACATTAATCATGACAATTAATAAAATCTAACAAAAGTTGTCTTTATCAATAACAGTATAAGGATGTATGTTTCTAAAGTTGAGTTAAGAAAGAGCATACATAATTCACATGATGTTGCCATCTAGGAAACTTCAAGAGATCAAACGGAGATCATATCCAAATCAGGTAAGAAAAATGACAAGTCATAAAATAGTAGTTTTGAGTTTTTGTCATTGAAAAATGCATATGAAATGCCCCCAACATGCACGAAAAGTATCTCATCCCTATCCCACAATTCATCCATATGAGAGTGGGAGACATTTGCGTTAGTTTCAATATAGGTTAGCCAATATGCTGTTACTTTTAAATTTATTTTTCTCAAAAGCTGCATTTCTTTTTTTTTTTTTTTTTTTTTTTTTTTTAGGAGGGGGGTGGGGTGAATGGGCGCGACAAGATTTTTTTTTTGAGAAATTTTATGTGTTTATTGAGAAGCCTAACAGTTAATAATTTGCATTGATTGTGAATTCAGCATTACACCACTACTTATGTGTAGTAATATTTCCTAATATTTTTCTAGATTTATATAAACCACTGTTGCTGAAAACTAGTTATATACTTTTCATATTAAAAAAATAAAATATTAAGTGTAAATGGTATTACCGAAAAAAGTTTGCAAAAAATAAAGTGATTGACAGCTTAATATAAGAGTAAATCAGCCAGCCGAATATTCGGTATTCATCTGAATAGTTACTATTCAGTTTGAAGGATATTCGGTTGGCCGAAAATTCGGCATTCGGCCAAAACTGCAATTCGGAGCATCTCTACTGCAGGCCACTTAAATGTTTTTCTAATTACTAAATTGAACACCACGAATATTTTAATTGATTGTATAAAATAAATAAACAAATTGTTTTTATTTTTACGCAACTTTAAATTATACTGTTTGTTTAAAGAATAAATACCGAAATTAATGTTTTTCGAAGATATTGCATTTGCGTTTTAAAACACTAAGGGACGACAAAAAAAAAAAAAAAAAAAAAAAAAAAAAAAAAAGACACACTTGGATATTTTTCTTTTCTCTTTCTACAACCGCTAATTTTATCATTTAAAAAGCAAATTTTTGAGCAGACTTTATTACGTCGTCTTCCACGTAGACTTTTGGATTGAGCCCAGTATTAAAAATAAAATTCAATTGTCAAGAAAATTGTAATTTTAGAAAGTATTTAAAAAATGGCAAAGATAAGGTCACTAACGATGCCACAAAAAACAAGTTTTGAATAAAAATCAAAGATATTTTAATACGTGAGATGGCAAAATAATTAATTGTTAACAAAATATTGGTACGATGGTTTTTTGCAAGATATAAAATTTGTTGGCTGTTTATACTGGAAATTTGGCTTTGGGCAGCCACGTTGCTCATCCAAGCAAAATGGCCGCAAGTTATAAAGCAAATCTAAAATATATATATATATATATATATATATTTGTATCATGTTCAAAACTTACAAAAGATAAAAAAAAAAAGCAATTAGCAAAATAATTTCTTCCAAAACAGTGCGTCAACAATTAAACAAAGCAAGTTAAAACCAGAAGATCTGCAGAAAATTATTAAGGATAAGAATTACAAGTAACAAGTCTTCAGATGACCAAAAAATTAAAGAAATTATCAGTTAAATTGGGCTGAACTGGTTGGTTTTCTCTGATGAGTCAAGTTTAATTTATTTCGAGCTGATGAAAAAAAATTTGTAGGACAGCGAAAATGTGACCGACTTAATGGAAATTGCTCTCTTAAAACAGTGACACATTCTCCGTACATTATGACACGGAGGTGCATGATTTTTCAAGGAGTTGAGCAAATTTTCATGCTCAAGGGATCAATTAACTCGAAATAAAACACGGCCATTATAAAAGTGTAACTTAACCGACTATTTTGAAGCTATCTCAGACTTTTCTGCAAACAGCATTTCAAGATAATAATGCACCTTTCTTCAGGGCGTCTGGGGTACGTTTACTTGATTAAAATTATTAAATTACCTATCCATTCCCATTAGCACCTATATTTCTATGAGTAATCATATCTTTTTTACATTAAATTAAATCCCACGAAGAATATCGTAGAATTTCTTCTTTACTAGGCCTGCAATTAGTCTTAATCTCAATCCGTTTGAGACTGTTTAGTCTATAAAAAGGCGGGCAGACAGGGGAGAGGATTCAAAATTGGCAGCCTACAACTCTGCAAGAACTAGAAAAAATATTTATGATATCTTGTTCAATGTCTATATTAAAACATTGTATAACACTATGCCATTGCGCATTAAAGTAGTGATTTCATATAAAGGTGGAATTACCCAACGCAGAATGCATATTTTTATTAAGTAATTGTTTAGATCTAATAAAAAAGTAGTTTTATTTCATATATTAAAGTATAACTTTTTTACTTCATATAATAAATCACTAGCAGGCTTTGCCCGCTTCGCTGGCCACTAAATTTAAAGGAAACTCTTTTCTATATAGCTTTATAAAAATAAAATAAAATAAATTACTGAAATTGTTCAAAAGCTCGTTCCAGGTCCCTGCTGCATTCGGCAGCGATTTGGTCATCCACTGCAACTCGGGCGCTTGTCATTATTACCTGCGACAATGATGCACCAATGAGCTTCCATTTAGGTGCTTATTACATAACAGTTTCGAAATAGATAGTATCGAAAAAATTGGAGTTTCCCTTTTATATTTGAATCCCAGTTACATGTGAACAACACTATACGTGTTTTTCACATATAACTCGGACTGGACTCAAATGTAACTGGGCTTAGACAACATAATATTTGCTTTTACGTTATTTCATATGTTTATTTTGTTTATCCAATCAACCATTAAATGACAGCAATTTCACGCCACATATTACAATATGCTGTGACCGGCTACGTCTGTCGCATGAGACAATTTTTTGTGTTTATATATAATTCAAGGGTTGTAAACCTGATAGTACAGCCTTAATATAGTTCTCTTTGGCGGCTTTTGAATTTTTGTCACCATTTTAGACTTAATCCATTGTAACAATAAGACTTAATCCCTTGTAACAATATGCTATGAGCGCTATTTCTGCCGTATTTTAGACAACTGAACTTTTTATGGTTAGATATATTTCCCATTAAACATATTTTTATTTATCTATTTAAATATTAATTTGAATTTTTCAAATATTTCTGTTCGACAGCGTGCAAGTACAGTAACACACAGAGGCTCATTTGTTTGTATGATAAATTAGCATAGTGATTATTATATATAAAAAAAAATAAATAGGTAAACATTATCGTGTTACACAACTTTATTACGTCGCTCCACTGGCGGCTTTTGAATTTTTGTCGCCATATTAGCGCTGTTTTTTTTTTTTTTGTATGAAAAGGGAAAGACTATTTTGCTAATAATTTTATCAAACGCTTTTTTGTTTATACATAAGAATCCTTTATATCCTGCTTATATTTTTAATGGTTTTTAGGTTTAAAATAGTGCTTGTTGAAATAAATTTCCTATCTTTAAAACTGCATTTGTTCTGTAAATTTTGTGTAAAAATAAATCATTTATGTTTTTATATATTTGATGCTCTACTTAGATTAAAATGGCTGTTGCTATATTAAACTTCTTGTCGAAAAACGTTCGGTGTACTTCAACACCAAAATTAAAAAAATCGCCCAGCAGGATCTGTTAATGAAGCTGATAAAATAAAAATATGGTTCATAGAGTTTAAATAATCTATTTAAAAAAAACTTTTAAAACCCAAATTATTAATGTATCGTATCACATACATAGATATACAGTCCCTGGCCAAATTATTAGACGCACTATAGTTTTTTAATAATTACATGTTTTGCAGCTCAGAGAATGGTTTCCAAATGGATAACCGCATTCATTTTTATGCAAGATGGAGCTCCCTGCCTCACAGAACGGCCTGTTAAAGATTGTTTGGAAGTGCCAAAAATCCCTTGTTGGATTGGCCGGGTAATAGCCCAGATGTGAAACCTACTGAAAACGTGAGGGAGCTGATGACGAGAGAAGTGGCTAAAGGTGTGATCATAAACAAAACGCAACTCTTAGAAAAGGTCATTCATGTGTGGAATGACCATCCTCAGATGCATAATTGAAGCTCGCATAGCTGCTAAAGGTGGCTCAACAAAATATTAACATTTAATTGCATTAATTTCAAATTTTTTCAAGAGTTAATAAATACATATTTTTTCTATAACTATAGTATTTTATTTGTGTTAAAAAACAGGTAATAAGGTGGATAATAAAAAAAAAAATACATTGTATCTAGTAAAAACATTAAAGCTGTATAGTATCACCTGATAATTAAGATTTTACATAGAATCTTACAGTGCGTCTAATAATTTGGCCAGGGACTGTAGTAATAATATATAGATTGATCATTGGGGAGAAAAAAGTGATTCCTTTTCACTCGGGAAAAGACGGCGATTTTACCAAAATATGGCAGTCTTTCCCCGAGTGAATACACACGAGAATACACACGAATGTTTTAGCAAATAAAATTCATGAATAATTTATTTACTAAAGGTGAATGAAAAGCTCCAGATATAGTTTCAAATTCATTCTTTTTTTTCCTTTTTTTCCTTCAATACCACTTAATGGCTGATTCCAAAGCTTTTTTTCGGCATCAAAAATCTTTGCACGATAATATGGGGATGATAGATCTATATATATTATTATATCTATGATCACATAAATCTTTTCGAAGATCGAATAAAACTTAATTTGAAAAAAAAAATAACTTTTGTTTATTAACCAAAATAATTGATGAAATTTGAAATGCAGGTTGGTCTTGTGGGGTACAGGCTGTATATTATATTTTTGTGTTCGTGAGAGAAAATTTCAAAGAATTTGAAAACTGCAATTTTTAATCCCACTTCAAAAACACGTGACTTAATGTGAAGCAGAATTTTTTTATTTTTTTTTCTCCTAACGGTTTCCATACAATCTTCTGCTGTTGCCACCTAAAATTCATACTTTAGTTAATTTTAAAAAATCTAATTGTCCGATTGATAAGCTGTTTAATGCATCGGATTTACAAAAATTTTCCCTTTCATTTGGTATCTTATTTGTAACGATGCGACTGATATTTCTAATTTATTTTCTAATCTTTCTGATTTATTTTCCTCATTTTAAATAAATGTACGTTTTATTATTATTATTATTATTATTATTTTGTCGAAAAAAAAATTGGCAACAATTAAATTATGGATAAAATGTTAAAATTTAAATGGCTTATTTATCAGAAATTAGAAGGTTATTATTTTTACATTTTAATTAATTAAGAAAAAACTAATCAAAAATTCGAAAATCTGACTTATATGTGCACAATGACCCTTCGGGGGGCACCTTTGTGTTAAATCTCGTGACTGTCCGAGCTACCGTTTTCGAGAACAGTGAAATATACAAATATTGTTCACTTAATAGTATAAGATAATAGATTACAAAGTATAGATTTATCATATTACGTTTAAAAAGAATGTTTTATGTAGATTTTTATTAAGTACTTCATAGAGTGTAATAAAAGCGATTTACCAAGTCGAAAATGTACATAAGTATCATTTCATCTCTTTAGTATTATGCAAACATGACAGTTTTATTTGTTTCAACCATTAGTTTTGAAGTTATTCCAAGTAAAAAGGTATAAGTCAATTTTTCTGCAGTGCGGTTTTTTTTTTTTTTTTTTTTTTTTTTTTTGTCTCTTAGTGTATATATATACATACAATATATGTTTAATAAAGGTTAACTGCTTTATTAAAAGTAATATAATTGATATATGTTGGAAGGGATAAGGGACTTAACTGATTATAAACTGTATTCAAATAAACTACCATCCCTTTCCTTTTCAAATGATATTAGTGAAGTATCGTAATGTTCCTGGTTAATCGGATTTCAGGCAAATTCAGGAACATAAATATAAGTAAAATCCATTTCAACTTTATGTTTATTATTAGGCAAAAATTTATTCATGATAAAATTGTAAAATAATTGTTTAATCAATAGGAATACATTATTATCCTTTTTCACCTCAAATTCTGCAGAATGCGTAATCAGCTAGCACATATTTATTCAAAACATATGAATAATTTATGTAGCTTAACAAGATGACCGGTGATTCTGCATAATAACCGGCCCTTATGTTTTTAGCATTAATTATTAGGATTTTCAGCTGTTGGCGATTTTCCATTCTAAATAGTATGACTAAAAAATTCATTTTCCTACATTTCCAACGCAAACTGTAAATAACGTCGTTATTATATTATATAATCCTTTCGTTTAAAAAATTTCACATTTTATTGATTTAAAATGTACATAAATTCTGTTATAATTGTTTTGCTTTTGAGAAAAATTATATTATTTCTGTAATACAGAAATAGACTATAGATATTTTCTTGCTAAATTTTAAAGACTAAATATACTATAAATTCTTAAGAGTTTTTTTAATAGTTTTGCATGTATTAATTCAAATTGCATTTTTACTAAAACAGAAGCATTTAACGAATTTGTAGATATTACGAAAGTTTTCGAACTTATATAATTGATAACTGCATACATGTAAAACTATTTTTAAAAACGGTGCGTAACACTTTGAACTTCTCATTAACAATTTCAAAGTTTTAATAAAATTAGTCTAAAAACACTAGTATAAAAACCATGAGCATGTTTGTAATCTACTTGTTACAGATTTTTTTTTAAGTAAATAGGAAAATAGGGTTATAAGTCTGCAGATAAAACAAATATGAAAAATATCCACTTCCAGAAATTGAAAGGTTATTCGACACTCTCATTACTTAGCATTAAACTACACATCAGAAATATTTAATGCAATAATCAACCTACTACCCAAAGAAAGGAGTTTTTTGGAGGGCACGGGGAATGGAAGCAATATCTTGAGGCATCGATAATTTCAAAACAAATAATTCATGTTTGTTTTCAGTAATTCATTAAAAAACATCTAAACACTCACAAGGGAAGTATGAATCAGTAAAATCCCTGTTGAAACCAAACCAATTTTAAATTAAAGAGCATGGTCGAAAACATAGGGTAGAGTGCAAATTTGCTGCAACCCCCCCCCCCCCCCACACACACACACAAATGGAGCGAGAAAATGACCCTAAAAGTTTTAGCTGTTTTATCAAAACAAAAAACAGAATCCATTTGCAAGATAGCACTGTGCAGTGGTTAGAGTGTTCAATTTGAGTGAGAAAAGTCGTGAGATCCAACCCCAATGACTGTTCGCAGTTTACATATATATATATATATATATATATAAAATGAAATAAAACAAAATATTAAAATAAAGGAATTCAGGGATTAAATTTAATTAAAAAAATATATAATGATACATTTGTAATTATTAAAATATTTTCTCCCCCCCCCCCCCTTTATAGTTTAGTTAAAGTAGGAAACACTGATCGTCTACTTTTAATTTAGTTATTTTTTATACATAAAAATAAATATTCCATTAAATTATTAAAACATTTTATTTCAAGTAAAAAGATGCTTTTCAAATTAATTGTTCAACGGAAAATAACATTTATATTGCATTTTTTTTTTTTTCGTCTGCTTTAAATTGCGGTATTACTCATGCGTAAAAAAAAAAAAAAAAAAAAAAAAACACTTATTGTTATTCTGTTGGCCCTTGCATATTTGTATATCTCCAAAATTTTTAATTTAGTTATAAATGCATTTTACAAAGCATATCTAATGAAAAACCCAATAATTTACAAAATGGTGTTTCAACGTGGAACAAGATTGTAATGAAATTAATTGTGATAAATTTTCTTTTATACGTTGTTCTCATCGTGAAAAGTGCTTATACTTTGATAATTGAGGCTAGCTAATAAAATGGCACGTATATTTTTTCTGGTTTCTTGGAATGATTTCTGCTTTTTAGTGACAGTTTATAGCGCCACTCTAAATGATCCCTGAAAGTTTTATGTGCCTACTATTAATTATTATTTCATAATTTCGAAAGTCATTTTATGATTTTTCATTCGTCGTACATATATTTGCTTTTTGCGCAGGTATACTAACTTAAATACAGTTGAATGATAATATATATTATAATACTTTATTTCGAGATCTTTGTCAACATATAATAGGAAATTAATCTGTTATCTCAAAGTTTTTCTATCTCGAAGTTTTCTCGCTAGAGCTCTAAGCGTCCATAAATGAGGATAGGCTTTAAATTTAAAAACTATCAGAAGAAATGTTTAAGTTAATATATTTTACTGTCGGTTGTCTATATTAATTTAGAAGTGAAATAATCAGCTAATAATATTTTGCAAAATTAATTCGGGCGTTAACGGGTTAATTTAAATATTAGATTTTCTTAATAGCATATTTTTATATAATTTTTACTCTATTAATCAATATTGTGCAACTTTTTGACTTTTGATTTAAAAATATTTCTTGGGGGTTTAGAGGAACCTGCTAATAGGGGTACAGAGGGACACTGTCCCACTGTACCCCAACGTAAATAACGTAAATATTTAAAACCTTCTCCAAGTTATCGTTTTATCGTTTTTAATTTCGCTAAATTTTATAACCGTCAATTTTTGTAATTTAAAGAATTTTCGAAGTCCTGTAGTGGACTTAGTGTACTTTTATAACTTTCATTTTATTTCTTTTATATGATTTATCTTACTCTAATTTTTTTAGCTTGTCTTCCTAGATACTATAACCTCTTCAATTTTAAATATATATTATATTTTTAATGAATAAAGAAATTGTCGTTATTTGATGTTCAGGAAACAGTTAATTTTTTTAATAAGTACTTGATTTTAAAACTTTATGTAGCGTAAAAATGTCAAGTATTTCCCAATAAACGAAAGCAATGAGATTCAGCATTTAATAGAGTTTTTCTCTTATGGTAAACCGAGATGAAATTTTGAAATATACAATAATAATGTAAGGAATTTAATATCTGAACCATCAATTCTAATATAATTATATTTTCGTTGTAAACATTAGAATAATTTAAGCAAAAATACGTTTTTTCACAAACATTAATTACTCTATTAGTAATTTTTGAACATTTCTATTCACAGAATTAAATATTAATAAACTTCATGAAAAACGCTATCGTCTAACGTATTTAATCTCTCAGATTAATTCATACATTAATAATTAATCTGTTTAACTTCTACAGTGTTGTATTTTAGGATTAGTAGACAGCTTTGTAAACCTGTATTCATACAGTAGGCAGTGATACCATTATCGACTCAAATGCGTTAAAAATTAATATATTAAAGATTATATAAATTTTAACCATTCGCAAAATAATTAGAAATAACTTCTATAATATTAACTCTCTCCTTAACTGAAAAACATTTATCATACTATTGTCAAATAACGAAACAATTCGATTAAATGACTGAAAAATATAAATATTCGGAGACTGTTAGTGTTTTAATTTTTAAACTCATTTGAATATCGTTAGGATTAAAAATGATTTATTATTTAATACTGAAGTTTAGACTAAAAAAAATGTCTAATAGTTAATTAAGGTATATGATGAATTACCGGAAAATGTCAAAATGGCGTGATTTTTACATTAAATTTCATAAAACTTATTTCGTTAACGTAAATTTTATTTTCACCCATTAATCATTTACATAATAATATACAAATATGATTTAAGGAAATTATGAAGATTTTTTTTTTTTTTTTTTTTTTTTTTTTAATCAACTGATATTTTTAAGAGATTTATTGCATAATTGGAAACATTTCAGTTTATGCGATATATTAAAAATTAAATTTCGGATTCGTTGATTTTATTATTAATATTATTTATGTACAAATTATTTAAATTTAAAATCAAGTACATTGTTTTGTTTAGAGAAATATTTACAAGAGAATTTAATACAAGTGCAATAAATAATTTTAAATTTCAAAACTTCTACAAGTTTTAAATTGAATCGACATATGTAATTTCAGGGGCCAAAAGCATCGAGATTTTTATTTTAATTATTTATTTATTGTTTTATTTATTTAGTCACAGGTAAACAAATAATAAACATAAGAAGCAAAATCTCAATATTTTTTCTATCAGCATTTTCATACATTTAATCTAAAATCATAATTCATTTTATATGAATCAGACTCTAAAAGCATTAGATTGGAAAGTTTACGTTTTCTTTTGCTCTGAATATTGCTTTTCTTTTTCTACTGCGGACAAATCAGTTTCTTTGAAGTTTCTTGAAATATCACAAAAGATTTAAAAATTCAAAAGGAAAGTTGTATTCAAAAGAAAATGTTAAAAGAACGAATCTGAAATTGAATTAAAATTCAAAAAGAATTTATTTAATAGAATAGTGTAGGAGTTCGGGAAAGAACATTTTCAAACATTAATTATTCATGTATGTGTATATATATATATATATATATATATATATATATATATATATATATATACACACTATATACATTAATTTTGATGCTTGGCTTTTATTGATACTTTAAAAGTTTAAATTAATAGTATATACGCAATATCAATTAAAGCTACAATAAAATAAGTTTTCTTTTACAAAATTTATAAAGAAAACTGCTTATTTAGATTTTACCTAATAAAATTTTAGATAATGTTTTTCTAATGATATTTAATGTTTTAAAAGTTATACTCTACATGTTTATTTCCGGTGATTGTCATATACAGAACTAGCGTTGTACAATGTGTGTGTGGAATGCTACGCAATAAAAAAAAAAAAAAATTAACAATGCAGTAACATATGGTTACCATTCAATATTGCTAAGTACAGGCAATAACTTATTCTTCTGTTATTTATTTTGTTATATAGGATGGCCATAAAATAACTTTCCCTGTTTGGCGTCATATACTACCTGAAACGAAGGAAATTAAATTGTGGATGACATGGTGAGATGAATTTCGGAAATTGAAGTAGTAGTATCAAAAGTCGCCAATAGGAAAAGGTTTTCGCGCTACTGTCACGTAAGCACTTAAAAATTTGCGCAATCGAGGTAGATTACGCAACTTTCCTAGAGCATACGGGATTTTGGAGCTGTTAGAACGAAAAAGTTAATACTTACAAATGATTGCAGGGAAAATGGATTATATAAAGTTAAATAAATGTTTGAATAAACTGGCGCATGCAAAAATGAACAGTATTAAACTCAGTGTTAAATATTTTTCTAATCATCATTAGGGTTCCCAGAAACACGTACAATATATTCAATGTGCTGACCTTTGTCCAAGATATTGAATCCATTCTTTGACGTTCTCTACTATTGTGCGTAAACTGTTACCTTGGATATTTATAACAGTCCGTCTTATGTTCTGTTTAGAGTAAGGCTCCTATATATACGAGCTGGCGCATCAGGCATTTTGTTGCCTTAGGGTTGCCACATGAACCCAGCGCGTTTCTCTGATAAACAAACGACAAACATTTTTTTTATCGTCTTACGTTACTTTAGAGAAACTTATTTTATTATATTTCATAATTTTAGCCATGTAAACTATGATATGGAAGTTTGTTTAGCGATAAACTGCTATAATCATTCAAGAAGTTAATATAAAGTGTTCACAGACCTTCTATTACTGTGTACTTGTGTTTTGGCGACATTTTGTAAAAAAAACAGAAACCGCCCTAACAACACATCTTACGCCAGTACATCCATAGGATATCCACAGAATAAAATGACATCCAGAGAATGTACTGTGAAAAAAATGTGTTTATAGGAATATTATTGTTGCTTATTGCTCTTATCTTGACCGGATTAGCTTCAGATCAAGATTTCTTAAAATCATTATGGAAGCGATAAGGACGCCAAGCGGGAATGCTGTCCTCTTCGGAGGCAAAAAAATTGCGGTGATGCACCGGCCTATTATTTTATTTAGGGGCTCTAGTTTAGAGGACTTCAGGTTTGTAACGTCACACCACAATACACGATAGATTTAAAATACTCACACAACCAAAAGTCACATGGGGTGATAGCAGGGGAACGATTTATAACCTCGTCTTACAACTGAAATGATATAGTGAATTTGGACTTAATAGTCCGCACATCTGTTTATTTTAATCTTCTTTATTACATTAAGCGTTAAGAAACCAAATCAAACATGAAACAATGAAAGTTTTAGAAATTAGAAAAACTGCATACATTTCCTTTTCCGACAGAGTGCCACTCTCCAAATGAATGTACTTAAGTAAAAAATAATACGGAAACTAAATTATCTTTTAATCCCACAAAAACAATTACAGAATAATTTGTCCAACTTTACTTGCCTTATTTTAGCTTACAAAGAAAAAGTTTTACTGTAGAAACTATCTAATTTCTTTGCAATTACAGGCAAACATGGGATTTAAAATGTCACATCTTTGCACTGTAATCGAAAAGGATGAAAATTAATATAGCAGTGGGCTTTTAATGCTTTAATGTTGGAAATGAAACTACTTTTTCAAGCATCGCTTTAGATGACATGAGATTAAAGATCCTCGTGACACACCATTCATTGTCAAATTTTCTTTTAAAGAAGCTGAAACACAAACTTTAGTGTATCTAACACCCCGATACATCAATCGATTTTAATTATCTTTTGAAAAGTTTTAAAATGACTTTTCAATTAAGAAAAGAAAAGAAATTTATAGCTAAATTGTTATATTAGGTAAAATATGTTGACTTTGTTACGCGGAATTCATTGAATCTAATAAAATTTATTAACTCATATAATATTCCTATGCTACTTGAATTTGGACATCACGTTGTAAGGGAAATGTCGATGAAATTCTAAACAATGTTGGTGTTAAGGCTAATTGATTGGACATGAATTCTAGGCTTAGATGAAAAGCTCTCCGTGGAGGTATTTCATAATGAATTTTAGCCTGTTACGGTGAAAAACACCAATTTAAATGTATAAAAGTTAAACTTTTGTTTTTAAACGCTTGATTTTTAAAATATTTTACTTCTGATTCATTGAAACTAGATATGACTACTAGTTTGAAAGGAATGAATACTGGTAAGCTTTGACTTGTCGATATCCTATAACGTAGTTTAGATTTAAAAGCATAGCCATTAAATACTATTTTGATTTTTTAAAAGAATAAACTGCTCTGGCATAAAATACTTCAAAACAAAGACGATATTGACTTTTTCTGTCTTTTTAGGGGACTTGCTGAAATCTAAAAATCTTTTCAATAAAAAACCAAAATTTTTACTTGACAACGGCTAATTATATTTATAGTCAACTGCGAAAATTGAAATTAAATTTTTAAATAAGCATATACGAATGTTTAAGCATGGCTTTAAAAAAAAAAAGGGGGGGGGGAGAGGAGTAAAAAACAATCAAAAAAGAAAAAAATCTTCTACAAAACATCAGAGATGTTTTTTTTCTTTTATAGGTGTAATGTTTTGCAGGCTTTGAAAGACATATGTACCATAATTCAACAAAATATCCATATAAAGCTTTAACTAAATTTTAATATATTTGAATTTACAGAAATATTTATCGGTATAATACATAGACATTGCTTCAAATATGAGAAAAATCTTACGTAAAAATAAAAGTAACCTAGGTTTCTCTTAAATTGTTAACAGCTACTAGATTAATGTAATATTTTTTCCTCTTTCAAAAACTGCCTTAGAATTTTAATATAACAATCGAATTTTCATTGTATTAATTTCAAGAATTAAAAATCTATACAATATTTCAGAACGAAATGCTAGTTCATATTTTGAAGAAAAAATTAAAGTCTTTAGAAAATTCATAATCGTTGTGGCCTGAATACATTTTTGCTGGCTCATTCACTAATTTTTCAAGGCACATCTAACAATCGGTTATTATTTTAATTGTTTTATTCCGAATTAATTGATAAAATTTTAATTATTTTATTTATCGAGCATTAATTATTTACTACAACAATGAAACTTAAAATATACTTTAATTTCCAATTAAAATATGTCGACTAAACATTGCAACAAAAAATAGGAAATACTTATGTTTTAAATGACAAAATATTTATAATTTAAAACATACTTGAAAATAAAAAAATAAATTCAGCACACCATAGAATAAAGTTTAAATTCATATTTTAAATGAAAAAATATCTTCTCTTAAATTACTTCGTTGAATGTACTTAACATACACTAAAATTAACCCTTTGCACACGAGAGGCGACTCTCATTCACCATGTGGTTTGATGCAGCAACTCGAGATGTCACTCTCGCTCACGACTTGGATTGCTGCGGTGACTCTATGCGTGGCAGTAACTGTTTACGTTTAGTTTCTTCGACACGGAATCCTATGCTCTTTCTGCGATATATAATCAATTGCGACGTTTGTAAACATTAGACCATTAATTGACTGGAGGTTTTCGCCAGCCATGCGATCGAACCTCGACTTCAACCTCCGATTTTGAAGATAACCGCTTGAATGGAAAGCTACACAATATTCTAACAGGAGTTAGGAAGGACAGCAAAATCTATTCTCATAGAAATAACTCGGAAAAAGGCATCAAACGACATATTATTGTAATACTTACCCCGACAAGCCGGGCATGCATCTTGGGAATTGTTACATGTAATATCATACACAGAAAAGTTACAGAGACTAATATTTAAGAAATTATGTTTATAAAGGTGTAAAGATATATAAAATGTTAAACTATAAAAATTTTATACATTAATTTGCGTGTGTAAGGATTTTAAGTTACTGGTAAGAAATGCGTCAAAAAGGCTGCGAAACATCGAGTGCGCCGCGTGAGAAAGGCCCTGAGTGCAAAGGATTAAAAGTTACATTTTTTGTGATAAATTTCAATAGGGATCGAAATGAACAGATAATTTTAACAAGCCATCGTTTGTTCCTTTTTATTTCCATAGCTAAAAGCTACACCTCTAATCTCCCCACAAAACGTTAATTGTAATACAGTCGAATCTCGTTAACGTGAATCTCAAGAGGGGAAAAATTTGTTCATGTTATCAGTAGTCCATGCTATCAGTAACTAAGCTTCATACAACTAAACTAATCTTAATTTTTACGGGGATTATGGAAGCAGTTCATGTTAAAAGTAATTCATGTTAAAAGTAATTCACGTTAAGCGTGTTCACGTTAACGAGGTTCGGACTCTACTAGTAAGCAGGAGATCGAAGAAATTCACAAACGTATATTAGTCAGTCAATGCCGGTGACATAGCAAAGGCATATATCTGTACTGATAAGTATAAAGGATTTAAGTCCAAAAATGTCGATTTTGAGTTAAGTGCATAGTCAGACTCAGAAAAAAATTCTCTATCGATTGGTATAAAGGATTTAAATCCATGTCATTTAGTCTTTGAGAAAATCCATTGGTAGAAAAAGATTCAAGTCAGAAATTTAGCATTAATCTTTGGTATAAAATATTTAATTCAATTTTTTCTCTTCATTAAATGAAGATTGACATTTACTGAATGGTATAAAGCGTATAAACCAGCATAATCCCTTTTACCTAATCGATTCTGCTCATTAGTTTTTAGTTAGTTTAACTTTATTTTTCGTCTCCTGAAAAATCAAGAATATGGGCTTAAATCCTTTATACTTATCAGTACAGATATAAACATTCAGTCTATACTCGTGATTTTACCAAACTCATTTATGCGCCTTTAGTTCATGCCTGTGACTTTTATTAAAACTCGCATATTCGCTTTTAGCCTTTGCTGGCAATTTTTAAACTCCTATATGCGCCCATAATCCACACCGATAAGTTTTCGCCAAATGCTTATTTGCACCCACTGTATTCGAAGTATTAATATCCTAAAATTTATTTTTAAAAACTAAAATTATAGAGTACTGAATTCAAGGTATGATTTATAAAATTGGGTAAAATTTAAGATATCGAACCTCAATTTCATCTTCTCACCTTAAACATTTACCCCGAAAAAAATACTTTCTTTTCCAATATTTTAGATTACCATTGAAGTCATCATTTTAAAAACATATCCTTTATTTATTTATTTTTTTTTCAAAGAATTTACTTTGCCCTATTTTAAATTTGCTTGACACCTCGAAAAAGATACGTAAAAAAGTTTAGAACTTGTTTATAAAAACCAGATTCAACGAATCGTACGAAATTTATCGAAATAAAATATAGAGAAGAGTTTAAAAATCCTTCAAATTTTTAAATGAAAAAAGTATGCAAAAGTCTCCTAAGGATAGAAATAAAAATAGAGGATAAGTTCAAACGTTTTTATTTCGTGACTTTTAAAATAAAAAATAATAATATATATCATCACTTATTTTAAAGTATTTTTTGAATATGTAAACTAGGATTTATCAAATGGTTACTTGGCTACGAATGAGATGGGAAATGTGAAGCTACGTAAAAATATAAATTATCTTTTTCCATTTTTTCTCTTTATCTTAAAGTTGGTTTTTTAAATTTATAGCTCTTTCTACAAGTTCGACGTAGTTTTAACTACATTTCAAATAGTACAATGCAATGAGATTTTTTTCTTTTTTGACAAAGTTTATATATACTGGAGAATTTAAATTTTCTTAGCTGTAATTTTCGGGGGGGGGGGGGGTTATATTAGTAATATTTTCAATTGTAGTTAGAAATTTTGGATTATAGTTTAAAAAAAAAAAAGTTTATGTTTACTGAAAAGATATTTTCTATTCATTCTATTTATATATTTTCTTTCTTTTGTCATTTCATGAACTGATTTAGTAACTTGTTAGAATACACAAATATTTAAAAGATTTTTAAAGCTTAAGAAAATTTTAGTTCAGATTTTGAGTAGTAATTGGTTCTTTCGATTAACTGTCGTCAATTAATCTATAGAACATTTAAATGTCTATTAATCAAATTTCATTGCTTTCAAACAACTGGTTCATTTAAAAAAATAAGCGAAAATTAAACTTAAAATTCATGGTTTTTGCTCAAATCTGCAAATGTCGTTTTACAGTGTACAGTACTCTGACTATGAAGTCACTTCTGGCGTGACAAAACTATTTTTTCATAAAACTAGTAAGTCTCCTTCGGCGTGACACTTTATATAGTTATAAAATAAATTAGTGGGAAAAAGTTTTATTTAGATTTTTTTTTTTTTTTAATAATGCAAATTCAGCATGTTTTCGTTAAAAAAAAAAAAAAAAAAAAAAAAAAAAGAACTTAATGTATGGGAAACATATAAACATAGGTGGGTGATAAAATAATGTGATCGGTTTTGATTTAACACGTTTTGTCAAATATATGAAGAAATATTCATATAACTTTGCGAGAATGAAGTAGATGTTTGACCATATGTTTTTCAGAGACATTTTGGGGACTGGGACATTTAGGGGGTCTACTTCAAATGTAAGAACAAAATTTTGGGTATCATGCTGTAAATAAAAAAGATTTAAATGGCCTATAAATCGTAGAGAATTCTTCTCTAGGTCACATAAATTTTGTGTTATTTTCTCTAAGACTATCTCTTACAATGATGGAGATATAAAGGCTTATTTAAAAAAATTTTAAAATACATATTTTTGTTTATAACTCGAGTGATTTTCAAACAAATGTCACGTCAGTTTTAGATAAAGAAAAATTTTAGAAGCAATCTTCAATCAGAAAATAGATATGTTAAACCATTCATGAAATATGAGCATTTGATCAAAACAATTTGTAACTGTTCATTCGTTAACTCTTAAAAAAAAAAACTGTTTACATAATTTAATAGACATAGGTTCAGAGCAACTTATATACAGAAGGGAAAGCAATTCGCTTAGGAGGTTCTTTGGTCCCGCAGCCATTGGTCTCAAATATATAATTCCAAATGCAAAATGTTTTTAAAACTAGTATGTTGTGGCCACCACAAGATTTTCTTCTATAAAATATAATACAAATTCACGCGGTAAAAAAATATTTATTAAATTATTATTAACTGAAATTGTTTGCCATGATGAATGTAGACGATTTTTATCCATTACATTGCCGAAAGAAAATCAATTTTGTGCCATCACCAGAAGTAATGAGTGTTTTTTTTTTTTTTTTTTTTTTTTTTTTTTTTTTTTTTAATAAGATTTTGTTTTTGTTAAAAAGGACAAAATTCGACTACTATGTTTTAAATTATCACAGATCGATGGTTCAACCATTCGTTTTAAAAGTACCAACGAGTTCTTCCAAAAGATACCCACATTGAAAATTTACACTTCCAGGGGGAAATACATGCACACTTCTTTAACATTATTAATATATCTCTATTATCAATAATTCATATAAATTTTACAACCATTTTCAGAAAAAACTCTCATTATGTACATTTATACGAATTTTTTTCCCTATACTTTGATGTTTAAAATTTAGAAAAAAAATAGGGGATTACAGCGCCACCTGATAATCAATTGATCCCCAAATGAAATCAGCACCAGTTTTGGTCAGGTTCCCACTAAATACCATGTTTTGTTAAATTTCGTTCATTGCTGCTTGAAATGCAGCGCCCACAAAATTTGTGATACACACACAGACATTTTCTAAAAACACTCAAGTTGTATTCAGCACATCTCAAAACGTGTAAATCCGTCGAAAACTGGAGTTTGAAAATTCTCACGAATCCAATACTTTCTTCATATATCTACTTTAGGGTGTCCCTTAAATGGGGAGGGAATTTTCTTTTCTTTCCTTGAAATCCGATACGCAAACCCTCTAATATTTTTTTCTCTTTGACCCTAAACACTTTTTAGCAAAATATTAGCCCTATGGGATAATGTTAACGCGCGCCTAATTAACAGGAAAATCCTACATTAGTATTTAATCCTAAATTAACCTTAAATTTGGCATCACTGTTTAGAGCGCTTTAGGGCCGGCAAAGGGATGATGAACTATTTCCGTAACCGAATAAATGGGAAGAGATGAACAGCTATTTATAACAAGAGACCTACAACAATAATGGAGGGGAAAATATTGTAAATTAACGCCGAGAGTAAAAGGAAAGTTTAGTATTGACATCTAAATAGACAGATATACAGGACCATCATATCGAAACTGCGGCCGATAGAACAGCTTAGAAAGAACTAGGGGAAAAATCCTATACATGGCAGAAAGTAAGTTTATAGCAATTATCGGGAAATATCAGGTCTGACAGGATGTGCTAAACGGCATATCTTAAAATGACTAGTAATAATAATAATTAACGATGTTTTCTCTTATCATTAAACAGCCTATAGAGTTTTTTTTTCTTTTATAATTGAAATTATATAAGTAATATATTAGGTCAAAGTTTTTTTTTTTTTTTTTTTTTTTACAGAACATAATAACTGCATCTAGTCTACCAAAAGAAAGGAGGTGATAGAAGAGCCAATATGACGCGTTAATTACTATAGTAATCCTGTGCTATCTTCAACAGTTTTCAGTTATGGCAGATAGGAAAAAAAAGTTTGTTTTCACACTTGAATAAAATACTTTTGAAGTTTCTAGCAGAGTTACATGTAAAACAAGTACATATTTAGAAAAAGTATAAAAAATCCTTTAAAGTGACGCCATTTACATCAGTATCTCTGGAATTAACAGTAAATTACAAACAATGAAACATAACCGAAATTCAATATTGAATTTTCGCCAAATTTTGTAACCGACTTTTCCTAAAACGTCCATATATCTGTAATGGATCAAATTTATTAAAAACATACTAGTTCTACCACCTTCAAAATGAACCAATAATGAACCATATTAGTGTTATATTTATGGAGTAATTAAGCCATTTGCTTTGCATTTGTAATAAAAATTGGCGTTCTTAAAAATAGGCACATTCTATTAATTTCACACAAACAAAAAGATGGATTTCTATGCAAACTCATTACTATCTATGCAGGAACATAGTCTATATTGTAAATGAATTTCAACATTTATTCAACCAAACTAGCAATAAGATACAAGCTCTGAAAAATTGTAGAAGTTTAAAACTGAATTGTCGCCAAATTCTGTAATCGACAATCTTTCAAACACTAGAATGTACATGAATAATTTAATTTTCCAAAAATATTTGGATTTTAAAACATTTTATCTTACACTTGTCAAAATATCGTATCGGAAGAAAAGGAAGACTTGCAATGACATTCGGTCACAGGAACTTGCGAATTTCGTATTTTGATAAACGTCGATTTCGGTAATTCATTTAAAAAAAAAAAAAAGCAAATATTGTTTTATAAATTATATCGCTATATTAATTCAGAAAAACACTGATTCGAAATCAGTCGCAAATGACAAATCTTTGGTAAACTGGACCAATTAAGACAGAGTGGTGTCTCTGGATTGATTACAGAATTCAGCTACAATTCGATTATCGATAATGTTTTAGCTCATTTAATTTACTATTTGGTTGGTTGGAATAAGTGTCGGAAGACATTTGCATATAAGAGAATGTTTCTGGGCAAATAGTAAGAAATTTGTAAATAATCCATCGTTTCGCTTGTGTGAAATTCATCGAATATGCAAACAGAAACGTCGTTTTTAAAGTTAAGGTTAATCTACTTAATGAAAATAAGTAGCTGAATTATTCAAGAGCGATTATGCCAACATGATTTATTGCAGACTCTTTCGAAAGTTAGTGGAATGAGCACGTTTTCAGTAAATTTGACCAACGAGAAATACAGATCGAGTAAAGAAAGGTGTTTTAGGCATTACCGGTTACAGACAATTCAATTTTGAACTTTGAGAATGTTTCAGCGCCTATAACTTACTAATAATTCGAGATATCCTGGTGTAAAAACAGTATCTCCTTAAAGGTTTTTTTTTTTTTTTTTTTTTTTTTTTAATGCTCTCTCCAAAATATGTGCTTACTTTGCATGGAGAACTATTAATAATAATAATAATAAAATAGGTTATTTAAGGGGGGGGGGAATGCGTATTTTTTTTCTATCTGCCATAACTCATGAACATTTAGAGATAGAACAGACATGCCATAGTGTTTTATGCTTCATGTGGGCTCTTTGTTTCAACCCCTTTCGTTTGGAAGATTAGGTGCAGTTTATATTGTATACATTCAGTAATTAACTATCATCTGCGTTAAAACATAAAACAATAACTTTTTTAATCCCCAGTCATTTTGACCGAGCGCGGGGAGAATAGGTATAGAAGAACTGTCAGGAGGCTTAGTATTAAAAGTTAGAAATATTAATCTGTTTTGCCAATAACGATGCAGTCATACAGAAGAATTAGTTTTAAACTCTAATATTGCTGAATTACAATAAACAATTAGGATATAAAATTAATTTTTGGTTAGACTTTTATTTATTTATTCAGTTAGTTATAAAACCAATCTTTACAAGGATATGCTACTTTTTCATAAAGCTGCCATGGCGGATATGTAAAATCCTTAAAGTTTATATTCGTAAATTTGACATATAGGCTTATATAACAATACTATATTGTTAAAATTATCATTATTTTTCATATATATTGAGATTTAGTTTCTGAAATTTATAAACAGGTGAAACAAAAATAAGCCAAATTATTTTCTTTCGTTTAATATTGCTGTTTTAGTAAATTTAACATATACACAATTTTAATTATTTTTTTATTTATTTTATTTATTTATAAAAACTTGTTTTAAAAAATCGGAAGCTCTTAAAAAGGTTATAATATACATTTTCAAGGTAAATGAACATAACATTCGTAAAATGTGAGGTCTCAATTAAGGAACTTTTAGAGTTTTCATATGATATATTTAATTAAAGAAACAAAAATATATATATATATATTTACGACTTTATTTTCAAGTAACACAAAATTAAACTTAATCTTAGGTCAGAACGCATGCCAATTATTTTTACAGACTTGACATTTAATATAACTAAAATTAATATAGCAAAATTATGTTAAAACATAAGATTTATTTTGCAGAAAAGTTCTTTACACGAGAGTATTGATGAAAAACACAAGAAAATCTCTTTAAAGTCAATAAATTGCAAATGTATTTGAATACGGCTTTATTTACAAATGAAAATTTAACCAGAAGCATTCTGCATTATTACCGCCAGTCACGCATAATATATTCAAGAGTTAAACCAATTATTGTCACGTGCGCTTTAGAATATCAGAATAACTGTAGTTTAAACTTAAATTCTTGTTTTAATATTTAATACAAGTTCTTGGAGAACAAAGCACATACATTATCTCTTATATAAAAAACATAAAGTGCAAATTAAGTTTTTTTTGTGAGGTGTAAAAGTTAGAACATATCGTCATATTTGTTCTTTATAAAGATTTTAATATTTTAAAATCTTAAAAATTATGGATTTAATTACTATCCGGATGTTCATTTTTAAAACATAACATACATAAGTAGACTACAATGCCGTCGATAGCGGTTTTGAAAGCGATGACAGCGAAGTTTCTAATGTTAAAATAAATAAATAAATAAATAAAAATGAAAGGCTTTAAGGGACATTTGTTTCTGTCAGTAATTCTGCTTTAGCTACAAAAAAAAAAAAAAAAATAATAATAATAATAATAATGCATAATTTGTGAAAATAATTATTTTCTGGAACGTCTATATCTTAAATTTAAATCGCGATTATTTGGTTTATTTTTTTTTTTTTCCTTTTTCACTACTCCAGTCCAAAGTGAGCCGCTGTAGCCCAAAAAGCTCGGTGTCCCAAAATCTAAAACGGTAAATTATTAGTACAATGCAGAATGCAAGAAATTTCCAAATCTAAAAGTCTTTAAATTTGCACACAGTCTATTAGCTCTAGCTTTAACTTGTAAAATCTACTTACAACAATTTAAAGCCCAGTGCTTGGTTACCGAATAGATTCAAATTTTAAATAAAAAAAAAAAAAAAAAAAAAAAAAAAAACAATGCTTGTAGTCCATATTGTGTGAGAATTCCTTTTTATGATTCTATTAAATATATGCATAATGATGTGTACACTTTCTACGCTTATTATATTGTAGCAAGTTTTAATTACATGTATTTAATAAACTAAAACTGCTACAAATGAAGAGAAAATAAAGTGCAACTCAAAGGCTTACTGACTGTAGACCGTTGTATAAATGAAATTATTTTATGTAGCACCACTGCAACAGAAATGTAAATGATATATATACTATTTTTCAATAGGAAAATTTTGTATCAGTGTCGGCGCTAACAACTTCAAAGCCCTCCCGCATAAAATTTGAGGGAATCTCCTACTCAAAATGAATGAATAAATAAATAAATACGTTTTTTGATCATTGATTTTCAGTAGGACCACGCTGTATGTTAGTGCAAATTTTACCTTGCAGATGAGCTTCTCGCAATCCGAAAAGAGCGGCATTAATTTTCTTTTAAAACTGTGTTTGCATATTATACTTTGAAATACTTATTTTCCTTATTTATTTTTCAAAAATTTATATTCGGCTAATATACAGATTTTATTATTGCCGAAGTGTTATTTCGAAATGCTGTAATGCTTTTGCTTACCTTATAATTGTGTGAGTTCAATCATTTGTAAACAAAGATGCTTTATGACTAAAGTTTACACAAAAATAAAAGTGTCATTGAGGAGCAAACATTCAATTAGTGTGTTCTCCTTGGGATACAATTTTTCAGACAACACAAAAACTAATTAATTAAAAAATAACTAAACTTAAAACTTAATTATCGTTTTTTAGATGTATTACTAGATACTAGGAAAATATGTGGACATGTCTACGAAGATATGTACACATACTATTTTTAAGTTAAGTTTAAAGAAAAATCATTAACTCAAATGTTTTTTTATTTTTGGAGAAAACACGGTTTGAATGTTTGCTCCTCAATTACTATAAATAAGAAGTTATTCTTTTGTTATATAAATAAACGAGATATTTAAGCTCTTGTTGAATAGAAATTTTTAAAAACTGACAGTCTTTTTAATGATTTGTACGTTTGCTTTTGTCTTAAAAATGTTGATATAGAATTTAAAAAATAAAATAATAATAAAAAATACCGAAAATTCAAAAATGTGTAACTTTTTTTCGCGTCTAAATAAAACTATGATCCATCATCAGGTGATAAAAAATAGGCACAAGTGTAGCTTCAAAGTTACATTGGGCAAGGGCATGTATTAATACTCTGAAAATTCTCATTTCAGTTTTGCGCAAGATTGCAGTATTTTTTTCTTTAATTATAGTTATTTAAAATTAGCTTGCAAAATATATGTTCCTTGTTTTGATCGTAGAAACAACCTTTTTGAGTGGCATGGAAAAGTGGCATGAGTCAGCCTTTTCTCTGTACCGTAATTTAGTTGATTTTATCGATACAGGTATGCGGTTTTAAACGCGCTTTTATTAACTTCACCTGTATGTATATTTGTATGTATGTTTGTAACCGCTCTGGGAGCAAACAAAAAATCTATATTGTAAAAAAAGCCTTTCCCTACGTGAGCGATGTGGCTGAGAGGTATAGCTCCACGCTACGAACCTAAAGGTCCAGCGTTCGAGCTCAGTCAGGGGAGGTTTTTTAAAAATGGTTTTTGTTTAATTCTAAATTATTTTAATTAAAGATTTAAATGTATGTAAATATTATGGTGTGTCACTCGCACGATTTTCTCTTACCCTGTATTTTAATACTAAGATAGATATTTTGTGCTTTTTAGTTCACATTTCTATGAAAGCGTGTTCTTTAATTTTTTAATACTATAATATTATTTCTAATAGTCTTGTTGGATGGAAAATGAAATCTCAATTTTAGCAATATTGTCTGCAGGGGCGTACAAAAATTTGAAAAATGTAACTTTTTTAAAATTAACAGGAAGAAATATTTATGAATGAGTTTTTATTACCTATTTTATTTTGAACAATTTTTGGCCATTTACATTTTTCTGTTATTCCTAATAGGTAAAGAATAAAACCGCGTTTCAATCTTTTTAGGACACCCTTTACAATTTAAAAAACTATTAAAATTTTAAACGTAAGAAAATAAAAACCAGTCTAATTTTCAGGTATATTTTATTACTTCTAAATATTGTTTTACATTTTTTTTTTTATTCAAAGGAAAAATAACACATACTGAAACAGGTGACTAAAATTAGAATAATGTTTCGGCTGGCCTTTCCACTTTAAAAATGCAAAAAGAAAAGTCCCCGTTATTTGCTTTTATGCGAATTTTTATAAACATTTAAACAAAACTAGCAGCATATTATCACTCCGGATACAAATAAAAGAAGTCATGCGGAAATATTTCATGTAATTATTCAGTGGGGCTTTTTTTTTTTTTTTTTTTTTTTTTTTTTACAAACACAACGAATATTTTTTGCGGTATTTTTTCCCCCTCTTAAAATTAATGAATGCATTGATTCGTTTAAATATTTGTTTCTGGTAGCTTATTTTCTTTTACAGAGGCGCAACTACTCTCAACCTAACATCGAGTTGTTCTCTCAATTTTAATGAGATAAGGAAAGAGCACGTAAGGCAATAAAATAACGCTGTTTTTTGTTTTATTTCAAATGATCATGTTTTGGTTTTTAATCTAATTGTTCACTTTTTTTCTTAGGAGCATAGATTTATTTTTTATTTATTTATTTTTTTAATATATGAACCTTTTTTTTCTTGTTTTATTTTTCTCATTTAAAAAATAAATAAATAAAAAATAAAAAATGGGGGAAGATTTTTTTTTCTCTCCTCTCTCTTGCTGTTTTACATTTTTAAGCAGCGTGCAATTATACTTAAAAACAAAATTATTTTCGTGTGATTAATTAAAATTATAAAAGAGAGATAAAATAATTGTAAAACTAATCAAAAACACTTATTAGCATATATTTTTATTTATGAGAGTGTAAAGTTGTTGTTCAGTCTATTCATGCTTTAAAATTAAATTTTGTTACAGACAGTCAAAGGTATGTTTCAGTGCATCATTGGTGATAAATGATGAATGTGTTATGTTTTCAAAATATATAAGAAGCATTGCAGAAATGGCGTTTATATATTTGAACGGATTTAATGGACAGGTCGATTTAGTAGAATATATGAGACACATTTCAGCAAGTCTGTACTTTATTCTTTTCTTCAAATCTTGATGAATCAGGCTAAAATACACTCAGGGACATTGAAAATAGCACACAAAGAAGGAAACATCGGATTGAAAATAAATTTAATACACATGAGAGATACAAATCTCTCGTGTATTAAATTCTCATACAAATGAGAGATTCACTTGATCCCGAAATCAAGATAAACAAATACAGTGTGTCCAGTCAGACAAATATAGTACAACTGCAATATTGCATCGGACCGCCTCCTGCTGCAATACATGCCGCAACACGATCCGGCATTGAATTAATTAGACGTCAGACATTGTCTTGAGGCAGATGAGCCCACAGATCTTAAACAGCCACCTCCAGATCATGTATAGAGTGACACGGTGGCATATAGCGTTTCAGCTGGTCCAACACACGCTCTATAGGAGACAGATCCGGGAAGCGGGCCGGCCATGGAAGAGTCTGAACATGGCTTAGGAAGTCTGAACATGACGTAGGAACATGACGTAGAAAATTGACTGAGGAAGACTATTTAGGAAAGGTACTACCTGGGGTCGAAGAATGTCGTCAACATAACGCTGGGCAGTTAAGACTCCACGTATGACAATAAGAGAGGATCGGCTATCATAGGCTATGGCCTCCCAGAACATTACGCCTAATGTGCGTGCAGTGTGTCACGCGACAGCGAGGGGGGGGGGGTTGTACCGTTCACCAGGACGTCTCCATACCCGCACGCGGTTATCATATCTGTTCCCAAAAGAAATCGGTATTCATCACTAAACAACTTTTTGACAGTCTGTAACATCCCACGTCACTCTGGCTTGGCACCACTGTAGACGAAGCCGCCTATGTTTCAGTGTTAAAGACAGTACACGAAAAGGGCGCTTTGATTGCAGATATAGCTTCTGCAAGCCGTCTGGAAATGGTTTTTGGAACAACTGGTAATCCTACACTTGATTGTATCGTGAAACGATACACTGTGCGATATCGTGAAACACTGTAGGGTCCACGAGCGCTTGTCTCACGACCCTACGATCACTCGCTTTGTCGTCTTCCTGGTAGCTCCAGACCCATTTCTCCGCACGTGGGAACCATTTCATGTCCACTGCTCCCAACATGTTCTGACGGCACACTCAGAAAGGATGACGTGGAGAGCAACATGGTGCGTGGACCAGCCGGCAGTTTTCAAGCCAATGATCAAGCCCTTCTCAAACTACCGTAACTGTGAGAAATGCATTCTCACACGTCTACCTGGCATTTTTCGCTTACTAAAGTTCCTCTAGAGTCGAAATGAGATCGTCACGTTTATGAATCTTCCACTTTGCGCCGATTTATATATGGCCCACTTACTGATTGGGCCATGCGCATTGCCACCAAATTTCTATCATTTGCATATTGGATCTGACAATACGTATTTGCAAAGCTGCGCGTTGTACCTTTTTCCTTTCTTGGTGCGCTATTTTCAATGTCACTGAGTGTATATATAAAATGGTCCAACTTTTCACATAACCCTTATTGACATGTTTTAACCTCGAAATTTTGCGGAAATTCTTATCCCGAGTTATTAAATATTAGTGAAGCTCTGAGAACTTCAGTCATTTTTCAAAAAATACAGCAAGTTCAATAGTAACTGAAAACTAATGGACGGAAAGTGCCAGGTTCAAATCCATACCATGCTCGACGGCCTAGTCAAGTGTCCGTCGGTTGGAGTTTTCTGTGGTATTTTCTCCGAAATTATGCGAGTGCGGGATAATACATTTTTTGCAAGTTCTTCCTCGCACAGAGGGAAGTCTCAGTATAATTTTTTGACTTTCACGTAGATAATAGTTCTTAATCCATAATCAACCAATCAGTGGCGGTTCGTGCAGACTTTGCCAGGTGGGGCCCGGTCCATTGCACGACATGTGAAATACATTCATAATTCAAACGCAAAAAGAATAAGTTATTTAATAGGGATTTTTTTTTTTTTTTTTTTAAATATTCGGTGTGTTTTATGTATATTATTATTATTATAATTCATTGTGACTATTATAAAATTTTGCAATGTTACAATATCAATATGTTTAAACTGAAATTCTTCTACATGCATTTTTTTTTTTTTTTTTTTTTTTTGGACTTTAGTGCATAATAACTAAATCTTTTATGTATAAACGAAAACATATATTTAATATATATGTTTCTTGTACGTTTGTTTTTAAAAGCACGGCCAAAATATAAGAAATTAAATTAAAATTAGAAATTTCATAAACATTAAATATGTACACAATTTTTTTAAAATGCCGAATTTTTTAATTAAAGTGTTTGTGATTTTATTTTTATTTAAAAACAATGATGTAGGACAAATGTATATAAAATTTTAAATCTTTAGGTGATTTTGTAATGTGTGTTAAAATTAAAAATAAAGCCTGTACAGAAAAATCAGTTTAAAATTTTATATCCCTTCAACAATAACAATTCTAATTTTTATAACTGTCGCAATAAAAAATAATTGTCTGACCATCTTCTTTGCAGTTTTTTTGCATAATGTTGAGTTCAAAATACACAAATAAAGATACTTTAAAAATTCCATCGCTATATTTAAAAAAAAAAAAAGTATGTGTGTATATATATATATATTTAAAAAGAACTGATTTATCCCTTAATAATAATAATTTAGAAATATACTTTTTTAAATAATCAATATTAATTTATGTAAATGCGATTATTATTAAAAATACTTTAATCAAATATTATTTGACTGAAAAAATAATAATCATAAAAAATATTACACTAAATCACATGATTTTTTTTAAAATATATAATAAAAAGATATACAAATTTAGGCAGCCAAAACTGTTCAAGTATTTAAATCTAATTATTATTTATAACAAAAATAAATATTCTGCTCGCCGAGTTTTTTGTCGAGAAAATCTTTCAATAATTTTCTCATTAAATTCTGGAAATTAAGTCTATGTGGATTGAGAGAACCGCAAGAGCATTTAAACTTTCCTGTACCACAGAATTTCTCAAAAATGTTTTAATCCTTTTGTCAATAAATTTTCAACAGAATTAATTTCTTTAACTGTTAATTTTTAAACAATCATAGATTTATACGGGGAGGAAAAAACATCGAAAAAGTCTCCCCTTTTTCATTAACAGTAGAAAAATAAATAAAAAATACTATGTAAGCCGCCAAATAATTTCCACGATCCGTATGGTTAATATATTTTTAAGGAGACAGTTATTTCCCATTAAACTACGTTCCAGGGGCCAATTCTGCAAGTGCCCCTAACACTTTAAAAGTATGGGAATATTAACATTGATAAAGCTCTACTTCGCGAAATGAATTAAGCCGCTGTTCCACGCACAAAGCAATAAATACTATACTAATTAATGCGTGAGATAGGGCACAAATCCTAGTGCCCAAACGACGCAACTCCGAATAGGAAGTAGCTGTAATTCGGTAAAAGAAAAGCGGGCAAGCAAACTTTACATCCGAGAAGAAAAAGAGGATATTGGATGCACGTTTTTAACTTGATAGATATATTTTTACAAGCGTTAGAATTAAAAAAAAAAAAAAAAAAAAAAAAAATTCTACATGAGAACTTCAAAATAAAATCGCAACAGTCTGTCTACTTTTTAACAAATTAATTTAACTAGTTTTAGGAAATGCTAAGGCATAAGCGTGAATCTGAGCGAGCACAAAGTTGTTTCTATTATTATTCATACAAAGGCTGAACTATTAATTTGATCGGCAAAATGTGCTTATCTAATTATTGTTGTGCCATTTTGTATGAAATTTTGCCTATCTGTATGAAATTTTGCCTTTTATTTTGTATGAATTATTGATTTTGTAATTATTGATTATCCTCGTGTTTTTTATTTACAGTTAAAATCATAAATATCTATACCGTAGTTGTGAACGCAAACAATGTCTGGGGATTTTTCAGAATTGATCAATAAAATATAAGTAAAAAATAATTTTTTAAAGTTAGAAGCTTTTTATTGTGAAGCCCTAAAAAGCATAAAATAAAACTTATTCTGGCAAAGACATGCTACAAAGAAATGAAAGTTTCAACACTAAGAAAATTTTAGAGAAAAATATAGGTATTTTCCTTTTGCAAGAGATGAAAATTTTTTAATGTTCAAAATATTTTAAAAAGCTTTCGAGACCAAAATTATTAGTTATTAGTTTTTGTATAATCATTCGTTAGGCCAGAAATTTCAAATGTCTCGAAAGCTTTTTAAAATATTTTGAACATTAAAAAATTTTCATCTCTTGCAAAAGGAAAATACCTATATTTTTCTCTAAAATTTTCTTAGTGTTGAAACTTTCATTTCTTTGTAGCATGTCTTTGCCAGAATAAGTTTTATTTTATGCTTTTTAGGGCTTCACAATAAAAAGCTTCTAACTTTAAAAAATTATTTTTTACTTATATTTTATTTTGTGCTTTTTAGTTACAAAAAACGAAAAAGCTTCTTAAAAAAACTAATTAAAATTTATTAGGATATTTTGTAGACAACGGAAGATTTTCATTTATCAATTGACTTTTTTTTTTTCGATGATTTATCTGCAAAAAATGTACTATATCGTCTTTCGAGGACCGAATCCGGGACTATCGCGTTATCAGCATGACGCTGAACCAAAAGTCTAAGAACTGTCAAGAAAAATCATAGAACATTCTAGAAAAATCTAACAAATACTTATACAAAAGGAATATTGCTCTCGAATGCTTTTTAAAATATTTGGAATATTTAAAATTTTTCATGTTTTGCAAAAGTGAAATATCTATATTTTTCTTTAAAATTTTCTTGATGTTGAAACTTTTATGATTTTATAGCATGTCTCTGCAAGAATAAATTTTTATTATAGGCTTTTTAGGGTTCCACGATAATAAAAAACTGCTATCAGTGTTATTTTTATTTATTTATTTATTTATATTTTTATTAATTAATTAATTAATTAATTTTTATTTATATTTTTACTGAAATTTCATTTGTATTTTGTGAAGTTCGAATATGATCTTTACAGGCAGGCACCTTGTTGTTTAGCGTGTCACGAAGACACGATGAGAAATTTCAATTTCAATAAAAAGCTTTTAAAAAATGTATTTATTTATTTATTTTTACTTACATTTTTATTTTGTGCTTTTTATAACTAGATAAAAAGCCGTTTAAAAACTCTTGAAAAAGTATCAGGATACTGTATACACAACGAAATATTTTCTTTTATCATTTGACACTTCTATTAATTATTTGCAAAAAATAACACCTCGGCCCAGTGAGGATCGAACACACATTATCAACATGATGCTGCAACCAGCTGATTCATTAAGAGATACAACGAGTTGCTTACTTATATATATATATATATATATATATATATATATATATATATATAATGGAAGCGTCTTGTTTTTTAACGTGACAAAAAGCCGATGTCAAATCCAATTTCATATAATAGTAATATAATAATATATATATACATACATGTATATAAAGCTTCTAAAAATATTTTTTTTTTTTTTTTTTTTTTTTTTTTTGTATTTTTTACTTAAAACATTTTATGTTGTGCTTTTTTAATACTTAAAATGTCTTGTGTTTTCCAATATCTAAATTAAAAAAAAAAAAATGGTTCTTAAAAAAAACTCTTCAAAAAATTCTTAGTGTAAGCAATGAAAAATTTTCTTGTATCAATTGACACCTTTTCTACTAATTATCTGAAAATATTAACACACTGGACCTTCCGGGGACCGAACTCACGATCACCGCTCTACTAACTGGACGCTCTTACCAACTGAGCCAAAGAGCGACGAACGAAATAGCTTATATTTACTTTAAAATGAAGGTGCCTTGTTTACTAGCGTGACACGAAGACACGATGACCAAGTCAATTTCAATTAAAAACCTTCTAAAAAACAAGTTAAATGTAAATGACACTGATATTTTGTATAGTTTGGTTAACTTTATGTTTAGAAAATGATGAGCTTTTATTTTTACACTAATCACTTTTTTTTTTTTTTTTTTTTAATCATTTACAAGCTATATCGTGTGCACAAAGAATGAAAAAAGTCACATCTTGCTCAGATAACTATCACAATTTTTAAAATCTGTATAAAATAAATTCATCTGAGAAAAAAGGAAAACTCTACATCATATGCGAAATTTTTTATTCAAAAATTGTCTCAAAATGATGAATGCCTTCTTTTGTCACTTTTTTTTCACACTAAACTGGAACCTACTTCTCAACGTGAATTATGTCTATGGTCCTGTCCCTATGATTATCCTATGGTCTGTATGCTTCTGTCTATTATCTCAAATCTTCTGTTTATTTTTTAAATTAACAACAACAACAACAAAAAAAAAAATTTCGCTATATGAAGAGAAAAAAAAAAACTACAAAAATATAATAAACAGAAAATATATATTAGTTTATCTGTTTTTATAAATGTTCAGTTTCAGTTCTTTAAAAAGTTAAACCGCATTAAGGATTACAGCATATATTTTAGGCACATAACTGCTCAGCAGACATCTTACATTAAGGTCTATGGGAAGAGTTTTAAAATCATGCCAGAAATTTCAGTGTTAAAACTCATCCCATTATAATGTTTCCTTAGTTATTTTTAGTAATTATTAATTTGCTGTACATTTAATTATTCCTTGTTCATAATTAATTGTACAGCAGTTTAAGAAATTAAATATAACATCTAAATATCACTAACAGATTAATTTTAAAAGAAATTTACTAGCATACATTAACTTTATGCGTATAAGTTTTCTGAATGTGTAATTTTAATAAATAGTTCAAAATTATTTTCTAGCAGTAACATTTTTTGGGGGGATAGGCGTTTTTATACAAAAAATATCAAAATATATATCTGTACTGATAAGTATAAAGGATTTAAGTCCAAAAATGTCGATTTTGAGTTAAGTACATAGTCAGACTCAGAAAAAAGTTCTCTATCGATTGGTATAAATGATTTAAATCCATGTCATTTAGTCTTTGAGAAAATCCATTGGTAAAAAAAGGTTCAAGTCAGAAATTTAACATTCATGCATGGTGTAAAATATTTAATTCAATTTTTTCCCGTTATTAAATGAAGGTTGACAATCACTGAATGGTATAAAGGGTATAAGTCAACGAAATCATTTTTTCCTAATCGATTCTTCTGATCTGTTTTTAGTTAGTTTAATTTTATTTTTCGTCTCCTAAAAAATCAAGAATATGGACTTAAATCCTTTATACTTATCAGTGCAGATATAATTAAAAAAAAAAAAAATTAATATATAATGCAAACATTTTTGTGTGTCAGAATAGATTAATTCTAACATTACTAGTTCCTAAAGTCGCAGAATACAACTATTTCCTTCAATTTGTTAATTTTAACATTCTGTGTTTTTAATTGGATTTTGAAGTCTTTATAAATTGTTTACAAATTAACTTTTCTCCTAATTCGAAGTTTCAAATGCGAACCAATTATTATACGTTCAGTTTGTCTAACTTCATTTATCTTTCAAATAAATTTGTACTGTATCATTTGAAATACGTGAAAACTAAATAATAAAATGAAGTTCACGACTTGCGTTAATGTTGAAAATATAAATTTTGAAAATTTAATGAAAACAGCTTTTGTAAGTTAATATTTGTTTTGTTTATTTTTGTTTATGTAATGTTGTATATTAATATTATAAAAGTGGTAATTTTCTTAAAGAATATTATTGTTAGATATTTTACGAGGAATAAAATTTATTATAACGAATATGAAAAGATTTATAAATCCCGAATAAACTACTACGTCAGAAACGCCAATGAAAAATATTGGAAATGCATACAGCTGTTTCGGCAGCCTTAAACGTGCCGTCTTAAGTGCAAAAAAGATTCTGAATCTGCAGAAGTGCTCGTATATATAGGAGAGGGGCCGAATTTAGTTCAACCAATAGGATTACGGGAAAGGTGGGGAGAGTGGCCAATAGGAATTTATTAAAGTTAGCTGTGTAAACAGTAAAAAATTAAGAAAATGTGGACTGAATATAAAATTTCCAACAGTCAGACAAATAGGGAACAGCGAAATCACAATTTACAAGGTTTTTAAAATTTTTATAAATATGAAAAGCTTCAAAGAAATCGAGCTCATGAATGGATTTAGGTCTGCAAATTATTTTAGCTGAATTAAATTTAAAGTTATGATTTTCCTCCCAGCAATGTTTAGAAATAGCCGATTTATTGGTTTCTTGTTTGCGGACGTAATTCATATGTTCTTTTAGACGAAATTTAAGACTGCGTTTAGTTTGGCCAATATATGATAAACCACACTGACAGGAAATACTATAAATACCCCAAGAATTATGCATATCAATGGGATCTTTTAACTGATAAAAGGTGAGTTAACTAAATTCGGCCCCTCTCCTATATATACGAGGACTTCTGCAGATTCAGAATCTTTTTTGCACTGAAGACGGCACGCTTAAGGTAAAAAACGCACGCTTAAAACTAAATTCGGCCCCTCTCCTATATATACGAGCACTTCTGCAGATTCAGAATCCTTTTTGCACTGAAGACGGCACACTTAAGGCTGCCGAAACAGCTGTATGCATTTCCAATATTTTTCATTGGCGTTTCTGACGTAGTAGTTTATTCGGGTTTTAATATTCCAACGCCAAGTCTCCTGTTATTATTATTTAGATTTATAAATGTTAAAACACTTAGGATTGAATAGAAATATATCATTTATACTTTTTTTTTTCAAATAAAATGCTACTAGAATGATACATGCACATGACAGTAAAAAAAAAATCGACACTAGTTTCTAAAACAAAGTATGAATAATAATTTTATATATATATATATATATATATATATATATATATATATATATATATATATATATATATATATCATCCTAATTTATCTATGTTTTTTGCAGAAAATGCAAGAAAAAACACGAATTTTTTTCAAACATCTACACATTTAAATGCTATGCAGGAGTGTTCTAACTAAATCTGCAATAAGCATAGAAGCCAATGCAAATTTGACTTTTGTTTATACAAAAATTTTATATAGCCTAAGGAAAGCTATTACCAAAATTTTAAAATGTTTATAATTGCTACGGTACGCCACATTAAGAAATAACTAGCTTAATTACGGCAAAATGCTTTATAGACGAAAATTCCAATATCAATAGTTGCACATTATTTTTCAAATAAAACATTTCATACCGTATACACGAGGGAATTTTATTGGTAGAAAACTTCCTTGTTACCAAATAATTTATTTTTTAATTGATCTTATGAAGATACTTCATAAATATATAGTTTTTCAGATTTATTTCAAATGTATGTTTCCAAAAAACACTCTTAATTTAACTATGAATAAATCCTAGCATGTAAAAAGTTTTAGTTATGAATTAAAAATCTTTGTTTATATATGGTAAGTGCACTAGTGATTGACACTTTTAGAGCAATCTTTGATGTTTTTAATGTTCTAGTCATCAGAAAATATTTTTAGAAATCTTAAGTTAGTGAATATGGCATGAAAGACATTCAGAACCACATATATGTTAAAATGTATACATTTGATAACAATTATTATTATTATATGGATTTTTATTTGACACCCACTCAGTGTTCCAGTAATTGACACTGCCAGTTCATTTTATCAGTAATTGGCCCCCTATGTTCCAGTGTTTGACACTGCTAGTTATTCATTTTACCAGTTATTAGCACCCTATGCTCCAGTGTTTGATATAAAATGTTAAAATTCTGATATGTAAAATATATGATTTTATTATTTTTATTAATTATTTTGGGATGATGTCAATTACTGGAGAATTCCAATCCCTGGAGCACCTACCCTGCAGTGTTTTCAATTAGACTACAAGAAATTCGAAGATATTGAAGGTATCTGGGGCATTAGTCATGGCAATCTTATGATGATCTTATTGCATATGTTTCAAGGATATGCATCTGTATTCACAATATAAGCTATTAATGGATACCATTATAATTCATTGAAAATAAGCACACAACAATGCAACACTGTAAAATTCGCGCTTAAAACATTTTTGATTTACTAATTATGATTTAAATTAAAAATCTTTTAATACAAGAATCCTTAAATCACTTTTATTTTTGATCAAAAATTAAAACATTTATTTATCTTTAAGTGAGACTTTACGAAAAAGCTTAACCAATAACCTATTAATCAAGTATAATATGAGAAACCGTATTTATTTGCGTAAGGGGTATTAGTATGGCATACGTATTTCCATCGGGTAATTGCCTATATAACATAAATTACTTCAAGAATATTCCAGAGCTTCACATTTTACTTGTTTATTTATTTATTTTGATTAAATTTAAATACATTCTTTTTCATGCAGTTTATGTACCTTTAAAACCATCAAAACACTAAATAAATCGGTATGTTTACTATCTTAATTTGGTGATTTTTTTTTCTTTAACTTATCACTATTAAAAAAAAAAAATTCCTTAGAGAAAATTAGATTTTGCAGGTAATATTTGAATATGTAACTAAACCCTCATGTAAGAAAAAAAATAGCGATTCTTCTTTTAAACGACCTCACACTTTTTAAGATATTAACAGTCATAATAAAATTGAAGACATTGTTAGGAAACAAATATCGATAGTATACTTTAATAAAATTGAAATTCAAAGTTTTCATTATTCACTACATGAATCAGCACTCAAAATTTAGCGATAGTTCAGGTATTGATGACGCAGAAAGTGCATTTCAAAATACTTGAAGAGTTATCAATTCAGTATAATTTTCTCGGAAATATATCAATGTATTCAACTCGACATAATGAAGACTCTCTTTGGTGAGATTAAAGCATGTTTCCGTTGCGATGCTATAAATGAACTTAGGGTTCAACTAAAATATGCAACTCCAATTTCAAATGACATTAAACTCTTTGAGCTATGATAACCTCAGAAGTTAATCTCAATTTATAGCTAGTGTTATTCTTAACTTAAGGAATATTATTGTTATTACGAATTACAAGGCCAAGAACTGATACATCTAAAGTAAAGAAAATTCTAAAATACACAATATATTAAAAAGATATATTTCAGATACAAAAGAATTAAAAGGAATTGTTTAAACTAAAATTTACAGGAAATTTGCTTTAATCTCAAACTTAATTTTATACTATAAACAAATCTAATGCTATGTTTTAATTGAAATAAATTGCCATTAAATTAAAATATATAGGGGGAAAATGTGTTTTATATTTATATATTTTCGTAGAATTCATGTGTTATAAAAATTTGTTCTCTCTTTACCTGGGTCTCTGTAATCAAAATTGAGGCAAATACTGAATTATTATTACTAGGATCCGAATTTGTTTTAAATTGTTAACATAAGTAATATAATCATAAGTAAAAAAATTAAATGAATAAATAAATGGTAAAAGTGGAATCTGCTTAATTCTCCCGTCATATACAACGTCAACGAAGTTTGTTCACATAAGAAAAAGCTTGAAATGAGGAAATTGGGAAACACAGTGGAAGGTATATGCAAAAGAAACCTTTTATTAATCTTTGATAATTTAAATACAACACTGTAACAGCATTTGTGTTACTTTGCAGCAAAACAAATAGTTATAATAAGCGATGCAAGCATATCCTATTGCACAACGAAAGTAAAAAATGTTCATTCGACTTCATTACCAAGATGTGACGTCACCTTTACGTTGGATAACTGCAGCAAGACGATAAGGCATGGACGACACTAAACGGCTTAATGTGGCTGAAGGAATTTCCCATTTCTGCCGCAGATAATCCTTCAGTTGTTGTATATACGACGCTGGTCTACCTTCCTCTTAAGAATTTTCCAAATATTCTCTATAGGCGAGATATCTGGACTTGCTGCTGGCCACTCTAAAATAGGGACACGTTTTGACCTTAGCCACGTTTATGTTAACTTCGCTATATGTGGCCGAGCGTTATCTTGTTGAAATAAATATCGTTTTCTACCAAACGGTCGCTGCACTGGTGGCCGTAAAATAAAGTCAAGGATTTGTATATATTCCTGGGCATTTATCGTATCCGTACAAAAATGCATGTTGCCAACCCCATTTGCTGCTATGCAACTCCACACCATCACAGAGCTTGGTTTATAAATCACGCGATTGTAACAGGATGGATCGTTTGCTTCATTCTTCTTTCTAATAACTTTTCGACCAACATTTCCATATGAAACCTAAAAAATGGATTCATCTGTTCACAATACCTTTCCCCACTGCGATGGAGTCCAGCTGAGGTGAGATTTGGCCCACGCAACACGCCGACGTTTATTCGCTGAAAATGTCGACGAAATAGGCGCACTTCCCAATCAGTCAACTTTCGATTCCGACCGGGAGCTTTTCTAGGACAGCTTTTTCCAGTTGTAATGAAACGTTTTATAATACCATACACTGTAGACTGTGCCAAATGGAATGTTCTGTTATTCTGGCGCTGTGAAGTTCCATTTTGGTGATGTTGTATAATTTGATTGCGTACCACAAGATCCGTAGCTCGTCCCCTTGCCATGCTTTCGCTTATCACAGATAACGACCGTGCATTGCTCGACCATATATGTTGTTTGCTCCCTCTGACGTCACTGACTAAGACCTGTGCTCGAAACGGCTGGAATGTTCTCGTCCTTTCTACGGAAAGAACTTTATTGCAAAGGGTTGGGATTCAAAAAGCAGCTTCAGACCAAATTTCACTTGTTTGTTTTACTTTTATCTTGTTTTCTTCCATTGTAATAGTTGAACATAGTATACACCTACATATAACTACGGATTTTAAAACGTTTCGACGATCCCATATTTTTTTTATTTACAAAAATCTTAGTGAACGAACTTCATTGACGTTGTATTTGTGTGCATCATACTATATTCATGTTAAGGGAAATGAAATCTGCTGATCATCCCTCATGGACGCATACTTAAATGCCCCACCTACTACGTTACCCTTTTTACATTTCGACGTGGTGTCATTAGTTAATGTCAATTGTTTACACAATGAACCTGGGCTTGCGTGCGATAGCTTACGTGGAGGATATTTCTCAGGTGGATCCTAGACCGTACTCACGCTAGTTTCGGATAAAACCAGTAGCGGCTCGTGAGATTCCTTTACAGGGGGGCTGCATAGCTGTATGTATCCGTAAGATTTGAGAAAAAAGCGAAAATGATTTTCTAAATCTGTTTTAATCGGGGTCTTCGGGTTTTATATGCGCAGACTGAGCAAGAAGCAGAGCAATACAGGATACAGCATAGATTTAAAATTTTATATTATTGGACATTCATTACAAAGAAAAAAAAAATCTGGAGATTTTATTTTGTTAACTTTATTTATTAATGATAATCAATTTTCCCCAAATAAAATATTTTTCATCTGCATGCCATTATTTTCTCCAAGATGGTACGAAGTATACATACATGATTGTAAATCAAATTTTGCTCATTAAAAAGATACACACAATGATTTATATAAAAATAATAATAAATAGTTTGATTACATACTTATGTAGATCTGTACAGTTCTTGCGATAATAACTGCAAATAATTCGAATCTATAGTCCATAATGATAAATAATTTCTTTTTGTGTCTCTGTACAAAAATGTATAAGTCCTGTACTCATCAAAATTATACAAATTGCGTGACGATTACCTATAACCTATCTACCAATTTTTAGCTCAATTGGATGAAACATTTAGGCGCAACCGCACTTCATAAATTTAAGTCCATTAATCAAAATGATAAGGAATTTTTCTTTGTGTCCTTGTAACAGAACTATAAGTCTCACATCCATCAAATTCTATACAGCTCGTTTGATGGTGACCTTTCACATACCTACCAGCTTTCAGTTCAATCGAACCAAGCATTTAGATGTTATGATATTCACTCACATATATACACTTACTCACACCATACATATAACACTGTAAAAATAGCAAAAATGAGCTCAGGAGACCTCAAAACATTATAGTAATGTAATGCTCGTATCTTAAAAGTGCAATTATAATGATGCGTTTCGTTAATTTATTTAGAACATCCTTTGAAATATTAATTAAAAGAGTTAACATTGACGTAAAATCTTGCACATCACATAGATTATTAAATGCTTGTCTAACATTACGAACATTTTATTGTTATTATTTTTTTTAATGCGAACTTTACACACATGTACAGTAAACTAAAATTTACACATGGTACAGTAAACTAAAATTTCATTTAAATATGAAACCTTAGTATAATTAAAAATGAATTTCCAAAATTTGTTGCACATCATCTGTATTGCCGTGCATTAAAAAAAAAAAACATCTACAAATGTTAAAACACTATTTCCTTTAGATATATTTAAAAAGGCTTGAATAGTATGTATCAGTTTAATTTGGTTTGAAATGTTATCAAAGCCAGCAGTGCATTCTGGATGTTTTGTGTGTTCTCGTAAAAGAAGTATATAGGAAAAATAGTGTGGCCAATCTACAGAACGGATATTAAAATGTTTAAATTTCCGAGCATATTTCTGAAAGTTCTCACTCAAATAGAAAGAGAGATGAAACGAAGTTATAAATGCTTTCCAACTTCGTTGTATGAAAATGTCAGAAATTAAAAATTTAGTAATCTCATGTTTTTAAGAAAGGTTCGACGGCTGATATTTCTCATCAAAATAGAAAAACATTAGTGACTAAATTACAAGTGAAAAAAAAATAAAAATAATTATAAATATAATTTTCATAATAACCTTATCAACAAAGCGATTAAACACTTGATAAATTTTAAATATTATGTTTAAGGCAAAATTTATATAAAAATTGAGATTCTGTCTATTCAACGTTTCTGCCATTGGCAAACCAAGAAACCGAAAAACCGTTCGAAATTTCCATGTAATATAAAATAAAAATCTGCTTGAAAAATAAATAAAAATGACTTCTATTTTCTCATATAATCGTGAATAACCTTCATGCTAAATTGTTTTACCTCTCATACATAAATAATCATCAAACACAGCGATTACCGCATTAAAAACTGTGAAGAAAGAACGTAGATTACAAAGGGAAATTGTTCTTTTCCAGCATTACCGAAATCCCTAATCAGGTCGGTGCTGCAGCGAATGCAGCTCCAACCAAATGGTCGAAACTGGTAGGGAAAACGAGTAGGGGCGGTTGTAACTGTTCTTTCCCTAAAGAAATCCCTTTTTTCGGGAGCTGCATGAATGAGCAGTCCCTTTACGAATTTTCGAGGTGCTATTGCGTTTAAAAATAGTTAATTTTTCTCAGCTTTTTAATAATTTTTCATGATAACGAAGTAATCTGCTTTTCTATATGCATAATACTATACAATATAATAATATTCATTTTCAAAATATTTTGAAAGTTGATAAAATAATTTTTTCGAATATTTCTGGGGGGGCTGCAGCTCTGCAGCTCCTGCCACGAGCCGCCACTGGATAAAACCATGCAAAAACTTCAAACAACTTGGTTTGATCGACGAGGGTGTCCTGCGATCAAAACCAGCACTTACCGTGTACCAGCTGCGAGAGCAGAAGCTCCGAATTTCATATATTTACCTTATCCCAATTTCTTGATTTAATTACTGTAAGTTTTGTATTTTAGTTTCCATGTTATACAATGTTATTTCCAATGAAAGTTATGTAAAACATTTCAAAATTCTGCCATTATTAAAAAAAAAAAAAAAAAAAAAAAAAAAAAAAAAAAAAAAAATCTTTATTTTCGAATAACTTAAGCATCTTTTAAAGTAGAATGTTTATATTCAATAATGTTCATGCCAGCATTATAAATAATAGGAGAGACAGGGGCTAATTGGCATAGATTTTTTCTTAGGGATGGGGGTCAATACTGATGAATCCATCGGAAAGCTTAACTATTAAAGCCTTACGATCGTCTTAGGAAGCTGAGGGTGACTCACCATCTTGAAGAGGTGCTTCAGGATTTAAAGTATCATTAAGGAAAGTCGAGCGATGCTATAGCTATGTCAATTGACCCCATGTCTAACTATGCTAACTAGCCCCACAGGGATACCCAATATAAGATGAATACCACAGAATCCTAAATATAAAAAATGGAATATTATGTTACATGCATGGAACTATAGTTAACCATATTTCGAAAACTGCCGGAAGCAGTGCTTCAATTTAATCTGTGGATTCACCACATTTTAACGATAAGTAATAAAATAACGTTAAATTTGATGAAGTTTTTACAATTTATTTTTGAGATGAAAAAAAAAAAAATAAGACGTTGCTCTAATGGAAATCTAACATTCAGTTTCAAAGAAAATAAAAAATAATTCCTATTTTGATGACAAATTTGTTCTACACAAATAAAAAATATGTTAGTTTTATTGCGAGAGATTACATAAATTAAAAATAAAGCGAAGATTTAGCTAACATAAATGGATAACTATTCACAAGTATGGCTTCAACAAAATATTTTTAAATAATTAATCCTCAAAATATCTCATCTAAATTTATCAATAATATGTACGAAATATACTGAATTGGTAGAAACACGTTAGCTTCCTGGGGAATTAATTTTTCGAATACACATTTTCAAATAACAGTTTTTCAAAGGAAAGGCATTACACAATGAACAGCATTTAAGTAATTTTTAGTTATTATATGACAATCGACATGATCTTCAGATAGATTTAAAAAAAAGTACGATTTAAAAGCAAGGACACATTTTTCACTTATGAAAATATAACATTGATGCTTACTTTTAATTCATTAAAAACTCCCCCCCACCCCACCACCACCACTCTTTCAAATGAGATTTTCTTCTGCTGCAAAATGCATTTTAATTGTCAATGCGTAAAAGATAATGGTTACACCATAAAAATAAAATTTAATCAATTTCAATAACTGTCGATCTAGCTACCATGCAGATTACAAATGACTTCATTTATGAATGAACTTTGATCTTAATCTCTCACACCTATCAAGTAACTAAATAAACATCTCTAAGCTTTAATATTAATGTGGACGACTAAATTACCACAAATTAAAAAAGTGAAAAATTCTGAATGTAGCTAGTTTTACTTGAAAGTACTTTCTTTCCTATAAAACTATCACAGATTCTCTCTCTTGGAATTAATGAGAATAGACAAAGATGGAAAAAACTACATTTCTTAGGTGAAGATTAAAGAGTAAATTGCTTAGCTTGATTTTCTAACGATTGTACACCCTGCGACAAAAAGATAGGAACAAAGGCTTTTTTCTTTGATTTTTCGTAAAATAACGTTATCTAAATTGTGCTTATCATTTATTATTATAAAATAACACTATTCCTGAACTAATTTTTGTTTTAAGACTAATTTAGAAAAATTTTAAGACTAAAATTTTTCTAATTTAAGACTACACAGCGCGACAAAAAGATAGGAACAAAGGGTTTTTTTTTAACTTTTTGAATATGATTATTTTGAATATGAATATTTTGAATATGATTCAAATATTTAATATGTTTTTGATATGATAATATTTTGTTATGATAATAAATGATCAGCACAATTTAGATAATGTTATTTTATGAAAAATTAAAACCTTTGTTTTTATCTTTTTGTCGCGCAGTGTAGTCTTAAATTAGAAAAATTTTAGTCTTAAAACTTTTCTAAATTAGTCCAGGAATAGTGTTATTTTATAATAATAATAAATGATAAGCACAATTTAGATAACGTTGTTTTATGAAAAATCAAAGAAAAAACTCTTTGTTCCTATCTTTTTGTCGCGGGGTGTATGTGTTATAAAAAAAAAAAAAAAAAAAAAAAAAGTGCGATAAATTTTATATTCTGTCTACAAGTACCAATGTCAGTATGAAATTTCTCACCATTGTCAATGTGAGAGAAAAAACCTTATGAAATGAAACTCCACACAAAAATTCTCTTAAGTTTAACAACGACTCTAATATGATAAATACATTACATTCCGATATTTGGTAGGTAACTACTTTTTATCACTCAACAAATTAAAAAATACAAAATTCGAACAATATATTTGGACTAAACTTAAATGGCAAATGCAAAATACGTTTTATTTAAGACCTAGAACTCAAACATTATCCTCTTGTTTCATTTAATAAAAGTTACTTTCATCCTTTATTTCGTAAATTGTGTGCAATTCGTTTGTCCAAGCGATATGTATCGCATTAAATATTATATTTAACTAAATGCTTTAAATATATTTCATTGGCGTGTACTAAAGTATTAAAATGAATATTAACCAAACACAGATTAAGTAAGTATTGAAGAGTTTTAAAAACATGTAAACGTTAATAGTGATTTATACAATATTTAAACCGAGATAAATTTAAATCTCAATAATGGTCGAAGAATAAATACAATACTTAAATCAAAATTTAGAGTTAAAAAGAATTTGTGTATTTGTCTAATATGACAACGTGCTACTTTACCTAAATTTCACAATTATGGCAGTCTCGTATTAAAGTTTATGAAAAACAATAATATTTTCAAAATTTTTGTCAGATTTATTATTGAGAGAATTGTTTATACGAGTTATTTGTATCTCTTTAGCGCGTGTTCTACTTTTACGATTTTTTTTTTTTTTTTTTTTTTTTTTTTTTTTCCGTTAAAAATAAAAATACTTTCTGATAGAACTTTTTTTTTTCCGGATGCGTAGATTTCTGTTTTAAAATAATATGATTGGAGGGAAGACTGGTAATTGTAACCACGGGGTTAATGTTACATCTCAATGTAATTCAACTGATAAGCTAACCTTGGACCTAATAGGCATATCTGTTTGTTTGAACCGTTCTATCATATTTAAACATTGTAAACCAAATCAAATATAACACAGTTATAATTTTAAATGTTTGAAAAATTGCATATATTTTCCTCCCGAACAGAATTAATCTCTAAAAATTTGGTGTGTTTTGTCAATTGAACTTCACAGTTTTTTAAAGGAAGGTAAATTTCGAATATAATTTCAGATTTGTTCTATTTCTTAAGCTTTTTATTTTTTTCCCCCTTGATTACACTTCCCCCAGGAATGTTGTGTCTCCAGGAAGTGTAGTCACGATATTTATACATGTCCCAATCAATTCAGTTGTATCACTTATATATTTTTTACTTTGCTTTTCAGTTTTTGATATTAATTTCCTTTGAAAATTAAAACAAACTTTTTTACGGTTTTGTTAGACAGTTAAAAAGTTTAAGAAGTGAAGTGCTTGTTGAATGCGTGTTGAATTGATCCAAAAATCTTGGATATCAATAAAATATGTTTGAGGGTTCGTTTTGGTCGTCAGATGACTTAAACCAATTTTCTTAATAAATTAAGAAATTAGGAAAAAAATATATATATATATATATATATATATATATATATATATATATATATATATCATTTCCTTCTTATTGCTAAAAATAATCTTACAATCAATCATAATATATCTAAATAAATTATTTTAAATTTATTTCAAAATGTTATAATTTGGAATAAATTTATGCACACACATTTTTTTGTGGGATTAATTTCGGGTCAATATTAAGAAAATTTAGAGTAATGTAAAGCACAGTAGCAGAAAGTTGTTAACATTAATAATAAATTTTAAAGAATCAATTCTATACTTAGATACGTGTGCATGGAAAATAAACTAGCAGCCAAGAATTCACGATTTAAATGTGTTATAATCTGGTTATGTAAGATTTTATTTCCCTCGTGTTTTAGAGATTTGTTTCAATTTGGTATATTTTATAATAGCAGTCTCACCCAAATTCAAACTGTTACAAGCTCCATAAGAAAAACAAAATTTAGTTATCAATACAAAATCATTAGTTTTGTCCCCATATGAGAGTATAGAGATATGTAAATAATGTTAACGTGGAAAAACCCAATTCTAAGACCAATATTAAAGAAAAAAATTTAAACTTTCTTTATACATCACAAATAGTTTTTTTTACGAGTGCCTTAAAATAATTTATAAATACATATATACCACTTACTAAGCCAGCACAAAACTTCGGGAAAGGAAATCTATACAAATTCGAATCTTTTTATATTAATAGAAACACGTAACTAATGTATTATTACAAAATTTGTCAGCATAGATTGAATTTCGAATCGTTATATTATTTAAAGTTAACTTAAAAAGAGGAGACAGAAGCTGTCTATGAAAAGTTAATTTTAAACGCTTGAATGAGATGTCACGAGTTTCCAATAAAATACACTCGTGTTGTAATTATTAATGTTTCAAGAAAAAATGCAGTAAAAGCTGCTTGAAATATCTAAACGAATAATGAAAAAAAAGTAAGTATTAACGGCATTGAACCGCAATCAAAATACCAATAATCGAAACTGTGATTATTTCACATAAAATGGCACACAGTGGTTGGAAGAAAAGTGTAAAATAAATTGTAATGACAATGACTTTTTTTTTCGATAATGTATGTCACTTAATTTCATATTTATCAACAATTAAAAAATACTGTAAAATGAATCGTGAAACACATGCGTATTACAAAATATTTTTTTTTGTATATAAAGAAAACTAATAAATAAGCCTGATTATTATTTGTGTTTTCATACGATGAAAAAGATAAAAAAGAAAACTTCAAATGTTAGTTTAAGTTCCTGTCAAAATTCCCCTGCACAAAAAAAACTAAATTATCGTGGAATCGTTAGTATCACAAACACATAACAACTGCTTGCATGATAACTTCACTACTTTTTCATGAAGAACTCGACATTTCTGATTTCTGACGTATTCACAAATATCTCAAAAAGTACTTTATGAATTATCTTGTAACTTCAGGAGTGTAAAGAACATGTTATGCCTCAAAATTCAGCGAAAGTTTGTCCCGAAAACAAAAGGAACAAGTAAAGAGCTGAGGAAAAACAATATATGCGATTACTCTGTAAAAAGTAATGCATGAAATTCGTTCCGCTATGGCATATGAGTATGTGGCTTCTCCTAATTACCTGCATTGATTTGCATGAAACTAACACATATATTGAAGGAATATAAATGTTTCTAAAAAACTGCCTTTTTTTAATAGCATGAAGGCTATTAAACCCAATGAAAAGACATTTTTAGGAAACTTGACGTAGTTCATTAGACAATATTCTGCAATCAGAATATAAAAATATTAAATATTTCATAAAATGTAAGCATTTTTATTAACTAATTTTAACTGCGCATGCGTTAGCGTTATTAAAATTTCATTTGCATAATTTATTAACCAAAATTTGTTTAGCTACTTGAATGAAAACATGAAAGCAATATTAGAAAAATTCAAAAAGTTATCGTTGGTAAAATGAACTAAATTCCAGTTTGTATTAAAAAAAAAAAGGAGTAGTAGTAGTAGTTTAACATTTGCTTACCATCATCGAACACTATTCCTTACTACTGATGGAATGAAAATAAGAATCTGTATAAACCCCTATCATTTTTTTTTTTTTTTTTGAAGGGGGGGGGATGGGGAGAGAGAAGCAGAAATTCAGTTCTTCTATTAACGATAACTTCCCGCATTTTTAAGATATTTATTTGGAGTTTTCATATAAGTAGTTTAAACACATCTGGCTAATAAATTATATAAATGAAAATTACTTATTGACGCTTGCGCATACACAGTTAAAAATTTAATAACTTTTTTTTGTATTTCATTACATATTTAATATTTTTGTATTTTGATTGCAATAAATTGTATCTAACATGGAGCGTCACATTTTCCAGCGGGTTAAATGTTTTAATTAAAATAATCTGGTGTGTCACTCACACGACTTTCTCTTACCCTGAAATTTAATACTATAAATACAGGTTGGAGATTAAGAGGTAAGATAACGATGTTATGTAAATCTATGTTAAACAATTCAAATTAGGCTTCGGAAGAGTTTTATATGATAATTAATTCTGTGTGAGGGGGGCTACCGCCCCCCTCAACCCCCCGTTTCATTAATGCACCTACATTTATATAAAATTTAATTCGTTTATTAAAAAATAATTCTGTTTTTAAAATATAATTTATTAAAATTATTTAAAAAAATTATCTTTTATGATAATGCAGACGATTTCCATATTAGAGAAGTAGTATAACACTATATATCCAAAAAAAGTCCATTTTATTTTCAATAAAAAAAATAAAAATAAATAAATAAGATTTTTTTTTTTTCAAAGTTTTTTTTTCGTTAAAAGTGAAAAAAATCGATAACTTTGTTTTAAATTATCGCAGACCGATGGTTCAACCATTCATTTTAAAGGTATTGGCGAGCTCTTTTGAAAGATACCCATCATGAAAACTTACTCCCCTCGAGGGGGGACTTCCCCCCCAGGGGGGGAGGCGAGGCTCCTACATACACAAAATTTTTTTCCCAGTTAACTATCTCTATTACAAAATATATATATTCGTTTCATTTGGTTTAGTGCAGTCTATAGACGTTAAACTCTACTTACCTGCAATTTCCCCCATAGACGTAATGTATTAGAATTCTCTTGATTGTCCCTGTACACGAACCATTTGCTTGATCTTAACGAAAAGCTTACTGTAGCACCCCTATATGATACACATTTAGAATACCAAGTTTGAACTTTCTGCCATAATTTGTTTTGAGATATGCTGATAACAGACAGACGCACAGACACACACAGAGACAGACACACACACAGACATACACAGAGACCATTTGCTAAAAACATGATTTTCGTATTCAGGGGACCTCAAAACGTCTAAATAACAAAATCTCGCGATCGAAAATTTGACCCAAAAACAATACTTTCTCTACCTTATGGGTAAGAGAAAGTAAAAACGTGTAAATATAACAAAATCTCGCGATCGAAAATTCGACCCAAAAACAATACTTTCTCTACCTTATGGGTAAGAGAAAGTAAAAAACGAAAATGTTGTTTGAAATTTTTTCCCAAAACATCTTTATATATCCGTGAATATAAGTGCTAGTCTCATAAAAATGAATGTAGATGATTAAAAGAAGTCACACAATCAGTACTACAGCCAGAAAGCATTTCAAGCATTACCTTTTACAGGGTGATCCCAATTAATTTGTTATTGGTCTTATGATCTAGGATTAACCTCTATTGATAGTCCAAAGACAAGGCATTCTTCTGTGGATAGGATGACTATTCCCTCTCCCTACCTCCCCCCGAGATAATATTTTTATCTAACATGGAAGACATTGCAGTCACGATACTTCTTTCCCCCTTCTTTACAAATTATCTCATCTAAGGTGTTTAGCAACGGTTGACGTTGAGTGGCTTTAACGTCACAGTAGAGCTACGAGAAGTTCATAAATTTACCTCTAGAGTTCGTTGAAGTCATGCCATCATTTTAATCATCGCCGGAGAGGAATTTAAAAACAGATATTTTGATAATTACGTCATTTAAACCGTCTTTTATACATTCAAAAGGCGGCCTTATCTTTAAGATACATAATTTTTATTTTATTTTTTTTAAGTGAAGAGGGAAATAAAATTTCATGTTTTTATATTTTTTGACTTCTGAAAAATAGATCTTTTTCAAGTGTTGCATAGGATGTAATTGTCGTAAAATGTTAAGCAAAATACGAAGAACTGCTAGAAACTTCAAAACTTTTAAATTTTCCTACATTCGGAAGCTAAAGAACTGGTAAAATTTGGGCGCATAAAATGCCTCACTTGCAACACGTGAAAGTTACAGTTAATAAAATAACGATTTAAGCCAAGTAACCACGATTTATACTTAAGAATAATTCGTCTAACAGAAAATGTTTCTCCCACGAATTATTCATAAAATATTTCAGATTTCTTTTTTGCTTTGAAAAGAGGATTACTAATGTACACACATCTCTTAAAACATTACAAAATTTATTGTGTTTCTTTAGAAACACCGCTGTCGTCGCTTTAAATTTTGTTATCAAAGGTTATCCGCCATTTGACGTATTAAAAAAGAAGCTGCCTATCTAGACAGGCGAATCCACGTTAATTTGGATTGTGTGTGGGAAAAAATGAAAATATATCTTTGTGAATGTCTTAAAATTTGTTTATTATCTTTCAAAACTCTCGTATTTCATATTCATACAACATTAAGGTAAAGACACTAGTGCTCACCACCCCTAAAATTTACACCTGTGTTCACCACCCTCAAAAAAGTCATGTTAAAATAACCATTAATTAATACAGGCTGTTCGCACATTTTTTAGACGATTTTATTTCGCAGTAAGAAAAAATCGTTTGCATGGAGAATTTTATTTTCACAACAGTTATATTTTTGGAAGTTTTATTTATCTTCTGATATTTATAATTTTTGTTTAGATGCAAAAATGCGCTTTTAAAATGGCAGTGGATGGAAGGATAGGTTTCCACTCTTTCCAAAGATAGTTTTTTGTGAAATCGTTATGAAAAGCATTTATCAGGAGAAAAATGGAAAAATGTTGCAACAACAGATGAATCTTGGGTCTATTTAAGTGGTTGCAATAAAAAAAAGGTCAATTTATTATCACAAAAGTGGAGAAAAAAAAATTGCTACATGGCTCAAAGCATCAAAAGAGATTTTTTCTAAAGGATTTATGATTGCCACTGGTTTTTCATACAAGCGCAAGATAAAAGCAAAAAAAATGTGACAAAAATGTCAAAATCAACTCTAAATACTCTCAAGAACATATTTTAATTCCAATTTTTAAAAATGAAAATCCAGATCTTTATCCACAATGCTATCAATCCGTTGAACTGTATCAAGACAAAACAAGCAGCCACACATCGCAATCCGCAATTGCTTTTCTAGAAAAAAATGGAACAAAAAACGGGAATTAAAACCATACCCTTCACTGACATTCCTGCTAAATCTTCTGATGTATCACTGTTGGATTTTTGTGTTTTTCGACTCTTAAAATCAACATTATCCAAACACCGACCTACAACGCTTTGTGGACTCTGGAAAGCCGTTCAAGAGGAGTAGAAAAATATACCTCTTCCGATATTATAGAAAGCATTATTATCATAGAAATTATGATGTAGAATGTTAGTTAAGAACAAGGGCTATCAAACTGAACAAATAAAACACGAAATATGAGAGAAATTGCTTCAGTACACTCCATCAAAATCGTCTAAAAATGTGCGAACAGCCTCTGTATCTATGTATTTGAATCCGCCCGAGCTAGATTCTTCAATTCTAATGAATCTATCGTGGGCGTATTATAATTTATTAGATGTTATTAAACGCTTATTTTAAAATGTCTTTTCTGAGGGTGGCGAACACAAGTGCAAATTTTTGGGGTGGTGAACACTGTTGTCTTTATTTTAAATAACGTTTTATATCGTATTTTGCATGTTAAATACTAGAAATGAAAGTATTATTATTTTTTTTTTTTATGTGCAAACCAAATATTTAGTATAGTCGAATACTGTAAACATTTTTCAAAACCATATTTCCATTTAATTCCTTATTATTTAAGATATATAGTTTTAAAGCTTTAAGGGGATTGGACACCTTTGACAGCAACGCTGAAGTATGTTTAATAGAAAAGCTTACATTTCCATTTAATACTTATGAATTGAACTATATTAGGTTTCTTGAACAAAATATACAAGAAACATTTCTTATGGTTTTTAATATATTTTTTAGAGATTTGGAATCTTTAAAATGCGTTTTCTGAGTTTGAATTTTTTCACGAATTCATAATCTTCAAAATGCTTAAGCGTCTGGAGATATTTAAGAAACGACTTTAAAAAAAATTATGTTTAATAGAATCTACCTAAAAGAATTAGGAATAGATTTTGCAATATCTTTAAAAGAAAAAATATTGAAAATAAAAATATAGCATTTTTTTTCCTTCCCCAAATTTTGCATAGACATGCCCTTTTTCTAAAAAATTAATACATTTCAAAACCCATCCCTAATTCTTTTGAATAGGTTCTATTGAACATCCAAAAAAAATCTTAAGACTTTTCTTAAATATTTGAAGAAATTTAAGCATTTTGACGATCATAAATTCATAAAAAAATGCTAACTGAGAAAGCACAATTTAAAGATTTCAAATCTAAAAAATACATCAAAACCATAAAGAACTGTTGCCTGAATATACATGTTATAGAAGAAAACTTATATTCATCTTATATGTAGATATTACATGGAAATATAAGCTTTTATATGAGACGAACTTCAGTGGTGACGTCAAAGGCGCCAAGTCACCTTAAAGTGCTTTTTTTATGTGTTATTTAAATATATTTTAAGTATATGTTTATACCATATTCATATTTTGACTTCTTTTATTATCCCCAATTACATTCTTACATTACACTGAAAAAAAAAAAAAAAAAACCTTTGAAAAAATTTTTTTTTTTTTCTTTTGTTCGGTACTTAACTTTGAGCGGTAGAAAAACGAAAAGACACACAAACATTGCAAAGAAAAAAAAAATTCACTTTTCTTGTTATATAATAAGAATATTTACTTTTGTTACATTTTTTTCCCCTCTTTTAAAGGTAAGGTCGATATCTTTTTGAAAATAAAGACTGAAAAGAGAAAGAAAAAAATTACTACCTTTATTTTTTTTTTCCTTGGGGAAATGATAAACACTAATGCAGGAATTTGTTATACAAATACATAAATATACAAAAATGAGAAATATGTGTTTGGAGGAAAATGACATTTACGAATTAGATTTTTTCTTTTCTTTTTAATGTCATTTTTTCCGCACACTTTTTTTTTTTTTTTTTTTTCGTTTAAGTTCAAAACCATGTATTTTCGAAAGAAAAAAATTACAGACACAGCAGTAGCATTATAAAAAGTAACTATTTGTTATTAAAAAAGAAATTTTTGAAGTATTAAAAAAAAAATGAAAAGTTACGATTGATTATAAGAAATATTTACTTAGACTTAAAATGTTAAGTTAAAAATTACCGTTACTATAGTTTTTGAAATTTTTTTTAAGAATGTACAGAGTGTTTTTTAATATACTGATGTGTACGAGTATTGTTATTACTTTGCACGCAATAAACCCAAATATTTTATACTTATAAATAGTAAATCTGAAATAATAAAGTTTCCGCACTATAAAATTAAAGTTTAGCAATATAAAAAAATTCGAAACAGCCTTGCACAGGTTCTACATTAACGGAAATAATTTAACGCTGTCTTATAAATCAACAATATCTACTTTTAATTAAAAAAGGTAAATCAAACAATCAGGGGCGTTCAAATAAATATGTTAATGTAATTAAAAAGACAAAGTTATTAATAAGTTAATTAATAAACAAGATAATACAATAAAAACAAGTAAAAAAGGTGTTTACATTTTTGTTCTTTCTATAGTTAAATAAATATTTAAAATTTTGCATAATTCTCTTATCAAAGAAATGTTATTAAAGCTTTTGTCAAGGATACAGAGACTATTTTACCAAAGAATTTCTTCTAACATCTAATTCAATTTATCACGCAATTCTTGCCGCTGGTTCCGTGAAAATAAATCATCGGGTCGTAATTATTGAATTAGTTTCAGTTCGTTCCAAGAAAGTATTTTTGTATTTTATTATTTCATTTGTTTCTTACACATTTTTCACGTTGCCTTGGCCTCATAAAAAGTCTCCCGTTTTTTAATTTCATCAAGATTAATTAAATAGTTTTGAAAACTAATTTCGAAAGATAAAAGGGGAAAAAAAGGTCTCTGCGCAATTTTTACATTCATTGACAGTTTTAAGATATAATTAGTTAAATGATTAAATTGCGTAATGTATGTATTACATTGTATCATTTGTATTCTAATATGCTAAAAATATTCATTTTTCAATTTAGTTAAAGTTCTTCATTAAATGGTAAAAATTTACAGTTTTTTTTTTTTTTTTTTTTTTTTTTTTTTTTTTTTTTGGGGGGGGGGGGATGATACTTCATTCTTATTTCAGTTGAAACACAAATACACAAATATAAAAATTTTTAAATAGACTTTAATCTAATTTTACTAGTGAGATTTTATCCCGCTATGAATATCTAAAATTTCTTTAGTGACTATTTTGTTTAATGAAAAATTGAAGAGAGTAATCCATTAGCTTTTTAATGTATCACGAGATAAATCTTCTGATATTGAAAGTTTTAAATATAAAAAATTAAATATGCACTTTTAAGTTTAAAAAAAAAAAAAAAAAAAAAAAAAAAAAAAAGTCTATCGTAACATTATTTTTAAAATTAGCATAATTTTAAATGTTCATAAAAAAGTCAAAATTTAAAAAGAAAAGTTTTAATAAAAATGATAATTTACTTTCACTTTCACATACATATAAATTCGCTCAGTAATTCTAATAAATTTTATTAAATAGCAATAATAAACGTTAAAAGTATAATTATAAAATCGATTTTCGGTTTCTTTTAAAAGCAGAAATATTAAAAATAGGAATTTCCAAGGAAAAAAAAAGAAACAGAAAAGAAGGGGAAAAAAGGGATATTTTTTTAATCCAGCAATATAAGAAAACTGTTTAATTAATAAGTATAGATATGTTTGACAAATGGAGATTTTTATTTCATGGTATTATATTATATGACAGTTTACATTTTAAAGTTTTAATACATTAAAAGATGCAATGTTATTACATGTTATCGTATATTACATGTTATTTAATTATTATACATATTTAGTCTTTATTTTCTTTATTTCATACCTTGGAATGTGTTATTCAAATAGTTTGTTTTTTTTTCATCCTGAAATTTAAAGTAAAGGGTTCAGGCAATATTTCGGGAAAAAACAAAATATCTTAAAAGTCCATCATACTTCACTTGTAAGTTCATTTTACTTTATCGGTTAATATATATATATATATATATATATATATATATATATATATATATATATATAAATATAAAATAGATCTCCGTTAACGATTTATCTTCCTTGAATGAATTATAGCATTTCCATAAGAACTCATATGTTTGAATGTGTAATACATTTTTTTAATCCAGTTGATAAATTAAGTGAGGATTTAAACTGACAAATCCTTCATGCAGGGACAAAAATTTTATATAGTTAAACAAAACATACTTTAAATTTCTATTAAACTATACCATATTCTGCTGAATGAAACAGGGTATGAAAAAGGACTTCTTAAAAATGGTATTTCGTGAAATATTTTTAGTATAAAAACACATTAAATTTTCTGTGAAAATTGGATCAAAGTAAATGAAATTGTATCAAGTATTTTAGGAAGTTTTATTTTCTATTTAAAAAAAAAAAAAAAAAAGGGGGGGGGGGATTGTACAGAAGCACTACAAAAACATTCAAGAATTTCTCAAGAAAAGTTGAATTAAGTAACAAAAATAATGAAAATCCTTACAACTCGTGGAATTAAATAAAACAGCAGAATGTAATTCTGAAAAACATTTTAACTGCATTCATTAGGCTTAGAACATGCACTTTTATCTGTAGAAACAAGCCATGACGAAATTAAATTTGTTACGTCTCTTAAACTGATTGTACTTTTTTATGTCAATTAATAAAAGGATTCTAAAAATAGTGCTCGAAATAATAGTTTATTTGTACAATTCTGGATTTATTAAAAGTATTTTAATAGAAACGTTTTCATCCAACGACAGCAAAATTGCTTTATACTGCATATCATATTTTTATTAATATTTTTCATAGCACTATTAAAAGAAAAATACAAGTAAAAAAAAACATTTTTTAGCATTAGAAGCTTTTCATTATGAAGCCCTAAAAAGCATAAAATAAAAATTTATTGTGGCAAAGACATTTTATAAAGAAATGAAAGTTTAACCTCTAAGAAAGTTTTAGAGAAAAATATAGATATTTCACTTTTGCAAGAGATGAAAGTTTTTAAATAATTGCCGAAACGTCAGTGGAGGCCCTCTGTTGAGACTCAAAACGGTTTTGGGCTGTGTCTGTCTGTCTGTCTGTCTGTGTGTCTGTGTGTCGCGTGATAGCGGCCGCAAAAATAGCGCTATTGACTTGAAATTTGGTACACATGTTCATGAGCCGCACGAAATCAGCTGTATAGTTTTTGGTATGTATTCCATTTGTAGTTCGTACACAGGGACACGCCAAAGTTTTTCTTATCATTACGGTCTATGGGAGGAATTTGTATCACGATAGCGGCCGCAAAAATAGCGCTATTGACTTGAAATTTGGTACGCATGTTCATGAGCCCTACGAAATCAGCTGTATAGTTTGTGGTATGTGTTCCATTTGTAGTTCGTATACAGGGACACGCCAAAGTTTTTCTTATCATTACGGCCTAAGGGAGGAATATGTATGTATCGCGATAGCGGCCACAAAAATCACGCTATTGACTTGCAATTTGGTGCACATATTCATGAGCCCAACGGAATTAGCTGCATAGTTTTAGGTGTGTATTCCATTTGTAGTTCGTGTACAGGGATACGCCAAAGTTTTTCTATCATTACGGCCTATGGGAAGAATCTGTATGTACCGCGATAGCCACTGCAAAAATCAAGCTATTGACTTCCAATTTTCGCCGAAACGTCAGTGGAGGCCCTCTGTTGAGACTCAAAAGGATTTTGCGTTCCTTCTGTTCGTCTGCCTGTCTGTCTGTCTGTCTGTCGTGCGATAGCGGACGCAAATATCACGCTATTGACTTGAAATTTGGTACACATGTTCATGATCCCCACGAAATTAGCTGTATAGTTTTGAGTGTGCATTCCATTTGTAGTTCGTGTACAGGGATACGCCAAAGTTTTTTTTAGCATTACGGCCTATGGGAAGAATTTGTATGTACCGCAATAGCGGCCGCAAAAGTCCTTCGATTGACTTGCAAATTGGCGCACATGTTTCACCTTTGCATATAAGTAGCTGTATAATTTTTATTGCTATATTGTTTATAAACTGTGTATAGGGACACGAAAATTTTTTTAACATTACGGTGTAAGGGGTGAATTTCTTTTAAACGCATTTTAATATCATTACTTTGAAATGAAGAAAATGAAACTAGCGTACGTGAGTAAGATGCTTAAACTCATGTGGTTTGAAGAAAATATGTGCTCTTAAGCTTTCTAATTAATGTACAGGACCTTACAAAAGTGTTCTGACAATGTCACGTAGTTATCCAAACGATGTTAAATTTGGAACAATTATTAATTTTAAACGCAAAATAAGCCGAATAGTTTTTACTGGTGTATACAATGTGTATGGTTTGTTTACAGAGACACAGGAAAGAATTTCGCCACATTAGAGCCTATGGACAAACTTTAATTTAAGCGCGCTCTTTAATGCGTTTATGCTGAATTGAACTTAATAAAATTAACATACATTATACAGATGCTTAAAATTATGTTTACTCTTAAAAAAGGTTATGTATAGACTAAATAATTTATGGGACCACACAAAATAATTCCGAGTATGTACTGTAATTATCCAAATGATGTCAAATTAGTTTGAAAAATTAATTAGTTATAATTAATTAAGTTTATTCTTATTATTGGCGTTTATAATGACTGTGGATACTTTTTCTGGATACATAAAATAATTTCGTACTATTACGGTCTATAGTCGATATATCTTACAAGTTTATTTTAACATGTTTACACCCCATCAAATATAATGAAATTTTATTAGAATTTTAAAAGAATGTTTTCCTGTTGATAGTTGTGGGCATAGAATTGGAAATTAGTTTAAAGGTTACGCAAAATATTTCCGATATGCTATGTATTTTTTTTTTTTTTGTATGAAAATTGGTAGTTATGAAATTTGGTATTTATGAATTTCAGGGAAATAATACAAGACCGTCGTTTATTAAGAATGCATATTGTTGCGTACTTGGGGGTCCGTAAGTTGTCCGAGAATGAAAGGCGAAACTTGCAAAAATTCAGTGATGTATTTCACAGAAAGTTCCAGAAAAATACAGGTCTATAAACCAAGTATCAGCTTCAATTGAACCAGTAAACACAGCTTAAACAACAACCATTAACAGCAAAACAACAGTACAAACTGTTTAGCAATAACACATAAAGAAAGTCTCATCCAAAGAGGCTCAAAGCAAAGCAAGCATTTCACGAAACTGACACAGATCTGACACGAACCGCCTTGGCGAAAAAATGCTCCTTTTATACTTTTCTATCGAACACAGGCTGTTCTGGAGATTAGAGCTTCTATATTTGGTATATCCCTAATAAGGATTTTCTCGCCAAGGTCGCCAAAAAATCTCCAAGGAGGGAAACAGTCGCCAAATTTGGCGCCAAATCCATTTCTTCCCTTATTGGAGCTTTTTTAAGTGTTTTTAAGGGAAAATTAGGCTATTTTAACGCTAAAACGACTAGAAATGCACAAAGTTAGCATTTTATTAACTTTACTAAACCTCTTTGAAAGAATTTATACAAAAATAAATGGAATTATTTACAATTCCGTAACACTTTATAAGATATACAAATAGAGATACAGCGGGGGGGTTGAGGGGGGCGGCAGCCCCCCTCAGAAATGTATCTGATTATGGTAACAAGTCGATCGAATCAATATATACGATTATATAATAAGGAATAAATAAAAATGACCTATTGAATATTGTCTGATGTAAATAGGACGTTGAGGCTCCTGATCTGCAAATCCACTAGTAAAAATACTTTAAAACGCATTCGAGACCAATATTCTTATTGGTTAGTTTTTTGCATAAATTATTCGTTAAGCCATAAATTTCTAAGACCTCGGAAGCTTTTTAAAATATTTTGAATATTAAAAAATTTTCATCTCTTGCTAAAGTGAAATATCTATATTTTTCTCTAAAATTTTCTTAGTGTTAAAACTTTCAATTCTTTATAATATGTCTTTGCCACAATAAATTTTTATTTTATGCTTTTTAGGGCTTCACAATAAAGAACTCCTAAAGTTTTTTTTTTTTTTGCTTAAATTTTTATTTTGGGCTTTTTAGTTATTAAAAAACTAATTAAAAATTTTCAGGATACTGTGTAGACAACTGAAGATTTTTCTTTTATCGATTGACATCTTTTCTTTAAAATAAATGTAGCACATCGGCCTTTGCGGATCGAACCCACGACCATCGCGTTATCAGCATTACGCTCTAACCGAAAGTTAAAGAACAGTCCAGAAAAATCATAGAACATGCTAGAAAAATCTAACAAATACAAAAAATAGTTTACTAATAGTTTCTAAAATATCTAAAAATTTTCCTCTCTTACAAAATTGAAGAATCGATATCTTTCTTTAAAATTTTCTTATTGCTGAAAATTTTATTTTTTTATAGCATGTCTTGGCAAGAATAAAATTTTATTTTATGCTTTTTGAAGCTCCAGTATAAAAAACTTCCAGCATTTTTTTTTCTTTCTTTTTACTTAAATTTTTCTTTTCTTCTTTTTAGTTACTAAAAAAAAACTTCTTAAAAAGAAACTAAAATTTCTTAGGATACTGTGTAGATCATGAAATGTTTTCTTTTAACAAATTGCATCTTTTCTATTAATTATCTACAAAAAAGTAACACATCAGCCTTCGAGGACTGAACCCAACTACTGACACAAGAATTTGCTTACATTTACTTTAAAGTAGAGGCGCCTCGTTTTTTAGCGTTACCCGAAGACGCGACTCAATTTCAATAAAAAGCTTCTAAAAAATTTATTTATTTTTACTTAAATTTTTATATTGTGCTTTTTAGTAACTAGATAAAAAGCTGTTTAAAAAACTCTCCAAAAATTATTAGGATACAGTGTACGCAACGAAATATTTTCTCTTATCAATTGACACCTTTTCTATTAATTATTTGCAAAATTTAACTCCTCGGCCAGGCGAGGATTGGAAGCGTCACTTGGAAGCAAGACACTTGGAAGCGTCTTGTTTTTTAGCGTGACAGAAAACGCGATGAGAAATCCAAATTCATATAATATATATACAGTCGGTAACAAAAGTACCAAACACTAGCAAAAATTCCTATATAAAAAAAGTACACTATATACTGTTTTGTTAAATAAATTCTTGACGAATCATGTTCTTAGACTGACTAAGAACATGATTCGATAAGGGTTTATTTAACAAAACAGTATTAACTCTACTCATTTATATAGGAATTTTTGCAAGTGTTAGGATACTTTTGTTATCGACTGTATATATAAAGCCTCTAAAAATATTTATGCATTTTTTACTTAAAACTTTATTTTGTGTCTTTTTAATAACTAAAAACATTTAGTGTTTTCTAATATCTAAAATAAAAATATCTTAGAATACTGTGTAGTCAACGAAAAATTCTTTTATCAATTGGCACCTTTTCTACCAATTATCTGCAAAAATTAACACGCCAGACCTTCGTGGATCAAACTCTGGACTACCGCGCTATTAACGCGTCGCTCTAACCATCTAAAGCCATTGAGCGACAAACTGAACAGCTTATTTTTACTTCAAAATGGAGGAGCCTTCTTTATTAGCATGACACGAAGACACAAAGACAAAGTCGATTTCATATAAAAAGCTTCTAAATAAGAATTTAAGTAAAAAAAAAAAAAAAAAAACATTTTTTAACAATAGAAGATTTTTATTGTGAAGCCCTGAAAAGCATAAAATGAAAATTTATTCTTGCAGACACATGCTATAAATAAATGAAAGTTTCATGAAAATTTTTAAATATTCAAAATATTTTAAAAAGCTATCGAGACCAATATTCTTAGTCATTAGTTTTGCGTAAGTATTTCTTAAGCCATAAATTTCAAAAAGGTCTCGAAATCTTTTTAAAATATTTTGAATATTTAAAATTTTTCATCTCTGGCAAAAGTGAAATATCTATAATTTTCTCTAAAATTTTCTTGTTCTTGAAACTTTCATTTATTTACAGCATGTCTTTGCAAGATAATATTTTTATTTTATGCTTTTCATGGCTCCACAATAAAAAGCTTCTACTATTAAAAATTGGTTTTTTACTTAAATTTTTATTTTATGCTTTTTTAGTTATAAAAAAAAAGCTTCTAAAAAAATGAATCAAAGGATACATTGTAGACTTTGAAAGATTTTCTTTTATCAATTGACACCTTTTCTATTAATTATCCACAAAAATTAACACATCGGCCCTTAGAGAACTGAACCCACGACACGCTCTAACCAAAAATCAAAGAACAGTAAAGAAAAGTCATAGAACAGGCTAAAAGTTTCCAACAAATACTTATACAAAAAGAATATTGTCCTCGAGTTTTTTAAAGTATTTTGAATATTTAAAATTTTTCATCTCTTGTAAAGTGAAATATTTATATTTTTCTTTAAATATTTTTGTTTCAACAATTTTCTTATTGTTGAAACTTTTATTTATTTTTTTTATAGCATGTCCTTGCAAGATTTTTTTTTAAATGCTTTTTAGGACTACACAATAAAAACTTGTAGACAACGAAGGATCTTTATTTTGTCATTTGACACTTTTCTTATTAATTATCTGCAATAAAGTAATACATCGGTCTTCGAAGATCAAACTTGCAACCATCGCGTTATCAACATGACGCTCTATTCAATTGAGCTAACAAGCGACGAAAAAAGGTGCTAACATTTACGTTAAAATGGAGACGTTTTGTTTTTCAGTGTGATGCGAAGACACGTTGATAAAATCCAATTTCAATAAAAAGCGTCCAATTTCAATAAATAGCTTCTAAAAAATAGTTATGTACTTTTTACATAAAACTTTTTATTTTGTTCTTTTTTAATATCTAAAATATTTTATTTTTTTTTAATATCTAATAAAAAAAAACTTCAAACTCTCTTCAAAAATTCTTAGGATACTGTGTAGTCAACGAAAAATTTTCTTTTATCTATCGACACCTTTTCTACTAATTATCAGTAAAAATTAACACGCTGGACCTTCGGGAATCGAGCTTTTGACCACCGCGTTATTAACTTGATGCTTTAACAAACTAAGCCTAAGCGCGACAAACCGTACAACTTTTATTTACTTTAAAATGGAAGCACCTTGTTTATTAGCGTGACACGAAGACACAATGACAAAGTCAATTTCATATAAAAAGCTTCTAATTAAACTTAAAAAAATATTTTTGAGTCTTTCATAGAGTTTCTTAAAAAGCGATTTACATTTTCCTAACTATTTCTAATCAAATACAAAACCCGGCGCCAGTCTTTAAGACAGCGACAAACAGCTCAGCTAACTAAGAATTAAGTACATTACGACATATATTTAAAAAATATATGCAGTTTTGAAATCGAGAACTAAATTTATAAAAATTTGCAAAAAATATCTATATTTTAGATAAAATCTAGATCACCGACTTCACTCAATATATTACATATATGTGTGCGTGTTTTATGCTTTCCACGTTTGCTTTGGGTTTACTATGTTTTTGCGCATTAAGGAAATTTGGCTCCTATGTGGAAGGGGGGGGGGGCGCAACTTAAGTTTGTTTCATATAAAAGCTTATATTTCCATTTAATATTTATAAATCGAGCTATATTTGATTTATCCAATAAAATATATATTCAGATACCAACTCATTATTTTTTATAAATCATTTACAGATTTGAAATCTTTAAATTGCGCTTTCTCAGTTTGCATTTTTGAATGAATTCATGATCTTCAAATCGATAAAACTTCTACAGTTATTTAGGAATATATATATATATATATATATATATATATATATATATATATATATATATATATATTTAAGGTATTTAAAAAAAAAAAAAAAACCTACTTAAAAGAATTAGGCATCAGTTTTGAAATTTATTGATTTGTTTTTGAGAAGAAAAAAAAATAAATGAAAAGTGCATGTAAGTAAAAATTAGGAGGGGGGGGGGGCGGGGGAATCATGCTTTTTTCCTCTATTTTTACTTTTAATATATATTTCTTTAAAGATATTGAAAAATCCATCCCTGTTTCTTTTGATTAGATTCTATTAAACATAATATATGTTTAAATCATCTCTTAAATATCTGTAGAAGTTTAATCATTTTAAAGATCAAATTCATGAAAAAATGCTAACTGAGAAAACAGAATTTAAAGATTTCAAATCTGTAAAAAATGTATCAAAAACCGTAAGAATTGTTGCCTCGATATGTATTTTATTGAACAAACCTAATTTATTTTAATTTATAAATGTTAAATGCAAATGTAAGTTTTTATATAAAACTTGCTTTATTGGTGCCGTCAAAAGGTGCCAAGTCTCATTAAAACTAATTAGTGATTTACGGCTTAAAGTGGATTCTGAACCAATAAGAACATTCATGATTTAACTAGGAACGAACCTGTCACCTGACTGTTGAAAGTCAAATCGTGATTAATTAAAAAGTAATTGTTTTATTATTAGCCAATTTTCGAATTTCTCAAATTATATCCACAATAATTACAAGCTCAGATATAAACGTGTAATGTTAATATCTGAACTAATCAGAAAAATTCATCTTTTTAAACTGAATCAAATCAGCTAATTCTTATTTCATCAGCAACATTCAGCTGCCTGATTACAAATGAAATTTCAAAATTTTCCTTTATATTTCCCAAATTAATATAATTGTTTGTTTTTGCTTTTTTCACCATCAATGCATACTGAAAAATACTTGCCTAATTAAAGGATACAAAATCTATTGAATGAAGGAGGAAAAAGGCAATGTACACTAAGCGACACACACACACACACAAAAAAAAAAAAAAAAAAAAAAAAAAAAGCCGCACTTAGATATTTTCCTTTTCACCGTCTACAACCGCCAAATTTATCGTTTAAAAAGCAAATTTTTGAATACATTTTGTTATGATTTCCTCCGCATACACTTTAGCATTGCGTCTAGAGTAAAAAACAAAATGCAATTGTCAGAAAAACTAACTTTAGCAGTTATTTCAAAAATGGTAAGAATAAGGCAGTTAACGATGCCACAAAAAATATTAATTTTTTAATGAAAATCAAAAAATATTTTAATACGTGAGATGGCAAAATAATTAAATGTTAACAAAATATTGGTAAAATGGTTTTTAACAAAATATAAAAATTTTTGTCTGTTTACAATGGAAATTTGCCTTTAAGCGTCCACGTTGCTCATCAAGCAAGATAGCCTTAAGTTAAAAAGCAAATGTTTAAAAAATCGATTTTTATCATGTTCAGAACTTTAAAAATTTTTAAAAGTGTATAGCAAAATATTTTCTTCAAAAATAGTCCGGAAGCAATTAAACAAGGCAGGTTAAAAACCAGAAGATCTGCAAAAAAGATATTATTAAGGACGAATATTTAAAAAAGGCAAGACATCAGTTTACCAAAAATTAAAAAAAAAATTAGCAGTTAATTATCGGGCTGAACTGAGTATCTCTGATTGCATTCTTAGTGGAGAAAATTTGGAAAGCAAGACCCGAGATGGCTAAAAAAATTTAAAAATGATTAGTTAATTATTGCGCTGAACTGGTTCTCTTTGATGAGTCAAGTTTAATTTATTTCGAGCTGATAAAAAAAAAAAAAAAACTACTAGGACGGTAAAAATGGGACTGACTTAATGAAAACTGCTCTCTTAAAACAATGACACATTTTCCGTACATTATGATACTGAGGGGCATACTTTTTCAAAGGATCAGACAAATTTCCATGCTCAAGGGATCAATTAACTCAAAATAAAACACTGTGATTATAAAAGAGGCGCCTGACCGACTATTTTAGAGGTATTTCAGACTTGTCTTCAAACAGCTTTTCAAGATGATAATGCACCTTGCTGTACGGCGTCTGTGGTACATCAGTTTGAATCAAATTGTTAAAATTACCTATCCATTCCCATGAGCACTTATAATTCTGTAAGTAATAATATCTTTTTTTACTCTAGTTAAATCCCGTAAAAAATATCGTAGAATTTCTTCTTTATTAAACATGGAAACAGTCCTAATTTCAATTCACTCGAAAATGTTTAGTCATAAAACGGCGCGGGGAGAGAGAGGAGGATTCGAAATTTGCAGCCTACAACTTTGCAAGAACTAGAAAAATTATTTACAATATTTAGCACAGTGAAATATTTTAGATTTATATCAAAAAACTGTATAATACTATGTCATTGTGCATTAAAGCAGTAATTCCATATAAAGGTGGAATTAACCCAATGCAGAATACATATTTTTATTAAAAAATTGCTTAGATCCAACAAATAATTTGTTTTATTTCATATATTAAAATATAATTTGTTTATTTCATATAATAAATCATAATAGAATTCAAAGTGTACGGTTATTGCATTATGTTTAAAATTAAAGTTTTATGCAGATTTTTTATAAAGTACTTCATAGAGTGTAATAAAGCGAATTATTAAATCGAAAATGTACATAGGTATCATCTCATCCCTTTGGTGTTATGCAAACATGACAGTTTTATTTGTTTCAACCATTAATTTTAAATTTATTACAAATAAAAAAGGTATAAGTTTTTTTTCTGCAGTGTGGCTTTTTTTTTTTTTTTTTTTTTTTTTTTTTTTTTTTTTTGGGTCGCTTAGTGTATAGTTTTTCTTTTATCTCAAAATTTATTCTAAATAAGAAAAAAAAAAAAAAAAAAAAACTAGAAAATTTATATAGGTACGTTTACATATACAATTTTAGAGTTCTTACTCCAGCAAGTTCATTCAAAGAGAATTGTCGTAACAATATCTATGCTGTAATGTAATAAACATTAGCTATTGAGCTAAATACAGACTTATCACCATCAAGAAAATAGTTTTATATTCACTTTTTTTAAATAGATTCTTTGCAAAAATGACACAAACCCCAGTTATGTTTAAATTGAAACCTGAAGTCTAACGCCAAAAAGTACATTCCAATATATTAACAAAAATGTCCACTTTTCATTCTTTTCAGAGAGGATGGGTTTGTTCCCATCTCCAAGCATAGGAGACATGACCCTTCTGACGTCACCTGACACAGTATTCTAACTCCAAATTTATGTTACCGTAGACTGAATTACAATAATTCTACTTCTGGCTCCTCCCACCCGACGTCTGTAACCTTCTGTGTATTTTCACAGTCGCGAAAGTCGAACTTCCTGCCTGTTACCTTACTTGTAGAGATTTATCTTTTATTGTACATAGCCTTTTAGTATTATTGCTGATAAACTTAATGTAACTAATTTCTTTAATTAAAAATTTTTTAATTGTATTCTAGTTTCCTTTTGTAACTGTAAATATCTTTATTATTTTGATATTGTTAGGAAAATTCAGGAAAGCATGCTGTTCTGTACTCAGATGGACAGTACTGTCATAGACAGACCGAGGAAGCCCTGACTCAGGACTATGGGCGATACAAAATCGTAAGAAAAAAGAAAAAAAAAAATATGTGTGTGTGTGTGTGTGTATATATATATATATATTGGACAGAGTGAGTTTTTTGGAATTACCACTAAATAATTCACAGCTTCTAGATATTTTCCACCCCCCTTCATTTCTCCGTCTCTCCTCAGGTTGGCATTTTTTTTTTTTTTTTGGTACATTATATCATCGCGTCGTTCTTCCAGAACTCAGTCAGCTCAACACCGAATTGCTTGACCATGAAACACCTCTTCATTCTCCAGCATCTTCAGGTGGAGGTAAGCGGTGGTTTCGATCACCGTAGGCACTCCTGAACTTCCCGTGATGATGATTATATATTAAAATAGTTTAACAGACATTAAAATTCTAAAACTTTTCACTAGGTTTATATTTATCTAAATAAGAACATATTGGGAAGATAAATATAGTCAGTCTAGGGAAAATAAAAGCGAAATATACACTATTTTTACTTCTACAGAAATTATAAACATTTCTGCCAATTTGAGCAGAACATATGCACAGAAATGTATTAAATCTACAAAATTTCGTTTTAAATCTAATACTTTTGTCCTCTTATTAGACTAAATAGAAAATATGTTCTTAGATTATGGAGTAAAATCCCAGATTTTATTCTACAATTTCCGATGTATATACTCTACTGTTTTTCTGATGACACAGAACACAATTTGATCCCGAAGGTATAGTCATTCATATATTTATACATATGAAAAGCAAAATAAATAAAATAAAAATCTGCGATGGTTAATTTTGTATTAGTTGATCCTAAAGAAATATTTACAGAAATATTGGTATTCGTTCGTGAATAAAAATCTTTATGCTAAAAAAAAAAAAAAAAAAAAAATACATATGTATAGGAAATATTTACTATGATGCAGAATCTCTTAATAAATATTAAGATACAACTGACGGTATAAGATGTTTTCAACATAGAAATATATACATTAAAAAAAAAAAAAAAAAAAAATTCCATCTTATCAAAGAGTGACTTAATGAACAGTTTTGCATAAAAGTGTATACCATATAGAAACTTTTCTTTTAACCTGTTTCAAGGAAAAATTTCTAGAAAAATTTAACAGCTTTTAAAAATTCTGTCAAAAGGGGACAAATACGTATTGTTATTTTTCCCAGTTCCTTCGGGAAATAAACCATTTTTGTAGAACTTCTGCACTCGGAATTTTTAAAAATTCAAAAATAAAAAAATTAAATGTGAAGTGTGAAAAAGAAAAGTCCTGCATTCCAAAAATTGAAATAAAATATTATTTCAATTTTTGGAAAAGATTCGATAACATATACCCATATGTTTTAAAAAAAACAAATTTATTTAAAAGAGCTGTTAAAACTAATGTATATGCTGTTTTAAAAAACCTTACTGCTGAAATCGTAAATTATGGTACATTTTAGTTAGTAAACATTTATAAACTCTGATTATAATTACTCATTTTAAATAGAAATCTTGAAATATAAATTTTGTAATTATGTGTTTTAGGCGGAGTTTATTTTAAGATTGAATTGAATAAAGATTATTTTAAAAAAACAGCAATGCTTCCATTTATTTATTTATTTTTACAAGTATCCTAACTTAAGAATGAAGTTTAGTTTTAACATCATGCCCATCTAACCCAATAATGAATATTAATTATTTAGCAATTTGGAAGTATAAATTACTTGGATTTTTTCTATAGTTTGAGATACGAGTGTACTCTAGCATAGAAGCCAACTATGTTTTGTTAAAGCCTGCGATTCAATTGAAAGAGAAAATTAAAATTCGGCGATTTCAAATTCTTAAATTATTTTTTATGCTTTCTTGACTAGTCTTACTAATTCAAAAATTAATAAATGAGAGTTTTTCAGATATTTCTTCTACTTTAATTCACTAATTCACAATAATACCCGCTTTTTGTGTTTATTTTAAGTTATATTTCTAAAAAAGATATTTTCTCAAACATTTTCTTTCTTTTGTTATAAAAAAATTAACACAGAGCGAAGTGGATTACATGTAACAACGTTTTGGCATAGTTTGATTTTAACCTCATTTACCTTAGTTGCTATTATAAACTTCTGAAAAATTTTCGTCGAATTATAACTATTTGGCTTTTTAAAAATAGGAGCTTTTTATAATGTAAATTTTCAATTTAAAGAAAAAATGAAAACTTGTGTTTCTGAGTTCTACTTGCCCCGTGGTCTGGTTTACCCATGGTTAAAATTGCCTCCATGGTTTGGGGCAAGATGACCACGGCCTGCTATACCCACCTACAGTACATTAAGATATATGTAAACAGCGTTTTCAGATAGTGGAAACGTTTATGAATCTTGAACTTTTTTAATTATCGTAACTCCTTACACAGTTCGAAACTCTTCCGTGCACCTCTTCGGGCATTTCACAAAATTTTAAGAACTAAAAAACATAACTGAATCTAATACTTACTTATATTGTTCTTTTGGTTGATAAACGTCTGTGGATTCTTACACTTACAGGGGAGGGTCACCAACTGTTCAAAAGGTATTGATACATATTATATATCACCTGAAAGGTCTTACTCAGCTGACAACGAAAATATCCATCTTATCGGCAAATGAGCACCCTAGCGCGAGTTATTCTCAATTAAAGTTTTTAAATTACAGATTCTTTAACAATGTACTTCGTATAGTTTCTATCATTATAATCAGTTTTGTAAAAGATTCTCATTCTAAAAACCATTGTATATATTATTAGTAAAGGTCGCCTGTATATTGTGGTGGTTAGCGTCACTAGAGCCGGGTTCGAATCCTGGAAAAAGCACAGATTTGTTATCCCTGTAAGTGATGGCGATGGCCGCCCATTGGGTACTCCTTCACAAATGGTTATCAGTTTAGCGACCGCACAGTCAATGCTCATATGCAAGTACCGCGCCATTGAAAAATAAATAGATAAATAAGTATACATGTTATATATATATATATACACATATATACTAGCAGGCAACGCCCGCTTCGCTGGTCCCTATTTTTAAATGAATCACTATAATTACTGAATTCTTAAAATTGCATTAATTTTTATCACTTGAAGAAAAAGAGAAACAAAATCTGATTAGGAAAAATGTCGCACCGGGTTCTCACTGCCTTTAGAAAAAATTCCCAAAGTGCTCTAACTCTTATTTCTATTATTTTCCCCCTACGCACTCCCCCCTCCCGTCTATCCTAATAATTTTACAAATTCGAAAATATCCGCAATCGATTTGTAAGTATCAAAAACCTCTATGCACCAGTTTTAAACGATCTATATTTTTATTTTTTTGCCCCTCCGCTCCCAATAATGTTAAAAATTCAAAAATATCCGCAATCGATTTGTAGGTATCGAAAACCTTCATGTACCAATTTTGAATGATCTATTTTTTTTTTTTTTTTTGCCCCTCCGCCCCCCCCTTCCCGGGCCTCCTAATAACTTTTCACTTTCGAAAATATCCCCATTCGACTTGCAGGCCTCTAAAACCTATCTGTACCAATTTTGAACGGCTTAACTGTATTTCTGTTTGTTTTTGCCCATAGCCCCCCCCCTTACCGCCCCTCTTAATAATTTTACAAATTCGAAAATATCCGCAATCGATTTGTAAGTATCGAAAACTTCTATATACCAATTTTGAACGATCTAACTATTTTTTTTTTTTACCCCTCCTCTCCCCTCCCCCTTCTCGCCCCTCCTAATAACTTCACACTCAAAAATATCCCCATTCGACTTGCAGGCCTTTAAAACCTATCTGTACCAATTTTGAACGGCCTAACTGTATTTCTATTTGTTTTTGCCACATACCCCCCCCCCTTTCTACGATATCTGGGGGCTGAATTCCTAAAATTTCAGAAATTGGTTTTTAGATATTTTCATTAGCTATATTTTAGAGCAAAAATTTCACGTGTATCTTTTTTTGTTTGAGATATATAGGATTATGTGAAATCACGTTTAACGCATGTGAAATCAGGTTTCGCCCCCTCCCGCCCCTCCTTGGGGACCGAATTTCTAAAATTCCTGGAATCGATTTTTAGATATTTGTATTGGCTATATTTTAAAGCAAAAATTTTACGGATATCTGTTTTTTTGTTCGAGATATGAAGGATTTTGTGAAATCATGTTTTGCCCCCCCCCTCCCTTCTTAGGGGGTGAATTTTATAAAATCCCTTCTTAGTGGATGCTTACGTCATAGAAAGATTATTGTCACAAAATTGCATGCTTCTAGGTCTAGAGGTTTGGTCTGGGCGATGATGAATCACCCCCTCCCTCAGTCAGTCAGGAACAACGATTTTATATATATAGATTATACTATTACATGTAAAGTATTTTACTGCTTAATAATTACTTTGCGTCAACAATAAATTTATACATGCTAAACTGTATGAAAAGTATGAAAAGGAAAAAAAAAAAACTATTAACGTAAAAAAGCAATTAAAGTATAAAAAAAAGCTATTGTAATTTTTATAGCAACGAAGAAAACTATTATTTTATATATTCATTTTCATTAAAATATTATATTGTCTGTAATATGATTATTAATTTTTAAAGTAGAAATTTATTTTTCCGCTTATTTTCCCCTTCCATTACTATGTTAGTGCATTAAATTTCTTCCCCTATGCATTGTCAATACCAAAATATTGATTATGTCAATGTACAGGAAAATCCTTCTGATTGTAAATATTTCCCACGTAGCTACATATATAAAGTATTCAATTTATAAATTTAATGCTGTCACAAAATAATTATTAAACACATAATAAAATACTTTAATGACAATATAAATAGTTATAATTAGCACGAAAAGCTGTTAAAAAACTGATTCTAATGATAGAAATTCTTGAAAGTACATTACTGAAGAGCTTGCAATTTACAAACATTAATTGAGAATTACTCCCGCTAGGGGGCGCATTTGCCGATAAGATGTGTATTTTTATTATCAACTCACAAGGAGAGGTCACGACATGGAAAATTCAGATCGGGACGAAACTGCGCAGGATTGTAGTATACTATATGAGGGTAACAACATATTAAAGCAGTAGGACCCACTATCCACAGAATTTCGAGAAAAAAGCATTTAAAGTTTCAGTAATCTTTAAATACAAGTTATTTCGTAAGCGAGTAAGCGCCTCAGTGGAGTGATCCTAAAGCGCGAGCCTCCCACCCAGATGACTTGGGTTCGAGGCTACCTGCGGGACTACTTTTTTTTTTTTTCTTCTTCTTTAACTTTTTATGTGATCTTAACTTTTTATTTATTTTACTTTATTTTACAATTCAATTCAAAATTTGAAAATTTTAACAAAAAAATATTTAATTTTCTTGAGTATAAAATAACTTTTTCTATTTTTAATATTTATAACTTAAAAATACAATAAATGTATATAACTTAAAAAATAAATTTTAGTTTTATTTTAACTTTAAAATAAGGTAAAACTAAAGAAACTATTTTTAATTATTTATCTAAATATTTTATTTTATTTTATTTTAAGTATATTTAATTATATTTTTTAAATTACAAAAAAAAAAAAAAAAATTACAGAGAAATGAGGATTTTATTTGCATATATAATTACTATCCAAATCAAATAATTACTTCTCCAATCAACAGTTTCTTAAAAATTATAGTATAGGATAGAGTAGCTATTAAATTATTACAGGTAAAGAAATGTTATTTTTAAATGTAGATTTTAAATGTTAATGAACATTGTTTCTTTTTCGATAACGACTTCCCTTTTTTTTTTTTTTTTTTTTTTATCCTTCTGTGCACAAAATAAAATTCCACCTGCCCTTTATTATCAACAAGCTAGAAGTGTTTACGTAATTTATACACATTCAAACCAAATCAGGAAGCTCAAACCAAGATTTAAGTACACCTGCTATCTATTTTACACTTTGTTTACAGCTTGTTTATTTTTTAATTATTTAAATATTTGTCTGTTTTTCTTTATGTTTCTTATTTAGGGTTTTGCAATATCGTATTTTTAAGTTATAAATATTAAAAATATAAAAAGTTATTTTATACTCAAGAAAATTAAATAATTTATTAAAATTTTCAAATTTTGAATTGAATTGTAAAATAAATAAAAAGTTAAGATTACATAAAAGGTTAAAGAAGAAGAAAAAAAAAAAAAAGCAGTCCCACAGGTAGCGTCGAACCCAAAACATCTGGATGGGAGACTCGCGCTTTAGAATCATGCCACTGAGGCGCTTACTCGCTTACGAAATAACTTGTATTTAAAGATTACTGAAACTTTAAATGCTTTCTTCTCGAAAATTTGTGGATAGTGTGTCCTACTGCTTTAATATGTTGTTACCCTCATAGTATACTACAATCCTGCGCAATTTCGTCCCGATCTGAATTTTCCATGTCGTGACCTCTCCTTGTCAGTTAGAGCTTTAAGACGATATATAACATGTATAAATACCTTTTGAACAGTTGGTGACCCTCCCATGTTAGTCAAAAATGTTTCATTATGATATGATTTTAAACGTAAAATATAAAGTTGAGGTAAATGTAAAAGAAAAATAGGCAAAACTTCTTTGAAAAAAAAGTTTGAATTGTGTTGGGTTCAAAGAGAACTTTCATATTTGAATAGTAAAATATTAAATTGGGTAAACATAAAGAAATCAAAATTAAGCAACATTACTTTGTCAAAAAGCAAATCAATAATAGGTAACATTACTTTTCTGTAGGAATCAAAATAAAACCCCCAAATTCAGCACTGCATTTCGTCCTAATTGAAATCTGGGTCACACAGGTAAATATAAGGCAGGAAATTAATTACAAAATGTTTAGGGAGAATGTAACCAGGGTAGTCACATTTACCCAACTGCAAAATTTCTGAGTTACGTGTAACTGTAGTTGATAAAGTGAACGCTTAAAAATAGAATAAATCTGAATTTATATTCAAAACCTGCCGAAAAAGGAAAAAAAAAACCAGTTTGCTTACCAAAAATTGTATGTTAACTCACAAGTACAACAATGGCAAATTTATAAATTTTGACATCAGCACTCGGTCGAAGAGTGGAAATGTAAGCAATTTTTCAACCTTCTTTTCAAACTATTATTATTTCAGTATTTGATTTCGTTTCCTAAGGCTAAATATAAGAAAATTTCAAACAAACCGATATTAGTATTAGTTCCAAATTTAGCTTCTTAGTTGAGAAATTGTAATGGTCTCTTTTTCTACTTCTCTTTTCGATCTTTTATTCCCGTTCATAAAAATTAATTACAAAATGTTTAGGGAGAGTGTAATCAGGATAGTTACACTCTAATTTTTTTCGCTCTGCTCATCTTTGCCACTCAACTTTACTTAAAAATTAAGTTATGAACCTTAGCTGATTTGCGAAGTAGTGGGTCACTATGTGGAAGGATCTGGCGATTATTCGTCCTGTGGATGTTAAATGCCCCATAGGCTTGGCTTTCCCAGATGGGTAAAGAAAGTCCAGAGGTTTCCAAGTTTTCATGTAACGATTACACTTACCTCACTATACCCTAATACTATTGTTTTATTCCTGAAAACTGTTTTGGGTATAATAGCGCATATTTTTGTTTTTCAGTACTTAAATGACGTCTAGAATCTAAAAAGGAGGTTTTAACTACTACTTAAAATCTATATATTTTTTGAAAGAATTCTTAAAACATATATTATTTAGGGTAACACCTAGCAGTAGTAGAATCTTTAAAGGAATTTTCTGCCTATTTTTTGTGGACTGTTTCTAATTTTAGAGGCTATAATTAAAACCAGTGTTCGATATCTCAACTCTGTCTGTACATGAATATACTCATCGAGAAATGCTAATTGAAGCGTCATTATACTCGAAGAAATGTTTGATAGAAAGCTTAAAATGCGTCAATATTGGATACTTGAAAATTTCATAGTGAACTCATTTTCTGTTTCAGTACTTTAAAATTGAAAGTATAAATTTTAATTAATTAAAGGGTAATTTTGTTTTATGGATGCGTTAAAAGTAGAAAAAAAAATGCATTAAAAAATTATATCACAGGTCGTAAACAATTTTTTTTTTTTTGTAAATATCTTCATTACTCCTTTGTGTGACAATCTTATAGATACCACGGATAGCAATTTTCGCAAACATTTGCTGGAATTCTGCATATAATTACAAAAAGGCCAAATCTCTCTTAAGAATTTGGGAAAAAACTTAATACGTTAAAGAATTCCCATCTGATTTTGAGTGAAATGAATCGATATTTCGTTTCCCATTCGGAATTTGAGTGTATACCGAGTTGTGTTCACTACTGGACTTCTTTACTTTTAAAGCAAAATGAGCTAATAGAAGACAGAATTTGTCCACTGAGGGTCATGACATTTTGTTCTACCACTCATGAACACCCATATATATGTGTGTGAAAATGTGTTAATACAAAATTGAAGTGTTAGCACAATAAATTAATTCTGCATACTTATTTCAGTCATATGAAAGCAAAGCGTATAGAAAATCGGCTCAAAATACGCAGAAGCAAAGGAAACAATTTTATTTCCTTATATAAATAAAGTTCAAAAAAGAAAAAAGAAACAAAGATCAAACTTCACTTACACTAATCTTATTCTAAAACTGATATAATATTTGTAGTTCAAGAATGTAAGTATAACGGTGTAACACCAACAGTAAAAGCTGCTCAAACCTACGCAAGAATTTGAAAGCTTCTTTTCAGAGTTTAAATTTAAAATCGTCCACTACTGCACTATAAAAAAAAAAAAAAATCCCGTAAGATTATGGGGAAAGCCCGGCAGCAGAGATTCCAGGCAAAGCCCATAAAAAAAAAACGCTTAGACTGTAAATTACGTATATAATAACCTTAGACTACGTTACATGCCTGTAAAAATACATTTAGCCCGTAAAACCAACTTTTTTTTTTTTTTTTTTTTTTTTTTTTACAGTGTGGTGCACTTACACTACTTTAATTTGATTTCACAGATTAGTTTCAATGGATTTTTTTTTTTTTTTTTTTTTTTTGCCTAACATATAAATTTTCATTCCAGTATTTTACTCGCTAACTCTTACTATTCTGAAGTTCTCAGACAAAATTCTCGAATTATTTTATTTATACACTCTTAAAATCAAATCGAAATTACCATAGAAACTGACAGACAAATTAGAAGTTATTAAAAGCGTACATTTCGTTGGCCCTCGTACACGACTAAGGAATCATTAGAAGTTTATCGATAACGAAAAATACTTATTCATTAGTCTTAATTAAAATACCGAGCTAAAGGGAAAAAAAAAGTTTTTTCCTGTTTTATCAAGATAATCTAAATGACTTACATAATTTATTAGTTAAAAAAAAGTTGCTGGAAAAATGCAAAAAAATTTACTAATGAAAATAATTTCTATCTTTATGAATCGCTGAAAATGTTCCGCAAATGGGTATCCCCCTCCCCCCTTGAAAGCCCTTGTGTTTTTTTTAAAGATTACACAGTCTTAAAAGGATTAAGTATCACGTTTTTATGGCTAACATTTTACGATTTATTTTTTTATACTAAACGAAAGATAAAGAAAAAAATTGTAATATAAAGGCAAAAACTATAGGGATTATTTCTTACTAAGGTCCGTGCCGTAAAATTTTTGTTAGAAATTTTAAGGTGCTGCTTTATTCTTTTTTTTTTCCAACTTCTAAGTAGTAACAAAAACAAATGAAAGAATGCAGTTTCACAGAAAAGTTTACTGTAATTTAAATTACAGGTTAAATAGAGATATGCATAAAAATTTCAAACTGGTAGCATGCTTAAAAAACACAAATAAATAAGTTATGTGATATTGGCTTTTAAAATCATTAACATTTGATACCTAAGGAAAAAATTTTGACAATTCTATAAATTTGACAATAATTAGTATTTTAAAATAATTAAATGTATCCTTTTTTGCTGCAAGCATTTAGTTACGTTTTAATAATTATAGGATTCAAAATTTTATCAACATGTTTCAAAAGCATATGGTGTGTGCGTGTGTGTATGGCTTAAGGCCGATTGACTACCCGTGAGTCCTAGGTGGGTTTACCTTCCATGATGGGTCTTTCTAAGGCGCCCTAATCCGTCAAAAAGCACATGGAATTTTCTTTAAAAAAAAATCTGTCCTCAATCTGAAATTAAGAAATTTTTTTCACTTTGGCATCTTAAATGCATGGAACAGATTAAAAATGAAGTATTTTAATATATGATATGATTACATATGAATATCTGCTATATTTATCATTTAATGATTTGTACATGGAATACGATAAATTAAAGGTTTTGCTAATCGCATTTATTTTTCAACGTTTATATACAGTTAAAACGATATTTCCTGTGCATTAATGACGGTAATTAGATTACTAGTTTCTTATCTGTTTTAGTGCTGAAGAATCTGATATCAGTTTTGGTATGAGACACCCATTGCTGTTGCCAATGTACTGCTCACGGGATGAGTCGATATTGCAAATCGCTACTTTTAATAATTACAAAGCATAGATACAAAAAATACATTTTAAGGAAATAAATGGTTATTTCAGTTTGACGCTTGTTTTGCAGTTCACTGAAATAAAATAAATCGATTTTTAAAATTAATAAAACAAACATTTAAAATTGTAATAGAATATTGAGCTACTTCACGGCACATCCAAGACCGTAGCCAGAAGAACATTTTTGGAGGGTTTCAAACTCTACACATAAATTTGAGTGTTAGAAACTATGTATAACTCGAAAACTTTCCCACAAATTTCCAAAATTACGGGCTTATATGAATCTGAAAATGCACTGAAATCTACATAGTACAGCAATCACTACTATTAATCTATCATGCGCATTTACTTACACACACACACACACACAAAAAAAAAAAAAAAAAAAAAATCACTGAGTGCAGCTAATTCGTCATGCAAGAAATATGATATTCGGAAAATGGTCGCAAAAATGCATTCTTTCAAAAAATCATAAAAACATCTCTCCTTAGTTACGATAAACAGACACGAACGGCCGGCGCGAAAACAAAGTTCCGAGATGAAAACGTTACCAGTAAGAAGTTTCGATACATCGCATCGCATTACATCATGAATCGCTATTGGATGCCCTATATCAGGGGTAGCCCACCCGTGTAGTTCTTTGCGGCCCGCGAGGAGACTAAATATATTTCATGTTTGGCAACTTTGGTTAACCCTTTCAGGGGCACTAAGTAAAAATGATTGAATTTCCTTTTAAATATATATATATCATAAAGTAAACATCCCCTACAAGTCATTTGATGAAGAAAAAAATTCAGCATGTGGGGATTTTTTTGTGGGTGGTGGCTAGGCGTTCTAGCCACTGCGTCTATCTACCTAAAAGATGCTCCTAAAAATCAAACTAAAATTAATGATCTAAGATAATATGTAAATCTGTTGTATTTAAAAGGTGCATTACAGTATATTTACACTACCAAATACTTTTGAATAAAAAATTATTTTTCCTAAAAATATGTAAAAGAAACTTCAAAAAATTTTCGCGCAACTTGTCCATTTAAAAAAGTCACAGGCACATCCTGCTTAAAGTTACTGTAGTTCTGCCATCTCTATTTCAATTTTAGAAGTACACATTAACTTTTCATAAAAGTGGATAAAAAAAGTAGCCACTGCACACTTAGAGAAAAATTTCTAAAGTAGGTGGCTAGACCCTCTAGCCACCGCCCCTGAAAGGGTTAACAGATTAAAATAGTATTCAATACAGTAAACAATTATATTTAAGAGAACAAAAATACATGCTCTGGGAACTCAATAACTCATAATTTATCCATATATATTTGCTTAAACTTTTTCATATCTCGTATCCTATTGATTTCTTAACAAAAGCGGCTGTCACATAAAGCTTTATACAGAATGTGAAAATCCATGTTTAAAAAATAAGAAGAAAAAGAAAAGTTAATAATCTACTGATGAAGGTCTTCCAATGAAAGTTAAATGGGAGCCAATAATACCGACACTTCTGGACATTTTTTACACATATCTTTTTATCATATGTCTTATCCCCAATCGGTATTAGAGGAGAGTAAAGATAGATGGGGCATTTGGAGTTACGCTTAGAATAAACATTGTTTCAAAATTTTGACTCTTCCACCAAATTAAGTAATCATAGCATCGTACTTCTTGCTATGGATAATTTTAGCTGTATTTGTGAATTTAAGTGACAAATAAAAAATTATTTTATAATACCAAAAGTAAACTAGACGAAAAATCTTGCGGTACGCATTGATTATTAACATTTTCCAACTGTATGTACTTATTGTATATCCCTATAACTTTCAATGTTATTTACCTACGTTATGACGCAACGGGCAGACAAAAGGATTGAAATGCATAAAAATAGGCTAATTGCATTTATAATTACTTTTAAACATTGTTCGAAAGTGTTAAATATGGTTAACGCAAAAGAAAACCCATCCCTGAGATTCTAATTGCAGCAATCTGTGTATCTGAATATTTTAGTTAGTATAGCCCTGTAAATCTGAAGATTAACCTTATCATATTCTATTCAAAACATTATTTTAGCATATTAACAATAAATGTCAATTTCTTAATCATTTTTACAGTAAAAAGTTATTTAAATGTGATTTATAAAAATGTCTGTCCTAAAACGCAATGCATTAAAATTATTTTGGGCGTTCCTGTACACAAACCAGTTGTACAGCACCAATTAATGACATTTTAAATAGGAAACATTCCATAGTAAACTTGAATAACATTTACCAGTTTTTAAGACTTATGAAAATAATTACAGAGGCTCGGGCCTGGCAGACAGACAGATGGAAAAAAAACGACAGTCGGACAGACAAATACACAAATTGGAATTATATTCACAGTTCAAATTGTTAAAAAGTGTTAAAATCGTTTAATATAAACGAAAATGCAATTCCAGGGAATTTTCAATGGTAACCTTCAGTGTAATTGAATATTTTTGTGCGGCCCTGTTAATCTAATGCATTTATACTATATTCTATAGAAAGCATTCTTTTGAGCATATGAATAACATATTTCAATTTCATTGACATTTGTGTAAAGTATTAAAGTTAGGTTTACAAAAATACCTCTCATAGAAAGCAATGCTTTAGAATAATTTTGAGTGTCCCTGTACAGAAACCAGTAGAATTATTCACTCCATTTTCAATGGGGAACATGCAAGAGTGAACTTGAATAACATATTTCAATTTCATTAAGATTTTTGTAAAGTAAAAGGTATTAAAATATGATTTATAGAAATACTCTCATAGAACACAATGTTTTCGAATACTTTCGGGTGTACATACAGCAGTAGAGGTACTCACACCATTTTCAATAGGGAACATCCGATACTAAACTTCAATAAACATATCAATTTCTAGAATTTCCATGAATATTTACGGGAGTCACAGCGCGGACGGACGGACGGACAGACCAAAGTCATTAACACTTTTCAACCTTGTTGGAAATTGTTAAAAGCTATTTCATATAAGTTTTAATCTCATTTATTCATGTTAACATGAACTGTTTTTTAATTTTTTACTATTACTTTTTAATTTACACCTAATAACATAACTTATAAGTTAGCACTTACGCTTAAAAGTAGAATGTTTCTAGCAAAAAGCTATTTCATTGAAATGGTATGTAAAGGGAGGAATGCAACAGTCCGTCTCAACCAAGAATGGGGCATATAAAGAAAGGAAAGAACAAAAAAAAAAAAAAAGAATGAAAATTCTAATATTTCCTCTAAATAAGGAAAATGAATTAAAGAGTGGAGAATTCACAAATGAAAACTAACCACGGAAAAAAGGAAACTGATCTTGATAAATCAACTGATGAGGAATCAGCTATTTTTTTTCATTAAATCTGAAATGTTAGTATTAATACAAATGTATGTAAATGTGGACAACATTCTACAGGAGATAAATTGGGTAAACAATGAACCAAATATTGGTTTAAATAATTTCTTGCTGTTCACATTTTCAACAAAGTAATACTTTATTCAGTGTTGGAAAAATTGAAAACAAGGATAATTAGGAGATACGGAGACATTTCAAATACTCTTATGAGAAAAAAAACTCCACAAACAACCGACTGTCATATCAGTGATAAAACGAACATTATTGTAAAGTTGTCCCCCCCAAAAAAAAGATTGTCGGAACTAGTTGAACAAAGGCATGTTTTAAGTATGTTAAAGACTTTTTGAGGTATAGTGCTGGATAAAATAGTTATGTATAGAGTTTATCCAGTACTGATAAGTGACACACTGTCTGTCATTTTTCACAATACATTTTAAAATTATTTATTTCAGTTTTTGAAAATATGTCTCATCTTTCCATTTAAGGCAGGGATGGGACTTTTTAAAACTATTTAAATTCGTTTATAAAGCTAATAATTTAATAATTACAATCAAATTTTTACATTTTTAAAGCATGTTAGAATATTTTATTTTCTTATTCTGAAACTCACCGTATTTTTCTGCTTATAATCCGCAGGTCAGATAAATCGGTTCCCACCCCAGAAAATTTATTTTAGAGGCAAGGGTATATTTGATTATTAATTATCGTTTAAAAATAGCTTTGTTCATTATTAAAATTTCCGGTATGAAATCGATTTAGTAGACCTGCGGGGTACACGCAGGAAAATATGTACAATATTGTTGCAGTAGAGGAAAATTTGTCAGAAATACTTTTCTCAAAACTGTTCCATCCATACCTACTCTCACCTATACTAATACTTTGGTCTTATCACAAATATACCTGATCCCTCTCCAACGAAAAACTTATTACTTTCTTCTATATGTAATATAGAGAAAGTATTGGATTCGCGAAAATTTTCGAAGTCCACTTTTTGATGGATTTACATGTTTTGGGATGTGGAGAACACGAATTAATAGTTTTTAGAAAATGTATGCCTGTCTGTCTGTCTGTATCATTTTTTTGTGGACGCTGTATCTCACGAACCAATGAATGAAATTTAACCAAACTTGGTATTTAGTTGCACCCTGACATAAACTGGTGCTGATTAGATTTTGGGATCAATCGCTCAATAGGTGGCGTTGTGATCTCATTTTATGCAAATTTTTAACATGGCAGCATAGGACAAAATTCCGTATAAATGGGCATAAAGAGGGTTATTTTACACTTGTGATTGTAAAATTAATATGAATTATTGATAATAGTAGTAGTTAGCTAGGAAAAAAATTTTGTGCATGTGGGGGCATCGGTTTCCCCCCCCCCCCCTCTGGGGGGGAAGTACCCCCCGGGGTAGTAAATTTTCAAGATGGGTATCTTTCGAAAGGTCTCGTCAATACCTTTAAAACGAATGGTTGAACCATAAATCTGTGATAATTTAAAACAAAGTTATCGATTTTTTTTACTTTTAACAAAAAAAAACTTAGAAAAAAAATCGCAATTTTTTTTTTTTTTTTTTTTTTTAACGAAATTTAACCAAACTTGGTATTTAGTTGGTCCCTGACATAAACAGGTGCTGATTATGTTTGGGGATCAATAGCTCAACAGGTGGCGCTGTGATAGCATTTTATCTAAATTTTTAACATGGCAGCATAGGACAAAAATTCGTATAAATGTGCATAATTAGAGTTGTTTTAAACTTGTGATTGTAAAATTAATATGAATTAATGATAATAGTAGTATGTAACTAGGAAAAAAATTTTCTGCATGGGGGGGCATCGCTTCCCCCCCCCTAGGGGGGGGTAAATTTTCACAATGGGTATCTTTCGAAATATCAGGTTGATAATAGTAGTAGTTAACTAGGAAAAAATTTTTGTGCATGTGGGGTCATCGGTTCCCCCCCACCGGGGGGGCAAAATTTCAAGATGGGTATCTTTCGAAAGGTCTCGTCAATACCTTTAAAACGAATGGTTGAACCATAAATCTGTGATAATTTAAACCAAAGTTATCGATTTTTTTTACTTTTAACAAAACAAAACAGAAAAAAAATCGCAATTTTTTTTTTTTTTTTTTTTTTTTTTTAACGAAATTTAACCAAACTTGGTATTTAGTTGGTCCCCGACATAAACTGGTGCTGATTACATTTGGGGATCAAAAGCTCAACAGGTGGCGCTGTGATCTCATGTTTTCTAAATTTTTAACATGGCAGCATAGGACAAAAATTCGTATAAATGTGCATAGAGTTGTTTTAAACTTGTGATTGTAAAATTAATATGAATTATTGATAAAAGTAGTATGTAACTAAGAAAAAAATTTTCTGCATGGGGGGGCATCGCTTCCATCCCTGGGGGGGGGGGAAGTACCCCCCGGGGGGGGGGGCAAAGTTTCAAGATGGGTATCTTTCGAAAGGTCTCGTCAATACCTTTAAAACGAATGGTTGAACCATAAATCTGATAATTTAAAACAAAGTTATCGATTTTTTTTACTTTTAACAAAAACAAAAAAAAAAAACTTATCGGTACTTTTTTTTTTTTTTTTTTTTTTTTAAATATTGTTACTGATTGAATATGTATAGGTAAATATAGAAGAAAATCTTGTGGTGGCCACAACATACTAGTTTTTAATTGCAATATCAAAAATATGTTTACTGAAACACAAGTTTATAGTTTTCTGGTGGATTATCTTTATTTCTAATCACTTAATTGTATTTATCATCTAATATATTATGTCATAAAAATGGGAATATATATTTTTAGATTTTATGTTGTGTTAAGAAAATTTGATCATTTAGGTATTATGTCATTTTAATGATAACTTACTATATTTCTATAAACATAACAAAACCTTTGTTAATAATTATTACAAATAAAAAGAGAGAATAATAGTCTTGGAAATTAATAATTTTCTCCAATATCGCAGATTAACAATATTCAATAAAAAGGGATGTAAAAAATGTCAGATTACAGCATAAAATATCATAATTGCCGAAAATAGACCCTAATTTCACGTATGATCCTTTAAGAAAAAGTCTCACGGAGACATTCTACCTAGGGCTAAGGCGCTTGTGTACTCAGTCACTCTTAACGCAACACCAAATATAGTAATACATTTCTTTTGTAGTATCTACGCTAAAATATATGGGTACAGCTGAGGGAAAAAAAATGGATCAGACTCAATGTTATCCATAGTTGAAAGATGCCACACATGTGATAAGATATTAAAAATTTTTGAAATGCAAGTAACAAGCATGATATAACACTCATATCTTTACTGGTTCTAAATTCTACAGAAATACAGAGTACGACTATTCAACTCTTATTTAAAGTGTGATAACATATTTGAGAACAACTCGCCCTTTCAAGTGTACATATCGTATATACACTGCCCTAATAAAATAGTGCCCAACTTTCCAATATTTTTCTAATGCTTTTTTTAGAGTTTTTGAAAACCTAGAGTAAGAACCATGATAAATTTCAATGTAAAACATCACTATATTGGATTTACAACTTTCAAATAGAATAAAAAGGTGCATTTTTTTTTAAATTCTTTCGGAAATGGTTATAAAAAGCATTTATAAACGATACCAATACGGCGTTGGTTTCATAATTTATGAGTAAGTAATGATAATGCATTACTTTTTAAAAATTGCTCAACTTTTTTATATTATTTAATATTTTACCCGCTTCTTATACAATCTAAAGGAAAATACAATTTAAGAAATGTACTTCATTATATAAAATATTCAAATGAAAAATCAATTTAAAATTTCACTGCTCTTCTTTTATAAAAAATACAACTAACAGAAATCCATATCTTTGTACTAGAGATAAATGTTTCTCAAGAAACTTTAAATTGCGGAGAGGTAAGGGGGGAAATTATAAAGCATAATGGTTCCTTCGGGAAATATTGTTATATGTCACATTATATGAAACATGATTTAAAGAGGCAGTTTGTAAAAATCTTGAAAAGTCGGGGCATGAATTCTTACAGTATTTATTTGCCTTTGGTTTTATATTGCCAAGCAGAAATAATTTGTATTCACTGGATGTTATACGAAAAAGATTATAAAGAATTTTTAAGTACTTTTGTTTCATTTAAAGGAAATAAAAATGATGACGGGAAATTTAACTAAAGTATTTTTAGTTTTAAATGGGCTAATGTCTTTATTTATTTATTTATTTATTTATATAGATAGATATATAGATTTAGATATCGCACAAAATACGTAAAGTCACATATACAAATTACAGATTATTTTTATCAATAGAGCAATCTAATACTTTGTAGTACACTTTTTAGTTAGATTCAAATTACTAATACGTTGAAAATCTAAAGTATGTCTAGAATATATATCGCACCTCGATAAGAAAAAAGGCAAAAATTACTATCACAGTATTTGAGAAAAATCGAATTGAAGAATATGATAAAGCAATAAAATGCTTACAATAAAACACACAAATGTCTCTCTGGAAGATAAATTCTGAGTACAGCTGTGACATTTCAGCGTTCGTTATGACACTTCGTACGTATTTTTAAATCTCAGACTTAAAATATCCGCTGTTTGTTTCCAGTCACTTTTCTGGCCGGAGAGCAATTATACATATACAGTAGTCGCCGCTTAATAAATTCACTGGTTATTAAAATCAGTCGCTTAAACTGATCAGACTGCCAGGAACGGAATCAAATCCATACAAACTGTCTTTAAAACCGCCGTTTAATATAATCATCATCGCCGGTTAATAAACTCAAAAAAGTTTCTTCAGCAGCAAAAATGTGCATTTATACTCGCTAAAAATATTTTTATTTACGTGGTGATTTTTTTTATTTTTAAATGAAAAAGAAAATAAAACACAGCATTCCTCCCGCTATCATTCTTTGTCGAAAATTTTACAGCTGCAGCTTAGTAACGAAATAAACACGCCTCATCACCTGTCTTAGCATAGAAGCCAATATTCTAATTTACTCCGGATTATTTTAAGCCCCGCCTTTATTTCGCAATACTTTATGTATAGAAAAATTTTCTCCAATATATAACTTCAATAAAATAAGAAAAAAATATCCTTAAAAAAATGTGGAATGAAAGGAAAGGCGGGTTAAAAATACTCCGGAATAAATTAAAATGTTGGCATATATGGTCTTAGTAACAAATTCAAGGATTTTATTCTTAGCGCGTTAATAAGTTAGAAATTCGCTTTTATACGTCAATCACTTTTTTTCTTCATTTTTAATTATCAGAAGATAAATTCTAGTTCTTAATTTGAAATAACTAAGAAGCAAAATATTTAAACAAAAAGATTTTAAATGTAAAAGAAAAGCGGTAAATGTAATGAAGATTTGGCAATGTAATTTTGGCAATGTAATTAAGATTTTCCTCAAATGAAGCAAAAAAAAAAAAAAAAAAAAAAAAAAAAAAAAAAAACAGAACTTCGGATTCCTGATTTTGCTTTATGCAGTTTGCTTGAACATGGAAATAATATTGATGCCCAAATGTATAGCACAGCTGGAATCACGAAGGAAAAATAGGAATTGAGGCAATAGATTGGTTCGTGAATGCCAGGTTGAAGAAAATTTCACTCATTTGTACAGTTTTGTTGAAAAAAACCTAAAAATGTCACATGAAAGAGGAATTCTGTAAGCTCTTCTCGTACGAATAACTATTTGATAAGATCGTAAAACGGAAAAATATTGTTTACCACAAACTTCACGGAGGAAAGCAGGACTCAGATTTTTCCCGATGATTATTGGGAAACAGACTTTTTGCTGAAAGTCCAGCTTAGATTTTTAACATTTATGAAACTACACTGTTTCAGTTTACCCAGAGCACACTCATATGTTCAAGACTGAAAACAATTAAGGATGTAAGAAAATTAAGCAACTGACTTTCTAAAGTGCAATATGATAGGAACTGTTAAAAATCTTTCTTTATGTTATTTGCAAGAAGCAAGAAAACTCGCTACCTTAGAGTAATAATGAATTCCTCCGTGGTAAAGGCAATAAAAAAAACTCATGAATGACATTTGCAATCTTCTCTGATTTTCTCGTACAATGAGACGAAAAGCTAACTAAAAATATTGTTGTGATTTGGGACAATTACGCTAGATATTCCAAGGATTTAATGTTGCAACAGGTAGAACTAATGTTAATTTCACTCAAAACAACCATTGTCACTCAGCCACTCTTAAGGATAAGAGATTAAAAATGTCATTACAGAAAGGATTTGGATATAAAATATGCAACAGATATCGATCTACGTGATTCATTTGCGTCTTCTATTAATATTATACATAGCTTCTAACTTGTACTTTTTTTTTACCGGAAATTTTTTATAGATTTTTTAGCAATTTTCTCCGATTAAACTTCATGAATTTTTTTTTTACAAAGAAAGAGTGGTGTTAAAAAAAAAAAAAAAAAAAAGTACAAGTTGGCACCTATGATTATAGCTAAATCCGTATGCAATGCCTCCTGGGAACAGTGTATTACATAGGTCAGCATAGCGATAAACATTATCCCGAAAACCTTCTTAGCGTGTGTATTTAATTCAAAAGAAAATTTTCAAGAAAACGTCTTCTAAAGTTAATATTAATCTAACGAAGATTTTTTTTATTAAAAATGGGTAGATTGCTGAAAACTTTGGAAGAAACTATCTGACATTGAGCATAGAACAGTTCAAGCTTCAAGCAGATGAAGCTTTACAACTTCAGCGAGACTTTCAGTAAAGATGAAAATTCCGATTTAGACAAGCAGATGGATCCTCCATCTGCAGCAATTAATGGGAAAAAAAAAAAAAAAAAAAAAAAAAAAAAAGCATTTCATATACTCGGGACACTGAAAAATCGGGATGGAAATTGCAAAAATGCGGCCAGTATTACATTTGTATTAGAAATATTGAACTATTAATTGCTCCGTCATAGCAAAGAACTATTAATCAGCTTTCCAAAATGCCCAATATTTAATTAATGTAAAAATATTGACTAATGTTTCATGCAGTATGTGTTTATTAATTTTATATGGAATGTGTGTTTAATTTACTTATTTTCGAGGAACAATTAAATTTCCGTCAAAATTAATAAATAACATTAATCGTTCCTTTTTTTGAAATTTCTTTCCAAATTAAGGGAAATAAGACATTTTTCTTATATGATAGAACGTTCGCCGGATATAAAAACCAGCCGCTTAATGAGATCACTTTAGATGAGAACGAATTTGATTTTATTAAGCGGCGGATACTGTATATTATTTTTTGTTGCTTTATTCTTTTAACCTCATACTGTATAAGAGTCGCACATTCTGATGGACTAAAGGTTAAAGTTTGATGTTAACGGGGAGCATTTATCTCAAAATGATACAGACGGCTTAAATTTCGAAAAAAAAAAATACATGTTTAATTGGACGGCATTTTCTCGCCTGCTTCTCAGTTAAATTAAAAAAATATTTCAGTACAATTCTATACTATAACTTGTATAAAGAATGCTACTTTCAATATTTTTCAATTGTGAAAGTTTTAATTTTTTGCAAATTTTTAACATTCAAACATAAAACTAATTTTCAAAAATTTGCTTACTAATGAATCCATAAAGTAAATCCAAATACGCTAAAATATATTCTTAAAATTTAGTGATGTAAAAACAGAAGCGGAAAATTACAAATTAGTTATCAAGAAACATTTTAAACTTTTTCAAAAAAGTTTAAGAATTTTAAAATTTATTTTTTCAATTTAAATAAATAGTTTCCGAGAATTTTTTTATTCTTGATATTGTCATAATTCAGTGCATATGTATGCAAAATTTTGTAATTCTAAGACAATAAATTCATAAAAATATTCATATAACAACCACAATACTTTAGAAAAAAAATTATACTATTTTAGAACCTACGAAAAACTTTTTTTTTCTAAGAAATTACAGATAGAATGTTCTCAAAACGTTTCTGTAGGACCGAAGATAAAAGTTACACGTCTGTTGAACGTTCTTCTGAAACTCTACTGAACGTCTTCATGAGGGACACGTAGACATCTGAAGCACGTACAACTGGAGCATTCTTGGAAAGTGCTTGTAGAACTACTTTTGAACGTTGAGAGAACACTTCGGTGTTACTTTCGTACGGACTGTATCTACTAATAGAATTGAACCAGTACTATTTAGTACACATAAGGCTTTTTATTAATGAAACAGGTTAAGAGGTTTAAGTTAGCAGCGAATTTTCTCCCCGTAATATTAAATCTAATTGTTTAAAATATTGTATTTTATATATATATATATATGAGAAAAATCAAAATTTTTAATTCTTTTTTTTTTTAATGTATTCTCCTCAAGCTTGTCTTCTTTACCGCCTTCTACAAATCTTTCTAAAAAGTGTATTTCTGTACCTCAAGCGATTAAGTTTCGATGCTGACTGACCTTCTAACAAGCATCTTAACATTTAGTGCTGATTACACCATCTCTCACTGTTCACTTAACTAATTTTTTTAGTTTTAATTCTTATTTTCCTAGACGCAATATTTTTTTCAGCTATAAAAGTAATGTCACCATTTAAAAAATATACTCCTCATACATAATCAAGTTCTTATTTAAACTTAAAATAGATCAAAAAGAAATTAGTGATTTTTATTATTATTATTATTATTATTATTTTAAGGAAAGCTGCTACTCCTTTATAGCCACCACGAATATCGAGTAATACCTCGTGGTTATAAATACAATTTAATTCCATTTAATCGAAAGACGAAAATTATATACAAGTATATAGCCCTCCTCAATAAAATTAAAGTAGTAAGATTCCACTGTAATGTAATTTCATTATAGAGACTAAATTCCCGATATGTCTTTGTAATCCCAAACTAATAGGATTAGGAGAGTATTTCGTATAATTTGTTGCAGAGCGGGAATTATACAAATATATAATTATTACATAGCACTGTTTCTAGTTTATTTTATAAACATACATACGAAGCATCAAGGAATGAGTATTTGCTTCGGAAAATAATAAAAGGAAACTTGACAGTATAAAAGATAGTGATCTGATAAATTATGGAAACTAAGTTTATGAAGATAAAAGTACTAGGAAGTAAAAAGAAATTTAAAATGCGTTAGATATGTTTTTAACTATTTCATGCTTCGGTAATTTTTTTTTAATAAGTCGAGTAGAACTACACGTAAATAGGATCATACAAAGTATACACACACACACATATTTTATATGTCACTGATTAATTAAGGCAAAAAGTGTGGAAAACCTTGATTCATTGGATGGTAAACTACGATAACCCTTTCCGACACAGGCCGTACGATCGTGCGTGTTAGACATCCACTTACATTTTTGCTTCTGGAACAGAAGCATGGAATAAAATCAGGAAACGAACGATCAAGCTAATTATCAGAAAGTATAAAGTACAATTTTCAATAACAAATGTCGATTATAGTCCATATTTTGCAAGCAAAAGAAAGTAATGTTTTAAGGTAAGAATGTTTCGGGTCGGAAAGGGTTATACAGTAATTGAAGTAAACTGTTAATACAATACAAAGTATGAACAAATATTTTATAAATTAGAAACTAATAAAATCAGTTTTTTCAAAATTTGATTTTTGTAACATTAAAAAGCATTTTCCTTTTAACTCTCGCGCGAAGAAGGAAAGAAGTTACTTCAAATATATTTGAAGTAATTCAAATTGTATAAAAAAACAAAATTAAAATTTTCTGAAAACTACAGATTCAAAAGTTTCTCTTATGCAGTACATGCAATAAATTTGACGATAGCATAAAACCTAAAAATTGTCCCAACTTAAAACCGGGCAGAACCAATTAGTTGTATCAGTCTACATTTTTAATGATTTTTCCTAATAGCACGTACATAAGTAACGTAAAAATATTTAGTAACAAATCGTCTAATTCTGATTTCGCCAATGATAAGAACTTTTGAGAAGCCAACTTTCTTTTTTAGATAGAAATGTTGAATTAATTTTTACAGGTACTAAAAGTGACCTGGACTGTATACAAGCCCGGAACTTCAGCACAGCGCGCTAAAGCTCTACCATTTTAGCTACCTGATCTAATGAAGTCTACACCTGAAAGTCACTTACTCGCTCTCTTAAAAGTTGAAAATATTCGTATGTTCTGCGAATAGTGATTAAATGTAAGATGCGTTATATTTTAAATGGAATTTCCATTTTGTCAAAATTCAACCTTTTAACCCTTTGCGGCGCTAGATAATTGGAATCATTTGAATTATACTTCTACTGGAATTCACGAACAAAATTAAAATAAAAGAAATTGACGCCTTTTTCTGCTATGAGATAAAAGTTTGCTAAAAAAATTCTGGGATGAGTTTTTGCACTTGAAAATTAGGTGATGCTGTAGTGGCATCACTGCCCCTGAAAGGGTTAATCGTTAATCAAATATGTTACAATTAATCATCATAAGAAAATTATAAATTGCAGAAAATCGTTCAGTATTTAGCGTTTTTACCTTAAGTATCAGGAAGGATGTTTAAGGTCTAGATATTTTTTTTTTTCAACCAGAATTTAACACTAATCATTTTGATAGTTTTCTAACCATTTTTAACACTTAATTATAATGAAAATTACAATTCGTAATTACCAGTTGAAAGAGAACAGAAAACCCCCTCTGTAAATTTAAATATAACAAACTGAAAAATTTTAAAACTATCTTGAAATTTAAAAAAGTTTTCAACAGATTATTTAACGATTTATTTTATAAAGTTATTTAACTTCTAAAACAATGTTTATAAATCATTATCAAATTCTAAAATTCCTAAAATATTCTTTTTACTTTCTCTTACCCATAAGGTAGAGAAAGTATTGTTTTTGGGTCAAATTTTCGAACGCGAGATTTTGTTATATTTACACGTTTTGAGGTCCCCTGAATATGAAAATCTTAGCAAATGGTCTGTGTGTATGTCTGTGTGTCATCAGCATATCTCAAAAACAAATTATGGCAGAAAGTTCAAACTTGGTATTCTAAATGTGTATCATATAGGGATGCTACAGTAAGCTTTTCGTTAAGATCAAACAAATGGTTCGTGTACAGGGATAATCAAGAGAATTCTAATACATTACGTCTATGGGGGAAATTGCAGGTAAGAAGAGTTTAACGTCTATAGACTGCACTAAACCAAATGAAACGAATATATATTTTTTGTAATAGAGATAGTTAACTGGGAAAAAAAATGTGTATGTAGGAGACTCGCCTCCCCCCCCCCGGGGGGGAAGTCCCCCCTCGAGGGGAGTAAATTTTCATGATGGGTATCTTTCAAAAGAGCTCGCCAATACCTTTAAAACGAATGGTTGAACCATCGATCTGCGATAATTTAAAATAAAGTTATCGATTTTTTTTCACTTTTAACGAAAAAAAAAACTTAGAATTTTTTTTTTTTTTTTTTTAATATTGAGAACAAAATGGACTTTTTTTTGGATATTTAGTGTTACACTACTTCTCTAATATGGAAATCGTCTGCATTACCATAAAAGATAATTTCAAATAATAATTTTAATAAATTATTTTTTAAAAAGAGAATTATTTTTTAATAACCGAATTAAATTTTATATAAATCTAGGTGCATTAATGAAACGGGGGGTTGAGGGGGGCGGTAGCCCCCCCTCACACAGAATTAATTATCATATGAAACTCTTCCGAAGCCTAATTTGATTTGTTTAACATAGTTTACATAACATGATTATCTTACCTCTTAATCTGCAACCTATATTTATAGTATTAAATTTTAGGGTAAGAGAAAGTCGTGTGAGTGACACACCAGATTATTTATTTAAATCAAACATGCATCATTAAAACAGCCCCTCTTTTGAATTAATCCATTACTTTTTTAATTAAAATAATTTATATTTTATTGATAAAATGATTAACACTTTTTATTTTTTTATTTTTTTTATTTATTTATTTTTTTTTTTTTGTATTAGTTTAAATGCATGCAATTTTCTATATATATCGTAACTTTTTAAAAATGTAACTTTATTATTTTAAAAACAGTTGTTATTCCATTATATAATAAAAGTCTTTTTAAACATCGGTTATAGAACTAGGCTTTCTCATTACAAACATTCTTAGCTAAGAATGTCTGACATTTAAAATTACTTTCCTGAAAATATCTTAGTTTCTAGAATGACAGTAACTCCTTTAAGTACATAGACGAGTGACACTTAGGCATTAAATATTCCGGATTTTCCAGCTCGGCTGTGCTTTGAACACAATAAATTTCGTGCAATTAAGCTGTACATAAATATACTATTTGGACACTTGGTGAGCTCCCAGCAACCAATAAATATTTCAAAATAAGGTTTTTAATTCCATTTAGTGAGAACAACGCGTGCAATTTTTCACCAATAAGTATTCATTAAGTATTCATAATCAAATGATCTTTATTTTTAAATAAGTTGTAGTCAAATTTACATCTACGAGCCAAAATGTACGCATTACTTAAGACAATTATAATCAGTGAATAAGCACAGTTGAAATAAAAATTTAACTTTTACTGACTTAAATTAAAAAATTCATCAAATGAAGTAGGAAAATTAAAAAATAAGAGAAATCCGTACAAGTCTAATCATAGCAAAGGTGCCGTATACGTTAAAGAACGTATACTAATCTACACTGCTGCTCTAAAGTTTAGCAAGATTTGCAAACGATCAGTTTTTTTTTTTTTTTTTTTTTTTTTTTTCAATTTCAAAACTTATCTATCCATGAAATGTTTTTAAACATTGGATATTTTAAGAACTGGGTCTTCCTCATGTTTTTCAGTGAAGATTGGTTTAAGACAGCATTTAGGGGGCCGGTAACAAATTGAGCAAAACCAATAATGTTTGTATCACCCTGTACCGTTAAGTGGATGAAATGATCTATAACTTAAGGATATATTAATATAGACCCAGTACAATTTGTGGATAAATTTGTGTGAAGATAGTATATTAAATAACGGAGATATAAGCATTTACTTTAAAACTCCAAAAACAATCAGCATGTTTTTTATTAATAATATACAGAGTTTTAAACGAAAATTATTCCCACTTTCAGATAAGTTGGAAAAACACTTTTGAAACAATATACTACAATCAGAACACAAATATTTTAAATATGTGTTTATTTTAGTATTAGAAAAAATAAACCAGAAAAAGTAATCATTAAATTCGAATTCAATCATTTCGTAACCAATGATTTAACTTAAAGTTTAATTACGAGTTTGTATTGACAGTTCAAAATTTTCTTATACTGATAGATGGGAAATTTTCTACCCTATCGTCGAAAACTGTTTCAGGTACAAACCTTAACCTCAAATGAAGTTTCTCAGCCTAGTATGTTGAAGATAAATATTTGACCTGATATATAAAACATAAAAATCTATACTCAATGCTAATATTTGATTCAAAAAAAATCCTATAAAAATATAGTAGGACATGGTATAGTGCATCAACATGTTATGACAACACTATTACGATTGCAAAAGATTGCTATGTGTTTCAATTTGTTTGATCAGAAAACTATCTTTTAAACTATTGATATGAGTTTTACTTCCATTTACAAAATGTTTTATAATATCATGCAGACATTTTTTGTCATTTTACAAGGAACTAAGATTTAAAAAGTACGAAAATTAACTTTTTAACGCAATCCTGTATACAAAAATATTCAAATTAAAACTACAAAGTACTGTCTTTTTTAACCGACTTCAAAAAAAGAAGGAAGGTTCTCAATTCAAACCGTATGTTTTTTTTATGTTTGTTAGCTCATAACTTCTGAACGGATGCTCCGATTTTGATACTTTTTGTTTTGTTGAAAATTTCTTGGTCTGCAATAGGTCCCATTGTAATATCTTTACGATCTAAAGAAAATACAGGGTGCCCAAAAAAACCAGTCCCAACTCTTTTAACTGCTAAACGGCTGCAGGTCTAGTAATAAAAATGGTATATAAGTGTTGTAAAGTGGCCCTGCAGTACAAGGTTAAACCGCTTGCTGCGCCACCTGGTGGAAAATAGTGGAGTTAGTGTTCCTATCTCGAAACGGTTCTAGAGAAAAAAAGTGAATTAGAAAGTTGAAGATTATCATCGATTTAGTACAAAAAGACAGTTTAGACATTCATGCTAGCGTTTCTATCTCGGAAACGGTTCAAGACAGGGGAAAAAAGTGAATTAGAAAGTTGAAGATTATCATCGATTTAGTACAAAAAGACAGTTTAGACATTCATGCTAGCGTTTCTATCTCGGAAACGGTTCAAGACAGGGGAAAAAAGTGAATTATAAAATTGCAGAGCATCATCGATTTAGTACGAAAAGTTAGTTTTGACATTAATGCTAAAAGTACAAGGCTAAAAACGTGCCTTTTTTGTTCGCAATTTCTTACACTATTCACACTTGAGCTACATTGCTCACGTTGTAGCGTAGCTGGTGAGACATACGCTATATAGTTCAAAATACGGTTACTTGATACTTTTTGCTTTGTTGTAGAGATCTTGGTCTGAAGTAGGTCCCATTATAACATCTTTACAATCTAAAGAAAATAAAGCGCCATCTGGTAAAAAACAGTGGCATTAGCGCTCCTATTTCAAAAACGGTTCAAGATTGGAGAAAAGTTAATTACGAAGTTGTAGAGTATCATCGATTTACTACGAAAAGACAGTTTTTAGACATTATTGCTAAAAATAGAACGCTTAAAACCTGCAATTGTTTATTCGCAATTTCCTACACTGTGCACACTTGAACTACGTTGCACGCTTTACAGCGTAGCGGATGACACGTATACTCTATGGTTCAAAGTACTGTTACTGTAAGCGGTCACATCGATTAGCGCAAAGTCGTTTTCAACCAACTTCAGAAAGGAGGGTGTTCTTAATTCTTGCTATGTGTTTTTGTTGGTGTTTGTAAGCTTATAACTTCGTAAGAAATGCTCTAATTAACCGACTTCTAAAAGGAGGAGGTTCTCAATTCAAAGAGTATGTTTTTTGTTTTTGTTTGTTAGCTCATAACTTCTGAACGGATGATCCGATTTTGATACTTTTTGTTTTATTGTAAAGGACTTGGTCTGACATAGGTCCCATTATGAGATCTTTACGATCAAAAGAAAATACAGAGGGACCAAAAAAGTCAGTCCCGACTCTTTTAACTGCTGAACAGCTGCAGCTATAGTCATAAAAGTGGTATGTAGGTACAGTAAAGTGGACATGTGCTACGCGATTCAACCGCCTAAAGCGCCACCTGGTGGAAAAGAGTGGAGTTAGCGATCCTATCTCGGAAACGTTTCAAGACAGGGGAAAAAAGTGAATTATAAAATTGCAGAGCATCATCGATGTAGTACGCAAAGATAGTTTAGACATTAATGCTAAAAACAGAACGCTTAAAACGTGCATTTGTTTGTTCACAATTTCCTATTTTGTGCACACTTGAAAAACATTGCATATGTTGTAGCGTAGCGGGCGACATTTTATGCTATGTAAAATTCAAAGTATGGTTATTGTAAGCGGTCACATCGATTAACGCATAGGCGTTTTAAGCCGACTTTATAAAGGAAGAGGTTCTCAATACAAACCATGTTTCTCGTTGTTGTTGTTGAAATTTGTTAGCTTATAACTTCGTAAGAGATGATTTAATTTAAATACTTTTTTTGTGTTCGTAATGATCTTGACCTGAAATAAGTTTCATTAGGATTTCATTGAGATATAAACAAATTAGAGGATACTCACAAAAGTCTGTTCTCACTCTAACCGCTGAACGCAAGCAGCTACAATGGTAAAAGCAGTGAGTAAGTATCGATGTTGAAACTTCTGTCCGTCAGCTGCAATGCATATTTTGCTCTTTGTTTGAACTTTACGCTGCGCAATTTCCAGCGCAGCGGGTGACACGTATTTACTGTAAAGTTCAATATATATGCCTAACAGAATTTTCGGTTACGAATACAGCGTATCCTTTCTTTACATTTCTAAAGACTTTTTAATTTAACGTATGTTCGTTCAATAGATAGTTTTTTGGTCATATCCAATAAAGGCAAGAAAAGTGACACAATTTAAAAATGCAGCATTTGAGAAAAATAAACTTAAAAATAACTTGACTAGAATAAAACTGGGACAACTGTCTCTCGAGTGGATAACTTTCTAGATGGAGATGTAACTTTTTTGTTCACATTGGGTGTATTTAATGTATTTTTCAGTGACATAAACCATTTTTTGAGTAATGTCACTTTTCTTGGAAGTTGTGATTTGTGAAACTTCCTTCGGACGTCTTCTGATGTTCTGCTATATGAATAAGTTTTCACTGAAAAGAGAAAAATAAAATCTTTTTGTAAAAAAAATAGAACCGACTCCAAAAAGCAACTACTATTCAAACAACTAAAAAAATAAAATAAAATAAAAAATAAATGGTATGAAATGAAACTGTAAATTACGCCTAAAAGTATAAAATAATTTCCTTCGCCAAACAACCTATCACACTACAATTAATCATAACTTTTGAAGTCGGCGCAAAATTAAATAAAAATTGATACCTTTATTCAATACAAAAATCAAATCCTATTCAAAATACACGTCTCACATTGTTACCTGCAAAACGCAGCCGAAAACTACTTTCATTCAAGAAAACAAATAAGATTTCGTAAGCAGCAAAAATTGGCGAAGATGCTGGTATCTGACGTCCTTGGTGAACGAAAAATCGCAAAATTATCTGGCAAACATATTTAATTTCTTTGGGATATCATGATTATTTTAATAAGGTATATCAAGAGAGTAATCAAGAATATGAAACAACACATCGTACAATATCTATTATGAAAATATACATCTTGCGTGTATATTTTTGCCTTACGTTTTTATCACCAGATTCAAAGGCCATCAAGGATGATCTAACTTCGTAGAAATATAAATACCGCATTGTGAAGATGTTCACTGTTCTATGTAGATGCTACTAATGGACCAATTGTATACAGTGATAAAATAATAAAGGAAACATGAAAATGGATCATTCGAGACAACAGCATTTGTTGCTACCAATCTAAAGACAAACCTTTAAAAACTAATTAAATTTTATTTAATTTTGCGCCGACTTCAAAAGTTATGATTAATTGTAGTGTGATAGGTTGTTTGGCGAAGGAAATTATTTTATACTTTTAGGCGTAATTTACAGTTTCATTTCATACCATTTATTTTTTATTTTATTTTATTTTTTTAGTTGTTTGAATAGTAGTTGCTTTTTGGAGTCGGTTCTATTTTTTTTTACAAAAAGATTTTATATAATTCATTAATGAAATGTAATATTCATTCCAACTAAATATAATGCTAAGTTATTCGACTTTGAAGTTTGGAATACGTATTTGTGAATGACTAACGAGCGATTTTAAAACTGCAAAAATATAAATTAACATGAGAAGTATTAAATTTTATACGTAAAAAAAGAAAGAAATGAAGTTTAAAATTAAAGAATATGATCGGAAACTTAGGATGGGATGCAAAACTTTTACAACGTTAAAATTTGGGGATGATATGACGTCAAATGCTTTACTTGTTTCTATCAAAACAAACTTAATTATTTCTATCAAAACAAACGTTTGTTTCCATCAAAACAAAAGTTTAATTTTAAACAAATATTTAACATATATCAAAACAAACATTAATTAAACAATTAATGATAGCAACCTAGGTGTGTGGAGCTGAGCTAATATGTTGAGACCGTGGCTGATAGACCTTGATTTCAAATCCTAACCGATTTATTTTTTAAACAAATTTTCAAAAATTTTTACGATGTTTGTTTCAATGATAAAATTAATTTTGACTGATTTTTTTTTCTTTCTTTTAAATTGGAGTAATTGAATATTTTGACAGAAAAATACTGTTAAAATTAAGAAAATAAATTATTTTAATATGAAAACATTAGACATGAGAGATTAACAAAGAATGTAGTTAAGTCTACAAGGCACCCAGTTCCATATGCGGAACACCGACTTTAATCGTTCCTATAGCTATAAAACTATTAGTAGCGACATCTCTTGACATCTTGATAGAAGCTACTGATATTTAGCAATGTAGTAATACGAATCTTTACCTAAAGATGTCGTTCGTGTTTTTGTTATAGTGCACTCAGTGTGAAATTTGAATGAAAGTGATACGGTAGTCGTTTGTCTGAATTCAAAAATAAAAAAAAAGAATAGTTATTGAACAGTTTTGACTTGAAAATAAAATACTGTGTGTTTTATTTACTAATATAACGAAGTGTATATTTTGCAGAGGTAAGTTTTTTTTTTATATTACAATAGTAAACGTATAAGTAAATCACATTTTTATGTATGTTCCACATACGGATTTTTCCGTAAAATATGGTTTTATAAGTTTTCCCTATCTTCTGATCACTAATTACAATCTATATATTTTTGTCGCGCACTAAAAAAAAAATTGAGCCTTGTAGGCTTAAATTTATTTGTAAAAGAAAATTATGTTAGAATTAAAAATTTAGTTTCTAGTTATCTTTAAGCAGGTTTACAAATTTAGAAATATCAAACCATAAGCAAATTTCCCAATATGAATAACATATTCGGATTTAAAAAAAAAAAAAAGATAAAAATTAAAATTAATTTTATTATAATCTTGTTCGACATTGAAAGGCAGATCATGATTTTTGAAATAAAGTTAAAAAGAAAAAATAATATTAATAATAATCGGTGCTCAAGATTGAACTCAAGACCCACCAGTCATAAGCCAAATTTCTTATTGCAGTTCCATGCACAGACTGTTATAGTCTCTTTTATATATACAGTACGTTAAGAAATTATAAGACCACTTTCATTTTGTAAATTATAAGAAAAATAAAGATTCTAATCATAATTTAAATACATAAAATAACATATTGCTGTATATTTTTTATAATTAGTTTACAATAACTTGGTATAATGCAATAAATGTTTAATAAAAGTATATAATAGAAATAAGTGAAAAATAGCCTGTTAACAAAATATAAGACCACTTGTCAAAAAACAAAATAGTATAAAAAATCAATATGATATTGGTCCTCCATTTTTTCTGATGACCTCTAACTCTCTGTTTTTCATTGAAGTAACCAGGTGATTAAGTTCAATTTTAGAAATATTGAACCATTTTTTTTTTACAATGGCTACTTCCAGTTCATTTGCAGATGAAAATTGTTCATTATTAGCATAAACTTTGCGAGATAATATAACCCATAAGTTTTCCATGGGGTTCAAGTCTGCAATTCGACTTGGCCATGGCAAAACATTATTTTTTTCTTTTTTAAATTACTCCTGAGTGGATTTAGATGCATGACAAGCAGCGTTGTAATGTTGAAAAATCCAGTTAGCACCACCTAATAAAGGCCCATACGGTATTATATGATCATATAGCATAGACTGATATTGTGTAGAGTTCATATGTCCTGAAATCTGCTGTAAATCACACAGTCTCTCTTAACTGAAAGCTCCCCAAATAATTACTGATCCTCCACCCATTTGTCGACTGAAGCATTCTTTTGGTTTCTTCCTCAAATCATGGCAATAGTGTTTGTAACCGTCGGGACCATAAAAATTAAATTTCTTTTCATCAGAAAATATAATTTGTTTCCACTCATCATTCCATGACATGACATTTTTAGCCTATTTAATCTTTCTTCTCGATGGCTTTTCAATAACTTTGGTTTTTTTCTTCAATTTCATAAATTTCGTATCAATGTTTAATTTAAGACTCTTCCAGACTGTTACACGTGAAGTTTTCTTGCCGAAACGTTTCGAAATTTTACGAGTTGACAGACCTTTTTCAGTTAATAGACGAAAAATTTGTCTATTATCACGTGCTGTCAAAATATTTTTCTACCAGATCGTTTTATTTTGTTTGGGTAATATTTCCTAACTATGAAATTGTGAATGAAAGTTTCAGAACGGTTCATTAACCTCGCAATATCTCTTTCAGATTTACCAGAACCTTTATAAAATAATTTTTTTCTTACTTCTCATTCCGATAATTCTTTACCTGGAAGCATCGTCAAATTAATCGCACATAACACATTCAAAACCTAAGCATTTGTTTCTTAGGTAATACTTTTACGATATACTGACGCATGCGCTTTATATTGAGTTTGACGTCATGTGTAATATGCTAATTTTCTCAGGTGGTCTTATAATTTCTTAACAGTCACAGTCTTTAATTTTTAGAAAAATTATAAAATTTTAATGAAATTTAATTTAATTTAAAAGTTGGAATTAGCATAGGATGTGTTTAAAGATCAATTTTAAATACACAACTAAAAGTTTGCATATTGTGCTCTCTTCTTCAGAAATGCACCAATACTCTTGTGGTCTTATAATTTCTTAACGCACTGTATGTGTATATATATATATATATATATATTTATCATGACAGCACGAAATTAAATAAATGAACGGTAACTAAAAAAAAGTTGTTAAACATTCATAAACTAATCGGATTTTTTTTATATATAAAAGCCTATATGTAAATTTCAGTCAGTTTATGTACAGTCCCTCAGTTACAGAATTTTTAATCGAACTTTCATGCGCCAAAAAAACAACAAATTGCTATATAAATTCATACTTCACATTTCATATATTTCATTAAATATTATGTTACAAAAGACATATCTTTTTATAAATAACATTTTCAAAGTCAGAAATTCATTTTTCCAGTTTAAATTCGTATACGGGGTCAGCGTAGTTTATTTATTTATTTTATTTCCCTTACTAAAATTTTTAAATATCAAGTCTCTTATAAAATGTATGTGAAAAAAAAAAAACTTTCATAAACGCGCACTTTCCAGTAACGATTTTGTTCCGATTGCAATCAGAGAACCAGCCGAAAATTGAAGAAAAGCACAAATATTTTGGATTATCCTATGTCATAAAAGTCTGTAAAATGACGTGTAACTTTAATACATTTTACAGTATACATTTTACATACATTGTACATTTCAAGTATTATGTACAATATTTGTATGCTTTTTCATAGGAATCGCACATTTAGCCTTTTTTTTTTTATAACAAGAATGGATTTCAACAAAATTTTACAAAACTTGCTAGAAATTTTAGAAAACAGAGAAACATTCTTCTGAAGCATAAAAACGCACACGGGAAATTTTCGCAGAGTTTTTTTTTTTTTTTTTTTTTTTTTACTGCGCATGCTCGAAAGATACCAATTTATAACACAGATTAAAAGTTAGATGTATTGGGCAACTTATGTCAAAAATCTATTTGAATAGAGTATAAATTAAGCAAATTATTCACAAAAGAAAGAGCTAGATTCTTTGTGATAAACCCCTTATGTGCTTGTAACTAACATAATTTTATTCAGATTTGTAAGTTCATAAAGAATTTTTGTAATGTGGATTAATAACTGGATCTCCAAATTCAATGCGCAGTATGTGATATATGTCTTATGAAATTTCAACTCTGAAAAATACCTAAAATCTAGTTCATTCTTTTGTCGATAATCTGATTCATTTTTACAGCAATCAGATAAACTTATAAGTTACTCAATGCTAGCTTTCAACCTGTGTAATAAAAAAACTGCTATCCTTCTTGCATGTGCAGTAAATATATTTATTTATTTATTTAGTACGGATACTCATACCTCAGTGAAAATCAAACGTGCATATTATATTGTGTGTTTCAGAATAGTGTTTCTGATGCTTTGTCAATTTTTATATAATTTTGTTGCTATTCATTTATGTCTAAACAAATCGTGCTATTTCTACAAAAAAGTATAAACTCATTTTAATAGTAAGCGAAATGTGTTAAAATTACAAGTCATTTGTAGCTCTCTATGATACAGGATAATCCAGCGTATTTGTGATTTTCTTCAATTTATGGTTAAACTCTTAATTGAACTCGAGACTAAATCCATATTGGAAAGAGCAAGTTTATAAATATTCTATCCATGTCTGAATTCCAAGGGCATTTTGTCCATTACTTTTTTAGAAAATGGGGGGGGGGGGGATGTCAAACATTTCTGATAATTTGATCACCCACTGTAAATAAATAACACTCTTTATATTTAGAAGAATAAGGCAACAGTTTGAAAAACAGTCTTCTGATCAAACTGATTGAAACATACACGGATAACTCCAGGGAAACTTAAAAAATATTTATATTCGAAGTGAATACATTTTATATGCAAAATCGTCGACGAGATGCTAATTTACCTTTGAGTATCTTGTATACAGAGTCTAATAACGAAAATACAACTGACACAAATCACATGAGGCAAAAACAGGATATATGTAATGTACTATAAATTTAACTTTGTTATTTAAGTTTGAAAGCAAACTAAAGTGATGCAGATTAAAATGGTGAACGAAATATTTTTCTCATTGCCAGTTTGTATAGTTTCACGATGACATGATTTAAGCAGACATGATTTTCGATGACTTTTTTTTTTTTTTTTTTTTTTTTGGGGGGGGGGGGGTCCCTGCTTGAGAATTTAGAAATATTAAGAAATAAAGTAATGAAAATACACTTTAAAAACAACTCAAAATTGTTTTAGATAGTTTTATTTGACGTATATTTGTGTGTAAGAGGGCTACAGTAACTTCAACCCTTGTTTAAATTTATACACTCTATTTATAAAAATTAGGATGTTACCAAAATCTCATTCTAAATTATTTGGACAACTTTCACACAACATACTCCTTGAAACTCACCATCTTGGTCAGGTTCTATGTGGCACTATCATTTTATCTTCAAAATAGCAAATTAAAACTTCGACCAATTTATTTTTTAATTACAGTGGTGGACATAATTATAACACGCCTATCTAATTTGACAAATAGTGAAAGAAAAGATTCAGAGCTTAAAAATGTTTTATCAAATACGTCAAAAACATAAATTTATTCTGTTATATATAATTATTTTACAATATTGATATTTTCATACAATTTAATTAAAAATTTTTAAAACATAATGGACAAAATTATAAGACACCAATCGTTTTTTCCAAATACAGTGGTCAACATAATTAGCAGACACTAATGCTCTAAAAGAAAATTCTCTAACATGGTTATTCAATATTTGGTGGAGCCGCCATTGTTTTTTATAACATGAAAGATGCGATTCGGCATCGAATCTATCAATTATAACAAAACATCGCAATACCGTTCTTCCCAAGCACATTTTATAGCATTCTTTAGGTCTTCGACACATATAAACTGCCTCCCATTTCGGTAAACCGCATGAACTAAGATTCCGCAAAAGTATGGGTTTTAAGTCTGGGGAGCGAGAAGGCCACGGGAGAACATTGATACTTTGCTCTGAAAGCCACTTTTTTGTTTCGTGTGATGCATGAATCGGAGCATTATCGTGCTGAAAAGTGTAGTTTTCGCGACAAAGAAGTTCACCGTATATGGGTAGTTGATCTTTAAGAAGATTCTTATACCTTTCGGAATTCATTCTTGAATGCACAAAAACAATATCCGTTCTCCCTTGAGCCGAAAAACCAGCCCAAACCATTACTGAGCCTCCACCCATTTGGCGGCTCATTAGTACACGCAGAGACTTCCGTAAATCATGCCAATAATATTGAAACCCGTCAGGACCATCCAGGTTAAACTTTTTTTCATCAGAAAATAACACAGAGTACCATTTGGAGGTCCAGGCATAGTTTGTTTAGCGAAGTTTAGACGCTCCATTTTGTGCCGGCTTAGAAACGGCGGTTTTTTCTTCAATTTTTTATATTCCACATAGGAAGCATTATGCAATACCCTGCGAATGGTTCTCCTTGAACAATTCAGTTTCAAAGCATTTTTAATGCCTGTAGTGGTCATCTTATTCTGTGTAGCGAGCGAAAGCACATGGCGTCTGTCTCTCGGGGACAAGCAAGGAGTACGTCCAAATCTTTTAATCACCGATTCATTAATTCCTCTTTTCAAAACATTTCTAATTGCACATCTAGAGCGTTTTAAATAAACACAATATTTTCCATACATTATGATATGGGGGTGCACAACTTTTCAAGGAGTAGGAGAAATTTTAATGCTCAAGGGATCAATTAGCTCGAAATAAAACACAGCCATTATAAAAGTGAGTGCCCAACCGACTATTTTCGAGGTATTTTAGACTTTTCAAAATCAGTTTTTTTTTTTTTTTTTTTTTTTTTTTAAGATAATGCACTTTGCCCTACGGCGTTTGTAGCATATGATTATTTAATTCAATTTATTAAAATTACGTATACATCCTGATGAGCACCGATAGTTCTGAAAGTAATCATTTTTTCACTTTACGTTAAATCCTACAAAGAATATAGTGCAATCTCTTCTTTTCATGACTTGGAAATATTCCTGCTCTCAATCCAATCGAAAATGTTAAGTCTATAAAGGGGGATAGGGAGATTCGAAATTTATAGACTACAGCTTTGCAAGAACGAGAAAAAAATACTTACGATGTTTGGAACACTGAAATTTCTGAGGTTGATGTTAAATAATTGTATATAATACTATGCTGTTACGCTTAAACAGTAATTCTATATAAGGGTGGAATTATCCAGTACTGAATACCTTTTTTAATTCAGCAATTGTTTAGATGCAATAAATAGTTTTATTTCAAATTAAAATATAACTTGTTTATTTCATATAATAAGACATAATGGAATAGAAGGTATAAGTTTACTATATTATATTTAAGAAGAAAGTTATGTGGATTTTTTATTGAACACTTCGTGGAATGTAACAAAGCAAATTACTAAACTGAAAATGTACACAGGTATAATTTTATGTCTTTGGTATTATGTAATCATGATGGTTATTTGTTTCAGTGATCAGTTTCGAAATTATATTAAAAAAAAAAAAAAAAAAAAAAAAAAAAAATTAATTCATTTTTCCTGTAGTGCGGCTTTTTTATTTTTTATTTATTTTTTCTTTCTACCCTTAGTGTACCATATTCTATACGAAATATGCTTTTTATTAATATCTAAATTTTATTCAATTTTGTTTAGTGCACTCTAATAATGTTAAACTGAAACTACAAGAAATATTTTAGTAAACTTCGTTTTTGAGTAATGCTGATAAAACACAAATTAACCACTAAAAACCTAATTTTTCGGATTCATTGGACTAAACGTGAAAATTTATCAAAATCCTTATTTTCGAAAATTTGACTCAAATAGAGTACTTTCTATACAAGTTTGTACTTTCTCTTACCTATGTAAGTTAGAAAACCTTTTTTAAATAAAGAAATTCGTTCCCCTAGAGAAGATATAACGCAATAAGTCACGGATAGGAAACATTTAAGTATTTTTAACAATCAGGTCTGGAACCACTAAAAGAAAAAACTAATGTGAAAACTGAAGTTTCTACAGCTATGTACAAAATATGCAATTAACGCAAAGATATTGGAATTGAATACTTTCCAATAATGTAATATGAACAATTATTGTAATCATTTAAATAAAAATTCTAAAAGAATGTTTAAAGAAACCTTATAAACCAAGCAATATAAGTCACATACTGATTAAAAATAGTCATTTCAAAAATATCATATACACCCTCATTTGAACGAAATTAAAGGCGTTTCTGTTGCGTACGCATAAACATAATTGCTTAATCCGAATTTAACTATGTTTAATACAGAAAGTCTTTCACACTTTATAGAAACGATTTATTTTTTCGCTTGTACAGTTTGGGATAAAAATTTGACGAATATAGAATAATTGTCTGCTACTTTAATCTTTTGATTGGGATGTAAAAATAAGAGATTTATTTTAAAAAGGCTTCAAAAAATTACAGATGGGTCGGGAGTTCCGTAACTGCACTTTCCGAGGAGAAAAATATTCGTAGCACCAAATTATAAAGCGGTGTAAAAATCTGTTATTGATGAATCTCTAGTTTAAGAATAGGTTTTTAAAACTGTAAATGTTTTCATTGGCTTCACAAAATATTTTAAGTAGTTTGGCGTATAAGATTGATTTTTTTATACCAACTATGAGAAAAATGCCACAGCCAGGAATCGAACCCGAGCCCTTCCCTTTACGTGCGGATGCTCGTCCACTGAGCCACCCTGGATGATAACTAGCTCAACTTCTTCTCACATAATAACCGTTGGCAAGGCCATCGTATCTGCAAATGCAGATGTAACAGTTATTATGTGAGAAATGTCGAGCTGGTTATCAGCCATGGTGGCTCAGTGACAACGCAAAATCTCTATCTGAAAGAAATAGTCCTGTCGTACTAAAAAAAAAAAAAAAAAAAAAAAAAAAAAAAAGTCTCCAGCAAACCCAAAATTAATTCACTCTACTATCAGCAGAATATTTTAGAATTAATTTTTGAAGAAGAAATTCCAGCCTTATATAAAGAAAGACATTGATAAAGTTAAGCTTTATAAGTAAGTATGCGGAAAAAGCCTCAAGTCACACGTCTAAATGAACTGTCGCTTATTTAGCAAGGAAAGAATCAGAAACAGAAATAAAATATATCTCATTTAATAAAATACCTGTAAAATCAACTGGCACTTTTCGAATGAACTTTTTAACTTTTTGTTTATTAAAACGAGCCTTGGGAAAACAGCATTCAAGAACATTGAACGGAGTTTGGAAAACAGTACAAGAGGAATAGGATAATATTGACATGACAGTACTAAGAAAAAGTTTACTTTCATGGAAAATTCGAGCTAGAGCATGGAAATCAGACAGAAGCAAATCCACGCAAAAGATAAGGCATTTATAGGGTAAGTGGGACCCCTTTTCGGCATAATTCGACTTTAGCTCAACATAGCACCGGATGCAATAGGCCTAACAAGTTAATTTTTTTTGTGGTTCATTCTCTCATATGTTGTTACTGTACCCATGGCAACCCCTAACCAAATTGGCAAATGATGAATTAAAAAAGAAAATTATTTTGGGTGGTCATCGGGGTGGCCCACTTGCCCCGCAAGGTGGGGTAAGTGGGCCATCCCCTGAATATATTTTTACTCATAACTGGTAGAGATTTGGTGGGGCAAGTGGGACAATCTACATGATTTTCTGAATCTTTGAAAAAAAAATCACTGAAGTATCTCCATTAGTTCACCCATAGCAACTTTTTCTGGCACACAAGGCAACAAATGCCAATTTTTCAACTTTTTACTTTTGCATATAGAGTAGCCTAAAAGTTAGGCCTACAAAGTTTAAACTAGCCTATGGCAGTGTTGCATGCTAGTGAACATTATATCTTGATAAATCGTTGGTAAACATGTATTTTGAAAGTCTCTTGGAAAGTGTTGGTTCATTTAGTTTCAGCACAACATCTTGTAGCCCTTGTCATCATGAATACCGTTAGCTTCAGGGGGATAAAAGTTATTACGTACAGTTGTGTCTTTGTGCATGTATTACATGACAATTGTATCTTCATCGTTTGGACTGTCATTTAATACCAAGCCAACATAATATTTCTTTTTTGTTTTGCCTTCAAACTGGACAAGGCCATAATCCCCATTTTTAAGTTCTGTGATAGTGGGTGATAACTGATAGTTCATCTTCGGAACTTGAATCACTACTGGTGGAGTCATTCAGAGGTAAACCATATAAATCAGTGCACATGACTATTTTTTTAACTATATTAAAGAGTTAGGGTGGGTGGCCCACTTACCCCACCATTGTGGTGGCCCACTTACCCCAAACTCGGGGCAAGTGGGTCCCCCAAATTTTTTTTCAACCTTATTAACGTCATGAGTACACGATACTATAAAAAGATTCTGTGTTTTATACACTTTCAAAATATATAAAGTTTTGGTTTGTATCATGAACGGTTTGGAAGAAAAAAAATAATTAGTACGATGGCGCGAATTACGACAGGACTGCAAATTTAAAAATCGTCACAAAAAGGCTTGTAACTTATCACACACATAAATGAAAACGATGCCATAATGTTTCCTACATCTATTGGGCTAGGTACATAAAAATATTATAATAGATTTTTTTTGAGTCAATAACTAGGGAAATGCCAGGGGGTGTGGCCCACTTACCCCAATGGCCCACTTACCCCACCTTACCCTACATTAAACTTTACTAAAATCGTTTGCACGAAGTGTGAACGTCCTTCTGTATATAGAAAATACTATACGATCTTCCGGTTGGTTGGTTGGTTGATTGCCGTTTATTGGCGCAAGGTCCACAATGGGACATACTGCGCCAAACAAAAGTATAAAAATAAAGACTAGCTTCTGGATGGGTTTTACCCATCCAGATGGTCAGTAAACAACACAATAAAAGTTAAAGCAATAGGTAAAATAATAAAATATAAAAAGACAACAACGTACATAATGTATAAAATAAAATGATGTAAAAAGTTATGTACAGTGTATATGATAAAAACAGAAGTAAAATTATATGAACAGTGTGTATAATAAGATGAACAGTGTAAAATATAAAATCACAGTGTATATAATTAAAAGATGAACATTGTAAAATATAAAATCATATGTAGTGATAAAATCCAGCATCTTTTAAAAAATGTGTCAAATGATGATGTGGGTTGATACCTAAAAGGTTTGTCAGATACGGTGATGATGAATTAAAATATCTCCTATATAAATGTCTAAGGCAAGGGCAATCTGTGAGTACATGGCGAATAGTCAGTATATCATAGTGGCAATTGGGACAAGTAGGCTGCTGCTGCCCAAGTAGTAAGTATTTATGGGTAAGTCTGGAATGCCCAATTCTCAGACGAGTTACAATAACATCATACTTTCTAGGACTGAGGGTAGGCCAAATGGCAATCTGAGGTTTAATTTCTTTTAATTTGTTATTGTTTTGAGTGTTCCATTCCCTTTGCCATATATTTCTGAGAAAGTTTCTAAGTGTATGCTTAACGTCATCATAAGGAACAGGGCTGTTTAAGAAAATTGATGCCTGCCTTGCGGCTTTGTCTGCTGCTTCATTGCCTTTGATGCCAACATGTCCAGGTACCCAACAGAATAAAATGTCAAATCCCTTTTTCTTAAGGTTGTTATAAGTTTTCAGAATTGAGATAAAACATGGGTTGCAAGAAATAGATGAAAGTGAGTCGAGAACACTCTTCGAGTCTGTGTAAATTATGAAATTTCTACTTTGATGAGATGAAATAATGTTAAGAGCAACCTCAACGGCAAAAAACTCTGCAGAGAAGATGGAGAATGAGTTAGGGAGTTGATAACTATAAGTGGTGTTACCAATGACAACACCACAGCCGACTTTATTACTAGTCTTGGAGCCGTCAGTAAATATTTCGACATAGTTCTTATAATGAGAGCGATGAGAGGTGTAAAGGGCATGAAAAATAGAAGCATCTGTATTAGATTTGTCAAATCCATTAAACGGATTAAGACAAGAAATAACCTGGAAGTTCCAAGGTGTCATGCTTATAAGAGATCGAGAACGGACTTTGGTACGAATATGAGAGGTGCCAGCAAGAAAGTTCTTAATTCTAACAGCAAAATGAGGGATGCAAGATGGGCGATTCACATAAAGATTATGATCGTTACTATTTAAATGCGAATGAAGTGGATGATTAAGGTGAGAAAGGATGCGATAGTACAATTCAAGTGAAAGTCTTTGTCTAATATCAGTGAGAG